>CP073647.1:23305000-24555000 GCA_018223645.1 Jasminum sambac
TTAGTACTTTTCCCAAAATTTACCTAATTGTTTCATGGGATGTTGATTGATGTCTTAAAGTCGGAGTCCTTAATCAAGGACACGGAGAATCGAAAAGAGAATCTAATAAGACATTTTTTTATAACACACACCACATTATCTTCCATTCTCCATTCCATTAGCCCGAGAAATTTAGAATGGAAGAAAATGTTAAGGTAGTGAAAAAAGCTTGTAGAATTTCAAGGGGAACTTAGACAAATGCCATGTACTCTATTTCATCAAATGTCTTTAGCTTACTATGGCTTAGTAGATTACACCTAGCAACTTGCTATATATGGTAAGTATCAAGCTGAAACTCGAACTAACAATATGAATAGAATGGAGAAGGGAAAGTTGTCAATCTTCATAACTTAACCCTACTCTTGAAAAGATCCGTACGTGAATGAATTTCTCGGAAATAAGGAAAATGCACATTTGATGAATTAGAGGTGTGAACTATTATGTAATTACCGAAGTAGTTTTGCTTAAGCAAGCGGATTCTTTCATTACTTAAGCTTTGAAATTAAATAATAATTAAAAAAGTCAACTTTGGGCAGGAAAAAACCCTCCTATTATATTCTTTTTGTTATGAACTCGCGAGCCACGAGGAAAGAATTTATATATATTTTAATGATGTGAATGACTATTATGTCCCTGATGAAATTATGTAATTACGATTGTGCCATTTGAAGTTTCCCTATAAATAGGGCTTCAGTTATTAATGAAATTCATTCCTGTGAATTCCTTAGAATTCATTCTCTCTAAATTCTCTCTATTATTTCTATACTTTTATAACACGTTATCAGCACGAGTTTCTAACCAACTGAGTAATATGAAGGGAGTATGCTCTATAGTTGCATCTTATAGATGATCTTCTATATCAGAAACTGGATTATTACCAATGAATTAATTCTTCCTAATATCTCTGAATTCTATATTATAATCAATCCTATACAACTATACATCAATTCTCTTTCTTCGTCTTCGCAAATAATCAACACGAACAGCAGATGTCGATGAATTCAAAGGCCCCAATTTGAGTCAAACATGGATGTAGACAAGCTGAGAACTGCAGTGGATATTGAGGATGTGAGGACGGAGGTATATATATATAATATTATTTTATAATATAATAATATATTAAACTATAACATTCGTTTTCTCGAGATATAATGAGCATACATTATCAAAATCAAATTTTATCGACTTCATTATCCTCGATTTAACGAGATCTTCGATTTGACACCAATATTGATAAGGTAAATTTTCAAAAATTTACAAATCAGTACCCCAACTTTTGAAAAAGTTACAAAAGGGTCCTTGGACTTGTGAATATTTACGTATTAGTGCTTATAATGTCAAAACTTTATAAAGAGACATGTGTAGCGCCACACTGCCAGGATTCAAGACGCCACAAGAATCAGCTGTAGCAGCAGATATTTCGATTTACGGCCGTTTACTTTGACAATAATTATATTTTGAAGAAATAGTTAGAACAAATTTGATTCTATAGATATTTAAGTCTCGCACTTTATTTATTGCAATTTAAATATTGCAACACCTCCTACCTGATGATGGGTCCAACCATCACTAAACGGAAGATTTTATATATTTATGCAATTTATATGCTAAGTGAAGGGTAATACCTTCTACTAAGCAGACCCTACTCCCGAAGAAGTAGTTAATTATTATGCATTTTAATTCTCGCAATTTAAATTCCGTAAATTTATATTTATTGCAATAATTCCCATAAGGTAGGTTCGACCACCTATTGGAGGAAATTTAATTTCAGCAATTTAAATTTACGCACTTTCAATTTCGCATATATTTCCAATGTGGTGAGTTATATCACACGATTGGTATGCATATTTTCAATGTGATGGGTTATACCACACGTTTAGAATACTTATTACAAATGTGGTTGGATTAAACCCCACAATTGGATAACTGATTTATATGTTCGATATGAATATTCTATTGATATTAAAGAAGGGATTTGAGCAAGTGATGCCAGAATTTACCGTTGTATGTATTGATGAAATGAAATTGCTCAAAGAATCCCATTGTGATAAAAGAGAAAGAAAATATACCGTGGTGAAAAATCTCATTATGAGATTAGTATATTGTGATATGATGAGAAATGCTCTTAAAGAAGCATTTAATAAAGGAATGTTCACTTTCCACGTCTATTGAATATTGATGGAGAAAATTGAGTAAGTGGTACCTGAAGTTACCATTGGATAAATAGATGAAAGTAAAATGCTCAATAGATTCCATGTTGATAAATCAAAGAAAATATATCGCATGGAGAGATTATATGAAGTAATCTCATCGATGATATGAGATTGTATTAATATGAGAATAAAATGCTCTTGAAGAAGCATAATCACTAAGATTTCTGTATTTGAATAAAGCCAATACGATATTATTATTATTACTCCGTAAGAAGTACAAAGCAAATTAAATGGAACATATTGAGAATATCAAAGATGGCAATAAACACTCGAAAATATAAAAATGCGAAAAGAAAATACATATTGAACCCATAAATGAAGGGTGCGTTTGAGAGTATAAATACTCAAAATGTCACGCCACCCTCAACATTAGGGTTCATAATGAGATATTTAAAGGATTCAATTTCTTTTTCGCTGACACCGTGGTCTGTGACCACGGACTGGGCTTCCATGCATTCTTGAACATATGCATGAAATTTGATAAGTAGTTCATCAACGGATACTAGCGAAATAAGTATTTTTCTCGCTAAATGAGAGATAAACTTATTATCTACACTCGATCTAGGAACGCTAGTAAGCCATCAAAGAAATTGTTAATATTCAACAAACCTATTGGTTTGACATGAAAGTTCCACCGTACAACGAGGCTATATTGAATATTTCCTCCGATTGTGTTGTAGCCGCTGGAAGGACAATGAAAGCATCACTATTATTCATCATATACATCATGCGGCTTGTGGATGGATTGCGCTTGTAGCACCAACCCTGCTGGACCCATGGTAGAACTGCTCCAATTCGAGTATTAGATCCAACTAAATGGAAAGGTATTACACTCGAAACTCTTATTCCCCATGATGATGCGGCCATTATAAGTCTAGCTAAAAGTTTGTTGTTGGTTCCTCCATATAGTATATTGATTTCTTGTCTCCCTAACTCTTTTACGAGTCGGTTTGCCATATCCACGTATTGGATATGACCTACCAATTTAGATCCACCAAGAATACATACGGTTTTTAATCAAGCGAGGTAAAGGCTGACTTGTATGAGATGATTCTAAAATCTCCATATCCATCTCTACTCCTATCTCTCTTTTTGCACTATACTTTTAATGTATGAATATGAGAGATATATGAATCCCTCTATTTAAAGAAAAATTTTCAAACCAATAATTGATTGTACTATTTACTTTTTGACAAATATGAAAGAGAAAAAGGCAGAAAAATTTTAGTGAAATGACATATACCTATCGGTGATTGAAAAATAATATATATATACATATATATATCTTAAAAATTGAAAAATAATATTTACAATTACAAGAAAAACATTGATCTTCGTTATTACACCGAACTTCCTTACATTAATATGAGAAAATTATTATACTAAATTTTTCTACTAAATTTACAAACAGGATCTTTTAAAGTAAGTATTTCAAGACTATAAAGTGTTTGTTGATCTTTAAATTTGGCCCATAAGGCCATCAACTCACATTGTACGTGTCCACTAGGATGTGTCTCAAGAGCCTGTTGAATATCATCCAAAGGCTCCTTACTCAATCCATCCTTAATGAATGCTATCTTATCTTCTTACTAGACACGCACTTACAGATTTACATCGAGTGTCACATGTCCACCGAGCACATTTGTAGCACCCTCCTAATCTTTTTGCTCTCCGTTTCTTTGAAAAACTACTTTTACCCATACCAGGCATGTATTTAGAAGGAATCGAAACCTCACCAGATAATCGAACCTTTGCTTCAATTAAACATCGAACATCTCCTGGGATGCCCTTATTCATTAGCATCCTCAACCTTTCGAGTCTACCTCGATAAATTCTTTTTAGAATTTTGATCGGTAATGATGGATAGTATTTTCGAAGATTTGAGAGCATATGATCCATTATAAGATATGGACTCTTATTAGGATGAATTTTGCAATAATTTTGATGATCTATTTATAGAATAATACGACGGGTATGAGATACGACTCCGCGTTAAAATAGTAACATGAAACGTATGAGGTACGACTCTGTAAAGCGTAATAGCTAAGACTCCGCAGTTGAACAGTAGCCAGATATGATGCGTATGAACTGTAAATCCGTGTTTGTACAGTAGTAGACAATAATTCCACCGAAACATGATGGAATATGTCGGTGAGCTATACATATGATGAAAGTAATAAATCATGTTGAGCACTATACAGATACTAGTGAAATCGATATAAGAATTTACTGAACTAAAAGTTCAATAATACTCGTTTGCAGAACCGGACTGACCATCCCGGTTTAAATAATTATTGAAATCAATATTTCAAGTGAAGAATTAAAAGAATTCTTCAATGATTATTCTCGATAAATGATGAAATCATTACTAGCCAATATTGGGAATAAATCTCAAATATATCCGAATAAAGGATGAGAAATATGGGCCCACTCATCCTCCATGTGGACTACTAGATATTATGATATGGATCCACTAGATAGTCACATGTGTATATGATTCGTAATTTGAAATTTATTTAAATATTTGCTCACTGTATGAGCATGATTTCCAGTTTAATGATAAAGCTAGTAAATGTATATCCCAATACTTGAATAAATCACTGAAGGATTGAGTATGCGATACAAGTGGTATATTATGTGGCAAATTATTTAAAGTCCTCCAATAAATTGCCAATATCGAGAATAGAATGCAAACTATATAAATTCTCATATTAAGGTGAATGATGAGAACATATATGAGTTTTAGTGTTCTAAATTTTCTTAGCATGATGGGGAGTATTAAAGGAAAATGATATGTGAAATGCATCATGCTATATCCTCACAATTAAAATATGAACTTGAAGTTCAAAGATGTATAAAAGATGCTATGAACAATCACATATATCAGATTAAGATGCTTTGATAAGTTAGCACGCTTGAAGCGTTGATATTATGAGATTTCCCAATCATATATATCGAAGCAAATTATTAAAGATGGTCTTAATAACGGAGGCATATACTCTTGAAGAGTATATAGACATAACTATATTGTGTAATCCTACAAGAGGATTGATAATGAGATATCTCGATAAGTTATGTCGATATGGGGAAAGAAATAAAATTGAAAGTGTCGACACACTATGAAAAGATAGCGCTACATACTATCAATAATAGTGAGGATATTAAAATCCATCGAAAAATGCCGATCTTTGAAATATATGCCCTTATGATTAAAGTGTTCATGCACGGGTTTAATGAGAAATGAGAATGAAACTCTTGAAGAGGTTTCAAATGTATTATTGTATCAGTGCATGCAACGGCTTAAAATATCTACATTGATATTGTTGAGAAATTCATATGCTGTACTCTTTTCCTTGATTGATGTTTTTGTCCCAAAACGGGGTTTTTTTCAAACAAGGTTTTTAATGAGGCAGCCCAATCTCAACTACTATGAAATCTCCAGAAGAGATTTAGGTATATATCTCGATATAGTGAGAAAATGAGATCGAAAGCTGTTGATTGCATATATACAATAACATGATATTGTATAACATCTAAAATTTCATTCATGTGGAAATGAATGAAGAGTATGAACCAATGTATATGATACTCATACAAATCTATGAAAGATTTTGAAATGCTTGCAGCATACTTGTATAAAATACGGGCTGCACTCTTTTTCCCTTGACCGAGGTTTTATCCCATTGGGTTTTCCTAGCAAGGTTTTTAATGAGGCAACATTAAAGGCGTATTCACATGAATAATGTACTCTTTTTCCTTCATTAGGATTTTTCCCACTGGGTTTTTCCTAATAAGGTTTTAACGAGGCATATTCATGGTATATTGAGGACGACAAGAGAAATCGACACAGTGTATCTATTGGATCAAGTTATAATAGAGATAATGCTTTAGATCCAAACAATGATGATATTGAAATCCTTTACCAGAAGTAAGGATATCCGTCCTCAAGATATGAAATCAGATAGAGTAGCTGTACTCTTTTTCCTTCGATCAAGTTTTTTCCCACTGGGTTTTCTTGACAAGGTTTTAATGAGGCAGCACGAGAATACTCCTATACCGCTAATAGACATCAGGGGGAGCAATGTTTTGATGAAGCAGTATACAACCACTCCAAACTTTTCTACAATCAGTTTGGAAGTTTTTTCCCATTGGGTTGTTCTCCAAACAAGTTTAGAAGACATTTGTATTAATAGTCATTCAAGGGGGAGTGTTATGAACTCGCGAGCCACGAGGAAAGAATTTATATATATTTTAATGATGTGAATGACTATTATGTCCCTGATGAAATTATGTAATTACGATTGTGCCATTCGAAGTTTCCCTATAAATAGGGCTTCAGTTATTAATGAAATTCATTCCTGTGAATTCCTTAGAATTCATTCTCTCTAAATTCTCTCTATTATTTCTATACTTTTATAACACTTTTGACCGTTTTTTCTTTTGTTCTTGTAATATTCAAAGCGTATTACTCCTTCAAACTAAAAATTTTGGTTTCCATCAACACACTAGAGAACATAAACAAAAAAACCCATTCATGGCAAAGTATCGATATCATTCGCAATCACAATTGTATTTTAATTTATTATTGGTATTCACTCTTGCTAACACTTTTAATAAGGTTTTTTTTTTATATTTTTGTGGACAAGCTTAACTATAGAGTATTTTCCATGCCTCTCACATATATTAACAATATCTTAACTAATTTTTATAAATCTTGAATGCACGGTAAGTCAAGAATACCTAACAAATTTTTACAAATGTAAGGCATGCATCGAGGATAGCTAAAACTGATTAACCATTTATAATTAGGTTCAAGGAAATAGGTTTAATGGAACCAAGTCAGCAAGTCGAAGCTCAAGAATTACTTTCTAGTGTCAGATTTCATTAATAAACCATAGCAAGTCATCACACCTGTAACGCCCCGAGTTCGAAGAACTCAAAACGTAAGTTCTTTTTCTAAAACTATTTTTTTCTAATATTAAATGCGGAAGTATAACAAATAATTAAAAGCGGAAATTCATTTGATATAACAACCATCTAAAGTGTTTTAAAATTATTTGATCACCAAACGTCCAAAACGTCTAACACAAGTTACTAAATAGTTGAAAAGTTGGAAAACGACATAATCCCATACATCGGTTTACCAAAATAGCAACGGAAGTGAAGTCTCTTATTTTATAAGCCTAAATAGAACTCCCATGTCTCGTCACGCCTCCGAACTCCTCAATCGGTAAAAGAATGAAAGGCGTGAGTATTTAAACAATACTCAGTAGGCTCAGCGCAAGTTAATCATCTATACAAATATATAAGACAAATAGTTATGTAAACTCTGTAATATAAAACCCGAAGGCAGCTCTAGGCCCGAAGGCAACTCTAGGCCCGAAGGCAAGTAATTTGTCCGAAAGCAAGTCTGGGCCCGAAGGCAAGTCTAGGCCCGAAGGCAAGTCTGGGCCCGAAGGCAATTCTATTACACACTAAAGGCACTCATATAGTACAGGTCATTAACTAATAATGTGCGATAAGTAAAAGTGAGTCTTTTGAGCCTACTTGAAGTATCTCTCGAGTTTTGAGTCTACTAAGCGGTGAAAATTAGTCTTCTAGCTGTTCGTACGCCCCGTCTAGTCAATAACGAGTTTAATTTATATTAATACTCTTAAATATTAAGTATCTATAAGTAATATAGAGGTTTGTGGACCAAAATAGAAAGAATATAAAACTTTGGGGGCCAATTTGAAAGAATTTAATAGTTTGAGGACCTATTATGCAATAAAAGTGAACTAAAAATATTTTGGGCTCAATTATAAGATTTTTAAAACATGCGAGACTAATATGCAATTAAAGTTTAAGGGATAACTTAGATAGAAATAAGAAATTAAAGGATTAAAAGTGAAATAAAAGTTTAGGGGTCAAATTGCAACAATTGAAAGTTAGGGACTTGAATTTAAATAAAATTTGAGGGCTCATTTAAATAAAATAAATAAAATGGGTGTAACGCCCCGTCCAGTTCCACATACGTATACGTCATAAATGACGTCATATCAGAGTGCGCTGTGCACGTATCATAAATATAGGCCACCTTTGGGCCGTGTACGTCTTTTCTTCGTTTCATAACATACATAACATTGTGGAACTAGACGTGCGTCCGTCATTCATTCACACACGAAACCCTAAATTCCTTTCATTAAAACATATAGCGTAAAGCTAGGGTTTCGGTTTTCATTACGTACCGCAAGATCTTTGAATTCTTCGCCCACACACCACGTCATAGCATCATGTGACCCTTCGTTCACTCTCCACGCTCAGTACCTTCAACACACATACAACATACACACATAATGAGTCATTAAGACTCAGTAGATAACAGATGCAATGCAATGTATGTCACACGTTTATTTTGGGCTCCAATTACAAATCATGTGAATACGTGGCGCCGTTCATTCATTAGCAAGGCCTTTATGTTTTTCCATACGGGGCGTAGATCCCCCGAAGACCTGCTTTTATTTTACATACAAGGCGTAGATCCCCCGATTGACCACGTCTTTATGGGGCGTAAATCCCCCATGTAGCCAGTTTACATCATTATGGGGCGTAGGTCCCCATATGTAAACACATGATTGGTAACTGTTTCACACACATATGCTTGTGATACAATTACATAAACGTTACCTTTTCTACGCCTTGTTCTTTCACATCGTCATCATTCATACGTAACATATAAACAAGGCACCATCGTCATATCGTGACCACAAACGTAAGACAATTCATATTCGTGCATAGAACTTTAACTTCACATAAGGCCACGACATTCTCCACGTTGGTTCATATAAGCATCTATAACCTATCGTCGTCACATAACACGCATCATACTTCACATGGAACCACGTAATCATACGCCAAGCTTATCATTTCCCTTGTTCATTTCATATGTCACATGGCTACTTCCATATCTCCTATAGTCACATAAGTCATAGAGGTTGGCATGAAGGTCACATAAGCTACATAAGCACATACATAACATCATCACATCATATCATAACCATAACACAAGGCCAAGAGATCCTAGTATGCTTCTAAGGTCTCTAATCATCATAATCATGCCATATCTTGTTTCTATCAAGTATATACATGCAAATACATCATATAGCATGGAAAGCAACCATTACCCACCATAAATGAAGCTCAAACAAGCATGGAGATCATCTTCTTCCTCCTCTTCTTCCTTGTAATCATAGATTACACAAGCATTACATGGATCATATATGGAGTTGGAGATGATCACATGGGTTCTTGGGAGTCTTGATAGGGTTTTGGGGTCATGAGAACCGAGCTTGGGTGAGAAATGTCCAAGAAATGGCTAGAATCTTCTAAAATAACACTTCTGCCGACTTAAAATTACGGCCGTAACTTCCACATTTACGGCCATAACCCCTTACTTACGGCCGAAACCCCATATCCTTACGGCCGTAACCTGATTCATACGGCCGTATCATACCATCATACGATCGTAATAAACTCTCTGAAAATCCCCTGCATTTCATCTTCTTGACTTACGGCCGTAACTCCATGCCTTACGGCCGTAACTCCAACCATACGGCCGTATCTTCAGATCATACGACCGTAATTTGCTCTCTGAAACTTTTGGACATTTTCCACTGTTCACCATTTACGGCCGTAACCTTCGACCCTTATAGCCGTAACCTGACATTTACGGCCGTAATTCCAACATTTACGGCCGTAATTTCGCTCTGCAAATTTTCCCGATTTCATCATTTCAAGGCCGTTTCGCATTAGGGACATATCCCATCTTGCAAAGCATATCGTGAACATATCATATACATGTATAGCATGCCGAAACATCATCACGTCATCTCATCTCATATACGGGATCATATACGGTACATATACGGGATCATATACGGTACATATACCGAATCACATACGTATTCACATACGGTTCCGGGACGAATTCGGGCGGGCCATTACAATGGGGGATTAAATCTATAAATAATATTGAGGGACTAAATTGTAACAATTGAAAGTTGGGGATTTGAAAATTAAATAAATTATAGGGACCAACTTAAAACAATTAAAGAACTAGAGGGACCAGGCGTGTAAATATTTAATTAAATCAAACAAACCCGAGAAGCCACTCGGATCCTTCTCTTTCACCCGATTCTCCTTCTCTCTCGCTCGTTCTCTCGGCTGTCTCTCTACTCTCGGCGACTCGCCGGCAATTTGGCCGATGTAAATGGTGGCGAAGGTGGAGTTGAAGGTGGTGAAGCTAGTGGTGGCATCAATTTGAAGAAATATTGAGCATATAGGGAGAAATTGAAGCTAGAACTCTGAAGGACAAATTTGGGTAATTGTTAAAATTTGATCGATTCCCTAACTATTTTCGAAATTAAACTATTCTACGATGTTCTATAGAGGCAGAGGAAGGTGTAGGTATGATTTTTGCGTTTTGAAGTTGAGTTTTGGGCGTGGTTGATGTTTTGCCCGAGCTTTGCGTGCATGTATGTATGTATATGTGCGTGTATGTGTGGCGGTGTGTGTGCGTTTGATGGAGACGAGATGATGGTGGATGGTAGAAGTGACGGTGGTTCTGTGGTGGTGACTGTGGTGGCGCAGCGGTGATGATGGTGGTGCAGCGGTGGTGATGGCCGGTGTATGTATGTATGTGTAAAAGAAAATCAAGTGGACAATAGAAGAAGATGATTAAGAATTTGTGTGTGATTAAAACTTAGAACAACAAAATAAAAATGGAGATATAAATGAAAATATCAAGAAATCTTACCACTTGAAGTTTGATTTGTTGAATGAGAATGAGTGGGATGAACTTGAAGATACCAATTGTGGAAAGAAGGGAAAATAGTGAGGCTAGGGTTTTAAAACCAACCTTAACTTGTATAAATAGGGTAAAAACTAGGTTATTCTTTCAAATGGGCTTTCTTATGGCATAAGAATAAAATTAGACCTTAAACGGGCCTATAATTGGGCTTAAAATATATATAAAGTTATGATGGAATAAGAAGTTAAACTTTTAGGGATTAAAATGAATAATTTCTAAAGTTTGGTCCTCAAATATAAATTGAAAATAAATAAATGTTTTATAAATTATTATTATTATTATTTTAAATAATTTAACATAGTAGTAAATAATATAAAATTTAACTAGACGAGCGTACGCTGTTTAACTCTATAGGTGAAGTTGTAGTGACATGTTTGAGATTTTACTTTAATTAAATATGTTAATTTAAGGAAATTCGCGGTCACTACATCAGATATCATATTTTATTACTTTTCCGAAAATTTGCCTAATTGTTTGGTGCTTTGTTAGTTGATGTTTTAAAGTTGGAGTCTTTAAGCGAGGGCATGAGAATTGAGAACTGGCATCCAATAAGTCGCTTTTTGTAAAATGCACCACAGTATCTTCCATTCTTCATCTTGTTAACCTGAGAAATTTAGAACGGAACAAAATGTTAAGGTAGTGGAAAAGCTTGTGAAATTTCAAGTGGAACTAAGACAAATGTCATGTACTCTATTTTCTCAAATGTCATCAGCTTAGTATAGCTTCAAAGATCACCTAGCCACTTGCTGCATATGATGAGTATCAAGCTAAAACTTGGAATAACAATGGGAATAGAATTTTTTTTTCTTTTTTAGGAAAACTAGCTTATTCATTACTTGCATCAAAAGTGAGTACATCATCTATTAGGGGCGGGGGAATGCTTTCTCAAATAATGGGCCCTGAGAAGGAATTAGTTGTCCTCGCTAAGCGATGAATAACTTGGTTCGCAAATCGAGGAACACAGGAGAAGCGAATATCTTGAATCTAGTTGTTGACAAAGTGGTAGTCACTAATCACTAAACCAAAGGGTCAAAGATCGTCTAGAGCTTTGAAGGGCATTAAGGACTCATTGTGGATCCATTTCAACAATGACATTGCTTAGAGCCAATTCTTTGATCCACGAAAAAGCCTCTCAAACCCCTACAACTTTCTCCAACTTCATATCAAAAGAGCCACTAATGTAGGTGAATTTGCTATAGATAAAAGCACTAGTGTGGTCTCTAAAAATTAGGCCAAAACCAGCTCTACAGGTATCCTCAAAAGTAGCTGTGTCCACATTCAACTTAAGAGTTCCATGCTCCGATCGTTGTCAAATAGAACATGCTATGGATGGAGCAGCAACATTGGTTGGAAAAGTGGCTGTTTATGAGCTTATTGCCACTGAAATAGCTGCACCTTAGCGAGAGAGAAGGCTTTCGTAATCATGAACGATTTAGCATTCCAAACGACCTCGTTTCCATTCTTCAAGAATATCCAGCACAACATAATAGCAAATTCCTTTTCCTTATTCTCTAGATTAAGGAATAATGCGCAGAGTGTATTTTTAAAACTTAAGCCTGTGCTAAGTTGGCAGGCAATTTGAGAAGCAAACTAGATTCGTCATGCAAATGAGCAAGAGAATAAGCAATGATAGTCGATTCATCCTTTTCCATACAAGCCTGACAAAGTGGGCTAATAGGGACTTGTTTAGATTGCAAGCAATCAGCTATAGGAAGAACACCAACCGAAGCTCCCCAGATAAAATTTTTCGCCTTGCGAAGGATTTTGAGACGCCGTATAATTTTCCAAAGAGTGTCCTCCGGAGGAAGAGATGTCGAAGTGGAGATATTACGTTAGAGCTTGTATGCACTTTGCACAAAATAATTTCCCTTGTTTCTTGAGTCCACATGAGTCTATCTTCAACACTGCAATAGCTGAGACGGATTTGCATGGTCAACTTCCAATCTCTCTCGTTAAAAATGTCATAGAGAATGTCCAAATTCCAATGGTTAGAGTTCTCATAGGTTAGAGTTCTCATAGAAAAGTTGATTGACTGTAATGTCACTTGCACAAGGAATAGGACTAGAAGTGATAAGACCGTAGTCCATATCCAGCAACCAAGCGTCATTCCAAACACGGACTATATCCTCTCTACCAATATGGGAACGACATCCACATTTAGCGACTTCTTGAGTATCATGGGTATTCCTCCATGTATAACACGGGTTGCGACCCAATTTGGCCTCCAAGAAGGACGAGCGGGAAAGTAACCAGCCTTAAGGGTCCTCGTAATTAGGGAATCGGGTTCGCAAAGGAATTTCCAAACATGTTTACTGAGTAGTCCCAAGTTCATGTCATGTAATTTTCTGAAACCCATATCGCCTCGATTAATCTTGGGAAAACAAAGTCGATCCAAACTCATCCACAAAATCCCTTTGGTTGAACCTTGTTGACAACCCCACCAAAACAGGTTCGTCATTCGTTCCAATTCATCACAAAGGCTCACCGGAAGAGGGAGAACATTCATCGTATAATTAGGTATAGATTAAGCCACGGAATTTAGAAGAACCTCCTTACCTACCTTGGAAAGTAGTTTTTCTTTCCAACCTCGAAGCCGTTGCTAAACTCGATCATTTTCAAAAGCAAATATATCTTTCTTCTTGGGACCAATCAAAAATGGAAGGCCAAGGTAAAGCTCATGACCCGAGGAAGCTAAGATACTCATTTGATTACATATCACTTGTGCTAAAGAAAAGAGATGATTTTTGCAAGTTAATAGCTTGCCCCTATTCAATTTCATAAGTCCCCAACATTTCTTCAATAGCAATGGGAATAGAATCAAAAAGGAAAAGTTGTCAATCTTCATGACTTAATATTACTCTGGAAAAGCTCAATACCTTAGTGAATCTCTCGGAAATAAGTAACACACCTCTTTGATAAATTAGAGGCGTGAACTGTTCGGTAATTCGCAATGCTATATCCTTAAGCAAGTAGAGTTTTTTTATTAGATAAGCTAATAAATTAAATAATAATTAAATAATAAATAATACCTTTAGGCTATAAAGATCCCTCCTATTATATATATATATATATATATAGATTTCATAAAATAATATTTTCTTAATTATATATATATACACACACACATATAGATTTCACAAAATTATATTTTCTTAATTACATTCTTTTGTTCCTGTAATTTTCAAAGTGTATTACTCCTTCGAATTAAAACTTTAAATACTTATCAACACAAATATTTGATAAATCATTAAGGTGTTGTACATTGACCAAAGAAACATAAGAAAAAGCCATTCACAACAAAGCACCATTATCATTTGTAATCACAATTGTATTCTGATTTATTTTTCGTTTTCACTCTTTAGAACACTTTCAATAAGGAATTTTTTTTTTTTTGTGGACAAGCTTAATTATAGAGTAAGTAGCCTCTCACATATCTTAAGACATCTTAACAATATCAAATTTATTTTCCTAAATCTTGAATGTGGAGCACCAATTCGCGATACCTAACCAATTTTCACGATGGTAAGGCATGAATCTAGGATATCTACAACATATTGATCCTATATAAATAGGTTTAAAAAAATACATTTTAAAGAACAAGTCAGCAAGTTGAAGCTCAAGAACTACTTGCCAGCTCTTCTTCATTTTTAACTTTCCAATAGGCTAAAGATTTCATACAGAAATGGGTTCAATTATCCCAGCATTTTTTGTTCCCCTATTTTCCTTAGTGGAAATGCTATCATAGCCAAAGTTTGCCATGTAATGGGAGATGAATATATTTCAAAAACTGATTTTGGCCGTCTTCTCCAATGTGGGGCGGTGACGTGATTGATCTTGTGAATTGCCTCCTTTCATCAAAAAAGGAAGGAAACGATCAGATTGCATTAATAAACCTCAACTAGTCATCTTAGATATCATATTTTGTTGCTTTTCCAAAATTTACCTAGTTGTTTAGTGCTATGTTGTTTGATGTATTAAAGTTGGAGTCCTTAAGCTCGTATGTAGGAAATGGGAACTGGCATACAATAAGATGCTTTTTCTAATACAAACAAAATTATCTTTCATTCTGCATCCTGTAAACCTGCAAAATTTAGAACGAAACAAAATATTAAGTTAGTGGAATTTCACGGGAAAGTTTGACAAATATCTTGTACTCTACTTTCTCAAGTGTCTTCAGCTTAGTGTGGCTCAATAGATCACACTTAGCCACTTGTTATATATGTTGAGTACCAAGTTGAAACTTGAACTAACATGTGAATAGAATGAAGAAGGAAAAGTTGTCAATCTTCATAACTTAACCTTACTCTTGAAAAGCTCCATAGCCGAATGAATCTCTCGAAAATAAGGAACCTCCCTCCTTTATGAATCAAATGTGTGAATTGTTACGTAATTCCCCAAGTTGTTTCCTTATAGTAAGGATTTTCTTTCCTTACTTAAGCAATTAAATTAAATAATAATAAAAAAATCAACTTTGGACCCAAAAAAACACTCCTATCATATACATAGACTTCATAAAAGTATATTTTCTTCATTATATTCTTTTAACCATTTTTTATTTTGTTCTTGTAATTTTCAAAGAGTATTACTACTTCAAACTAAAAGTTTTATTATGCATTAACACATGAATTTCATAAATCATTAAGGTGTTGTACATGAACAAAAGAAACAAAAAAAGGGTCATTCATAGCATAGTTTCAATGTGATTTGTAATCACCCCATTTTTGTTTAATTTGGTTTTAATTTTCACACTTTCTAGCACTTTTAATAAGGTACTTATTTTTATATTTTTTTGGACAATCTTAACTACAAAGTAAGTACTCGCCTGTCACATATATTAATAATATCTTGGAATTTTCATAAATCCTAAGTGTGGAGCATCAATAAAGGATACCTAACAAATTTTCATGAAAGGCCAAAGAGGTCTCAGCCTTAGGGCTCAAAAATTCGAATTTTTTGGGGCCAAAAAACTGACGAAAGTTATATATATATATATATATATATATATATATATGGCAATGTAAAACATGTTAATGAGTTCCTTGGTAGTGCAATGGTTGGGTTTGCGTTGGTATCTAATTTCTTTCCATGGTTCAAAACTTCTTGTGTGCATTAAATCCTTTTTTTTCAGTAAAGTAATAAATGAGCTTGTGGGCTTGCACCTATCCAATTAGGATCATAATTGCGACCTATGATTAGTATCCAATTCTAATTGACTAATTCTGCATGTGGGCCTACACAAATCCAACTAGGAATTCAATTGCAATTTATGATTGATTAGTATTGGGTAAATGGCCAATAAATACAGCCCAAAACCAATCCTTGCCTACTAACTCTGCGCCATCTTTTTTTTTGCCACTAACTACAATATTTTCTAAATCTTTAACCAATTTCTTATTTTAATATTTTTATGACATTTTTGCCATTTTATCCCTTTTTTCTGCATATGTTTTTAATCAATCGACATTTTTCCTTGTTCTCTAAGAAAAGGTACGCCACGACATATAAATACATCGATACATACAGATTTTCCTCTTCTTCTTCAATCTTTAAGCTTTGAGAGTTTTATCCAATCGGATAAAATGTCGTACGACTATTATTTATTCGAACACGAGTAATCTAGATGCTTGGATGATGCTTGAATTTTGATGTATGTGTTGGCAAATCTTGTCTGCTTTTGCAATTCACCGACATGAGGTTCCAACCCGTGCATGATCTCACAATCGAAGTGGAATTCGGGGCTCGGATGGTGACAACTGACGGTAGGCCCCTCAATCTTCAGAATTGGGACACTGTAATTTACTATTTTTTTTCAGTTTTATATTCCTTTTTATTCTTTGTTTAGTATCTTGTATCTCCAAGCTTAGAATTTCCGGAGATCTGTTTGGCTTGATATTAGGAATTGGTTTGACCTTTTTGTCCATCTACTTGAATTCAGTTGAGGTTAAACTTTGTAATAGAGATATTGTTTTCATAATTGCTTAAGCAATTGGATTATTTGGACTTCATTCTGCCACTTTTAAGAACTTAATTCCACCTAGATACAGGTTTCATCTTATATTTCTATTAGAGATGACCAATTTTTGTGATTAATATTTGTGATGGCATGTTTCCCCCGAAAAACATTAAATGGTATGTTTTATATCAATAATTGGTTATATTTTCTGTGATTATATTTGCGATGGTACGTAATAATTGATTTATATCAATAATTTAATTAATTTTGTTAATCAAAACTGTGCTATAATTTAATTGGTATATCAAGTTATACGATTTATGAAAATTTTTAGTAACTTTTGTGTTGATGTTAGTCTAACCTTCATGTTATCGGGGCAGATAATAATATTATTTGGGTAGGTAATATTATTACCGGAACAGATAATAATATTATCAGTGTCGATAATGTTTTTCTTATAGTTTGATTTCTTTTTATATTTTTTGATCATTGAGGAGTTGTAATAGAGATTATTCGGATAGTAATCTAGATTGCCGATTGTAGTAATAATATAGAGAGAAAGTGTAGAGAGAGTCAGGGACGAGTGAAGTGAAAAATTAAATGGTGATCTAGATTACCGGACTGGTAACCTAGATTGCCGGGGCTGGTAATCTAGATTACCGGGGCTGGTAACAATATTACTAGGGTGGAAAACATTCTTCTTATAATTGTAGTATTTTTAGTGGCATAGTTATGATTATTTAGGTATGTAATATTATTATTATGGTAGATAATATATTATTGTGGCAGGTAATATTATTAGGAGTAGGTAATATTCTTCTTGTAGGGTGGTGAATTGGTGGTGGTGGTGGTGGCGGCCGGGTGGTGGTGGTGGTGATGGTGATGGAGGAAGGATGGTGGGGGGTGGTGGTGTTGGTGGTGGTTGCGGTTGCGATGGCGGTGTAATATTGTGGCGGTAATATTATTACCTGTAGGTAATATTCTTCTTGCAGGTGGTGAATAGGTGGTGGCGGCGCGTGGCGGTGGGTGGTGGTGGTGATGGTGGTTGTGATGGTGATGGTGGAGGGGTGGTGGTTGTAATGCCCTGATTCATGTTCGTCCCGAATCTGAATATAAGTCCGTATATGATTCCGTATATGGTGCGAAATAGTATAATGACTGTCAATATATGAGATATGTATACGATATGTTTACGGTATGTTTGGAAGTATATGAAACGCCTTGGAATCCGAAATGGCCTTCAAAGTCATGAAAATGGGAAAATTCTGCAGAACCAGAATTACGGCCGTAAATGTCAAGATTACGGCCGTAAAAGTCAGGTTACGGCCGTAATGGTTCAAGGGTTACGGCCGTAAAGGATGGTTACGGCCGTAAATTGTGAACAGTGGAAAATGTCCCAAAAGTTTCAGAGAGTAAAATACGGTCGTATGATTCAGAGATACGGCCGTATGGTTGTAGTTACGGTCGTAAGGCCTAAAGATGCGGCCGTAAGTCCAGAACATGGGAAGAACTGGATTTACAACGAGGTTATTACGGCCGTATGATGCTATGATACGGCCGTATTTGTCAGGTTACGGCTGTAGGGATATTGGGTTACGGCCGTAAATCAAGGGTTACGGCCGTAAATGGGAAAGTTACGGCCGTAATTTTAAGTCGGCAGAAACTGGTTTTAAGGTCTTCTCGGTCATTTTTGGGGATTATTCTACCATATTCGACCCCTAGGACCCCAATCCACCGAAGAACATCCCCAAGACTCCCAATCCATGTTATGTAATGGGGTGATACATGTCTACCGTCAAAGTTATGCAAGGAAGAGAGAAGAGGAAGAGGAAGCTTGGGGTTGCCTCTTTGCTTGGTTGCTTGGTTTCCTTAGGAATCAAGGTGGGTAATAGTTGCTTTACCTATGGAAAGAGGTAAATATATGATTTACATAGAGTTATCCAAGAAATATGCATGTTTATGATGTTTATGAATATGTAGAGGATACTAGCATCTATTGGCCTTGTTGTATGTTATGTCATGAAGCGATTATGTGATGTATATGTTTATGTGGCTTATGTGATCCTCAATGCTTGTTCTTGTGACATGTGTAGCTACAAGAATTCATGGAAGCATGAAAGTAGAGAAATCTAGTTATGTAATGTATATGTGATGAACAAGGAACGAAACGGCTTATGTGATAAGCGTGGTATAAATGCATGTTTCTATGATGAGCATGTGATGAGGATATGGTTGTGATGTATATGTTTTTATGAGCCAATACGAATACGTTATCCATGTGTGTGGTGTGAATGGAATGTTATGACATTACGGGACGCTATATGGGAGTCGTCCAAAGTAGGAATGTGTAGTGCTTTATGTTTATGATGCTGAAGACATGATTGCGAAGTCTTGCATATATGTTACGTACGACTAACAATGCTCAACGGATGTCAAGGCAATAAAGAGGTAAATGTATACGTAATCATGTCATGAGCATATGTATGTGATGTTGACTACCGGTGCTTACAAATATGTTATGGTCTTCCGGAGAATAGGCCCCGCAAGAGGATGGAGACCTTTGGCCGAAAGTCTCACGGGCGAAGCCCGCAAGAGGATTGAGATTACGGCCAACATGTTGGAGATCACGGCCAACATGTCATGTTACGTTATGTTACGTTATGATATGGCGCCTTTGTAAGCATACGGTCAGCAACAGGGCCCAATGATAGGAAGAAAATGGTGACACGAGCATTCCATGCATTGCATTGCATCTCTATTATCCATTGAGTCCTTGTGACTCACTCTATGTATGTTTATGTGTTATGCTTAGGATACGTGCATAGGAGTTGGCGAAGAGTCTCCCAGAGGTTATGACGTTGGCGTGTGCTTGGGAAAGGGAATCAGATGGTCTTGTGCGCTATTGAATGGTAAACCGAAACCCTAGAACGTTTTCAAGTCTGTACTTTGGGTTTCGAATACGATATGTATGAGTAGCGTGCCCTAGTTCCAACATATGTATGTTATATATGATAAATGAAAAAGAAAACGTGCACGGGGCCAAAAGGGCGCCTTTATGTTAATGTTTACGTGCACTTTATACGGTGAATATGACGTCAAGATGAGGTGTATGTATGTGGAACTAGTGGGGGCGTTACAGTGGTGGTGGTGGTGGTGGTTGCGATTATTGGCGGAGGGATAATGGTGACTGGCCGGGGTGATCGTGGTGGTGGTGGGGAGGTGGTAGAAGAATGGTGGCGGCGGTGGTGGTGGTGGCATGGTGGTGGTGGAATGGTGGTGTGGGGTAGTGTAACGCCCCGAGTTCGAACAACTCGGAACGTTAGTTCTTTCTTTAAAACTAAACTTTTTTTTCTAATATTAAATGTGGAAGTATAATAAATAATTAAATGCGGAAATTCATTTGATAAAACAACCATCTAATGTGTTTTAAAATTATTTGATCACCAAACGTCAAAACATCTAACACGAGTTACTAAATAGTTCTAAAGTTTAAAAACGACAAAATCCCATACATTGGTTTACCAAAATAACAACGGAAGTGAAGTCTCTTATTTAACAAGCCTAAATAGAACTCCCATGTCTCGTCACGCCCCCGAACTCCTCAACCTGTAAAAGAATGAAAGGCGTGAGTATTTGAACAATACTTAGTAGGCTCAGCGCAAATTAATCATTTATACAAATGTATATAAGACAAATAGTCATGTAAACTCTATAATATAAACCCGAAGGTAACTCTAGGCTCGAAGGCAGCTCTATGCTCGAAGGTAACTCTGGGCCCGAAGGCAACTCTGGGCCCGAAGGCAAGTAATTTGCCCGAAGGCAAGTCTATTACACACTAAAAGTACTTATATAGTACAGATAATTAACAATAATTACGTGATAAGTAAAAATGAGTCTTTTGAGCCTACCTGAAGTATCTCTCGAGTTTTGAGTATACTAAGCGGTGAAAATCAATCCTCTAGCAGTTGGTACACCTCGTCTAGTCAATAACGAGTTTAATTTATTTTAATATTCTCAAATATAAGGTGTCTATAAGTAATATAGAAGTTTGTGGGCCAAAATGGAAAGAATATAAAACTTTGGGGGTCAATTTGAAAGAATTTAATAGTTTGAGGACCTATTATGCAATAAAAGTGAACTAAAAATATTTTGGGCTCAATTATAGGATTTTTAAAACATGAGGGACTAATATGCAATTAAATTTTGGGGGTTAAATTAAATAGGAAAAAAAATTGAAGGATTAAAAGTGAAATAAAAGTTTAGGGGTCAAATTGCAACAATTGAAAGTTAGGGACTTGAAATTAAATAAAATTTGAGGGCCCATGTAAATAAAATGAATAGGATGGGGAATTAAATCTGTAAATAATATTTAGGGATTAAATTGTAACAATTAAAAGTTTGGGGTCTGAAATTTAAATAGAATATATGGGCCAACTTAAATTAATGATGGAACTTGAGGGATTTGTCTTGCAATTAAGCCAATTAAATTAAAAAGGTAAAATTGACCCGAGTCACCTCCTTCTCTACCCGGTTCTTTCACCCGTCGGCTCTCTCTCTCGGCTCTCTCTATACTCTCGGTGATTTCCGGCGATTTGGCCGGCAAAAGGGCGGCGAAGGTGGAGTTGAAGGTGGTGAAGCTAGTTGTGAAGTCAATTTGAAGAAATATTGAGTATATGGGGAGAAATTGAAGCTAGAACACTAAAGGAAAATTTTGGGTATTTTCAAAATTCGATCAAATCTTCAAAAATTTTCGAAATTAAACTATACTATGATGTTCTAGGGAGCTAGAGGAAGGTGTGGGTGCGGTCTTTAGCTTGTGAAGTCGAAATTTGAATGTGATTGCTCCTCTTGGCCGTGTGCTATGCGTGTACGTATGCGTATGTGTGTATATATCTATATATATCCGTGTATATGTGTGTATATGGATGGGTTTTTGGGGCCGAGATGATGATGGATGGTGGAAGTGACGGTGGTCGTGTGGTGGTGATTGTGGTTGACGGTGGTGGTGCAGAGGTGATACACATTTACATGTATTTATCGTATTTTGTGTAGAATATCAAGTGAAAAATACAACTAAGTGATTAAAAACTTACAACAAAAATAAAAATGGAGATATAAATGGAAATATTAAGAAA
The DNA here is from genome assembly GCA_018223645.1 of Jasminum sambac. Classification (NCBI taxonomy): domain Eukaryota; kingdom Viridiplantae; phylum Streptophyta; class Magnoliopsida; order Lamiales; family Oleaceae; genus Jasminum; species Jasminum sambac. Next base: position 23,327,189 of record CP073647.1, read on the forward strand.
TCTTACAACTTGAAGTTTGATTTGTTGAATGAGAAGGAGTGGGATGAATTTGAAGATATCAAATGAGGAAAGAGGGGAAAGTAGTGTGGCTAGGGTTTCTAAAATCAACCTTAACTTGTATAAATAGGGTAAAAACTAGGTTACTCATCCAAATGGGCTTTCTTGCAGCATAAGAGATAAAATGGACCTTAAACGGGCCTATAATTGGGTTTAAGGTAAGTATTTGATCGTTATTGAATAAAAACTTAACTTTAGGGACTAAAACGAATAATTTGTAAAGTTTGGTCATCAATTGCAAATTTTAAAAATAAATAAATTTTTTATAAATAATTAAATATAACAATAAATAGTGTGAATTCCGACTGAACGAGCGTACGATATTCAAATTCTTATAAGTAAGGTCGTAACGACACGTTCGAAATTTTATTTAATTAAATATATTTTATTTAAGAAGAAATTGCGGTCACTACAACCTTACCCTCTTAAAATAATTTCGTCCTCGAAATTTAAATTTACTTAGAACATAAACTTACTTGATCTATAAGGTTTGGGTATTGGGATATGATCTCTTCTTCTTTCTCCCATGTTGCCTCATCCTTGCCATGACTACCCATAGAATCTTAACTAGGGGAACTCTTCTATTCCACAAGACATGGACCTTTCGATCTATGATCGTCACGGGTGTCTCTTGATATGACAAATCATTCTGAATATCCAAAGATTAAAAGTTCATCACATGACTCGGATCATGGACATACTTCCTCAACTGTGAGACGTGAAATACATTATGCACCGATGAAAGCTCGGGTGGCAAAGCCAAGCGATAAGCTACTGCCCCAACTTCTTCTAGTATCTTGAACGGTCTAATGAACTGTGATCTCAACTTCCCTTTCTTCCCAAAATGTATGGTGCCCTTCATTGGCAACACCTTGAGAAATACTTTCTCTCCAATCTCAAACTTCAAGTCCTTTCTCCTCTTGTCGGCGTAGCTCTTCTGTCTATCTTGAGCGGCCTTAATCCTCACTCTGATATTCTCTATAGCCTCAACAGTTTTCTCTACCATTTCTGGTCCCAATATCTTCCTCTCTCCAACTTCATCCTAATAGATTGGCGATCGACACCGTCGCCCATACAATGCCTCATAAGCCGCCATCCCAATCGTGGCCTGGAAACTGTTGTTGTAGGCAAACTCTACAAGTGGCAAATGAGTTTCCCAACTCCCGGCTAGGTCTAAAACACATGCTCTCAACATATCCTCAAATATCTGAATGGTACGCTTAGATTGGCCATTTGTTTGGGGATGATAGGCGGTACTGAATCTGAGCTTCGTCCTCATTGCCGTCTGTAAGCTCTCCCAAAATCTCGAGGTGAACCTCGAATCTCGATCTGAAACAATGGACACAGGTACCCCATGTAGTCGAACAATCTCTCTAACATATAGCTGTGCCAACTGGTCGATGCTGAGAGTCATCCTAACTGGTAGAAAGTGTGCAGATTTCGTGAGTTGATCCACAATCACCCATACGGCATCATGTCCTCTCGAGGATCTCGGTAGAGCCGTCACGAAATCGATAGTAATCTTCTCCCACTTCCACTCTTGTATCTCCAAGGGATTCAACAATCTCGAAGGCCTCTGATGTTCAGCTTTAACTTGCTGACAGACTAAGCATCTAGCCACAAATCTCGCAATGCAACCTTTCATATTCCTCCACCAAAAGGTATCCCGTAGGTCACGGTACATCTTTGTTCCACCAGGATGTGCTACATAAGGAGTCGAGTGAGCCGCTGTCATAATCTCATCTCTTATCTGCTCATCTTTCGGCACACACAAGCGCCCTCTAAATACAAGTGCTCCATCTGAAGCAATCTCAAAACCTATCCTCTTACCACTCCCAACCTCCAACCTGATCTTTTCAAGGAACTTATCCTTCCTTTGGGCCATTACAATTCGACTTCTCAAGTCTAGTTGGACAATTAAGGTTGCTAGCTTGCTCGATCGCCAACTCGGCGGAGCTCGTACTTCGATCTTCAAATTCTGCAAATCCCGAATGATTTGATCTTGCATAGTACCTAATGCAGATAACTGTCCAACACTCTTCCTACTCAGTGCATCTGCCACCTTATTAGCCTTACCCGGATGGTAGGGAATGGTACAATCATAGTCTTTCACAAGCTCTAGCCAACGGCGCTGTCTCATATTCAACTCTTTCTGAGTGAAGAAGTAGTTGAGGCTCTTGTGATCTGTGTAAATCTCACACTTACTCCCATACAAGTAATGACGCCAAATCTTCAAAGCAAGTACTACTGCTGCAAGTTCTAAGTCATGCGTCGGGTGATTCTGTTCATACAACTTCAACTATGTCGAAGCATATGCAATCAATTTCCCTTTCTGCATCAATACACATCCCAATCCATACTTAGAAGCATCGCCATAAATGACAAAGCCTTCAGTACCGTCGGGTATCGCCAACACTGGCGCCGAAACCAATCGACTCTTTAACTCCTCAAAACTCTCCTCGCATTGATCGGTCCAATGGAACTTAACACCCTTTCTCGTCAATTGAGTCATGGGACCCACAATCTTGGAGAAATCCTCAATGAATCGTCGATAGTATCCGGCTAATCCGAGAAAACTCCTTTCTTCTCCGACATTGGTAGGAGTAGACCAATTCATCACGGCTTCAACTTTGGAGGGGTCAACTTCAATGCCCTTAGCCGTTACAATATGACCCAAAAATCCATCTTTCTCACGCCAAAATTCACACTTCTCGAACTTATCATATAGCCTCTCTCTCCTCAATACATCGAGCACAATCCTCAAATGTTCTCCATGTCGATCGGAATCCCTTGAATAGATCAAGATGTCATCGATGAACACAATGACGAATCTATCCAAATACTGATGAAAGACTCAATTCATCAAATCCATGAACACTGCCGGTGCATTTGTGAGGCCGAAGGGCGTCACTATAAACTCATAATGACCATATTGCGTCTGAATTGCTGTCTTTGGTATATCTGTTGGCTTGATCTTCAACTGGTCGTATCCTGACTTCAGATCAATCTTCGAGAAAACCGAAGCACCTTTCAACTGATCAAACAAATCTTCAATTTTTGGTAGAGGGCACTTATTCTTTATTGTCAACTTGTTGAGTTCTCTATAATCAATGCACATCCTCATATTGCCATCCTTCTTCTTAAAAAATAAAACATGTGCCCCCCATGGAGACACACTTAGCCGAATGAAACCTTTCTCAGACAATTTCCTCCAACCATACAACCTTTTACCTCACGTTTCAAATCCTTGAATCCCAAAAATCCAAACAAATTTTAAAATCAATCACACCCTCAAAATCACGTTACATCCTTAAAATCAAAATCATCATACAGTCACATTTTATATAATTAATCCTCTAAATCCAAATTTGATATCCTCAAAACTCAGCTCATAAAAATTATACACGAATTCTTCAAAATCTCTCTACACCTCAATCTAGCATAATTCGTCGGACTTTGTCATTAGAAGTTCCCAACATGATATATAAACATGCAACCCAAATTTCGTAAATAATACGTTTAACTACAATTTATACAATTTGAACTGATTCGCCACTGATCAAGTCCTTCAGATTCAACATTAAAAACAATTCAAATCAAACTCTTTAACATTTAATGCTCAGTACAAAATCCAAAAATCTAAAGCCATTGCTTCTACTAACTATCCTCGATCTATAATCTTTAATCTCAAATTGTTTTCTGTTGAGGATACCATAACATGCAAGTATGAAACTTACAAACTTCACTTTGAGGATAGAATAGCATATTTGCGACCCAGAATGTAGACGATGAGATATATACATTTTCTATTGCATTAAAACTGCATAACAATGTAATGCAACAATCTCATTAAAACTTCATAACAATGCAATGCAACAATCTCATCTCGAGTGCATAAAATTAAATCAACAATATCCATGATCAATTAGTATCACACACTGCCGATATTCGTGAATACACTTACTTGTCTTGTCTTTTACCCTTTTCACTCAAGAATCTCGAAATATCTAGTACAACATAGGTCAATTCCTTCTTAATCGGGCCTGTCATTCCATTACAACCTTATCTTTACCCATGACAGTGAATTGAAGTCCCATTACAGTCAATGTCAAACCCATTACAACTCCCATCTCAATGCATAACACCAAATGAAAGTCCCAATCACTAGCAATTACAAATCACCGTTCAATATAGGCAAGAGAGAACAACAACACCCAGACACAATAGTCAATGCTTGAAAATCATGAAGTAAATTTCGAGGACTAGAAATATCATGCGATACATTTAAAGTTATGCTTTATTAATCACTAGGAGATTTCACGCTTAGGCTCAAACTCGGTTTCTTTTCTCTCTATCCAAATACAAGTGCTTCATTTCTATCTTATACAAAATATTTCATCTCATGTATCTGGAAAATAAACATAAAATCTTCATGAATAAACACTTTGCCTCGGAGTCGACGAACTGACGACGATCATGGTAGTTCTTAGGACTTAAAACTCTTAAATTTGTCAAAATTTGTTTTGAAAATACTTCAAAAATGTGCAAGTCTACAAAAACGTAGACCCTCTCTGATACCAAGCTGTAACGCCCCGAGTTCGAAGAACTCGAAACGTTAGTTCTTTCTTTAAAACTAACCTTTTTTTTCTAATATTAAATGCGAAAGTATAATAAATAATTAAAAGCGGAAATTCATTTGATAAAACAACCATCTAAAGTGTTTTAAAATTATTTGATCACCAAACGTCCAAACATCTAACACGAGTTACTAAATAGTTCAAAAGTTTGAAAACGATAAAATCCCATACATCGGTTTACCAAAATAACAATGGAAGTGAAGTCACTTATTTAATAAGCCTAAATAGAACTCCCATGTCTCGTCGCGCCCCTGAACTCCTCAATCTGTAAAAGAATGAAAGGCGTGAGTATTTAAACAATACTCAGTAGGCTCAAGGCAAATTAATCATCTATACAAATGTATATAAGGCAAATAGTCATGTAAACTCGATAATATAATACCCGAAGGTAACTCTGGGTCCGAAGGCAACTCTGGGCCCGAAGGAAGCCTTAGGCCCGAAGGCAAGTAATTTGCTTGAAGGAAAGTCTAGGCTCGATGGCAAGTATATTACCTATAAAAGCACTTATATGGTACAGATAATTAACAATAATTGCGCGATAAGTAAAAATGAGTCTTTTGAGCCTACCTGAAGTATCTCTCAAGTTTTTAGTATACTAAGTGGTGTAAATCAGTCCTCTACCTGTTGGTACGCCTCGTCTAGTCAATAACGAGTTTAAGTTATGTTAATATTCTTAAATATATGGTATCTATAAGTAATATAGAAGTTTGTGGGGCCAAAATGGAAAGAATATAAAACTTTGGGGGTCAATTTGAAAGAATTTAATAGTTTGAGGACCTATTATGCAATAAAAGTGAACTAAAATATTTTGGGCTCAATTATAGGATTTTTAAAACATGAGGGACTAATATGCAATTAAATTTTGGGGGTTAAATTAAATAGGGAAAATAAATTGAAGGATTGAAAGTGAAATAAAAGTTTAAGGGTTAAATTGTAACAATTGAAAGTTATGGGCTTGAAATTAAATAAAATTTGAGGGCCCATGTAAATAAAATAAATAAGATGGGGGATTAAATCTGTAAATAATATTTAGGGATTAAATTGTAACAATTAAAAGTTTGGGATTCGAAATTTAAATAGAATATAGGGGCCAACTTAAATTAATGATGGAACTTGAGGGATTTGTCTTGCAATTAATCCAATTAAATTAAAAAGGTAAAATGGACCTGGGTCACCTCCTTCTCTACCCGGTTTTCTCTCCCGTTGGTTCTCTCTCTCGGCTCTCTCTCTATTCTCGGCGATTTCCGATGATTTGACCGGAGAAAAGGGCGGCGAAGGTGGAGTTGAAGGTAGTGAAGCTAGTTGTGAAGTCAATTTGAAGAAATATTGAGTATATGGGGAGAAATTGAAGATAGAACACTAAAGGAAAAATTTGGGTATTTTCAAAATTCGATCAAATCTTCAAAAATTTTCGAAATTAAACTATACTATGATGTTCTAGGGAGCTAGAGGAAGGTGTGGGTGCGATTTTTAGCTTGTGAAATCGAAATTTGAATGTGATTGCTCCTCTTGGCCGTGTGCTATGCGTGTATGTATGCGTATGTATGTATATATCTATATATATCCGTGTATATGTGTGTATGTGGATGGGTTTTTGGGGCCGAGATGATGATGGATGGTGGAAGTGACGGTGGTCGTGTGGTGGTGACTGTGGTTGACGGTGGTGGTGCGGCGGTGATGGTGGCGGTGATGCACATTTACGTGTATTTATCGTATTTTGTGTAAAATATCAAGTGAAAAATACAACTAGGTGATTAAAAACTTAGAACAAAAGTAAAAATGGAGATATAAATGGAAATATCAAGAAATCTTACCACTTGAAGTTTGATTTGTTGAATGAGAAGGAGTGGGATGAACTTGAAGATATCAAATGAGGAAAAGAGGGAAAGTAGTGTGGGTAGGGTTTCTAAAATCAGCCTTAACTTGTATAAATAGGGTAAAAACTAGGTTACTCCTCCAAATGGGCTTTCTTATAGCATAAGAGATAAAATTGGACCTTAAACGGGCCTATAATTGGGTTTAAGATAAGTATTGGATTGTTATTAAATTAAACCTAAACTTTAGGGACTAAAACGAATAATTTCTGAAGTTTGGTCCTCAATTGCAAATTTATAAAATAAATAAATTTTTTATAAATAATTAAATATAACAATAAATAGTTTGAATTCCGACTAGACGAGCGTACGATATTCAAATTCTTATAAGTAAGGTCGTAGCGACACGTTCGAAATTTTATTCAATTAAATATATTTTATTTAAGAAGAAATTGTGGTCACTACAAGTAGGGTAGGGATGGGGGTAGTGGTAGTGGGCTGCGGCTTAGTGGTTGAATGGTGGTGGTGGTGGTTCTGAGGTGGTGGAATGGTGGTGGTGGTGGTGGTTTGGGGATGGTGGTTTGGTGTTGGTGTGGAATGGTGGTAGTAGTGGTGGTGCCTGGTGGAATAGTGGTAAAGTGGTGGTGGCGGCGGTGGTTTGGTGGTGGCGCGGTGGTTTGGTAGTGGTGGCGAAATTGTGATGTAGAGGTGGTAGAGGAATGGTGGTGGCGGCAGTGGCGGGGTAGTGGCGGTCGTGGGGTGGTGAATCTTTGTGGAGTGGAGAAGTTAAATGTTGATCGAGATTAGTTATGGGTAACTGACGATTACTTGTCGAAGTAACTGAGAGAGAAAATGTGTAGAGAGAGAAAGTCAGAGACATGAATGGAGAAGTTGAATGTTAATCCAAATTACTCGTGGTAGTAATCTAATTATCCTGCTAGGTAATATGGAGGGAGAAAGTGTGTAGAGAGATAAAGTCAGAGACAAGAAGAGAGAATTTCAATGTTGATTGAGATTATTTGTAGTAGTAATTTGATTACCTGGTGAGGTAATTTGGAAAGAGAAAGTGAGAAACGGGGGAAAGGAGAAGTTGAATGTTGATCGATATTACTTGGGGTGTTAATTTGGAGAGAGAATGTGTGGAGAGAGAAAGTCGTAAACGAAGAAAGGAAGAAGTTGAATTTTGATCGAGATTACCTGTGGCGATAATTTGCAGAGAAAAATACACATATGGAGAAAGTTGAAGATGTGGGAAACGAGAAGTTGAATATTGAACGAGATTGCTTGTGGTGGTAATCTGATTACCTGGTGAGGTAATCTAGCGAGAGAAAGTGTATAAAGAGAGAGAGTTCGGAGATGGGGAAGGGAGAAGTTGTATGTTGATCGAGATTACTTGGATGGTAATCTTGAGAAAGAAAGTGCGTAGATAGAGAAAGTCGGAGATGAAGAAAGGGAAAAGTTGAATATTGGTCGAGATTACCTGTGGTGGTAATCGGAGAGAGAAAGTGCGTAGAGTGAGAAAGTCGAAAACGAGGAAAGCAAAAGTTGAATGTTGAGCAAGATTACTTGTGATGGTAATTTGGAGAGAGAAAATGTGTTTATTTTATTAGAGTGGCATTGTTGTAAATTTGAAGATTTGTTTTATTAGAGTGGCATTGTAGTCAATTTGAATATTTATTACTTTATTTTATTAGACTGGCATTATTGTAAATTCAGATGTTTATTTTATTAGAGTGACATTGTTGTAAATTTGGATGTTTATTACTTTATTTTATTAGAGTGGCATTATTGTAAATTTGAATGTTTATTTTATTAGAGCGGCATTTTTGTAGATTTGTGATTTTTAAATTCTATTTTGGTCTTATTATGTAAAAAATGAGTTAATGGTAAAAAAAGAGATGTGCATGATTTAGTGGACAAGTTTTTCCCATAAGTATAGTATTGGTCAAATGCACATTAGTATTCCATTCTAATTGACTAATTCTACCCTGGACGACCAGAACAAAGATGGCATCGCTCGTAGTTTCAAATACAATACAATAATTTATGTTATTCAATCTATGAACCACTAAACTAAAAAGTATTCAAGTAGACAACCAAGAGTTGAAAATTTAAAGTCGAAGTGAAAAACTCCAATTAAATTAGACTACAAATAAAACACTAAAATTTTAAATAAAACAATCCTTTTTTTTACAGAGTAAAAAAAAATTACTATAGTTTTTTATTCTCCAAATATGAAATATATAAATTGTAATATCAAATAAAAATACCGCTGAGCCTTAATAATCATAAAAAATTTAAATGATAATAGAGATCAATGGCTATGCACGCAAGTTTTATCATTTTGACGTGAATTGAAGCAGAAATTCAAATTTCTAGAACAAGATGCCACCAAAATACTTGTCTGGGGCTTAGAAAAAGGGAAAGGAAGAGTAGGGAAGAAGCATTAATTAAAAGTCAAGCCGGCGACATTGTTAAATACTTTAAGGGCAATGTAAGTATAGATAGCAAAGTAAGAGTTGATGATGTGGCTAAAAATTTGGTCAGCGAGGAACAAGAAAATCGAACTGACAATGATGGTGAACAACACGAGAATGTTGGTGAACTGAGTGAAAATTTTGTTAGTACCAATGAACGAGAATATATTATTTACCTCAATATGAATGAATTAAATGGGAAAACCAAGATAATGTTGATGTTGATCTCATTGACATGAATGAGGAAGAAGATAATGTCAATATGAATCAATCAAATAAGGATAAAGAAGATGATAATATTCAACATGGCAACTTCTGGTTAGACTTTTCTGATCCGGGGTGCTGGGAAAAAATTGATGAAAAATGAGAGATTTCTTAATAGAAAGGGGTCTAAAGAGATTTGATAGATCTTTCTTTCCTAAAGATAATATAGGAAGACATTTTGATGCATTACAATATAAGAGAGTACTGCCTCATGGGGTAGAAAGTAATAGAAGATGGCTAGTACATTCAGCGTTTTTGGATAGAATTTTTTGCTTCTATTGGAAGTTGTTTAAGACATAAAAGACGATGACTAAGATTGATCAGTTGGCTAATGAAGGATTTAGAAAGTGGTGTAATATGAGTCGAAGTCTTGAAAATCATGAAGCACGTAGGGGGCATTTAGAATGCTTGAAGACTTGGATTGAATTGGAAACAAGATTGAAAAAAAATAATACTACATTTGATCAAATGTGCAAGATGAAATTAATAAACAAAGAGAACACTGGAGAGTAGTGTTGAAGAGAATAATCGGTCATGTGGAAAGACTTGCAAAAAATAACTTGCCATTTTGAGGTGATTGTGAAAAGCTTTATGTTGAAAACAATGGTTTGTTTTTTCAAATGATTGAATGGGCTACTGAGTTTGATCCAATAATAGAGGAGCACATTCGATGTATTCAAGCACGTGAGATTCATTACACATATCTAGGCCCAAAAATTCAAAATGAGTTGATAAAAATGTTGGCAAATAACGTAAAACATTTGATTGTTTCAAAATTAAAATGGGAAAAATATTTTTTTGTCATGCTAGATTGTACCCTAGATGCCAGTCATGAGGAGAAAATGTCTCTTGTGTTCAAGTGTTGGAGAATTTTGGATGGAATTCTTGAATTAGATGATACATTGGGACTTTGTCTTTTTACCGAGTTCACAAATGTGTTAAAAAAAACTTGACCTTAGCATTGATGATGTAAGAGGAAAGCACAAAGGTGTACGGACAAGACTACTTAAAATAAATTCAAGGGCTTTCTACACTCAATGCGGTTGTCATAGTCTAAATTTGACATTATGAAATATGGAAAATTGTTGTTCAACAGGTATGTCATTTTTTGGAGTCATACAATGCTTGTGTTCATTGTTTTCTTCTTCTTTTACCAAACGTTGGAAAATTTTAAATGATCACTCCAAAGGTTTTACACTAAAGCTATTATCTCAACAAGTTGGGAAAGTCATGTTGAAAGTGTTAAGCCAATAAAGAGCAAACTCAAAAGACTAAACATGCTTTACTTAAGTTGGCAGATGTTTGTGAAGATCCAACGAAAAAAAGTGATATGAGACATTTCCAACACATGATCCTAAGAATTTTGAGTTTTTGCTTGACATGGTAATTTGGTACAAGTTATTACATACAATCAACAATGCAAGTAAATTTCTTCAAGGTGAAAATATATATATATTGACGTTGCTATTCAACTCCTAGAAGGACTTCTTTTGTTTCTCGATGACTATAGGGAAAATAGATTTGAAAAGGCCAAGGTTGAAGCAAAACAAATAGCAAGCAAAATGAGAGTTGAAGCGGTTTTTCAAGAAAAACACATCATTCGAAGAAAGAAACAATCTGACGAGGTTGGAAGTGATGACGTAACTCAATCCGCTAAAGAATCTTTTAGAGTAAGCCATTTTCTCTTCATAATCGATTAAGCTCGTTCCTCACTTCGAACCCATTTTGAACAATTTCAAAAATATGAAGAAACCTTTGGATTTTTACTTAATTTGGAGATGTTGAAATGTGTTGATGATGATTATTTGTTGAGGTCTTGTCGAATGTTTAAAAATATTTAGAGCATAATGGCCATTCCGATATTTATGGAAATGATTTATTTTTGGAGATGTCAACCTTGAAGTATTGTCTACCAAAAGAAACCAAAAGTGCAATTGATATGCTAAATTATTTGAGAAAATTGGATGGTGGCTACCCGAATGCTTGTATTGCTTGTAAAAATTTGCTGAGTATACCAGTTACAATTGCATCTGCAGAAAGAAGTTTCTCCAAGTTGAAGTTGATCAAGAATTATGTTCGATCAACTATGTTACAAGAAAGATTAAATGGATTAGCTATGTTGTCAATTGAGAGAAAAATTCTTGCACAACTTGAATATGAAAAAGTTAATTGATATTTTTGCCTTGAAAGAGTGAGGTGTGTGGTCTTTAAGTAATCATTTAACATGAAGATTATCATAATATTTGATATTTAATATGTTACCCGTATTCTATAATTCTTTTAGTTTTATTGTTAAACTTTTGGAATTTAAATTAGAGTAGTCCCAATCAGACTTCAATTCATAAGTGGACTTATCCAGTCTGGGAGCCTTCCAACCAACCTGTAGAGACGGACTGCACATGTGCAACTCAAATTTAGAAACTAGATACATTATTTTTTTTCGTTTTTGTATTTTTTTTGATCTGTACTTTTTCCTTTTTTGTATTTTTGATGCTATATAATGTGCTAATTTTGTAGTTAAATTATTTTATTTTGTATCCTGTATCATATTTAATCACGTACAATTAAATGATCGGAATCGATTATTTTTTTCAACAACAATAGATTTTTGTGCTTTTGATGTAACTCATTTAAACCCCTCTCACTTTTTTACTATCTATAGATTAATTTTGGTAAAAAAAAACATGGTAATTAAAATGATATTGTAAATAAAATATATTAGCATAGTTAAAATTAACGATACATAGAGCAACATAAACAAAGTTTGAGAGAAAAGTAGCGTCGACTACGTACGATGCATAGACTAATTAGACATTGACACAACAACATAAACTATATAAAATAAGACATGACAATATGTGATATATAAAAGTGACACATAAAAATAAGACACATCAATACATGCTACTTAAGTAAAACACAACAAAACACGCTATATAATTTAATATAGTGGTCGATCATTTCCCGATATGCCAAAATCGGTAAAGAGTTGATTGCATGCGGTAGAACCACCATATCGTTCAGACTGTTCTCCTTCTTTATTTCCTTTTTGTGATATTCTCTGTTTCTCACAAAAAAAAATGTTGACTTGATAGTAGATCTATGAAGGAATTGAGATCGAGCATCATAATTTTCTTATCATTTTGGGTAATTTTTTTGGCTCATGGAATCTTGCTACAGCCAAGCATCTGGCATAGATTTTAACCATTTTTTCTCTTGTTGCTTGAGCCATCGCAAAAGAGTCAACAATACAAGAACTATTCTCAACCACTGCCTAATAATACTTTGAATCTTGGTCATTCGTTTTTCTCTTCGCTTTCTCTTTTTTAACATTAGTTGAGCCCTTGTGAGAGCTTTTAGTGATACTTTCGCCATCAGTATAAAGGTTAAATGATGCGAACTCAGCAGATCCCATTGGTTGAGAACCTGGGCTAGAAGAGAAGTCGGATTGAGATGAGAAATGATGAGTACTATTACTAGAACCGTATTCATCATAGAAGTTCTCACAACATTTCAAAATCACCCATAGCTAGTCGAGCTTGAAACTATGACCCATCTCTTGCGAATAAAGCATTTGAGCTCTATCAATCTACAAATAAAAAAATTAATGTTAAATATTTGGAGATTGCAATGTAAACAACTTTATGAATGACACTTATAATGTTATTCTGACTAGTACAACTAGGGTTGAGGTTTTTGACGTGCCAAACGCATGTATTAAACTTTTTGACAAGAGGTAAAACTAAACCCACCCTGCCTGTAGAGATCAATAAGGTTGAATTTGAGTTATTGTTGGTGGTAAGCAATTGCTGTATTGGCTTCCAATTCGGATCCACATTCTGTCTTTTTTTTCCTCCTATAGTGGGATTATGTGATACATCTAGCCACATATGAGCTAAATGTACGTCTTCATCAATCACGAACTATAGCTTTCTATGAGAACTCATTATTTTTCTCTATTTGATTTTTGGTAGGAAGATAAATGGTGATGCATTTGAGGGCTTAATTTATAGGAAAATTTAGTGTCAATAGGAGCGTGCTTCTTTGCCAATATAGTAAATGGTTGAGATGTAAAGTTAATAAATCTGATGGATAAGATTAAAGTTGGCGGATGATGAGGATTGTGCGCTTGTTTTGAGTATAGTAAATTGTTGAGATGTGAAGTTAATAAATCTACCGGTTGAGATTACAAGTCGGAGGACGACGAGGATTTTGTGCTTATTTGGAGTGTAGTAAATGGGTGAGATGTAAAGTTAATATATCCAATGGATGAGATTTAAAGTTGGAGGATGATGAGGATTGTATGCTTGCTTGGAGTGTAGTAAATGGTTGAGATGTAAAGTTAATAAAAGCGATAGAAGAGATTTACAGTTTGATGATGACGATGATTGTGTGCTTGTTTGGAGTGTATCAAATGGTTGAGATGCAAAGTTAATAAATCCAATGGATGAAATTTAAAGTTGGAGGATAACGAGGATTGTGTACTTGTTTGGAGTGTAGTAAATGGCTAAAATATAGCGTCAATAAATTCGATCGATGAGATTAAAATTGGAGGACAAAGAAGATTGTCTGCTTGTTTGGGGTGTAGCAAATGGTCGAGATGTAAAGTTAATAAATCCGATGGATGGGATAGAAGGTTGGAGGATGATGAGGACTGTGTGCCTGTTTGGAGTATAATAAATGGTTGACATTTAAAGTTAATAAATCTGATGGATGAGATTTAAAGTTGGAGGATGACGAGGATTGTGTGCTTGTTTGGAGTGGAGTAAATCGTTGGGATTTGAAGTTAATAAATCCAATGGATGGGATTTAAAGTTTGAGAATGGCAGGATTGCGTGCTTGTTTGGAGTGTAGTAAATGGTTGAGATGTAAAGGTAGTACATCCAATGGATGCGATTTAAAGTTGGAGGAAGACAAGGATTGTGTGCTTGTTTGCGATATAGTAAATGGTTGACATTAACGTTAATAAATCCGATGGATGGAATTTAAAATTGGAGGATGAGGAGGATTGTGTGCTTGTTTTGAGTGTAGCAAATGGTTGGGGTTTAAAGTTAATAAATCCGATGGATGGGATTTAAAGTTGGAGGATAACGGGAAGTGCGTGCTTCTTTGGAGTATCGTAAATGGTTGAGATGCAAAGTTAATAAATCCGATAGATGTGATTTAAAGTTGGAGGATGACAAGGATTGTCTGCTTGTTCGGAATATAGTGAATGATTGACTTTTAAAGTCAATAAATCCAATGGATGCGATTTAATGTTGCAGGATGACGAGGATAGCGCGCTTGTTTGGAGTGTAGTAAATGGTTAGGATTTAAAGTTAATAAATCCGATGGACTGGAATTAAAGTTGAAGGATGATGGGAATTGTGTGCTTGTTTGGAGCGAGTAAACGGTTCAGATCTAAAGTTAATAAATCCGAAGGATGTTATTTAAAGCTGAAGGATGACGAGGATTGTGTGCTTGTTTGGAGCGTAGTAAATGGCTGACAGTTAATAAATCTGATGGATTGGATTAAAAGTTGGAGGATGAGGAGGATTGTGTGCTTGTTTGGAGTGTAGTAAATGGCTGACATTTAAAGTTAATAAATCTGATGGATATGATTAAAAGTTGGAGGATGAGGATGATTGTGTGCTTGTTAGGGGTGTAGTAAATGGTTTGGTTTTATAGTTAAGAAATCTAATGGGTGGAATTTAAAGTTGGAGGATTATGAGGATTGTGTGCTTGGTTGGAATGCATTAAATGGTTGAGATTTAAAGTTAATAAATCTAATGGATGAGATTTTAAGTGGGAGGACGATGAGGTTGTGTGGTAAATGATTGAGATGTAAAGTTAATATATCCAATGGATGCGATTTAAAGTTGGAAGATGACGAGGATTGTGTGCTTGTTTGGAGTGTAGCAAGTGTTTGGGATTTAAAGTTAATAAATTCAAGGGATGGAATTTAAAATTGGAGGACGGCGGGATTGCGTGCTTGTTTGGACTGTAGTTGTAACGCCCCGCTAAAATCTCGTCACGATTTTATATGATTTCGTATGTTTATCGTTTGTGTTTTTGGGAATGGGTCGTGATGATGTGAATATGTCGTGAGATGGTGTTGATGGATATGACATGTTTAGGATGTGTTTTGGGTTGCCCCATGTATGTTGGAACTAGGTATGGTCGCCAAGAATGAGCCGGAAGAGAAACGCAGAAAAACTGGGATTTACGGCCATAATTTTGGTATTTACGGCCGTAAATGTGGTAGTTACGGCCGTAAGGCTTATAGTTACGGCCGTAAGTCAAGAATGATGGTTAAAGGGTTGATTTTCTGCTGGTCGCGTGACCGGAAGCGCGGTCGCGTGTGCCTAGTTACGGCCGTAATTTCTTGAGTTACGGCCGTAATTTTGGTAGTTACGGCCGTAATTTATTGAGTTACGCCCGTAATTTTGGGATTTACGGCTGTAACAGGGATATTTACGGCCGTAATTTTAAGTCGGCAGATATGGATTTTTGGTCAAAAAGTCACTTTTCTTGATGGTTACCCCCATTTTCGAGCCAAGCATACATCTAAGACATTTTGAAGGTCCTCCATCTCTAGAAATTCATCCACATATCATACTTGGATCAAGTGTTGGTATAGAAGATCAATCAAGTCCCTAAGGAGCAAGGTGAAGAAGCAAGCAAGTCCATCCTCTACCTAGTTTTCCTTGGTGGTCCTATCTTTCTAAGGTGGGTAGTAGAGCACTTAAAAGTGTTTTGAGGTAAGATCATGCCCTAATATTGGTTGGTTTGCAATAGATAGGTAAAGAGGCAAGTGGTAAGTTAGGATTAATGGTGTTGATGCTTTGGTTGAGTAGATATGACCATAGGGTTGGTATAGCATATAGATACTCAACTTGGGGGTTTGTAGAATCTTGATGTTTATGGACCCATTTTATGTTAATATGCATATGATATTACATGTGTTTATTTATGTGTATACATTGAAGCATGGTCATGCATGAAAAAACGAAGAACAGGGTTGCCAACCAAATGTTTATATAATGTTCGTTTCACAAAGGTCTGAGACAATTGGCTCAAATGGAGGTCCCACAAAGGATTGGGGCCTGGCCAATTAAAGTATGAATGTACGTAACGGCGCCAATATAAACATATGGTTCGCAACGGGCCCATGGTTACGAATATGTCATGCATTGCATATGATTGTGCTCCCCATTGGGCCCTCGTGGCTCACGATGTGTTATGTTATGTGATAGGTGACCAGAGCCGAGACCGTGGACTTGGGGACGGAGGGGAATCCTCGAGGACGTGACGTGGAGGGGAAACCAAAGGAAGCTCCTGATCCTGTATAGGCCGCTTTTGCGTGTGTCCAATGGCCATGATTTAAAGTATTTTACCTATGTTTTGATGTAAATGTGTAAATAAGTACTCATGAGCTTGGACAAAGGAAAGGTTTTGTAACGCTGTTTAGCTTCCGTTGCTTATCGTTATGGTTATATACGTATGTTTTAAGAGCGGGCATTACAGTAGTAAATGGTTGAGAAGTAAAGGTAATATATCCGATGGATGCAATTTAAAGTTGGAGGAAGACAATGATTGTGTACTTGTTTGCAATATAGTGAATGGTTAACATTTAAAATTAATAAACCCGATAGATGGGATTTAAAGTTGGAAGATGAGGAGGATTGTGTGCTTTTTTGGAGTGTAGTAAATGGTTGGGGTTTAAAGTTAATAAATCCAATTGATGGGATTTAAAATTGGAGGATGACGGGGATTGCGTGCTTGTTTGGAGTATCGCAAATGCTTGAGATGCAAAGTTAATAAATTTGGTAGATGTGATTTAAAGTTGGAGGATGACGAGGATTATGTGCTTGTTCTGAATATAGTAAATGATTGACATTTTAATTTGCTAAATCCGATGGATGGGATTTAATGTTGGGCGATGACGAGGATAGTGTACTTATTTGGAGTGTACTAAATAGTTGGGATTTAAAGTTAATAAATCCGATGAATGGGAATTAAAGTTGGAGGATGACGGGAATTGTGTGCCTGTTTGGAGCGTAGTAAACGGTTGAGATCTGAAGTTAATAATTCCTAAGGATACGATTTAAAGCTAGAGGATGATGAGAACTATGTGCTTGTTTGGAGTGTAATAAGTGTTTGACATTTAGAGTTAATAAATGTGATGGATGGGATTAAAATTTGGAGGATAAGGAGGATTGCATGCTTATTTGGGGTGTAGTAAATGGTTGGGTTTTAAAGTTAAGAAATCTGATGGGTGGGATTTAAAGTGGTGATACGATACGGGCCGGGGTCGGGTCGAATCGATCCTCGCGGAATGAATACAATGCCAGAAAAGCCCAAATATCCGGTAGAACGATCGAAAAACTCGGACATCCCTCGACTGACGACGTAGCAACAAAGGGTATATCGAACCCTTCGCCTCAAACGGTGCGCAAATCAAAGAACGAACGGGGTTGAGCGCCACGCGAGTCGATCACACTCATGATAAGCTATGGGTTGTGTTTAACGAGCTCAAACACGGGGGACGAGATGGGGAGAAAGCTCCACCCGAACAATGGCTTTCACGCCCATCATCTTCATACAAGCTCAAAAGTCCTTTACAAATGAATTGTTCTCATACATATACAAGCCAACAAAGAACCAAGCTTGCATAAGAAGCTAAAGGAAATAAGATAAAATAAGAAAATATCCTAAAAAGTCAAAAAGTTGCCAAAAACACGTACAGGGGGAAATCTACTGCCGTAGCCCCCTCTGCTGGAAAATTCAGGATGCGCGATCTTTAGTGTTTTTGCCATAACTTATTCGTCTGATGTCTGAATGAGCTGATTCAAATTGGGTTGGAAACTAGACTCGATTATCTACAACTCTCTAGTTGATGGTATCTCTAGACTCAACTTGTATCTTTGTCAAAATTGCTCCTCTTTTGATGAAACAGACGCTCAGCCTTCGTTACACTTGGAGAATTGAACCTTTTGAGCCCCAATTTGGTTTATTTCGATTCTCTTGTGCTCCAACCATGCTCCAAACATTGAGATGATGTTCAGGGCATAAACGGATCACATCATCCCCTCCCTCTTCAAGATGATTCGTCTCAAATCAATAGAGGGTTCATTGAACAAAGTCGTCCCGGGTTTGATACAATCCTCACTGCTTTGATTACTGTCTTTGAATGACCATTCGATGCCTCCCGGGTCAAATGGAAATGAATGGTCATCTTCAAAGACGAGAGATTTGACCGGCTTGAGGAGTGAAGGAAATTCTTCAAAGAATAGTTGACGCCCAAACTTTTGAAAGACGAATGGAATTAAAATTCTTCTCGTTTGGCCGGTATCAACCTGAAAAGAAAAGATAATAAAATTGGGGTGGGGTTTTTTAGTGGTGTGCGATACAAGGAAGGGATCCTCATACTCAAGCTCGATAGTCTCCTCGACCACCCTCTTCTCAATTGGCATCCTGCTTTCTTTCACTTCAATTTCATCATACATTCCTCCACTCTCTACTTCCACCTTTGGATCAATGTCATGGATTTCAACAAGCTTATCCACGACCACGACCTCTAGCTCCTCTTCCACTTGCTCCACCGAGCACTCCACTCTTTTATCCTCTTCAAGATCAATTGGATGTTGAGGATCAACAACCAAATTCCAATGACTCCCTTTTAATGGATTCCCTAGTCTCCTTCTCAACTACATTTGGACAGTGTGGACTAGGAGAATCAACAACCACTTCAACATTTGCATTGCTCTTTCCCAATGCAATTTGTGCCTTCTTCCTCTCTTCACCTCCTTTCTTTCTCTCCTCTCTTCTCGCATCGGCCTTATCCTTTAGCTTCATTTGATCTATATGTACTTGTTCCGGAGATAACGGATCAAGTATAATTGACTTTTCGTTCACCTTGAAGCTGAAACGATTTTTATAACCATCATGCAATACCTTCTTATCATGTTGCCACGGTCTTCCCAACCAAATGTGGGTGATATGCATAGGTACTACATCACAAAGCAATTCATCCGTATAAGGTCCGATCACTAATGGCACTAGCACTTGCTTGTTAACCTTAACATTTCCCGAATCATTAAACCATTGCATTTGATATGGATTCGGCTGTTTAATCATTTGCAATCCCAACTTTTCAACAAGCACAAGATTAGCTAGATTTCTACAACTTCCCCCATCAATAATGATACTAGTAGGCGTACTTTTCACCAAGCAATGGGTATAGAAAATATTCTCTCGTTGTGTGTTCGACGCATCCTTCTTTGCTTGAGTACCATTGGCTTGCCTCATGATTAGAGCTTTGGGAATTGTTGTAAAACTTTTGTCAACAACCACCAACTCTTCTTTCTCCTTGGTTGAAGACTTCTCTTCTTTCACCATCTCCTTCTCGGGAACCATTTCTTCATTCTGCCGTATCACCATAGTATCTTGATTAGGGCATTTGGACGGAATAAGATCAACCCTTTGAATGTCTCGGGTTCGGCTTGTCACTTCACCAACTCTTCCTTTACCCTTATCGCTAAGCTCCCATGATACTTTAGATGGTTCTTTCCCAACCTTCCAAGCATTTCTTCTATCATTCTCGAGATCGGACGGTTTAGTTCTTTCAAAGCCACTACTCATTTTGGTTTGGAAAAGACTTGAACTTCTTCTCGTGATTTGCTTTTCCACCTCCACCGCCTTGCAAACTAATTCTTCAAGTTCCGAATAGTCTTGCAATTCAATGGATTCGGCAATATGTTGGTTCAATCCCTCCAAGAACCTAGCCTTAGTAGCTTCTTCATCTTCTATAATATTGGCTCGAGTCATCAACTTTTCCATTTCTTGGAAGTACTTCTCAACGGTTCGTCCACCTTGAGTTAGGTTTTGTACACTCCGATACAAATCCCTATAGAAATGTGTTGGGATGAATCTCTTTCTCATCAACTTCTTCAAGCAATCCCAAGTGTCAACGGGTTCTTCCAAATTTCTTCGCCTAGCAAAGGTGGTTTGTTTCCACCATAGGGCTTGCTCCGTGAACTCTTTGACTAACAATGTGACCTTCTTAGACTCCCAGATTTTATGAGTTTGGAACATGAGCTCCACTCGGCTTTCCCAATCTAGGTAAACATCTGGATTGGCTCTTCCTCGGAATGAAGATACTTCAATGTTCACATTCTTCACATTCCCTTCATATTTACTTTGCCTCCGTTGTTCCCTCTTTCTAACCCGCCGAATCACTCTATCCTCAATCTCATTCTCATAAGCATCCCCATCACTATTACCTCGAAGGCTCACATTCGCATTCAATCGAGCAATAGATGGTTCAACACTTCCCTTCAAACCATGCTCCAACCATGCTCCAAACATTGAGATGATGTTCGGGGCCTACCCAGATCATATCAAGTTAGAGGATAATAAGGATTGTGTGCCTGTTTGGAATGCAGTAAATGGTTGAGATTTAAAGTTAATAAATCGGATGGATGTGATTTAAAGTTAAAGGATGATGAGGATTGCGTGTTTGTTTGGAGTGCACTTAATGGTTGACTTTTAAAATTAATAAATCTAATGGATGTGATTTTAAGCTGGAGAATGATGAGGTTGTTTGGTAAATGTTTGAGATGTAAAGTTAATATATCCAATGGATGAGATTTAAAGTTGGAGGATGACAAGGATTGTGTGCTTGTTTGGAGTGTAGTAAATGGTTGAGATATAAACTTATTAAATCCGATGGATGAGATTTAAAATTGGAGGATGACGAGGATTGTGTGCTTGTTTGGAGTGTAGTAAATAATTGAAATGTAAAGTTAATAAATCCGATGGATACGATTGAAAGTTGGGGGATGACGAAGATTGGGTGCTTGTTTGGAGTATCGTAAATGGTTGAAATTTAAAGTTAATAAATGCGAATGATGACATTTAAAGTTGGAGGGCGACAAAGATTGCTTGCCTGTTTAAAGTGTAGTAAATGGTGTAAAGTTAATAAATCTAATGGATGGGACTTAAAGTTGGAAGATGACGAGGATTGTGTGGTTGTTTTGAGTGTAGTAAATGGTTGGGATTTAAAATGAATAAATCCAATGGATGAGATTCAAAGTTGGAGGATGACAAGGATTGTGTGCTTATTTGGAGTGTAGTAAATAGTTGAGATTTAAAGTTAATAAATCGGATGGATGGGATTAAAAGTAGAAGGATGCCGAGGATTGGGTGCTTGTTTAGAGTATAGTAAATGGCTGAGGTTTAAAGTTAATAAATCCGGTGGATGATATTTAAAGTTGGAGGACGATGAAGATTGTGTTGATATTTGGAGTCTAGTAAATGGTTGAGATTTAATGTTAAAAATTTCGATGGATGGTATTTAAAGTTGGAGGATAACGAGGATTGTATGCTTGTTCGGACTTCGGCTGATGGTTGCGATTAAAAGTTAATCAATCCGATGGATGAGATTTAAAGTTGGAGGATGATGAGGATTGTGTGCTTGTTTGGAGTGTAGTAAATGGTTGACATTTAACGTCAATAAATCTGATGGATGAGATTTAGAGTTGGAGGATAACGAGGATTGTGTGGTTGTTTGGAGTGTGTAAATAGTTGAGACCTAAAGTTATTAAATCTGATCGATGAGATTTAAAGTTGGAGGATGACGACGATTGTATGCTTGTTTGCAGTGTAGTAAATTATTGAAATGTTAAAGTTCTTAAGTCCGATGGATGCGATTTAAAGTTGGAGGATGACGAAGATTGGTCCTTGTTTGGAGTGTAGTAAATGACTGAGATTTAAAGTTAATAAATCGGATGGATGGGATTTAAAGTTGGAGGATGTCAAAAATTAGGTGCTTGTTTCTAGTGTCGTAGATGGTTGAGATTTAAAGTTTATAAATCCATTTGATGAGATTTAAAGTTGGAGTACGATGATGATTAGGTGCTTGTTTGGAGTGTAGTAAATGGTTGGGATTTGAAGTTAATAAATCTGGTGGATGAGATTTAAAGTTGGAGTGTGATGAGGATTGTGTGCTTGCTTAGAGTGTACTAAATGAATGAGATGTAAAGTCAATATATTCGATGGATGAGATTTAAAGTTGGAGGATGATGACGATTGTGTTGTTATTTGGAGCGTAGTAAATGGTTGAGATTTAAAGTTAATAAATCTTATAGATGGGATTTAAAGTTGGAGGATGGGATTTAAATTTGGAAGATGAGGAGGATTGTGTGTTTGTTTGGAGTGTAGTAAATGGTTGAGATTTAAAGTTAATAAATCCGATGGACAAGATTTAAACTTGGAGGATGACGAGGATTGTGTGCTTGTTTGGAGTGTATTAAATGGTTGACATCTAAAGTTTATAAATCCGATGGATGAGATTTAAAACTAGAGGATGACGAGGATTGTCTTATTGTTTGGAGTATAGTAAATGGTTGACATTTAAAGTCAATAAATTTGATGGATGGAACTTAAAGTCGGCAGATGAGGAGGATTACGTGCTTGTTTGGAGGGTACGAAATGGTTTGGATTTTTAGTTCATAAATCCGATGGATGGGATTTGAAGTTGGAGGATGACGGAGATTGTGTACTTTTTTGGAGTATACTGAATGAATAAGATGTAAAGTTAATAAATCCAATGGATGATATTTAAGGTTGGAGGATGATGGTGATTGTGTTGCTATTTGGAGTGTAGCAAATTGTTGAGATCTAAAGTTAATAAATCCGGTGGATGGGATTTAAAGTTAGAGGATAACAAGGATTGTGTGCTTGTTTGGAATGTAGTAAATGGTTGAGATTTAGAGTTAAAAAAATCGATGTATGAGATTTAAAACTGGTGGATGACAAGATGTGTATGCTTGTTTTGAGTGTAGTAAACAGTTGACATTTAAAGTCAATAAATTCGATGCATGAGATTTAAAGTGGAGGATGAACCGGGATTGTGTGCTTGTGCGGAATACAGTAAATGGTTGACATTTAAACTTAATAAATCTTTTGGAGGATGATGGGGATTGTGCGCTTGTTTGGAGTGTAATAAATGGTTGGGATTTAAAGTTAATAAATCTGATGGATGGTTTTGATGTATGAGTTTTAGAGTTGGAGTATGACGAGGATTGGGTGCTTGTTTGGAGTGTAGTAAATGATTGGGATTTAAAATTAAGAAATCCGGTGGAAGTTGGAGTGTGACGAGGATTGTGTGTTTGTTTTGATTGTAGTAAATGAATGAGATATAAAGTTAATAAATTCGATGGATGAGATTGAGAGTAGGGGGATGACGAGGATTGTATTGTTATTTGGAGTGTAGTGAATGGGGAGATTTAAAGTCAATAAGTCCAACGGGTGGGATTTAAAGTAACAGGATAACAAGGATTGTGTGCTTATTTAGAGTGCAGTAAATGCTTGAGATTTAAAGTTAATAAATCCAATGGACAGGATTTAAAGTTGGAGGATGATGAGGATTGTGCGGTTGTTTTGAGTATAGCAAATGGTTGAGATATAAAGTTAATATATCTAAATAAGATTTGAGGTTGGAGGATCATGACGATTGTGTGCTTGTTTTGAGTGTAGTAAATGGTTGAGATATAAAGTTATTGAATCCGACGTATGAGATTTAAAGTTGGAGGATGACGAGGATTGTGTGCTTGTTGGGAGTGTAGTAAATGATTGGAATGCAAAGTTGAAAAATCCGATTGATGCGATTTAAAGTTAGAAGATGACGAGGATTGGGTGCTTGTTTGGAGTGTAGTAAACGGTTTAGATTTCATTCAAAATATCCGATGGATGACATTTAAAGTCGGAGGATGAAGTGGATTGTATGCTTGTTTTGAGTGCAGTAAATGGTTGAGATGTAACATTAATAAAGCTGATGGATGGGATTTAAAGTTGGAGGATGACAAGTTTTGTGTACTTGTTTTTTGTGTAGTAAATGGTTGGGATTTAAAGTTAATAAATCTGATGGATCAGATATAAAGTTGGAGGATGACAAAGATTGTGTGCTTATTTGTAGTGTTGTAAATTGTTGAGATTTAAAGTTAATATATCGGATGAATGAGATTTAAAGTTGGAGGACGCCGAGGATTGGGTGCTTGTTTGGAGTGCAGAAAATGGTTGGGTTTTAAAGTAAATAAAGCCGGTGGATGAGATTTAAAATTGGAGTATCACGAGGATTGTGCGCTTGTTTAGAGTGTATTAAATGAATGAGACGTAAAATTAAGAAACTCGATGGATGAATTTTAAAGTTGGAGGATGACGACGATTGTGTTGTTATTTCAAGTTTAAAGTTAATAAATCCGATGTATGTGATTTAAACTTGGAGGATAACAAGCATTTTGTGCTTTTTTGGACTATTGTAAATGGTTAAGATTTAAAGTTAATAAATCGGACGCATAGGTTTTAAAGTCGGCGGATGATGAGGATTGGGTGCTTGTTTCAAATGTAGTAAATGGTTGAGATTTAAAGTTAATAAATCCGAGAAATGAGATTTAAACTTGGAGTGTGACGAGGATTGTGTGCTTATTTTGAGTGTAGTAAATAGTTGGGATTTCAAGTTAATAAATCCGATGGATGAGATTTAAAGTTGCAGGATAACGACGATTGTGTTGTGATTTTGAGTGTAGTAAATGATTGAGATTTAAAGTTAATAAATATGATGGATGAGGTTTAAAGTTGGAGGATAACAAAGATCGTGTGCTTGTTTGAAATGTAGTAAATGGTTGAGACTTAAAGTTAATAAATCCGATGGACAGGATTTAAAATTGGAGGATGACGGGAATTCTGTGCTTGTTTGGACTGTAGTAAATGGTTGACATTTAAAGTTAATAAATCCAATGTATGAGATTTAAAGCTGGATGATGTCAGGCATTGTGCGCTTGTTTGGAGTATAGTAAATGACTGACATTTAAAGCTAATACATCTAATGGATGGGATGTAAAGTTGGAGGATGAGGAGGATTGTATGCTTGTTTTGAGTGTAATAAAATTATTGGGATTTAAATTTAAAAAATTCAATGGATGGGATATAAAGTTTGAGGATGGCGGGGATTGCGTTCTTTTTCCGAGTGTTGTAAGTGGTTTAGATTTAAGCCAATATATCGAATGCATGGGTTTTAAAGTTGGAGGATGACGAGAATTGGGTGCTTGTTTGGCGTGCAGTAAATGTTGAGATTTAAAGTTAATAAATCTGGTGGATGAGATTTAAAGTTGGAGTGTGATGAAGATTGTGTGCTTGTTTGGAGTGTAGTAATTGAATGAGCGTTAAAGTTATTAAATTTGATGGATGAGATTTAAAGTTGGAGGATGATTAGGATTGTGTTGTTATTTGGAGTGTAGTAAATGTTTTAGATTTAAAGTTAAGAAATATGATGGGTGGGATTTAAAGTTGGAGCATAATGAGGATTGTGTGCTTGTTTGGAATGCAGTAAATAGTTGAATTTTAAAGTTGATTAATCCGATGGATGGGATTAAATGTTGGGCGATGATTACGATTGTACACTTGTTTTGAGTGTAGCAAATGGTTGACATTTAAAGGTTATAAATCCGATGGTTGAGATTTAAAGTTGGAGGATGACGAGGATTGTGTGCTTGTTTTTAATGTGGTAAATGGTTGAGATTTAGAGTTAGTATATCCAATGGATGCTATTTAAAGTTGGAGGATGATGGGGATTGTGTGCTTGTTCGGAGTATAGTAAATGATTGAAATGTAAAGTTAATAAATTCGATGGATGCAATTTAAAGTTGGAGGACACCGAGGATTGGTGCTTCTTTGGAGTGCATAAAATGGCTGAGTTTTAAAGTGAATAAAGTCGGTGGATGAGATTTAAAATTGGAGTATCACAAGGATTGTGCACTTGTTTAGAATGTATGAAATGAATGAGACATAAAATTAATAAAATCGATGGATGAGTTTTAAAGTTGGAGGATGATGACGATTGTGTTGTTATTTCAAGTGTAGTAAATGGTTGAAATTTAAAGTTAATAAATCCGATGGATGGGTTTTGAACTTGGAGGATAACAAGCATTTTGTGTTTTTTTGGACTTGTAAATGGTTAAGATTGAAAGTTAATAACTCGGACGCATAGGTTTTTAAGTCGGCGGATGATGAGGATTGGGTGCTTGTTTCAAATGTAGTAAATGGTTGAGATTTAAAGTTAATAAATCAAAGAAATGAGATTTAAAGTTGGAGTATGATGAGGATTGTGTGCTTGTTTGGAGTGTAGTAAATAGTTGGGATTTCAAGTTAATAAATCCAATGGATGAGATTTAAAGTTGAAGGATAACGACGATTGTGTTGTGATTTTGAGTGTAGTAAATGATTGAGATTTAAAGTTAATAAATCTGATGGATGAGGTTTAAAGTTGGAGGATAAAAAAGATCGTGTGCTTGTTTGAAGTGTAGTAAATGGTTGAGACTTAAAGTTAATAAATCCGATGGACGGGATTTAAAATTGGAGGATGACGGGAATTCTATGCTTGTTTGGACTGTAGTAAATGGTTGACATTTAAAGTTAATAAATCCAATGTATTAGATTTAAAGCTGGATGATGTCAGGGAATTTGCGTTTGTTTGGAGTATAGTAAATGACTGACATTTAAACCTAATACATCTAATGGATGGGATGTAAAGTTCGAGGATGAGGAGAATTGTATGCTTGTTTTGAGTGTAGTAGATTATTGGGATTTAAAGTTAAAAAATCCGATGGATGGGATTTAAAGTTTGAGGATGGTGGGGATTGCGTTCTTTTTCGGAGTGTTCTAAGTGGTTTAGATTTAAGCCAAGATATCGAATGCATGGGTTTTAAAGTTGGAGGATGATGAGAATTGGGTGCTTGTTTGGCGTGTAGTAAATGTTGAGATTTAAAGTTAATAAATCTGGTGGATGAGATTTAAAGTTGGAGTGTGACGAAGATTGTGTGCTTGTTTGGAGTGTAGTAATTGAATGAGCTGTAAAGTTAATAAATTTGATGGATGAGATTTAAAGTTGGAGGATGATAAGGATTGTGATGTTATTTGGAGTGTAGTAAAGGGTTTAGATTTAAAGTTATGAAATATGATGGGTGGGATTTAAAGTTGGAGCATAATGAGGATTGTGTGCTTGTTTGGAATGCAGTAAATAGTTGAATTTTAAAGTTAATTAATCCGATGGATGGGATTAAATGTTGGGCGATGATTAGGATTGTACACTTGTTTTTAGTGTAGCAGATGGTTGACATTTAAAGGTTATAGATCCGATGGTTGAGATTTAAAGTTGGAGGATGACGAGGATTGTGTGCTTGTTTTTAATGTGGTAAATGGTTGAGATTTAGAGTTGGTATATCCAATGGATGCGATTTAAAGTTGGAGGATGACGAGGATTGTGTACTTGTTTGGAGTATAGTAAATGATTGAAATGTAAAGTTAATAAATTCGATGGATGCAATTTAAAGTTGGAGGACGACGAAGATTGGGTGTTTGTTTGGAGTGTAGTAAATGGTTGAGATTTAAGTCAAAAAATCAGATGAATGACATTTAAAGTTGGAGGATGAAGTGGATTGTGTGTTTGCGTGGAGTGTATTAAATGGTTGAGATGTAAAGTTAATAAATCTGATGGATGGGATTTAAAGTTGGAGGATAACAAGGATTGTGTTTTTGTTTGGAGCGTAGTAAATGGCTGACATGTAAAGTTAATACATCCAATGTATTAGATTTAAAGTTGGAAGATGATGAGGATTGTGTGCTTGTTTGGAGTATAATAAATAATTGACATTTAAAGTTAATAAAATCTTATGGATGGGATTTAAAGTTGGAGGATGAGAAGGATTGTGTGCTTGTTTGGAGTGTGGTGCACCGTTGGGATTTAAAGTTAATAAATCCGATGGATGGGATTTAAACTTGGAGGATGCAGTGATTGTGTGCTTTTTTAGAGTGTTGTAAATGGGTAAGATTTAAAGTTAATAAATCGGGCCCATGGCTTTTAAAGTAGGAGGATGACAAGGATTGGGTGCTTGTTTGGAGTGTAGCAAATGGGTGAGATTTAAAGTTAGTTAGTCAGGTGAATGAGATTTAAAGTTGGAGTATGACGAGGATTGTTTGCTTGTTTGGAGTGTACTAAATGAATGAGATGTATTGTTAATAAATTCGATGGATGAGATTTAAAGTTTTAGAATGACGACGATTGTGTTGTTATTTGGAGTGTAGTAAACGGTTGCGATTTAGGCCTTGTTGTTTTATACATAAAATTATGTGCACGCAATTGTGTATAACCACATACGCATTTTAAACCACACATAGATTTTCTAATACAATATTAATCACACATTGTATATGGAATTATGTGCATATTAACTTTATCACCAATCAAGCGTACCCTTAAAGTTAAGAAATCTGATGGGTGGGATCTAAAGTTGGAGGATCACGACAATTGTATGTTTGTTTGGAGCGGAGTAAATGGTTGAGATTTAAAAGTTGGAGGGTGAGGAGGATTGTGTGCTTGTTTGGAGTGTACTAAATGGTTGGGATTTATAGTTAATAAATCTGATTGATAGGATTTAAAGTTGGAGGATGATGGTGATTGCGTTCCTGTTTGGAGTGTAGTAAATGATTGAGATGTAAAGTTAATAAATCCGACGGATGCAATTTAAAGTTGGAGGATGACGAGGATTGTGTGCTTGTTTGCAGTATAGTAAATGGCTGACATTTAAAATTAATAAATCCGATGGATGTGATTTAAAGTTGGAGGATGGGGAGGATTGTGTGCTTGTTTAGAGTGCAATAAATGGTTGGGATTTAAAGTTTATAAATCCGATGGATGGAATTAAAAGTTGGAGGATGACAGGGATTGCGTGCTTGTTTGGAGTGTAGTAAATGGTTGAGATGTAAAGTTAATAAATCCGATGGATGCGATTTAAAGTTGGAGGATGATGAGGATTGTGTGATTCTTTTGAATATCATAATTGGTTCGCATTCAAAGTTAATAAATTCGTGGAGGGGCTTTAAAGTAGGAGGATGGTGGGGATTGTGTGCTTGTTAGCAGCGTAATAAATAGTTGGGATTTAAAGTTAATAAATCTAATTGATAGGATTTAAAGTTGGTGATGATGGTGATTGCGTGCCTGTTTGGAGTGTAGTAAATGGTTGAGATGTAAAGTTAATAAATCCGACGGACGCAATTTAAAATTGGAGGATGACGAGAATCGTGTGCTTGTTTGCAGTATAGTAAATGGCTGACATTTAAAGTTAATAAATTCGATGGATGGGATTTAAAGTTGGATGATGGGGAGGATTGTGTGCTTGTTTATAGTGCAATAAATGGTTGGGATTTAAAGTTTACAATTGCCATGGATGGGATTTAAAGTTGGAGGATGACAGGGATTGCGTGCTTGTTTGGAGTGTGGCAAATGGTTGAGACTTAAAGTTAATAAATCCAGTGGATGCGATTTAAAGTTGGAGGATGACAAGAATTGTGTGATTCTTTGGAATATCGTAAATGGTTGGTGATACGGACCTCGTTGGTCTCGATGCCAACGCAACCCAATCCAGATTGGATTAGATCCCAGAAAAGCCAATCACTGGTCACGATCGAGAACCTGACGACCTTCTACTCACGAAGTGACAACAATAGGCTAAAACCTATCACCTTCGACTGTGCGTAGTAGACAACCGCCAGGGGTGAACGCCACAAGAGTTGATCACGCTCTTGATAAGTTCGATTTGTTCAAAAGAACAACAAGAGAAGATAAATTCTCTCAACAAGCATAAAGCTCTCAAATATCATATTCACCAAGTTGTCTTCTTACAATGAGGGGTTTTGTACATATACAAGTCTCAATTGGAAATAATGATAAAATAATAAAATATCCAAAAAGTAGACACAAAAATGACTAAGTCGGCCAAAATTACTAGTGGAGTGCAGGAGTTCTGGTAGTAAATTCCAAAGTTACGGTAGTAAGTCCTAAAAATGCACTGCCGTAATAAACTCCCGCCTCAAAACCGTCCAAACTGGATTCTTGAGTTACGGCCGTATGTGTGAATGTTACGGCCGTATATCCTTCGTTACGGCCGTATCATGAAATGATACGGGCGTAATTAGTTCTCTGCATATTTTGGGCCAAAAAGTGGAAAGTGCCGATACGTAGTAAGTATAATCAGTACGGCCGTAAAATTTATGATACGGCCGTATTTTACAAGGTACGGCCGTATTTTACTCTCTGAAAATTATGGTTCTTCAACCCCATGGGTTACGGCCGTATAGAAACTGGGTTACGGCCAGTAACTTTGGTCCGCTTTTCCCTTTGATCTCTAACATCTCCAACCTTTGTAATTGGAGGACTTCTTTCAACTTAAACTCCCGTGGATCTGGTCCAAGTGTGGAAATGACCTATTCTCGACTTGTTGACATACGTTTCGACCCAGGTCATCAAGGCTCGCCCCATTCTTTTGGCTCGACTTCGTGTCGGTCCAATCGGCCAATGGGGTGGTTCGTCCGACGTGGAGGCATCCGGGTTCAGATCATCCCCCTTCTTCAAGGTTGATTCGTCCACGAATCGGTTCTCGCATCAAGCGGAACAAGATCGTAGACATTAAATGTAGCAGACACATTATACTCACCTGGCAGATCGAGTTTGTAGGCGTTGTTGTTGATTCGTTCAACTACTTGGAAAGGCCCGTCACTTCGGGGTAGCAATTTCTTTTTTGTCTAATGATTGAGCACTCGTCCACTCTCCTTGTAGACTAACAAAAGCACTTGTTGGTCCTCCGAAAGAGCCCTCACAATGTCTCTCGGCCTTGCAAAGAAACACTCTTTCTTTTTTGTCTCATGCTCACTCTTCTCTCCTTTTACTCTCTCTTCAATTTTTCCACTCGACTCTCGTCTCTCCTTTTCCTTCTCATCATCTTCTTGCTTGAGCTTGACTTGATCCTCATACACTTGTTGCGGTGTCAAAGGAGCAAGCACAATTGGTTTTCCATTGAACTTGAAGCTATATCTATTCCGATATCCATCATGTGTCACTCGTCTATCAAATTCCCACGGCCGGCCTAGCAATATGTGTGTAGCTTGCATGGGTACTACATCACATACCACTTCATCCTCATACGTGCCAATCAAGATAGGGATCTTCACTTGCTTGGTAACCCGAACCTCGCCTGTGTCACTAAACCATTGTAACCAATACGGTCTCGGGTGTTTCATCAATGGAATCCCAACCCTATCGACGAATAGATAACTAGCAACATTGGAACAACTTCCCCCGTCAATAATCAAACTACATGGTTTGCCCTGCACTAGGCACCGAGTGTGGAAGATGTTCTCCCGCTGAGGCGTTGCGTCATCCACTTTAGCCTTTGTGCTAAGCGCTCACCGTGTAACTAAAGTCTCGGGGATAGTCATCACATATTGATCATCCGAGTCCTCCTTCTCCTCCTGTAACGCCCCGAATTCGAAGAACTCGGAACGCTAGTTCTTTCTCTAAAAACTAACCATTTTTTTTTAATACCAATAAGTGCGGAAAGATAACAAATAGCTAAAATGCGGAAATTTATTTAAATTAATAAAATCGAAAGAGTGTCTCACGATAGTTTCAACACAGACCTCAAAAACATCCAATAAAGTACTAGTAAGTTCAAAACATTCAAAAGTCATTACTTCAACAGTTAAAAGTACTCAATTGTCCATGTAATTAAAACTAATTTATTTGAAGGTCCCTAAGAGATTCCCACGCCTTCGCCAAGCCTCCGGCTCCTTAATTCACAAATTGTTCATTTCATAGAGAAAATCGTGAGTATTTTAAATACTCGATAGATCTAGCACCACAATTAATATATATTACAAATTAAATGCACATAATCATCATCTTCATAAAATACTGACAGTATAAAATACAAGTTCGTTCATCATCCCTCTTAATCGTACGCCATCATAGTGATTAATAGCACGTCATTATAATATATTAGGTCAAAGACCTATCGTCATAATGCTATTAAATCACGTCGTAATTAGGCAAAGAGCATATCGTCATAGTGCCGAGGAAGCACGTCAAAAGTAGGCTAAAAAGCCTATCATCACATAACATTTACATGCAGCATTTATAATAATATTAATTGCAATTGCACACATTTAAAAGAAACTTTTTAGAAAAGGGATCTACCTTAACCTTTAGCCGAGTATTGAGCTTACTAACGGTGAGAAATCAATCCTCTAGCTGTCCGTACGCCTCGTCTAGTCAATAACGAGTTTAATTTATGTTAATATTCTTAAATATTAAGCATCTATAAGTAATATAGAAGTTTGTGGACCAAAATGGAAAGAATATAAAACTTTGGGGGTCAATTTGAAGAATTTAATAGTTTGAGGACCTATTATGCAATAAAAGTGAACTAAAAATATTTTGGGCTATATTATAACATTTTTAAATCATGAGGGACTAATATGCAATTAAATTTTGGGGTTTAAATTAAATAGGAAAAAGAAATTGAAGGATTAAAAGGGAAATAAAAGTTTAGGGGTCAAATTGCAACAATTGAAAGTTAGGGACTTGAAATTAAATAAAGTTTGAGGGCTCATTTAAATAAAATAAATAAGATGGGGGATTAAATCTGTAAATAATATTGAGGGACTAAATTGTAACAATTGAAAATTGGTTACTTGTAAATTAAATAAATCTCAAGGACCAACTTAAATAGAATCCAATAGCTTGGGGACTAAGTTGCAAAATCCGAGTTTTTAAATTGGTTTGGGCCGGATCCGGGTCATCTTCATCATTCTTACCCGCTCTCCCTCTCGGCTCTTTCTCTCTCTCGTTCACGCACGCACACTTCTCGGTTCACACACACACACTCGATTCCGGCGACTTTTTGGTCGCGAAAATGGTGGCGTAGGTGGAGATGAACATGGTGAATCTAGTGGTGGTCTTTGATTGGATAATGGTTGAGTATTTAGGGAGAAATCAAGGATTGAACACTTAGGTAGAAATTTGGGTATTTTCAAAATTGATTCGATTCGTTGAAAATTTTTGAAATCAAACTATACTACGATGTTCTAGGGACGGAGAGGAAGGTGTAGGTGTGCTTTTGTGAATTAAAGTCGAGTTTTGGGCGAGGTTGTGTTCTTGGCGAGCTCGTGCGATCGTGTATGTATATATGCGGTTGTGTGTGTGTGTGTGAGTTGAGATGATGATGAATGTGTTTTAGGTGGTGGAAGCGGTGGCGGTCACGGCGGTGGTGGCGCTAGTGAAGGTGGTGGCAGCGGTGGTGAATGCGTGTATATATGTATATCGTATTTTGTGTATGTACATTGCTACTTTGTGTGAAAAATCAAGTGACAACACAAATAGATGATTAATACTTACAACAATAAAATTTAGAAATTGAAATATGAACAAAGTGGCAAGAAATATTACCTCTTGAAGTTTGATTAGTTGGATAAGAATGGATAGATTGATCTTGAGGTTGACAATGGAGGAGAATGTGGCTAGGGTTTAAGCACACTCAAAAAGTGTATATAAGGGTAAAATTTAGAATAGCATTTGCAAATGGGCCTCTAGACGGGTTTCAAATTGGATTGGACCGTATTGGACTACAAATAGGCCTCTAATTGGATCTAAAACGAATAATTTCTAAAATTTGGTCCTCAACGTAAATTGGAAATAAATAAATAAATATATATACTATAACTTATTATTTTTGTTTTCATTTTAAATAATTCAGTATAATAGTAAATTTTATAAAATTTTAACTAGACGAGCGTACGCAGTTTAACTCTATAGGTGAAGTTGTAGCGACACGTTTGAGATTTTACTTTAATTAAATATTTTAATTTAAGGAAATTCGCGGTCACTACACCTCCTCCACACTTGGAGGGACTTCTTCCTCATCCTCCGTCTCAATCTCACCATTGTCCCTTACCACCATTGTGCGGCGATTGGGGCACTCCGAGGCTATGTGACCTCGTCCTTGACATTTGAAACATTGGATATCTCGGTTTCGGGGTGGTGGTGCACCCATTGGCCTTTTCCCTTTATCCTCCCCCACCGGAGAAGACTTAGGTGGCTCACTCCGCCCTTTCCAAGCCGGCTTTGGAGTTGTAGTCTTGTCACTACTCCATTTCGGTTTCCCAAAGCTACTACTTCCCCCGGCTTGAGGTTTGTTGAAACTCTTCTTCTTCAGTTGCATCTCAACTTTGGCGGCTTTATGAACCAAATCTTGTATATCGGCATAATCATGTAACTCAACAAGATTGGTAATCTCTCGATTCAATCCGCTTAGAAACCGTGCCATGGTAGCCTCCTCTTCTTCACCTATATCGCCCTAGTCATAAGAGACTCCATCTCTTGATAATACTCTTCCACGCTTAGTCCCCTTGAGTTAACGTTTGTAACTTGTTATACAAACTCCGATAATAGTAGGTAGGAACGAACCGCTTTCTCATTATCGTTCTCAACTCATTCCAAGTACTCACCGGAGCTTCCAAATTTCTTCGCCTAGCCGTGGTCGTTTGTTTCCACCAACTAAGAGCATATCCGTGAATTCTTTTACTAAGAGTGGAACTTTCTTCTCCTCCGGGATTCGATGAAATTGGAATACCAACTCGACTCGGCTTTCCCAATCCAAATAGGCATCCGGGTCGGCTTTACCTTGGAATGGAGGCACTTCAACCTTCACATTCTTCACATCACTTTCCTCCTCTCGTGGTCTCTCATTACCTCGACCTCCTCGACGCCTCTACCGCCTCTACCACCTCTATATATCACCTCATATTCATCCTCATCGCCTTCTTCAAACTCCGGCCTACGAAAATTTAACCTAGCTACCGATTGCTCAACATCTTCTCGTAACTGTTGACTCAACCGACGCTCTATTGCGGTCATAGAAGCCTGAAGAATTGATTGGATATCATCCAAGGTGGCGACTTTAGATCCGTGTCCCTCGATCAACTCAGACGGACATTGTGTGCAAGTGTGTGCAAGACACATAGTGTCCTCTCGTGAATATCACTCGTATATTTCACTCAACACTCTCTCACTCAACACTCAATAATGCACTCACACTCTTTTGTTCAATCGAACTCAACGAACTTGATCAAGGTAAGATCGTCTTGTTAGTTCCCCAAAACGATGCCAAAGCAGTTGGTTAGCTAATTTACAACTCGCTGACTCAACACGATACAAACTAAATTAGAACTCGATGTAACCCTAGTACAATATAACTCGGCTACAAGATGATGTAACAAGCATACAACAATAATACTAAGTGTAGCCAATGTGTAGGCTATCACTCGTTCAACACAACAAACGGAGCCATTGTTCGTGTTTTTTTTTTTTGTTTTGTTTTTTTTTTTTTCACTACATACACTTACAACCACAATACCAACACAATAGTAAGATTTGGAGGAATTTTAAGCACAAACTCAATTTGCACCAAGAACACCAAGAACACAATCTTAAATCCTACACATTTAAAAGTTGAAATTCAAGATTCTAATCCGATAACAATAACAAGTATAACAATCTAAGACTTAATAACAAAGGACTTATACTACAAAAACATAAAACAAAGGGATAGATACCAGATGATTAGAATCTGGGCTCTGATACCAACTGATACGGACCTCGTTGGTCTCGATGCCAACGCAACCCAATCCAGTTGGATTAGATCCCGAAAAGCCAATCACGGTCACGATCGAGAACCTGACGACCTTCTACTCACGAAGTGACAACAATAGGCTAAAACCTATCACCTTCGACTGTGCGTAGTAGACAACCGGCAGGGGTGAACGCCACAAGAGTTGATCACGCTCTTGATAAGTTCGATTTGTTCAAAAGAACAACAAAAGAAGATAAATTCTCTCAACAAGCATAAAGCTCTCAAATATCATATTCACCAAGTTGTCTTCTTACAATGAGGGGGTTTTGTACATATACAAGTCTCAATTGGAAATAATGATAAAATAATAAAATATCCAAAAAGTAGGCACAAAAATGACTAAGTCGGCCAAAATTACGGCCGTAAGGTCTGGGGTTACGGCCGTAAATTCCAAAGTTACGGCCGTAAGTCCTAAAAGTACGGCCGTAATAAACTCCCTGCCTCAAAACCGTCAAAACTGGATTCTTGAGTTACGGCCGTATGTGTGAATGTTATGGTCAGATATCCTTCGTTCTGCCGTATCATGAAATGATACGGCGTAATTAGTTCTCTGCATATTTTGGGCCAAAATGTGGAAAGTGCCGATACTGTAGTAAGTATAATCGATGCAGTAGTAAAATTTATGATACGACCGTATTTTACAAGGTACGGCCGTATTTTACTCTCTGTAAAATACTGTTCTTCAACCCCATGGGTTCTGACCGCATAGAAAGCGGGTTACTGGCCAGTAAAGTTATGGGGTTACTGGCCAGTGAACTTTGGTATGCCCTTTTCCTTTGATCTCTAACATCTCCAACTTTGTAATTGGAGGACTTCTTTCAACTTCGAACTCCGTGGGTGGTCCAAGTGTGGAAATGACCTATTACGGACTTGTTGACATACGTTTCGACCCAGGTCATCAAGGCTCGCCCCATTCTTTTGGCTCGACTTCTCGTGAATCGGTCCAATCGGCCAATGGGGTGGTTCGTCCGGCGTGGAGGCATCCGGGTTCAGATCATCCCCCTTCTTCAGGTTGATTCGTCCACGAATCGGTTCACGCATCAAACGGAACAAGATCGTAGACATTAAATGTAGCGGACACATTATACTCACCTGGCGGATCGAGTTTGTAGGCGTTGTTGTTGATTCGCTCAACTACTTGGAAAGGCCCGTCGCCGGGTAGCAATTTCGAGCGGCGTAGTTGCGGGAATCGGTCTTTTCAAAGGTGGAGCCAAACCCAATCTCCGGTTCAAAAATCATTTCCTTTCGCCCTTTGTTCACCCTAGTCGAGACTTGTTGATTTCTTTTTTCGATCTGTAGCTTTACTTTGTCATGTATGGATCGAACAAGCTCGACTTTTCGCTTTGCCATCCAAGCTAACCCTTTCACTCACGCAGGTAGAGGAATCAAATCTAATGGGGTTAGCGGATTAAAACCATAAACTACTTCAAAAGGAGAATAAGCGGTTGAAGAATGTTTTGCATGATTATAAGCAAATTCAAGATGTGGTAAACATTCTTCCCATGTCTTAATATTAGGCGAATGATAGCCCGAAGTAATTGTGACAACGTGCATTTGCCATCGCTTTCGCTTTGACCATCGGTTTGGGGATGACTCGTGGTTGAAAATAGCGCTTTGGTACCTAGTTTTCCCCACAAGGTTTTCCGAGAAGTAGCTAAGGAATTTGACGTCTCTATCGACACAATTGTCTTGACACTCCATGTAGCCGAACTATCTCACGAAAAGAACAAGTCGGCAATATGACTTGCATCATCGGTTTGTGACAGGGTATAAAATGAGCCATTTTACTAAACCGATCAACTACCACAAAATCGAATCCCTACCATTTCTAGATCTAGGCAATCCCAAAATGAAATCCATCAATAAATCCTCCCATGGCGAATGAGCTACAGGAAGAGGAGTGTAAAGCCCTTGGGAACTACCTTAGATTTGGCCTTTCTACAAGTAATGCAATTCATGCAAATTTTCTCTACGCCTCAAGTTTCATCTTAGGCCAATAGAAATGATCACCAAGACTTCAAATGTCTTTTTCTACGCCGAATGTCCCATGAGGCTTCCTCCATGAGCCTCCCTCACTAACAACTCTCGTATAGAACTAGAAGGAACAAAAATTTTGCCCTCTCGAAATAAGAACCCCTCTAGCCTATAGAACTTCTCAAATCCATTCTTTTCACAAGCAACATAGATACTACTAAAGTCCGGGTCTTTCTCATATAATTCTTTCATTAATTCAAAACCCAACAATTTAGTATCTAGAGTGGTGAGTAAGGTATGCTCAAGTGATAAAGCATCTGCAACAATGTTTTCTTTACCTTGTTTGTACTTGATCACGTAGGGAAATGTCTCAATAAATTCCATCCACTTAGCATGTCGCTTGTTTAACTTGCCTTGGCTTCTGAGATGTCTTAGTGATTGGTGGTCGGTGTGGATCACAAATTCCTTCGGCCAAAGATAGTGTTGCCAATTCTCTAGTGTACGAACCAATGCATAGAGCTCCTTGTCATCGTAGGGTAATTGAGGGTGGCACCACTCAATTTCTCGCTAAAGTATGCAATTGGCCTTCGTTCTGCATCAACACAAAGACCAATACCTATGCCCGACGCATCACATTCAATCTCAAAAGCTTTGTTAAAGTCGGGAAGAGCAAGTACGGGCGAAGAACACAGTTTTTCTTTAATCATTTGAAAAGCTCGTTCTTGCTCTTTCTCCCATTTAAAACCAACTGTTTTCTTGATTACTTCAGTTAATGGTGCAGCTAGTGTACTTAAATTAGGCACAAATCGACGATAGAAGCTAGCTAAACCATGAAAACTACGAACATC
Organism: Jasminum sambac; assembly: GCA_018223645.1. Classification (NCBI taxonomy): domain Eukaryota; kingdom Viridiplantae; phylum Streptophyta; class Magnoliopsida; order Lamiales; family Oleaceae; genus Jasminum; species Jasminum sambac. The sequence goes on from CP073647.1 coordinate 23,365,821, forward strand.
GGCTATGCTAGATGGAGTAGGCCATTCGTGGATTGCTCGAATCTTTTCTTCATCAACTTCTACTCCCTTAGCACTAACCACATAACCAAGAAAAACAATCCTTTCAAGACAGAAATGACTTTTAGTAGGGTTTGCAAACAATTTTTCTTTCCTTAGAACTTCTAAAACAAGTCTAAGGTGCTTTGCATGATCAGTGAGCTCCCTACTATAAATCAAAATGTCGTCAAAGTACACCACTACAAATTTACCAATGAACGCGCGTAACACGTGATTCATTAGTCTCATGAATGTACTTGGTGCATTTGTCAACCCAAACGGCATAACTAACCATTCATATAACCCTTGTTTGGTTTTAAACGCCGTTTTCCATTCGTCACCCTCTTTCATTCGAATTTGGTGATAACCGCTTTTTAAATCAATTTTGCTAAAGATACTAGCACCATACAGTTCATCAAGCATGTCATCAAGTCTAGGTATAGGGTGGCGATATTTTACCGTAATGTTGTTGACAGCACGACAGTCAACACACATTCTCCACGAGCCATCTTTCTTGGGCACGAGCAAGACTGGTACAGCACATGGACTTAGACTCTCCCGGATATACCCTCGACCGAGCAAGTCCTCCACTTGGCGTTGCAACTCCTTTGTTTCCTCGGGGTTACTACGGTAAGCGGGGCGATTGGGAATAGCGGCTCCGGGAACTAGGTCAATTTGATGCTCAATGCCTCGAATTGGTGGCAATCCACTTGGTAATTCTTCTAGAACGATATCATGGAATTCCTGCAAGAGAGAAACAATAGAATTGGGGAGGGAGTCAAGGTTAGAATTGAGCACTCGTCCACTCTCCTTGTAGACTAACAAAAGCACTTGTTGGTCCTCCGAAAGAGCCCTCACAATGTCTCTCGGCCTTGCAAAGAAACACTCTTTCTTTTTTGTCTCATGCTCACTCTTCTCTCCTTTTACTCTCTCTTCAATTTTTCCACTCGACTCTCGTCTCTCCTTTTCCTTCTCATCAGCTTCTTGTTTGAGCTTGACTTGATCCTCATACACTTGTTGCGGTGTCAAAGAAGCAAGCACAATTGGTTTTCCATTGAACTTGAAGCTATATCTATTCGATATCCATCATGTGTCACTCGTCTATCAAATTGCCACGGCCGGCCTAGCAATATGTGTGTAGCTTGCATGGGTACTACATCACATACCACTTCATCCTCATACGTGCGCTAATCAAGATAGGGATCTTCACTTGCTTGGTAACCCGAACCTACTTTGTGTCATTAAACCATTGTAACCGATACGGTCTCGGGTGTTTCATCAATGGAAGCCCAACCCTATCGACGAATAGATAACTAGCAACATTGGAACAACTTCCCCCGTCAATAATCAAACTACATGGTTTGCCCTGCACTAGGCACCGAGTGTGGAAGATGTTCTCCCGCTGAGGCGTTGCGTCATCCACTTTAGCCTTTGTGCTAAGCGCTCGCCGTGTAACTAAAGTCTCGGGATAGTCATCACATATTGATCATCCGAGTCCTCCTTCTCCTCCTCCACACTTGGAGGGACTTCTTCCTCATCCTCCGTCTCAATCTCACCATTGTCCCTTACCACCATTGTGCGGCGATTGGGGCACTCCGAGGCTATGTGACCTCGTCCTTGACATTTGAAACATTGGATATCTCGGTTTCGGGGTGGTGGTGCCCCCATTGGCCTTTTCCCTTTATCCTCCCCCACCGGAGAAGACTTAGGTGGCTCACTCCGCCCTTTCCAAGCCGGCTTTGGAGTTGTAGTCTTGTCACTACTCCATTTCGGTTTCCCAAAGCTACTACTTCCCCCGGCTTGAGGTTTGTTGAAACTCTTCTTCTTCAGTTGCATCTCAACTTTGGCGGCTTTATGAACCAACTCTTGTATATCGGCATAATCATGTAACTCAACAAGATTGGTAATCTCTCGATTCAATCCGCTTAGAAACCGTGCCATGGTAGCCTCCTCTTCTTCACCTATATCGGCCCTAGTCATAAGAGAGTCCATCTCTTGATAATACTCTTCCACGCTTCGTCCCCCTTGAGTTAACGTTTGTAACTTGTTATACAAACTCCGATAATAGTAGGTAGGAACGAACCGCTTTCTCATTATCATTCTCAACTCATTCCAAGTACTCACCGGAGCTTCCAAATTTCTTCGCCTAGCCGTGGTCGTTGGTTTCCACCAACTAAGAGCATATCCCGTGAATTCTTTTACTAAGAGTGGAACTTTCTTCTCCTCTGGGATTCGATGAAATTGGAATACCAACTCGACTCGGCTTTCCCAATCCAAATAGGCATCCGGGTCGGCTTTACCTTGGAATGGAGGCACTTCAACCTTCACATTCTTCACATCACTTTCCTCCTCTTGTGGTCTCTCATTACCTCGACCTCCTCGACCTCCTCGGCCGCCTCTACCGCCTCTACCACCTCTATATATCACCTCATATTCATCCTCATCGCCTTCTTCAAACTCCGGCCTACGAACATTTAACCTAGCTACCGATTGCTCAACATCTTCTCGTAACTGTTGACTCAACCGATGCTCCATTGCGGTCATAGAAGCCTGAAGAACTGATTGGATATCATCCAAGGTGGCAGCTTTAGATCCGTGTCCCTCGACTGAACCTGTATCAGACATTGTGTGCAAGTGTGTGCAAGACACAGTGTCCTCTCGTGAATATCACTCGTATATTTCACTCAACACTCTCTCACTCAACACTCAATAATGCACTCACACTCTTTTGTTCAATCGAACTCAACGAACTTGATCAAGGTAAGATCGTCTTGTTAGTTCCCCAAAACGATGCCAAAGCAGTTGGTTAGCTAATTTACAACTCGCTGACTCAACACGATACAAACTAAATTAGAACTCGATGTAACCCTAGTACAATATAACTCGGCTACAAGATGATGTAACAAGCATACAACAATAATACTAAGTGTAGCCAATGTGTAGGCTATCACTGCTCAACACAACAAAGCGGAGCCATTGTTCGTGTTTTTTTTTTGTTTTGTTTTTTTTTCACTATATACACTTACAACCACAATACCAACACAATAGTAAGATTTGGAGGAATTCTAAGCACAAACTCAATTTGCACCAAGAACACCAAGAACACACACTAAAATCCTACACATTTAAAAGTTGAAATTCAAGATTCTAATCCGATAACAATAACAAGTATAACAATCTAAGACTTAATAACAAAGGACTTATACTATAAAAACATAAAACAAAGGGATAGATACCAGATGATTAGAATCTGGGCTCTGATACCAACTGATACGGACCTCGTTGGTCTCGATGCCAACATAACCCAATCAGTTGGATTAGATCCCGAGAAAAGCCAATCACCGGTCACGATCGAGAACCTGGCGACCTTCTACTCACGGTGACAACAATAGGCTAAAACCTATCACATTCGATGCGTAGTAGACAATCGGCGGGGTGAACGCATACAAGAGTTGATCACGCTCTTGATAAGTTCGATTTGTTCAAAAGAACAACAAAAGAAGATAAATTCTCTCAACAAGTATAAAGCTCTCAAATATCATATTCACCAAGTTGTCTTCTTACAATGAGGGGGTTTTGTACATATACAAGTCTCAATTGGAAATAATGATAAAATAATAAAATATCCAAAAAGTAGACACAAAAATGACTAAGTCGGCCAAAATTACTAGTAAGGTCAGGGTTACGGCCGTAAATTCCAAAGTTATGGCCGTAAGTCCTAAAAGTACGGCCGTAATAAACTCCCTGCCTCAAAACCGTCCAAACTGGATTCTTGAGTTACGGCCGTATGTGTGAATGTTACGGCCGTATCCTTCGTTACGGCCGTATCATGAAATGATACGGGCGTAATTAGTTCTCTGCATATTTTGGGCCAAAATGTGGAAAGTGCCGATACGGCCGTAAGTATAATCAGTACGGCCGTAAAATTTATGATCTGGCCGTATTTTACAAATACGGCCGTATTTTACTCTCTGTAAAATCTTGTTCTTCAACCCCATGGAGTTCTGGTCAGATAAACCGGGTTACGCCGTAGTAAAATTGGTTCTGGCCAGTAAAGTTATGGGGTTACTGGTAGTAACTTTTGTCTGCCCTTTTCCTTTGATCTCTAACATCTCCAACCTCGTAATTGGAGGACTTCTTTCAACTTCAACTCCGTGGGTGGTCCAAGTGCGGAAATGACCTATTCTGGACTTGTTGACATACGTTTTCGACCCAGGTCATCAAGGCTCGTCCCATTCTTTTGGCTCGACTTCTCGTAATCGGTCCAATCGGCCAATGGGGTGGTTCGTCCGACGTGGAGGCATCCGGGTTCGTATCAGTTGGCATTTAAAGTTAATAAATTCAACGGACGGCCTTTAAAGTTGGAGGATGATGAGGATTGTGCGCTTGTTTGGAATGTAGTAAATGGTCGGGATTTAAAGTTAATAAATCTGATGGATGGGATTTAATGTTGGAGGATGACGGGAATTGTGTGCTTGTTTGGAGCGTAGTAAATGATTGAGATCTAAAATTAATAAATCTGTTGGACGTAATTTAAAGTTGGAGGATGATGAGGATTGTGTGCTTGTTTGGGGTATAGTAAATTGTTACATTTAAAGTTAATAAATCTGATAGATAGGATTTAAAGTTGTAGGATGAGTTGGATTGTTTGCTTCTTTGGCGTGTAGTAAATGGTTGGGATTTAAGGTTAAGAAATCCAATGGGTAGGATTTAAAATTGGAGGATGATGAGGATTGTGTGCTTGTTTTGAATGCAGTAAATGATTGAGATTTAAAGTTAATAATTCCGATGGATGGGATTTAAAGTTGGAAGATGATGATGATTGTGTGCTTGTTTGGAGTGTAGTAAATGGTTCACATTTAAAGTTAATAAATTCGACAGATGAGATCTGCAGCTGGAGGATGACGAGGATTGTGTGGTAAATGGTTGAGATGTAAAGCTAATATATCCAATGGATGAGATTTAAAGTTGTAGATGATGAGGATTGTGTGTTTGTTTGAAGTATAGTAAATATTGAAATGTAAACTTAATAAATTCGATGGATGCGATTTAAAGTTGGAGGATGACGAGGCTGGGTGCTTGTTTGGAGTGTGGTCAATGGCACAGATTTATAGTTAATAACTCCTATGGATGATATTTGAAGTTGGAGGATGACGAGGATTGTGTGCTTGTTTGAAGTGCAGTAAGTGGTTGAGATCTAAATTTAATAAATTTGACGGACGAGATTTAAAGTTGGCGGATGACGAGGATAGTGTGCTTGTTTTGAGTGCAATAAATTGTTGGGATTAAAAGTAAATATATCCGATGGATGAGATTTAAAGTTGTAGGATGACGAGGATTATGTGCTTTTTTTGAGTGTACTAAATGAATGAGATGAATGGTTAATAAATTCGATGGATAAGATTTAAAGTTGGAGGACGGTGAAGATTGTGCTGATATTTGGTGTATAGTAAATGGTTGAGATTTAAAGTTAATAAATCCGATGGTTGGGATTTGAAGTTAGAGGATAACAAGGATTGTGTGCTTATATGGAGTGTAGTAAATGGTTGATATTTAAAGTCAATTAATCCGATGGATTAATTAAAGTTGGAGGATGAAGCGAATTGTGTGCTTGTTTGGAGTGTAGTAAATGGTTGAGATTTTAAGTTAATAAATCCGATAGATGGCATTTAAAGTTGGAAGATAACAAGGATTGTGTGCTTCTTTGGAGTGTAGTAAATGGTTGAGATTTAAAGTTAATAAATGCGATGTATGAGATTTCAAGCTAGGGGATGACGGGGATTGTGTGTTTGTTTGGAGTATAGTAAATGGTTGACATTTAAAATTGATAAATATGATGGTGGGATTTACAGTTGGAGGATGAGGAGGATTGTGTGCTTGTTTTGAGTGTAGTAAATGGCCGGGATTTAAAGTTAATAAATCCGGTGGATGAGATTTTAAGTAGGAGTATGATGAGGATTGTGTGTGTAATGCCCTAAGTTTTATGAGCTCGGAACACTAGTTCTTTTTCTAAGATATTTTGTTTTTATATATGTGTATATATATAATAATAATGATGTTAATAAATGCGGAAATATAACAATTAATAAGATGGGGAAATTCATTTAAAATAACAATCAGTTAGAGTATCTTATATTTGTTCGATCTCTAGAAATTCAAAACACTTAACAAAAGATACTCAATAATTCAAAACATTTGAAACGACATACTCCAATACATCAGTTTACCCAAAATAACAACTGTAACGCCCCGAGTTCAAAGAACTCGAAACGTTAGTGCTTTTCTAAAACTATTTTTTTTATGTAATATTTAATGTGGAAGTATAATAAATAATTAGAAGCGGAAATTCATTTGATATAACAACCATCTAAAGTGTTTTAAAAATTATTTGATCACCAAACGTTCAAAGTATCTAACACAAGTTACTAAATAGTTCAAAAGTTTGAAAACGATATAATCCCATACATCGATTTACCAAAATGACAATGGAAGTGAAATCCCTTATTTAATAAGCCTAAATAGAACTCCCATGTCTCGTCACGCCTCCGAACTCCTCAATCTGTAAAAAAATGAAAGGCGTGAGTATTTAAACAATACTCAGTAGGCTCAGCGCAAATTAATTATCTATACAAATGTATATAAGGCAAATAGTCATGTAAACTCTATAATATAATACCCGAAGGCAACTCTGGACCCGAAGGCAGCTCTAGGCCCGAAGGCAAGTAATTTGCCCGAAGGCAACTCTGGGCCCGAAGGCAAGTAATTTGCCCGAAGGCAACTCTGGGCCCGAAGGCAAGTAATTTGCCCGAAGGCAACTCTGGACCCGAGGGCAAGTTTGGGCCCGAAGGCAAGTCTATTACACACTAAAAGCACTTATATAGTATAGATAATTAATAATAATTGCGCGATAAGTAAAAATGAGTCTTTTGAGCCTACCTGAAGTGTCTCTCGAGTTTGAGTCTACTAAGCGGTGAAAATCAGTCCTCAAGCTGTTCGTACACCCCGTCTAGTCAATAATGAGTTTAATTTATGTTAATACTCCTAAATATTAAGTATCTATAAGTACTATAGAAGTTTGTGGACCAAAATAGAAAGAATACAAAACTTTGGGGGTCAATTCGAAAGAATTTAATAGTTTGAGGACCTATTATGCAATAAAAGTGAACTAAAAATATTTCGGACTCAATTATAAGATTTTTAAAACATGAGGGACTAATATGCAATTAAAGTTTAAGGGCTAACTTAAATAGGAATAAGAAATTAAAGGATTAAAAGTGAAATAAAAGTTTAAGGGTCAAATTGCAACAATTGAAAGTTAGGGACTTGAATTTAAATAAAGTTTGAGGGCTCATTTAAATAAAATAAATAAAATGGGGGATTAGATCTGCAAATAATATTTAGGGGTAAAATTATCACAATTAAAAGTTGAGGATTTGTAAATTAAATAAAACTTGGGGACCAACTTAAATCAAGTAAAGAACTAGAGGGACTTGACTTGCAATACGGATCCGGGTCCCTCTCTTTCACCCGACTTCTCTTTCTCGCTCACTCTCATTCTCGGCCACTCTCCTCTCGACGGGTTTGACCAGCGTTTTGGCCGGAGATAATGGCGGCGAAGGTGGAGTTGAAGGTGGTGGTGGCGGCGTTAATTGAAAGAGATATTGAGTATATAGGGAGAAATTGAACGGTGAAAGTTAGGGGAAAATTTGGGTATTTTCAAAATTTGATCGAATCTTTAGTTATTTTCGAATCAAAGCATTCTATGATGTTGTAGGGAGATAGAGGAAGGTGTAGGTGTGATTTTTATGTTATGAAATCGAATTTGGATGTTGGTGATGCTTCTGGCTGAGGAAACGGAAATGGCGTGTATCTATATATGTATGTATATGCGTGTCCAGACGTGTATGTTCTTTGTTGATGGTGATGTTGGTGATGATGGTTGGTGGAGATGACGGCGGATACTTGGTGGTGCGATGGTGGTTGACTGGTGGTGCGGGTGTGTATTAGTGTGTGTAAAAATCAAGTGGACAATATAAGAAGATGATTAAAAAGTTGTGTGTGATTAAAAACTTGGAACAACAAAATAAAAATAAAAATGGAGATATAATTGAAAATATCAAGAAATCTTACCACTTGAAATTAGTTGATTTGTTGAATGAGATTGAGTACGATGAACTTGAAGACACCAATTGAGGAAAGAGTGGAAAGTAGTGAGGCTAGGGTTTTAAAATCAACATTAACTTGTATAAATAGGGTAAAAACTAGGTTACTCTTCCAAATGGGTTTTCTTATAGCATAAGAAGTAAAATTGGACCTTAAACGGGCCTATAATTGGGTTTAAAATATGTATAAAGTTATGATTGAATAAGAAGTTAAATCTTTGGAGTTAAAACGAATAATTTCTAAAGTTTGGTCCTCAAATGTAAATTGAAAATAAATAAATACTTTATAAGTTATAACTATTATTATTATTTTAAATAATTTAATATAGTAGTAAATAATATAAAATTTAACTAGACAAGCGTACGCTGTTTAACTCTATAGGTGAAGGTGTAGCGACACGTTTGAGATTTTACTTTAATTAAATATTTTAATTTAAGGAAATTCGCGGTCACTACAACCTTATCCTCTTAAAATAATTTCGTCCTCGAAATTTAAACTTACTTGAAATATAAACTTACTTGATCTATAATGTTTGGGTACATGGATAGGATTTCTTCTTCTTTCTCCCATGTTGCCTCATCCTTGCCATGACCACCCCATTGAATCTTAATTAGGGGAACTCTTCTATTCCTCAAGACATGGACCTTTCGATCTATGATCGTCACGGGTGTCTCTTGATATGACAAATCCTTTTGAATATCCAAAGATTGAAAGTTCACCACATGACTTGGATCATGGACATACTTCCTCAACTGTGAGATGTGAAATACATTATGCACCGATGAAAGCTCGGGTGGCAAAGCCAAGCGATAAGCTACTGTCCGAACTTCTTCTAGTATCTCGAACGGTCCAACGAACAGTGGTCTCAACTTCCATTTCTTTCCAAAACGTATGGTGCCCTTCATTGGGACACCTTGAGAAATACTTTCCCTCCAATCTCAAACTTCAAGTCCTTTCTCCTCTTATCGGCGTAGCTCTTCTGTCTATCTTGAGCGGCCTTGATCCTCACTTTGGTCTTCTCTATAGCCTGAACAGTTTTCTCTACCATTTCTGGTCCCAACATCTTCCTCTCTCCAACTTCATCCCAATAGATTGGCGATTGACACCGTCGCCCATATAATGCCTCATAAGGCGCCATCCCAATCGTTGCCTGGAAACTGTTGTTGTAGGCAAACTCTACAAGTGGCAAATGAGTTTCCCAACTTCCGGCTAAGTCTAAAACACATGCTTTCAACATATCCTCCAATATCTGAATGGTACGCTCAGATTGACCATCAATCTAGGGGTGCTAAACGGTACTGAATTTAAGCTTCGTGCCCATAGCCGTCTGTAAACTCTCCCAAAATCTCCAGTTAAACCTCGGATCTCGATCTGAAACAATGGACACATGTACCCATGGAGTCGAACAGTCACTCTAACGTACAACTGTGTCAACTGGTCAACATTGGGCGCCCTCGAATTGGTAGTAAGTCAATTCACAATAGCCCAAATCGCATCATAACCCTTCACTGATCGTGGTAAACCTGTCAGGAAATCCATGGTAATCTCTCTTTTCTTTCCAAACTTCAAACCTCGAATTCAAAACCATTACGACTCTTATCATGCTCCGGAAATTTCCTCTCGACCACAAATATTTTCTTGAACATATCCTCCACTATCAAACCCCTTGAAATTTGACTGTCACCCAATTCAATAGTCATCTCTCAATAGGAGTCGAAATAATTTTGTTGAAAATAAGTGGAACATTCATTAATTTCAACTCAGTAGTTTAAATAGAAACTGAAATTTTGTCAAATTCTTTCTTCACAAGGATTGCTTGTTTCCGTTCAAATACATAATTTGCTTTAAAATATGGATAAAAATTTCATAATTTTTTTTTTTTTTTTGCTCTCACAAGGAGGAACGTTATTTCAATCACAAAACCATTTAAATAACATTTCATCCTCAAATAAAGGCCAAAGGAAACTTCATAATGTTTCCTCACTTAAGCTCAAAACATTTTTACTTATCAAACAAGTAAGGCAAAATAGATATGTAAACTCTAGAATATAATACCCAAAGGTAACTCTGGGCCAGAAGGCAACTCTAGGCCCGGAGGCAACTCTGCGCCCAAAGGCAAGTAATTTGCTGCTCCGGGCTCGAAGGCAAGTATATTACATACTAAAAGCACTCATATAGTACAGATTATTAACTATAAATGCGCAATAATTAAAAATAAGTCTTTTGAGCTTTTTGAGCCTACCTTAAGTCTTTCCCGAGCTTTGAGCTTATTAAGCAGTGAAAATCAGTCATCTAGCTATTCGTACGCTCCATCTCATCAATAACGAATTTAATTTATATTAATATTCTTAAATATTAAATATTTATAGATAATATGGAAGTTTATGGACCAAAATAGAAAGAATATAAAACTTTGGGGTCAATTTGAAAGAATCGAATAGTTTAGGGACTTAATATGCAATAAAATTGAACTAAAAATATTTTGGACTCAATTATAAGATTTTTAAAACGTTGAGGGATTAGATATAATTAAAGTTTGGGGTTAACTTAAATAGAATAAGAAATTGAAAGACTAAAAGTGAAATAAAAGTTTGGGGGTCAAATTGCAACAATTGAAAGATGGGGATTAGAATTTAAATAAAATTTGAGGGCTCACTTAAATAAAATAAATAAAATGGGAGACTAGATCTGCAAATAACATTTAGGGGATAAATTACAATAATTAAAAGTTGAGTATTTAGAATTTAAATAAAGTAAAGGGATCAACTTAAAACAAATAAGAAAATCGAGGGATTTGACTTGCAAATTTTCAAATAAATAAAAAAATAGAAATTCACTGGGCTCTCTTCTCTCTCATGCACTCTCTCTCGGCCGAGACAAGAGGGAAAAGCTAGCGGTCCTTTCGCGGCGATGCGGCGGCTCCAGCCACTGGCGAAGGTGAGGTTGGGGGAGGTGAAGCTATTGGCGGCATTAATTGAAACAAATATTGAGTATATGGAGAGAAATTGAAGCTACAACAGTTAGGGGAAATTTCGGGTATTTTCAAAATTTGATAAAATCTCTAATCATTTTCGAAATTAAATGGCTCTACGATGTTCTATGGACGTAGGGGTAGGTGTAGGTATAATTTTTATGTTTCAAAGTTGAATTTGAGTGTTGGTGGTGTTCCTTGGTCGAGGTTAATGGCGTGAATATATATGTATGTATATGCGTGCCCTATATGTGTGTTTGTGTGCGAGTTTGCTGCGTTTTGTGCTACTATGTGTGTGTTGCTTGGTGATGGTGAAGACGATGGAGATGGTGGAGGTGGTGCCGTGTATGTTCAACTGTGCGTGTATCAATGCCCAGTTTTGTGATTATTTTCGCAGTGTGTGTTGTGTGTTGGCAACATGTGGAAGCTACTCGTTGTAGTTGATACTTTGAATGAAACAAATGTAGTGCAGCAGGAACAAATCAATAACTTGTGTGCGTGATAGCATGCTTAAAGGAAATGCAGATTGTAAAAAAGATAAAATTGGGTAATAGTTTAGAAATTTACCTCTTGAAACACTTGCTAGATGTTGAATGAGAGTGGAATGAAGATAAAAATGAAAGTTTTGGGTGCTCTTACAAAGTATTAATGGAGGGGAAATGGGGATGTTAATAGGGTTAGGGTTTGAGGAAATTTCAATAGTAAGTATTTAACGGTATTCTCATTGGGCTAGAGTACATTGGGCAGTAAATGGGCTACTAATTAGAAGTGGGCTCAAATAAAATAAAAACTAATATTTTGGTACTAAAACAATTAAATTTAAAAGTTTTGGCCCTCAAAAGTAATTTTGGAAAATAAATAAAATTTTTATAAATTTTTTCTTATAATAATTAAATATAACAATAAATAATATAAATCTTGACTAAACGAAAGCACGCTATTAAATTCTATAGGTGAAGTTGTAGCGACACATTTTAAATTTTATTTAATTATTAATTAATTAATTTTTTTATTTAAAGAAATTCGCAGTCACTACAGTGTGCTTGTTTGGAGTGTAGTGAATGATTGAGATGTAAAGTTAATAAATTCGATGGATGCAATTTAAAGTTGTAGGATGACGAGGATGGTGTTTTTATTTGCCGTGTCATAAATAGTTGAGATTTAAAGTTAAGAAATCCGATGGGTGCAATTTAAAGTTGGACGATGGCGAGAATTGTGTGCTTTATTGGAGTGCGGTAAATTATTGAGATTTAAAATTAATAAATCCGATGGATGGGATTCAAAGTTGGAGGGTGATAAAGATTATGTGCTTGTTTGGAGTGTAGTAAATTGTTGACATTTAAAAGTCAATAAGTCCGGTGGGTGAGATTTAGAGCAGAGGATGACGAGGATTGTGTGCTTCTTTTTAATGTAGGAAATGGTTGACATGTAAAGTTAATATATCCGATGGATTAGATTTAAAGTTGGAGGATGACGAGGATTGTGTGCTTGTTTGGAGTGTAATAAATGGTTGAGACATAAAGTTATTAAATCTGACCGATGAGATTTAAAGTTGGAGGATGACGAGGATTGTGTGCTTGTTTGGAGTATAGTAAATGATTGAAATGTTAAAGTTATTAAATTCGATGGACGCGATTTCAAGTTAGAGGACGACGAGGATTGGGTGCTTGTTTGGAGTGCAGTAAATGGCTGAGGCTTAAAGTTTATAAATCCGATGGATAACATTTAAAGTTGGAGGATGACGTGGATTGTGTGCTTTATTTTAGTGTAGTAAATAGTTGCGATGTAAAGTTAATAAATTTGATGGATGGGATTTAATGTTCGAGGATGACGAGGATTGTGTGCTTGTTTTAAGCGTAGTAAATGGTTGGGATTTCAAGTTAATAAATTGGATGGATGAGATTTAAAGTTCGAGGAAGACAACAATTACGTTATTATTTGGAGTGTAGTAAATGGCTAAGATTTAAAGTTAATAAGTCCGATGGATTGGATTTAAAGTTGGAAGATGACGGAGATTGTCTGCTTTTTTGGAGTGTGCTAAATGAATGAGATGCAAAGTTAATAAATTCGATAGATGAGATTTGAGGTTGCAGGATGACGACGACATTGTTGTTATTTGGAGTGGAGTAAATGGTTGAGATTTAAAGTTAATAAATCTGATGGATGGGATTTAAAGTTGGAGGATAATAATGATTGTGTGCTTGTTTGGAGTGCAGTTAACGGTTGAGTTTTAAAGTTAATAAATCTAATGGATGGAATTTAAAGTTGAAGGGTGATGAGGATTGTGTGCTTGTTTTTAGTGTAATAAGTGACTGAAAATTAAAGTTAATAAATATGATGGTTGAGACTTAAAGTGAATGATGACGAGGATTGTGTGCTTATTTTGATGTGGTAAAGGGTCGAGATTTAAAGCTGAACGACAACCTTGTTGTTATTTGGAGTGTAGTAAATGGTTGAGATTTAAAGTCAATAAATCCGATGGATGGGATTTAAAGTTGGAGGATAAAAAGGATTATGTGCTTGTTTAGAGTGAAGTTAATGGTTGAATTTTAAAGTGAATAAATCCGATGGATGGAATTTTAAGTTGAAGGATGGCGAAGATTGTGTGCTTGTTTTAAGTGTAGTAAATGGTTGAGATTTGAAGTTATGAAAACCGATGGATGAGATTTAAAGTTGGAGGAGGACGAGGATTGTGTGCTTGTTTGGAGTGTAATAAATGATTGAAATGTAACGTTAACAAATTCGATGGATGCGATTTAAAGTTGGAGGATGGCGGCGATTGTGTTGTTATTTGGATTGTAGTAAATGGTTGAGATTTAAAGTTAATAAATCAGATGGATGGGATTTAAAGTTGAAGGATAACAAGGATTGTGTATTTTTGGAGTGTTGTAAATGGCTAAGATTTAAAGTTAATAAATCGGACGCATGGGTTTTAAAGTTGGAGGATGATGAGGATTGGGTGCTTGTTTGAAGTGTAGTAAGTGGTTCAGATTTAAGGTTAATAAATATGGTGAATGAGATGTAAAGTTGGAGTATGTCGAGGATTGTGTGCTAGTTTTGACTGTAGTAAATGAATGAGATGTAAAGTTAATAAATTCTATGGATGAGATTTAAAATTGGAGTGTGACGAGGATTGTGTTCTCATTTGGAGTATATTAAATGGTTGACACTTAAAATTTATAGATCTGATGGATGGGATTTAAAGTTGGAGGATGAAGAGGATTATGTGCTTGTTTGGAGTGTAGTAAATGGTTAGGATTTAAAGGTAACCAATCCGATGGATGGGATTTAAAGTTGGAGGATGACGGTGATTGTGTGCTTTTTTCGAGTGTGCTAAATGAATGAGATGTAAAGTTAATAAATTCGATGGATGAGATTTAAGGTTGGAGGATGACGATGATCTTCTTGTTATTTGGAGTATAGTAAATGGCTGAGATTTAAAGTTACAAAATCCGATAGATAGGATTTAAAGTTAGAGGATAACAAGGATTGTGTGCTTGTTTATAGTGCAGTAAATGGTTGAGATTTGAAGTTAATAAATCCAATGGATGGAATTTATAGTTGGAGGATGATTAGGATTGCGTGCTTGTTTTGAGTGTAGCAAATGGTTCGCATTTAAAGTTAATAAATGGGATGGATGAGATTTAAAGCTGGACAATGCCGAGGATTGCGTGCTTGTTTTGAATGTAGTAAATGGTTTAGATGTAAAGTTAATATATCCAATGGGTGAGATTTTAAGTTGGAGGATGACGAGGATTGTGTGCTTGTTTGGAGTATAGTAAACTGTTGAGATATAAAGTTTTTAAATCCGATGGATGACATTTAAAGTTGGAGGATGTCGAGGATTGTGTGTTTGTTTGGAGTGTAGTAAATGATTGAAATGTAAAGTTCATAAATCCGGTGGATGCGGTTTAAAGTTGGAGGATGACAATGACTGGGTGCTTGTTTGGAGCATTGTAAATGGCTTAGATTTTAGTCGAAAAATGCGTTGGATGACATTTAAAGTTGGTGGATGAAATGGATTGTGTGCTTGTTTGTTGTGTACTAAATGATTGAGACGTAAAGTTAATAAATCTGATGGATGAGATTTAAAGTTGAAGGATGACGAGGATTGTGTGCATATTTGTAGTGTTGTAAATTGTTGAGATTTAAAGTTAATAAATCGGATGAATGAGATTTAAAGTTGGAGGATGCCGAGGATTGGGCGCTTGTTTAGAGTGTAGTAAATGGTTGAGTTTTAAAGTAAATAAATCAGGTGGATGAGATTTAAAGTTGGAGTATGATGTGGGTTGTGTGCTTGTTTGGAGTGTACTTAACGAATTAGACGTAAAATTAATAAATTGGATAGATGAGATTCAAAGTTGGAGGATGACGACGATTGTGTTGTTATTTTGGAGTATAGTAAATGGTTTGGATTTAAAGTTAATAAATCCGTCGGATAAGATTTGAAGTTAGAGGATAACAAGGATTGTATGCTTTTTTTTGAGTGTTGCAAATGGTTAAGATTTAAAATTGATAAATCAAACGCATGGATTTTAAAGTTGGAGGATGACAATGAGTGGGTGCTTGTTTGAAGTGCAGTAAACCGTTGACATTTAAAGTTAATAAGTCCAGTGAATGAGATTTAAACTTGGAGTATGACCAGGATTGTATGCTTGTTTTGAGTGTACTACATGAATGAGATGTAAAGTTAAGAAATTTGATGGATGAGATTTAAAGTCTGAGGATGACGACGATTGTATTTTTTTTACATGTCGTAAATGGTTGAGATTTAAACTTAATAAATCTGATGGATGGGATTTAAACTTGGAGGATAACAAGGATTGTGTGCTTGTTTTGAGTGTAGTAAATGGTTGAAATTTAAATTTAATAAATCCAATAGATGGGATTTAAAATTGGAGAATGACGAGGATTGTGTGCTTATTTTTAATATAGTAAATAGTTGACACTTAAAGTTAATGAACCCGATGGAGGGAATTTAAAGTTGGAGGATGAGGAGGATTGTGTGCCTATTTGGAGTGTGGTAAATGGTTGGGATTTAAAGTTAATAACTCCGATGGATGGAATTTAAAGTTCTTCGATGACCGAATTGTGTGCTTGTTTGGAGCGTAGTAAATAGTTGAGATCTAAAGTTAATAAATCCAATGGATGCGATTTCAAGCTGGAGGATAACGAGAATTGTGTGCTTGTTTGGGGTGTAGTAAATGACCGACATTTAAAGTTAATAAATCTGATGGATGGGGGTCAAAGTTGTAGGATGAGGAGGATTGTGTGCATGTTTGGTATGTAGTAAATGGTTGGAATTTAAGGTTAAGAAATATGATGGATGGGATTTAAATTTGTAGGAAAACGAGGATTTTGTTCTTGTTTGAAATGCAGTAAATTGTTGAGATTTAAAGTTAATAATTTCGATGGATGGGATTTAACATTGGAGGATTATAAGGATTGTGCTTGTTTGGAGTGTGGTAAATGGTTGACATTTAAAGTTAATAAATCCCATAGATGAGATTTGAAGCAGGAGTATGACGAGGATTGTGTGCCTATTTGGAGTGTAGTAAAGGCCTTAGATATAAAGTTATTAAATCCGATGGATGAGATTTGAGGTTGGAGGATGATGACGATTGTGTGCTTGTTTGGAGTGTACTAAATGACTGAAATGTAAGGTCAATAAATCCGACAGATGAGATTTAAAGTTGGAGGATGACGAGGATTGGGTGCTTGTTTGGAGCATAGTAAATGCTTGAGATTTAAAGTTAATAAATCAAATGGATGACATTTAAAGTTGGAGGATGACGAGGATTGTGTGCTTATTTTAAGTGTAGTAAATGGTTGAGATGTAAAGTTAATAAATCTGATGGACGGGATTTAAAGTTGGAGAATGGCAAGAATTGTGTGCTTGTTTTGAGTGTAGTAAATGGTTGGGATTTAAAGTTAATAAATCCGATTGATGATATTTAAAGTTGGAGGGTGACTAGGATTGTTTGCCTGTTTGGGATATGGTAAATGCGTGAGATGTAAATTTAAAACTTCGATGGATCAGATTTCAAGTCGGAGGACGACAAAGATTTTGTATATTTTTGGAGTGTAGTAAATGGTTGGGATTTGAAGTTAATAAATTCAATGGATGGGATTTAAAGTTAGAGGATAATAAAGATTGTGTGCTTGTGTGGAGTGTGGCAAATGGTGAGATTTAAAATTAATAAATTCGATGGATGGGATTTGAAATTAGAGGATGACGAGGATTCTGTGCTGGTTGGAGCTTAGTAAATGGTTGAGATTTCGAGTTAATAAATCTTATAGATGGGATTTAAAGTTGGAGGATAACAAGGATTGTGTACTTATTTGGAGTGTCGTAAGTGGTTGAAATTTAAAGTTTATAAATCCGATGGATGGAATTTTAGCTTTTTTGCAGTTGTAAAATCCAGAAATGCCAATAAACCATCAAAATAATTGTGCACATTTAAAGGACTCATGGGTTCATTATGCAAGTTCGACTAGAACCAAAAGAGGATGTTAAAAGTTCATTCCAATGTTTCTAAACCTCTCGGAAGTGCAATGAATGCATTTGAATATGCTATCATTAGTAGTGTGCGCTCACCCAATGATTTACCCTTTACCTCAATACCAACTTTGTTGTCATAGATTTGTGATAAAGGAGGTAGAACGACACCTACTATTCTAGATCCTCGTGCTCGAGTAGCTGTAACAGCACATCCTAGCAGTCCACAGAATCCTTCTCCGTAGACGATGTTGATTTGAAGATCCCTGAGTTTTCTTCCCAATTCAAAAGCTGCAGCAATGTGCTCCGACTATGTCCCCATATTGGTACCACCAAAGATACAAATGGTTTTCGATGGTATCTAAGAAGGTCATGCTGTGCTAGAAGCAACTGCCATAATAACTCGACTTTGCCAAATAAAGCTAAAAACTGAAACAAACACACAAAAAGTCAAAAACAACAATATAAACAAATAGTTGTGATTGTGGCTCACATCTTCCTCTTGTTTTATGTCCAGGAACGGTTGAAACATATTCTGAGTTGGGGATATGCTTACTATCCAGTTTTTTTAAA
This sequence comes from Jasminum sambac, assembly GCA_018223645.1. Lineage (NCBI taxonomy): Eukaryota > Viridiplantae > Streptophyta > Magnoliopsida > Lamiales > Oleaceae > Jasminum > Jasminum sambac. The sequence goes on from CP073647.1 coordinate 23,384,063, forward strand.
AACTGGCAAACATGGTCTTTTAAAGATAGATTCCGAAGACTGTAGTGTTCACGTTCTTTATTGAATTGAGTCCATAAACTGAGAAGTTCATGTTGCACAGTTCCACAAGGATGCATCTAAAGAGTCTGCAGGATATCATCCAACAACTCCTTACTCAGGCCATCCTTAATGAAAGTTATCTTATCTTCTCGATTTTTGAACGTAAATCAAGTGAACGACAACCTGTATCACATGTCTATCTAGCGCATTTATAGCAAACATTCATTATTTTCCCCCTTCGTTTCTTTGCAAAACTACTTTTGGCTAAACCTGACAAATGTTTGGTATAAATGGTTGGAATTTCTTCCCCATTTGGACTTTTGCCTCAATTGACCAACATAAATCCAGAGGCAACCCTTTATGCATTAACATTCTCAACCGCTCCATCCTAAAGCGGTAGATTGTTTTCAAATCATTAAAGGGACATGATGAGTAGTATCTTCGAATTTTTACAAGTGCAGATTCCATATTTAGTGGAAAAAATTGAAGAAACAAAAGAAAAGAAGTATGAAAATTTGATTTGCACTCTCAAGAAACACAAGTAGAAGATATATATACAAAAACAACTGACACTCGTCCATATAAGGCTAAATTATTGGAGAAGATGAAGAAATTTCCCTAAAACAATTGTACGAGATGAGATATTGAGAGAGAAAACCAAGGTAATTCGCAACGTGGTGTGGGGAAATGAAGAACTGTGGTTTAAAGGCTAAGTTGAGGTACTGTGCCAACCACTAACCAGAAAGAAACAATGAGTTGTCAGCAGTATCCGAGGGAAAATGGGCTCAGTGTGGGCTTCAAGGTGACGCGTTTACCTTTGTCCCCGCTTTAGCCTTTTTATCTTTTTTTCCTTTTTTTTCTTTTTTGACCACTTTTACAACGTTTGTCCTATTTTAACACCCAAATATCGCCCAGTTTCAAAATAACTGTACCTAAAAATGATACAAAGATTAAGCTAAAAATATAATGTTGAAATAAAGAAAAATTTAAGAAAAACAACAATCTTAAACAAATTCATATTTTAAATAAATATCAAACAAGCCAAACTTGTATAAAATTTAAAAAAAAATAAAATTAAAGAAGTTAAGATGAAAGAAATTAGGTAGCCTCCCAAAAAGCACTTGTTTATAGTCACAAACCAGACCATGATGATCACTCTATCTCTGTAATAGCAAGAACTAACTTTTCTTTCGAAAAGTTAGTTTCAAAATAGTGTTTGAAACGTTGGCTATTTACTTTATGTTGGATGAGTGAGCTCAATAACTCCATAGGGGAGTAACTTGAGATACGATGAAAGGGTAGGACCAGTGAGATTTGAGTTTGCCTGGGAATAATCTAAGGCAAGAATTATATAATAGGACTTGGTCTCATATCTTGAATTCCCTTTGCTAGATGTGATGGTCATGTCATTCTTTTGTTCTCTCCTTGTATATAGAAGCGTTCTCATATGCCCTTAATCGAAAGTCATCCAGTTTATTCAATTGCAAATACCATTTTTCACCAACTGCTTTGAAATCCATGTTCAGCTGTTTTATGGCCTAATATGCCTTGTGTTCCAATTCAACAGTTAAGTATGCCTTGTGTTCCAATTCAACAGTTAAGTAACAAGATTTTCCAAACACTATTTGATACGGAGGCATACCAATAGGTGTTTTGAAAGCAATACGATAAGCACAAAGTGCGTCATCCAATTTCCTTGACCAATCAGTGCAAGACGAGTTAAAAGTGGTTTCAAAAATCCTTTTTAGCTGTCGATTTGATATCTCAACTTGTCCGCTCGTTTGTGGATGATAAGGTGTGGCCATTTTAGACTCCATATTTAGCCACAACAGACTTGAAAAGTCTATTGTTGAAATGTGCAGCACTATCACTGATTATGGCACGAAGTGCTTCAAATCTCGTAAAAATGTTCTTCCTAACAAACTCCACCACCACCTTGGCATCGTCAGTTGGTGAAGCACGAGCTTCAACCCATTTTGACACGTAATCAACTGCCACCAAGAGGTAGTGGTTGTTGTAGGAAGATGGGAATGGTCCCATGAAATCGATGCCCCAAACATCGAAGATTTCTGACTACCAAAATGTTGTTCAAGGGCATCTCCTGTCATGAAGAAATGTTCCCGGTGCATTGGCAACAGTCACACGCTTTCACAAATAAAAACACATCTTTGAATAAGGTGGGCCAGTAGAATCTGCTTTGTAGCAGTTTACCAGCTATTTTGTTGGGTCCTATATGGCCACAATATGGTGATGAATGCACACATTCTAGAATGACTCTCATTTCATCGTCAGGCACACATCTTCTGTGATCTAATCGGGGCCCTCTCCAGTACAAAAATGGTTCTTCCCAATAGCAGTGACAAAGGTTGTTGAAGAACTTTTTCTTCCGTTGATTGGAAATCCTGGTGGAATGACGCCCCCAACTAAGTAATTGACGTAATAGACGAACCAAGGAGTTTTGTCAACTAGAAAAAGTTGCTCGTCGGGAAAGTTCTCATTGATTTCACCATCATTGGGCTCCACATCCTATTGAAGTCTTGACAAGTGATCTGCAAGTTGATTTTCTATTCCTTTCCTATCCTAAATTTCAATGTCGAACTCCTACAGAAGCAATACCCATCGGATGAGCCTTGGCTTGGCATCTTTTTTTACAAACAAGTACTTTAAAGTAAAATGATCTATGTAAACCACAACTTTCGACCCAATGGGATATGCTCGGAATTTGTCAAAAGCATATAAGACTGCAAGTAGGTCATTTTCCGCAGTGGCACAGCTAACCTAGGCTGTGTTGAGCATCTTGCTTGCATAGTAGATCACTCTAAAAACTTTGTCTTTCCTTTGTCCAATAATTGCCCCCCAAAGATAATCACTAGTGTCGCATATAATTTCGAAAGGCAAGTTCCAATCTGGTGTAATGATGACAGATGCTGAGATTAGCTTTTCCTTTAGAGTATTAAAGGCAGCAAGACATTCCTCAGAGAAGTGGAAACGCACGTCTTCTCTAAAAGCTTGCACAATGGCTTCGTGCTGGCGGAAAAATCCTTGATAAACCTCCTATAGAATCCTCTGTGCCCTAGAAAACTTCGAATGTCTTTGACAAATGTGGGTGGAGGCAATTTCTCAATTACTTGCACTTTAGGTAATTTCTCAATTGTCTTATGCTGGCCTAAGACAATCCCTTCATTTACCATGAAGTGGCATTTCTCCCAGTTAAGTACGAGATTTGTCGCTTTACATTATCGTAACACTAAACTCAAATGATGGAGACACTCGTCAAAAGATGACCTGAAAACTAAGAAGTCGTCCATGAAAACCTCTAAAAACTGCTCCATCATATCTAAGACGATTTCCATCATGCATCGTTGAAATGTGGCCGGTGCATTACATAGCCCGAATGGCATTATCTTGTATGGAAACATGCCATACAGACAAGTGAATGTCGTTTTCTCATGATCAACGGGTGCAATGGGGATTTGATTGTATCCCGAATATCCATAAAAAAAAGCAGTAGTGTGAATACCCTGCCAATCATTCCAACATATGATCAATGAACGAGAGGGGAAAATGATCTTTCCTCATTGCGTTGTTGAGCTTCCTGTAGTCGATGCAAACCCTCCAACCAGTGACTGGTCCAGTTGAGATCAGCTCGTTGTTTTCATTTTTCACCACATTTATCCCCTTTTCTTTGGTACTAAATGAATAAGACTCACCCATGCAATGTTTGATATGGGTAAATAATCTTTGCATCTAGGAGTTTGACAATCTCTACTCGACCACTTCCTTTCAGAGTAGGGTTCAACCTTCGTTGATTCTCATAGATGTTTTGGAACCCTTTTCCAGCAAGATTTTGTGCATACATATCGAGGGACTAATCCCTTTGATGTCAGCAATTGTCCATGCTAATGCAGTTTTATGCGTTCTCAAGACTCGGATAAATTGTTCTTCTTCTAACTCCGCCAAGTGATTAGAGATAATCACATGCAAAGTTGAAGATTCTCCCAAATCTGCATATCTAAGATGAGTGGGAAAGGTTTCAGTTCAAGACTTGGGGGAGATTCAATAGATGGCAAGCACTTTTTCAAAGTTTCACCCAAAGGCTCGTAAATTCAGTTTCTTCTATAAGTCATGGTGGGTAATGCTTTCAAGTTATGGGCAATCTCAGCGAGTACTTCATTTTCCATTATTGTATCCTCTGATCGGACAATACGAGCCTCAAGAGGCTCTACGGGCAAATCCTCTTCAAACATTTCCTTCACCGCTTGCTCAATGACATCGATTTGAAAACAAGCATCTGTCGAAGTCACCTTCTCTTTATCTACCCTTAACGTCATTGGGCCTTCGTAGACATCAATCAAAGCTTTTTCAGTTCGTAAGAATGGCCTTTCAAAAATCAATAGAATTTCTTTGTCTTCTTCCATGTCAAAAATAATGAAATCCACTGGGTAAATAAATTTAACGACCTTAACTAAGCCCTTGTTAGTGTATGTGTTTTTATACATTTTTACACATTTTTATACATTCTTTTCAACCCCACTCATTCTTTCTATTTCACATCCACATATATCGTGGGACCCACCTGTACTGCACAAATCTCCACTATTCAACTCTACTCATTCTTTCTCCCATATTACATAAAAATCTATTTTTACAGATACGTTAACATGCGCTAACACATCTTCGATAATTCCTCTAGGATATGTTATAGATCGATCTGCTAATTGCAAAGTCACTGTGGTAGGCCTAAATTCTCCCAATCCAAACTTCCTATACACAAATAAGGGCATGAGATTGATACTCGCACTAAGGTCACATAAGGCGAATCCAGAGTAGAATGACCCAATGGTGTAGGGAATGTGGAAACTCCCTGGATCTTTCAGTTTGGGAGAGAGCTTCTTTTGAAGAATGGCGCTACACTCCTCGGTGAGTATCATTATCTCATGCTCTTCCAGTTTTCTTTTGTTACAAAGAATTTCCTTCATGAATTTTGCGTAGTAGGGCATTTGTGCTAAAGCATTTGCAAAAGGAATGTTGATGTGCAATTTCTTTAAGATTTCAAGAAATTTGTCGAATTGTTTATCCAATTTGTTCTTTTGCAGCCTTTAAGGGAATGGAATAGCAGGCACGTATGCTTTCACAGGTTTTGGAATCCCTTTTTTTGATTTGGATTTTTCAGAAGGCGTCTCACCAGTACTTGTCCCCTTCGTTTCTTCCTATTTTTCATCGGCTTTATTGGTCACATTGTATTCTGTTCTCTTTTCCGGAAGTTGTCGACCACTTCTTGTTGTAATGGTGTTCACATGTCTAGAATTTGTCTCCGTATCACTTGGCAATTTACCAGGCCTTCGCCCTGCAACTGCTGATACTAGTTGCCCCATTTGATCCTCGAAATTTTTTGTTGCCGTGTTTTGATTTTGGAGAGTATGCTCGATTTTATGCATAAAATTGTTGTTGACCTCTATGTACTTTGCGAACACCTCTTCTAGCGAGTTTTTCTTTTCCTGTGTCTGGTGGAATCCACGTGGTCTCACTGGTGCTTGATTGTCTTTCCATGAAAAGTCTAGGTGTTGTCGCCACCCTGAATTGTAAGTGGGAGCATAAGGCCCAAATTGTGGCCTTTGACTACTTCCAACAAACATTGCTTGCCCGTTAGTGGGTCCATTTGAGTGCATGATAGGACATTCTGTAGTGGCATGATTTTCGCAGCAAATTTCGTACCCTCCAGATGATTGAACCATATTGGCTGTTGGAACAGTCAAACCTTCAATCTTCTTTGACAAAGCTGCAACTTGAGTAGATAGAGCAATGATGGCACCTATTCCATGAACTCCAATATGTTTAGGCTCTGCACAATAAGAATACCACTGATGGCTGTTTTAGCCATTTTCTCAAGAATTGATGATCCTTCATTGAAAGTCTTGTCCATTAGTGAACCTCTTGCCGCTGAGTCAGCATGCTTCTTGTTCTCATTTCCCAACCTGTTATAAAAGTACTATAAGCCACTCCGGCATCTGATGATTTGCGTAATGTCTCAATAGATCATTGAAACGTTCCCATCATTCAGAAATAGATTCTCCATGGAGTTGGCTAAAAGAGGAAATTTCTATCCTAATTTTCAGCATTCTACCTGGTGAGAAATTTTTTTCCAAAAATTGTTGGCATAAACTATCCAAACTAGTAACGGAGTTGGCAGCTAAAGCGTAAAACCGCGTTTTTACTTTTCCTGTCAATGAAAAAAAAGTTTCATTTTTATCGCATCAGGTGGCACTCCGTTAATTTTAAACATGACACAAATCTCCAAAATTTTTCTAATATACTCGTGTGGATCTTCATCAGGTAGGCCATGGAACTGAACGGTTTGTTGAACTAATTGAATAGTTCCTGGTTTAATCTCAAAGTTGTTTGCAGGAATCGCCAGAGGAACTAAACACGTAAAATTATCCCCAACGGTTGGAATAATATAGTCCCTCAAAAGACAATCTGCAATGATCATTCGATCATCTGTTTCGCCGGCCATTTTTCGGTCCAACCTTGCAACATGGAATCTATTCCGAAAACTTCGTTCAATTTCTAGGTCGAGAGGAATCAATGGACTAGATTTCTTACTACGCATGCAAATTTGATCAAAATAATTAAATAAATAAAAATAAAAACAATACAAATTAAAAGAATTCAAATTAAAGCAAAATTGATTGGTATTGATATTAAATCAGAGTCCCCGGCAACGGCTCGAAAAACTTGTTCGATTGAAAATGTGTCAAATAATTTCCGCAAGTGTACGGGTTGAACAAGTAGTAAAATGGATTTTGAGTTTATGTACCAATTTCATGGAGACTTGATTTAATTACGAAAATTATGAATTTTATACTTTATTTGAACGGATGAATCAATTGTTGTGTTGGATTTTCAAAAATTATAAAAAATTACAAATTAATTTATAAACTAAATAAAATATAGATGACAAGAATTAAGTTTTTGTGATATTTAAATTGATGACTGGGGAATTTAAAAGACTTGGAAATCACAATTTCACCAACCTTGATTCCTCTAATCTATGTAATTGAATCCAATCGTGGTTTCATTTTCATTAGCGATCGAATTTACTAAAATAAATATTTACCTCTCTCGATGATAAATAAATCTATTCTTATTAGGCCAATTTATTTATCTCTAAATAAATTCATTACCAATCCTCTAGAATGCATTCAAGCAACAAATTCAAATAGGTTACGTCAAAACTTCACCTAAAGATCGTACTAACCATAAGTTTATCTCTAAATTTTGTCTAAATTAGTGTTCTATATTCTTTATTCTAATTTGCGTTTTCATTTCTCAAATCGACACAAACGAATTTATAATTCATCAATTGATCAAAAAGACAAATTTATGAGCTCAACAGCATAAAATTAACTACAAGTCAATCACTTACTATTAAATCCAAATACGTAATGCTAGAGTTCACAAATTTATAATTCATTGTTCGGGAATTAAAAGATTAAAAATACAACCTATTACCTCCATATTATATAAAGAGAAAGAGAAACAACCTATTAGTAAATCATTCGAAATCAACCAAACACAGCAATTATTTATATTGAATTTCTATGTCGGTGGAACATCAAACACCTATTCAACGTCGCCTTCTTCCTTCTTCGACAATGATAATGAGGTGACTGAATTACTTAATGATGAAATTACAATCGATGATGACACGGAGGCAATCCAGATCGTGATGCAAAACAATGACCTCTTGATGGAAAACAATCTCATGGGTCCAACAAAGCTCCCTATCGTGGAGGGTCTAATCATGACCATTTTGTCAGTAATCATGAACGCTAGGCCGCGGATAGGAATTTATTAAACGACTACTTTGCAAGAAACCCGTCGTACGGTGACCATATTTTCAACGGACGATTTTGGATGTTGCATATAGTTCATGCTGTTGAGCGCATGACAACTTCATCCAAAAAAGAGATAGACTCAGGAGACTTGGCTTATATTCCATTCAAAAGATGATAGCTACGATACGGGTACTAGCGTATGATTTTTCCACCGATGTTACTAATGAGTAAATCAAAATAGGCGAATCCACTTCAACTCTCAGTGTGAAACGTTTTTGTAGGGCTGTTGTCGAAGTGTTTGGCCGGCAGTACTTGAGAGCACCAAACGCCGAGGACGTTGCACGAATGCTACATATTGGTTAGTGACGTGGTTTTCCCAACATGTTGGGGAGCCTCGATTGTATGTACTGGAAGTGGAAAAATTTTCCAACGGCATGGGATAGGCAGTACGCAGGCCATAGTAAATGCCCATCAATTATACTTGAGGCAATAGCTGACTATGACTTGTGGATATGGCACACATATTTTGGTATGCCTGGTTCAAATAACGACATAAATTTTTTTGGAACATCCAATTTGTTTACGAAGATAGGAAACGGTGTAGCGCCTCTGGCTAATTATGTCATTTAAGGAAAAGAATACAACATGGGTTACCACTTAGATGATGGAATATATCCACAGTGGTCTACTATGGCACAAACGATTCAAGAATTAGAAACAAACAAGCACAAACTATTTACAACCAAACAAGAAAGTTATAGAAAAGATATTGAGCAAGCATTTGGCGTCCTCCAATCAAGGTGGGCAATAGTTAAGGGATCAACGCGATATTGGGACAAACGTCCATTGCATGTCATAATAACTGCGTGCATTATTATGCAAAACATGATTATCAAAGATGAGCGTACTGAACAAGCACTAATTAGGGAATACTGTGAAGCACCGCATCCAGAAGTTCAAAGAGAATTAGATGAATGTACCCGATACCAAGAGTTGCTTGCTCGTTCTCGAACAATAAAAGGTAGAAACAATCACTTGAGCTTCAAAACACCTTGATCAAACATTTGTAGGACGAACACGCCAATTCCACAAATTAAAGTAGTTTGTTACCGCAATTGTTGCATCTTTCTTTTCGTTGCAGACTTGAAGTAATGTTTTATTTTTTTTTTATTTTCGTTTTCTCTGTTGTCCAGCATTTTCTAAGTGAAGACCATTTTTAAAAAACTATTAACATAATTTTTTCCACAATATTAATATATGAATTAATTTTAAAAAAATATTAACCTTTTTTTCTTATATAGTTAATGGGAAATTGGCCCAAATGGTTCAAAAAAAGTATGTTGAGTGCGTATTTGGTTCAAAATAAAAAAAGGTAACTCAAATGGTCCAAAAAAACTTTTAGGTGTGTAAATGGTTCATTTGGATATTTTCCATCCAGTCAAACCATTAGTCAACCTCAATTTTACTATTTTACCTTTTCCTGCCAGGGTATTTTGGTCATTTAGATGTTTGGCATAAATGTGTAACTTGACTAATTTTTTTGGATCATTTATGCCAAAATCCCTTTATTTTTTCAATGGGTGGTTATGATACATAATTAATTTTATTAATTAATTTGATACTGATTAAATAGTTTTTTATCAAAAAATTTTCAACACAATAATATTTGTTCGCGTTAATATTATAACTTTCAAAAATTTTCTTTAACGTCATCGACGTGCACATTTTGATTTTAACTTGTATCTATAAAAAGTTTAATTAAAAATATAACACTGTACTAAATATATCGAAATAAACATTAATAAAATCAAATATTAAAAAATAAAATAAATAGAAAATCAAAACCCACCCTACCCCCACCCAACCCCACCCTCCCCTACCCTCCACCCTGGTGGTGGTAGAAACCACCTGTTGGTTTTTGCCACCATGTGGTGGTGGTTTTCGAACCACCAGCAGCAGTTGGTGGTTCGAATCCACCACCACCACGGCCTCGGTTGGTGGTGGTGTTCTGGGAGGGTAGGGCGAGGGTGGGGTGAGGTGGGTTTTGTAACGACCCAGAATTTTTCTTGAGCCTTTTAAACCCTAGAATTAGAGGCCCCTTTTGCTTGTGTTGGAGCCCAAATGTGAGTTTTAGCCCACCCTAAAATTAGGCCACATGTTAAAAACGGGATTAAGTTATAATTAGGTTACTTGAGCCTTAATTATGATTTTATAAAGATATTGAGGTGATAATATTAGTTGGATATTATCCTATATGATTTTATCAAGATAATGTTGAGTTATATGACATAATTATGTGATTGGCTATGTTTGAATTATGACGTGTCATATGACTTCTGATTGGCCATAATTAATCAATTAAAATTTTAATTAAAGATATTTTAGTATGGGATAAACATATAAGACTTGATTCTGGTTTATCTAGAATATTCCATAAGCTTATCTGGACTCCCCTCTAACCCTATAAATAGACCCCTCCTCCCTTCATTATTCTCACACCAACAAAAGCTGTCAATACTCTCTTAAGTTTTTGTTCTCTCCCTCCTATTTTAGCTGCGCAGTAGAAGCTCTTGCTTAAGCAAGTCAAGGTAAGCACAATTTTATGTTATGCATTTCAATTCAGGATATGCTATAGATCCCATATGTAAGTTACAAGTTCGGGATCGGAGTTTAGTAGCGCTACGCTTAAGGATTCACGACACCCTATGAAGTCGGGTCTCCTTCGGCCTCATATGTTAAGTTTATGATTATGCGAATTATTACCATGATATGAAGTTGTGTTTACTGAGATTCAATCTCAGGTTTTCGTATTATGTCATATTTCAGGTAATTATCCGTGAGGTGGACTGGGGCTGGATGCGATGTGGCGGGGCCAACAATTGATATTTTTATTTGAGTTTTAGATTCAGTGTTATGCCGTATTACAAACGATGTCGTTACTTCAAGTTATTTAAGCTTTAATTATTTCTTTTATGAATAAAATGCGATTTGTTTGTTACGACTTTTAATCCCAGATCCAAAAGATCAAGGTGTTACAGGTTTTGATTTTTCATTTATTTTACTTTTTATTATTTGATTTTATTAATTTTTTATTAAATATATTTCTTACAGTATTATATTTCTAATTATAGATACAAGTTTAAATCCAAATGTGCACGTCGATGACGCTAAAGAAAATTTTCAAAAGTTATGATGTCAATGCGAACAAATATTACTCTATTAAAATTTTTTTGCCAAAAAACTATTTAATTAGTATCAAATTAATTAATAAAATTAATTATGTATCATAAACATTCATAGAAAAAATAAAGGGATTTTAGCGCAAAGGATCTAAAAAAGCTAGCCAAGTTGCACATTTAGTCCAAACATCCAAATGACCAAAATACCCTCGTAGAAAACTACAAAATAATAAATTTTAGGTTGACTAATAGTTTAACTGGATGGAAAACATCCAAATGGACCATTTGCACACCTAAAAGCTTTTTTTTGGAGATCATTTGAGCTACTTTTTTGTTTATTTTGGATCAAATGCTCACTCAACATACTTTTTTGGACCATTTGCACCAATTTCCCTATAGTTAATTTAAGACGACTAAATATATGAGTAATTAATTTTTGAGAATATATGAAATAGCAGGGTATTTATAAATGTTATAAGGTGTGGGATCAAATATGGAGTATGTGGCTGGAGAAGATTTTCCATATAGTGTTTGCAAAATTCCATTTTATTTTGGAACTCTAAAATAGAGTTTTGGATTGAGGATGATTTTATTGTTTGGAGGCCTATTTCTTACATGTTGACTCAGGGTTGTGAAATCTCAGGTACGACACTAATTGTAAAGCATGAATCCAAGATATCTAAAACCTATTGAACATATATAAATAAGTTCAACTGGGTAGGTTTTAAGGAACCAAGTTAGCAAGTCGAAACTCAAGAACTACCTTCTAGAGTTTTTCATTTTTGGCTCTCCAGTAGGTTCAAAATTTTATAGGAAATTTGGGTTCAATTACCTTGCCATGTTTTGTGACCCTCTTGCTCCAGAGTGAACATTCCATAGCACCCGAAGTCTACCTTGTAGAGGATGATGAATATAGTTCAAAACCCGATTTAGGCTGCATCCTCCAAAGTTGGGGCAATGAAGTGATTCATATCATAATTTTCCTCTCTATCATCATAAAGGACGAAAATGATTAGATTTTATCAATACACCAGAACAAATGATCTCGGATAATGTAACACCCCGTCCAGTTCCACATAGGTATACGTCATAAATGACGTCATAAATATACGTAATCGGGCACTTAACTTATACGTAGGGTCACTTTTGAACCCGTGCACGTCATTCTTTCATATTCGTTTCGTTACTTAACATAGTGATAGTGGAACTAGACGTGCGTCCGTCATTCATGCATATACGAAACCCTAAGAACGTAAAGCATATAACACATAACTAGGGTTACGGGTTTCATTAAGTACCACAAGATCTTTTAATTCCCTTTCCCGATCACACACCACACCATAGCATTCGACTGGACCTTTCACCAACTCTCAGCACCTTCAAAACATAGCACGTATACACATAATGAGTCATAAAGACCCAGTGGATAATAGATGCAATGCAATGCATGTCACACATTTACTTTGGGCCCCAATTACAAATAATGTGAGTACTTGGCGCCGTACATTCATTAGCTAGGTCTTATCTTTCATACGGGGCTTAGATCCCCCGAAGACCAGCTTTTCTTTACATACGGGGCGTAGATCCCCCGACTGACCACGTCATAATGGGGCTTAGATCCCTCATATGGCCAGTTTACATTCATATGTAAACACATGATTGGTAACTGTATTCACACACATATGCTCATGATACGTTTACATAAACATTACCTCTTTACGCCTTGTTCCTTTCACATCGTCATCATTCACACGTATCATGAAACAAGGCCTCACACGCGTAGCGAAGCATAAACACTCCGTACATTTCATAACAAACCAATACATATTCGTGCAGTGAACGTTGACGCATTATTTCACATAATGCCACGACCTTCGAACATATGATATCCATACACAAAGGGTTCACGTTGGTTCATATAAGCACACGCCACATATCTTCGTCACATAACACGCATAATACTTCATATTGAACCACGTAACCATACATGAATGCCAAGCTCATCATCCTATTTGTTCATTACATATATCATCCAATAACTAGGTTTCCTCTACTTATGGCCAAACAATGTTTAGACACGGCATGGAGGGTCATATAAGTCACATAAACACATACATATCATCAACATATCAAGCCGTCAACATAACACAAGGCCAAGAGATCCTAGCATGCTTCTAAGTCCCATAATCATCATAATCATTCCATTTCTTGTTTAATTCATGTATAATCATGTACATACATCATGAAACATGGAAAGCAACCATTACCCACCATCAATGAAGCTCAAACAAGCATGGACAAGCTTCCTCTTCTCCTCTTCCTCTTCTTCCTTTTCTTCTTTCCTTTCTTCCTTCTTCTTATAATCATAGATTACACAAGCATTACATCGATCATAGGGAGTCTTTGGGATGATTACATGGGTCGTTGGGAGTCTTGGAAGGGTTGTTGGGGCCTTGGAACCGAGCTCATAAACTAAAATCCCCAAAAATGACCGAGAATGGCTTATATCAACTTTCTGCCGACTTAAAATTACGGCCGTAACGTTCCCATTTACGGCCATAAATCTTGCCTTAGGGCCGTAACCCAATTCCTTACGGCCATAACCAACTCTCTGTGAATCCCCTGCATTCCTTTCTTCGACATTTACGGCCATAACTCCATACTTTACGGCCGTACTCAAGGCCTCATACGACCGTATTTAACTCTCTGAATGTTTTGGAACTTTTCCATCTTTCCACATTTACGGTCGTAACCTTGATTTTACGGCTGTAATCCATACATTTACGGCCGTAATTTCCGTTTTGCTGAAATTTCCCATTTTCATCATTTCGATGGCCGTTTCGGATTCCGGGGCATATCCTACACTTCAAAGCATATCGTGAACATATCATATACATGTACATCATACCGAAACATCATCAGATAATCTCATATCAAATACAGAGACACATACGGACTTATATACGAAATCATATACGTTTTCGAGACGAATTCGAGCGGGGCATTACATCCTTCCCCCCTTAAATAAATTTCGTCCCCGAAATTCCTTGGAACTGACTCGGGAATCAATGTCTCCTATCCTCTTTCCTTTCCCATGTCTCATCCTAACATTCATACAACATACACGGAACTTAACATCTACGGCGAACGACACATATAACGGTCCTATTGCATTAAACTGATCCGTATAAAAGCCGAACAAATCATTCAATCACATATACAGGCACTATACACAAGGAATTCCGAACGATACTGTCTTAATATTAGCATATAAACATACATTCATATCGGAACTCAGTGCGAATTTCTCCCTTTCTGGCAATCATATCAAACCGATCCGTTCATATATCAGTTATGAGCGTCACATTGTGGTATTCTAAGAGACGAACGCATATAACACATGCAATTGAAGGAACCAAAGATTCCGTAGCAGTCATAACATATAACATTCCTCGACGTTCAAACCATACATATAAGAAGAGAATACCGTACTGAACTGATACTTTACCTTTGGCTAATACATTTTCATTTCTTGAACGAGCTATATACCGGATACAATCCGTATTAAGCATAGAAACCGAAAGATCATAGGAGATATCGGATAGATTTGAACACATAACTTCTTGCAGTTTGACATATTACATAGCATACATAAACATATCATTTAAGCTCGTTTCTCGTTTTGCTTTCACGTTATCTAAGCTTCTTACACATAACGAAAAGAAGCAGCATAGAACATAGCTATTAAGCGAACTTTGTCGAAGTTCAAATGGATCAACTGAATCCGAACTATTCATAATCAAACTTTTCATGGTGCGTAACGTCTCACTGTCATGGTTGCTCATTGGAAACAAAATAGAAATCAGATCATCATTACTTTCACGTGATTACCTAACTGAACATAGACACAGCCATACCTCAATGTCGCTTGAATTCTTCACTTATGAGCTTCACGAATATATCACATAACATAAAAACATAGCTGAGTCGATTATCATTGAGGCTCAATACAAGTCGGTGGACATGCATCACGTTTCACATATATACTTGAGCCTTAACACCCATACCACAACTCTTCTCTTATAAATTCAAACCACGGAACCGTATATCAAAACAAAACTGTCATAAAAATGCAATAATATAGCAACCGATACGGTTTTCATATTTCATAACATAAGGTTCAATCAACGTTGGTTGGGATATTAAGCAATCTTCACTTTCGTACTTAAGCTTGAACATCGGCTCATGAGTCATGTGAAGATCTCAAAACATATACATGCATATACATAACTATCGCATCCATTATTGGAACTCAACAATCAGAGTCGGGACGAAAATAAACTTCACATACACAAGTGAGCTGCAACATACCGTTATTAACTTCCCGACATCATTTCCTGAGATAGAAAAGACCGAGCATCCCATTCACATGTACATATAAAAGCAACCAAAACAACTGGTAGCTTGAGGCCGAATACATACATATCACATTAACATAGAGCATAGCTGAAACTTCTAACTGAACATAACCAAAGTAGCTAACTGAACGAAAGCTAAGCTACCATAAACGAAGCCGTAGAGAAGCCGAACATATATACATACATACGGAAGGGAAAGGAAGACATAACTTCGTGCATCATATAAACATATGCAGGTTATATATCGAAATAAACGATACCTGCTATACACTCCATTCAAGAACTTCGCCCAAAGAATATATCTGCCTTTTTCGTTCTTCATATACATACATAACATCGGCCGTGAGTCACGGAAAATACTGGCACATTACCTAACATATAACCTTCGGCTATTCTCATAATGAAGAGCATCAGTCACAACTGTATAACTGCATAACATAGGCCGTTCACTAATGCCATCATTTCGTAAGCTAACATCTATGCATAACCATACATTGAACAAGGCAAAACTAACGACATTTCAATTTTCATTACATAACATAACATAGCATATCACATATAGCAGAAAAACACATAGCTGATTGCACATGTTGACTTAGCTCAAAGTTCAAAAAATGAACTATCGTATCGGCCAAGTTCGAAACAAATGAACATCCATGTTGGCCATGTTCGAAAGAAATGAACAACAGTACTCGCCACATTCGAAATAAACGAATGGGCTTCGTGGCCAAGTTCGAAATAAACGAACCAACATACCGGCCATTCATTACATAAACATTCATCCGTACGCATCACATAATAGCACTATATGCTAACTGAATCTCTTTCAAGTTCATTAGACATCTGAGAGACATAACATTCTGCAACGAGGTGCATTCATTTATATTTCATTCTGAGCTGCTCTATTGATTGCGCTTATCAATCGGAGTAAGCTCAGTTCATAACATTTCTGTTATTTTTCATATCATACTGCATAAACATTCGGTTGAGCCACATCACGGATAAACATACATTTGCTCAAAATCCGGAGCCGTTAACGTTACCCATACGTATTCACATTCATATGCAATTTTAGTGAACTACGTTGATCCTCAGTTCAAACATCACATGCCTCTCTTTCTACTATGAAACATAATGAAGTCACTTCCCTTTTTGTTTGTTAGCAGAGCTAACATTCATATAGGATTGATGCAGTTGTAGTTTACAATCCATTCATACATCATTACATTCATGTCATACTCATACTCGAATCTTCATTCATCAAATCATCATACACATTGCGGAGGGAGACAATTAGGGAAAGAGGAGACATTCTACACTTCACATTTAGATCCCAGTCAACATAACTTTGGTACCATAACATAACGTCCATCGCATACAGATCATATCCATTCCCACATCATATCCATAAGTCTCGTACGTCCCAAGTCCCGTACATTTGCATATGACACATAACATAACATATACACCATAACATGCTTTAACATTGTGAGGGACATACATCATTTCACATTGGGACGTACATAAGACATGTCATATGCATATATATCATCAGGAGCATAGCATACATTTCATGTCATATCATTCATTTAGAATTGCTCCCGAATTCATTGCATATCGTTCATCACATAACGTACTTTGCATAGCATACGCTCATGGCATTCATATTGTAGTATACTTTCATTGGATTCACACCATATCAGAGCATCATAAATTTTCATACCTTATCGTGGAATGGCGAAAGAGTCCGTTGCTGTGTGAGGAATAAGGAATCTTGCTCTGATACCACCTGTAACACCCCGTCCAGTTCCACATACGTATACGTCATAAATGACGTCATAAATATACGTAATCATGCACTTAACTTATACGTAGGGTCACTTTAGAACCCGTCCACATCATTCTTTCATATTCACTGCGTTACTTAACATAGTGATAGTGGAACTAGACGTGCGTCCGTCATTCATGCATATACGAAACCCTAAGAACGTAAAGCATATAACACATAACTAGGGTTACGGGTTTCATTAAGTACCACAAGATCTTTTAATTCCCTTTCCCGATCACACACCACACCATAGCATTCTACTGGACCTTTCACCAACTCTCCACCGCACAGCACCATCAAAACATAGCACGTATACCCATAATGAGTCATAAAGACCGAGTGGATAATAGATGCAATGCAATGCATGTCACACGTTTACTTTGGGCCCCAATTACAAATCATGTGAATACTTGGTGCCGTTCATTCATTAGCTTAGTCTTATCTTTCATACGGGGCTTAGATTCCCCGAAGGCCAGCTTTTCTTTAGATACGGGGCATAGATCCCCCGACTGACCACGTCATAACGGGGCTTAGATCCCTCATATGGCCAGTTTACATTCATATGTAAACACATGATTGGTAACTGTATTCACACACATATGCTCATGATACGTTTACATAAAAATTACCTCTTTACGCCTTGTTCCTTTCACATCGTCATCATTCACACGTATCATGAAACAAGGCCTTACACGCGTAGCGAAGCATAAACACTCCGTACATTTCATAACAAACCAATACATATTCTTGCAGTGAACGTTAACGCATTATTTCACATAATGCCACGACCTTCGAACATATGATATCCATACACAAAGGGTTCACGTTGGTTCATATAAGCACACGCCACATATCTTCGTCACATAACACGCATAATACTTCATATTGAACCACGTAACCATACATGAATGCCAAGCTCATCATCCTATTTGTTCATTACATATATCATCCAATAACTAGGTTTCTTCTACTTATGGCCAAACAATGTTTAGACACGGCATGGAGGGTCATATAAGTCACATAAACACATACATATCATCAACATATGAAGCCCTCAACATAACACAAGGCCAAGAGATCCTAGCATGCTTCTAAGTCCCATAATCATTCCATTTCTTGTTTAATTCATGTATAATCATGTACATACATCATGAATCATGGAAAGCAACCATTACCCACCATCAATGAAGCTCAAACAAGCATGGACAAGCTTCCTCTTCTCCTCTTCCTCTTCTTCCTTTTCTTCTTTCCTTTCTTCCTTCTTCTTGTAATCATAGATTACACAAGCATTACATAGATCATAGGGAGTGTTTGGGATGATTACATGGGTCGTTGGGAGTCTTGGAAGGGTTGTTGGGGCCTTGGAACCTAGCTCATATACTAAAACCCCCAAAAATGACCGAGAATGGCTTATATCGACTTTCTGCCGACTTAAAATTACGGCCGTAACGTTCCCATTTACAGCTGTAAATCTTGCCTTACGGCCATAACCCAATTCCTTACGGCCGTAACCAACTCTCTATGAATCCCCTGCATTCCTTTCTTCGACACTTATGGCCGTAACTCATACTTTACGGCCGTAACATACCGCATACGGCCGTACTCAAGGCCTCATACGGCCGTATTTAACTCTCTGAAACGTTTGGAACTTTTCCATCTTTCCACATTTACGGCCGTAACTCCATCCTTTACGGCCGTAACCTTGATTTTACGGTCGTAATTTCCGTTTTGCTGAAATTTCCCATTTTCATCATTTCGAAGGCCGTTTCGGATTCCGGGGCATATCCTACACTTCAAAGCATATCATGAACATATCATATACATGTACATCATACCGAAACATCATCACACAATCTCATATCAAATACGGAGACACATACGGACTTATATACGAAATCATATACGTTTTCGAGACGAATTCGAGCAGGGCATTACAGATAATATTTTGTTACTTTTCAAAAAATTTACCTAACTGTTTCGTGCTATGTTAATTGATGTGTTAAAGGTAGAGTCCTTAATCCAGGACAAACGAATTGTGAACTGGTATCCAATAGAACGGTTTTTGTAACACACACCACAATAGCTTCAATTCTCTATCTCTTTAAGACAAGAAATATAGAACAGAACAAAATGTTAAGGCAGGAAAAACTTGTGGAATTTAAAGGGAAACTTAGACAAATGCCATGTACTATATTTTCTTAGAAGTCTTTAGCTTAGTATGGCTACAAAGATCACATGGAAACCTACTATATATGATCAGTATCAAGCTGAAACTGGAACTAACAATATGAATAGAATTAAGACTAAAAAGTTTTCAATCTTCATCACTTAACCTTACTCTTGAAAAGCTCTATAAACTAATGAATCTCTCGGAAATAAGCAACACACCTTTTTGATGAATTAGAGGCGTGACCTGTTAGGTAATTCTCGAAGCTGGTTCCTTAAGCAAGCAGGTTATTTCCTTACTTAAGCTATAAAATTAAATAATAATTAAAAAATAAAAAGGAAATCAACTTTAAGTACGAAAAAGCCGCCCACCTATTATATATATATATCATAAAACTATATTTTCTATATTATATTCTTTTTGTTATGAAACTACCCCCTCACACAATATGGGGTGGTTAGGAAATTGTGAATGCCCCATACAGCTCTGTCCTCTTCAAATTATAAATAGGAGGCTTTCCTCCTTCAATTGTACAAGTAAGGCATGCAGAAGAGTTATAGAGAGCAAAATCATTCAAGCAATGTTCTTCTTCTTTAGTAATTATTTAAGGTATTAATTTTCTCTCTCTTTTATAACAAATTATCCAAGACCAGTCTCTAGCCATTTGGGTATTTTCTAGTTTTAAGTAATATGAAGGGAGTATGCTCCACAGTTGCATCTTATTGATAATCCTCTATATCAGAAACCATATTATTACCAATTTACTAATCTATTCGAACCACCTTAAAATTATTTTTCTTCTTATCCTTCAATCATTTTAATTATTAGCTTTATAGCTTTCTCTCTCATGGATTCCAATTACTAAATCAAAATATTTTATTGTATTGAGCTTCTTTTTGCTTCTTACAAGATTTAAAAAAATTTATGGCGATCTTACCTTATCCCCTCATGAATTTAAGATCTCCAATTTTTCTACTCCACAATATTTCTTTATTTAAGTAAGGATAGAAGATGAGGATGAAGAAGGAAACCGCACTTGAGAATTTAAAGAAAATGAAAGGTGATAAGGAAGGAAAGACAAAGGAAAAAGGATAGAGGACAAAGTACAAAAATAAAAGGATGGACAATAGTGGATGTATTATACAATTTTATATGCAATAATTTCCAAGTGGTGGATAGAATCACAAATTTGAAGAATTTAATTTTTGTAATTTAATTATTGTAACACCTCCTTAATAATGGGTTTAACTATCACAATATGAATGGTTTTGTATATTTTTGCACTCTCTATGGTAAGGGATGGATAATACCATCTACTGAGCATATCCCACTCCTGAAGAAGTATTTAATTATTATGTAATTTAATTTCTACTATTTCAATTCTACAATTTAAATTTATACACTTTATATATTATACATATCTTTAATGTGGTGGTTTATACCACACGATTGGTTGTAATTAAATCTACTCTTGAAGAAGTAGTTAATTTATATAAATATTCCAAAAAAATATAATTTGGCCATTAAGAGTTCATAAAAGAGATTTACTATGATTTCTTGAAGAAGTTAATAATAATATTATATTGCTCATGAAGTAGCACATTGTGAAACTATGTTAGTGCTAGATGGCGATGATCCCTGAAGGAAAGCATATCATTCATGTCCTGTTGATATTAATTGAATTATTATATATGTGAAAATTAACTGAATATACTTTTCTATTGGAGAATTACAAATGGAAAACATCACGAAACTTGATGTCGCTGCACTTGACATCTCTTGAAAGTACTATTTGTCGTGGATTCTCGATGTAGAAATTCACTTGTTTTCAAAAGATCTCGAGAAACCATTAAAGACGACAATCATGCATCGAAAAGAAATTGTACTGCAATGCTGATCTTTCTTGGTCATCATATCCATTGTGACTTGAAAGCTGAATATTTGACTGTCAAAGATGCAAAATTTATCATGTGGAAAATTTTAAAGGATAGATTTGATCATCAAAGGACCGTAGTCCTCCCAAAAGCCCCTTACGAATGGCTCCACCTCCGCCCACAGGATTTCAAATCTGTGAGTGAATATAATTCTAAGCTTTTTAGAATTTGCTCTAAATTAAAGCTCCGTGGGGAAGAGGTCTAGGATGAAGATATGCTCGAGAAAACCTATTCAATGTTATATACCTCAAATGTGTTGTTACAATAACAGTGAAGAGAGTGAGGATTTAAGAAATACTCTGAACTATTTCATGCTTACTTGTTGTTGAACAAAATAATGAGTTGCTTATGAAGAATCATGGGACGTGACCAACCGAGTGCACTACATTGCCAGAAGTAAATGCTGTCACATTGCGAGAAGCCAATGATAAATCACGCCACGGACCTAGGCGTAGATAGGGACATAGACGTGGACGCGGATATAGACGTGGACAAGGAAAACGTCATGGTCAGGGCCATAGTTTTAATGAAAATATCTCATCCAAAAGAGTACAAGAACAAGAATGCTATCATTGTGGAATGACGGGCATTGGTCGCGTACCTACCGTACAGCGAAGCATTTGATAGAATTCTACAAAAATCAATCAAGGAAAAGGGAAATGGTAAAGTGGAAACTAAATTCCTAGATTGCGATGATCCAATGGATGTGACACACATGGAAATCCCAATTCTTATGATGGTCCTTGGACTGTGTTGAACGTCTAATAAAGGATTAAATCTATTTAGTCCATATAGGACTTTTATACTCTAAACATTTTATTATCTACGAGTCAACATGTTCTACTAAGTTTGAGTAAGTCGTTTTCAATAAATGAAAGACTTTGAAATTTCTTAAAATGTGTTTGCAGATTGTTGATGGATTGTAAAGATGTATGCCTAGCTGACAGTGCTATCATTGCTACTACACATACCATTTTCCGATATAAAAAGTATTATTTTGAATTAACATTAATAGAACATGCTGTTATTACCATATCGGGCACATTGAACATCAATTGATGGCTCCATAAGAGATGTATTATCTTGTCAAATAATACGTTATTAGATATTGATGATGCTCTCTACTCTTGCAAATCTAGAAGAAATTTGCTAAGTTGTAGAGATATTCTCCGTAATGGGTACCATGTTGAGACAATGAAAGAAGATAATACAGGGTATCTCTACATCACTTCCTTTTTATCTAACCAAAAGTTGATAAAGAAAAACTTCTAGCACTACCATCTGGAATGTATTATACATTCATAAAAACGATAGAATCAAACAATGTTATGAACCCGAAGTTCGCTGACTCAAAAAGGTTTATGTTATGGCATGATAGATTTGGATATCCTGGAGTGACTATGAGGGACAGAGCCAACTTATGGCCAGTGTGGTCCATGGATAGGGCTGAACTTTGGAAGACTACTGTTCACCTTTTTTTTTTTTGTTTTTTTTGTTTTTTTGTTTTTGGGGCATGTCGATTTTATGGAGCTTGGGAGAGTGAAATTTCAAAAAGATGAACAAATCAAGGCAGAGTATCCATTAATTTATTTGCCACCTTAAATTTGTGAAGCTAATGAAGAAGCACATGTCGCTGCTAAAATTGAAGGAGAAACAGCAACGGGTGAAGATGATGATAATTTGGGCCTATTCTTTTGGGATTTTTCTTTCATTAATTTGACATATTCTTTTGGGCCTTTTATTTCATTAAATTTAACATTTTCTTTTAGCCTACATAGTAAATAATCAAACACATAAACCCATTTATCCACTTAGTAATTGAACCGATTAAAAAATTATTATACTTAATTCTCTACTAACTCTTTCTGTCAGACAATCAGAATGGATAGAAATGGAACATATAAAATTCAACGCTTATTCTATTCACATCAAATTTCATCAAATTAATTTATTTTTCTCTTGTTCTTTTCAATCACTCATACATGGATTTGATAATATTTTTTTATTTTTTAATGCATATTCTCTAATTTTCAACCATATATCTAAAATAAAATTTAATGAGACCTCAAAAAATGCAGTTATTTAAGTTTACATTACAAATTAAAATTTATTAGGCATATTTTCTTATTGTTTTTGCTGTACTAGATTATATTTTCATAATATATGATATTTTTATATTTTTATGCATTTATGTACTTACTAATTTTTTTTAATATCATTCAATTAATGTCTTTGTTGATGGTCAACGGTCCACGATGACGTTCAACAGTCTAACCATCAATAGCCAATAGGCATCCTAACTCAATATAAAATATGGATCCATCCCCTAGCTAGAGCTCTCGGGTTTGAGACTGACATGAAGTTTTGAACTACACTGGGTTAGATTTTTGGCTCCCCTGGCGACTATGATGCGTAGGATAATCGATAACTCACATGGATATTATTTTAAGAACTAGGATATTCTTCTAGCAAATGATTTTCCGTGTGTTGCTTGTTCGTAAGGCAAATTAACCATAAAACCATCAAGAGTGAAGGTCAATATTGAATCTCCAAATTTTTTGGAAATGATTCAAGGAAATATATTTAGGCCTATACACCCAACATGTAGACCATTTCGTTACTTCATGGTCTTAATTGATGGATCTACTCGATGGTCCGATGTTTGCTTGCTTTCTGCTAGAAATGCAGCTTTTGTTAGATTACTTGTTAGACCATTACTTATGAGATCAAAACTTCCCACTTCGGCATTGGTTCATATAAGGCCAACAACATATCACCAATGCTCTCCATCAGCCTGCCTACGGTCGAGAGCCCGATGTTTCTCACCTAAAATTTTTTGGTTGTGTTGGGCAAGTACCGATTTCACCCCCACAATGTATTGAAATGGGTCCCCAACGAAGACTTAGAATCTATGTCGAGTATGATTCAACCATCCATCATTCGGCACCTTGAACCTCTAACGGGTGATTTATTTAAGGCGAGATTTGCAGACTGTCATTTCGATGAAGTGACGCTCCCAACCTTAGCAGGAACAAAATTACATCCTAAGAAGAAACATGATCTTTCATGGAATACGAAATTACTTACTTTGATTCTCGCAGTAATCAATGTGAACATAAGGTCAAAAAGATCATTGATTTGCAAAGAATTCATAATCAAGTCCCTGATGCATTTGTCGATGCAACGAAAGTGATAAAATCTTATATACTATCGACAAATGCTCCAGTGAAAATTGATGTCCCTACAGACAACCTGCCTGAGAAAATGAATCTAACATAACCCAGAAATGTGGTCGACCAATTGGTTCCAAAGATTCTACACCTCGGAAAATAAGGGGGAAGGAAAAGAAACAAACAATTGAAAAAGAGGTTGATCGGTCAAATGAAAATGTTGTAGTTCCCAAAGAACTACAAGCGTCCAAGAACGATAAGATTTCAATAAATTGTCTATCATCTCATATATTATGGGAACGTGAATATGTTGACATGGACGATATTTTCGCCTTCAATGTGGCTCTCGATATTATGAATGACAATCCTGAACCACAGTCAATTAGTGATGGTCAAAATAGACCTTGATTGGTCAAAATGGAAGGAATCCATGCAGGCGGAATTATATTCACTAGAAAAATGCAAGGTGTTTGGGATAGTGGCTCCAACCCCTAACAATGTTATCCCTATTGGGTACAAATGGGTCTTTGTAAGAAAGAAAACGAAAACAATGAAGTCAGGAGATATAAAACAAGACTCGTAGCGCAAGGTTTCCACCAAAGACTAGGAATTGATTATGAAGATACATATTCTCCTATAATGGATGCTATCACATTTAGATTCTTAATAAGTTTGACTGTATCGGACAGGCTTGATATGTACCTCATGGATGTAGTCACGGCATATCTATATAGATCACTTGATAGTGACATATACATGAAAATCCCTAAAGGTTTTAAAATGTCAAAAGCAATTGATACTCATCCCAAAGAAATGTATTCCATTAAACTGCAAATATCACTGTACGGATTGAAACAATCTAGATGAATATTGTACAATCGTCTTAGCGAATATCTACTGAATGAGGGGTATAAAAATGATAATGTTTGCCCTTGTGTTTTCATAAAGAAAACAAATAATGGATTTACAATTGTGGCAGTAGATGTTGATGATTTAAATCTAATTGGGACTCCTAAAGAGCTTGGTAAAACTGTGGAATACTTAAAGAATGAATTTGAGATGAAAGATTTGGGAAAGACAAAGTTTTATCGTGGTTTGCAGGTTGACCACTTCGTCGAAGGATCATTCGTCCACCAATCCTCCTACATAGAAAAAATTTTGAAAAGATTTTACATGGATAAGTTGCATCCATTGTCACCGCCTATGGTTGTTAGATCACTTGGTGTAAATAAAGATTATTTTCGTCCACTTTAAGGTGGAGAAGAGATAGTTGGTCCTGAAGTACCATATCTCAGTGCAACTGGTGCATTAATGTATCTCACAAATTGTACACGACCGGACATGGTTTTTTCTGTAAATCTCCTTACTAGATATAGTTCTGCACCGACCTTAAGGCATTGGAATGGTATTAAACACATCCTACGATATTTATGAGGTTCCACTGATATGAGACTATATTAGTCAAAAAGATCCGAATCTTCTAATGGAAGATTTGCAGATGCGAGATGTTTTTTAGATCCATATAAATGCAAATCTCAAACAGGCTATGTGTATACACGTGGAGGAACTGCTATATCGTGGAGATCTACGAAGCAAACATTGACAGCAGCATCCTCAAATTATGCTGAACTCATTGCAATTGATTAAGCAAATCGAGAATATGTGTGGCTAGGTTATATGACACATCATATCCAAACATCCATTGGATTGGCCTCGACAAAAAATGGTCCAACTACAATGTACGAAGACAATACGACTTGTATTAGATAGGTCAAAGTAGTATACATCAAAGGGGACTAGACAAAGCATATTTCTCCAAAATTGTTCCATATATACGACCTTAATAAAAGTGGCTACATCATAATTCGACAAATTCGCTCAAGCGATAATGTAGCCAATTTACTCATGAAGGCATTACCATCGTGTACATTCAGGAAATTGGTACATTAGATTGGAATGCATCTGCTCAAGGATATCAAGTGACCAACATCATGGGAATAGCTGTACTCTTTGTCTTTCGATCAATTTTTATTCCACTCGATTTTTCTGACAAAGTTTTAACGAGATAGTACATTCACACTCCTATGGTCAACATTAGGGGGAGCGATTGTACTCTTTTTCTTTCAATCAACTTTGGTCCCACTAGGTTTTCTTTACAAGGTGTTAATGAGGCAATCCATGAACAACCCACAATCATTTGTATTCTTTTTCCGAAGTTGGGTTTTTAATGAGGCAAATATTGTACAAATGGTCATTCAAGGGAGAGTGTTATGAAACCATCCCCTAACACAATATAGGGGTGATTAGGAAATTGTGAATGCCCCATATGGCTCTGTTCCCATCATATTATAAATAGGAGGCTTTCCTCCTTCAATTGTACAAGCCAAGCATGCAAAAGAATTATAGTAGAGCAACACCATTTAAGCAACATTAATTCTTCTTCTTTGGTAATTATTTAAGGTATTAATTTTCTCTTTCTTTTATAACACGTTTGACCATTTTTTCTTTTGTTCCTATAATTTTCAAATCGTATTACTACTTTGAACTAAAACTTTAATGACACATCAACACACAAATTTGATAAATTATTGAGGTGTTGTACATGGACAAAATAAACAAAAAAAAGTCATTAATAACAAAGCGTCGTTATTATTTATAATCACAATTGTATTTTAATTTATTTTTCATTTTAACTCTTAATAACACATTTAATAAGGTATTTAGTTTTATTCTTCTGTGCACAAGCTTAATTGTAGAGTAAGTACTCATATCTCACATCTCAACAATATCTTAACCAATTTTTATAAATCCTTAGCGTAGGGGATCAATCAAGGATATCTAACAAATTTTCATGAATGTAATGCGTGAATCTAGGATATCTAAAACCAATTGAAACTATGTACTATATATAGGTTAAGCAAAATAGGTTTTAAGGAACTAAGTCATCAAGTTGAAGCTCAAGAACTACTTTCGAGCTTTTCTTCATTTTTGGCACTCCAAAAGGTTCAACATTTTATGCAGAAAAAGAGTTCAATTCCCTTAGCATTTTTTGTAGCCCTCATTCTCCTCAGTGAAAATGCTATAGAAGCAGTTTGCTTTGTAAAGGATGACAAATACAGTTCAAAAATCTATTTAGACTGCCTTCTCTAGTGTTTGAGCTCATGATTTCCCTCCTCTTTCATCCCAAATGAAGGAACAATCAAATTTCATCATTCAACCACAACAAGTCATCTGGGATTCATATTTTAGTACTTTTCCCAAAATTTGCCTAATTGTTTCATGCTATGTTAATGGATGTGTTAAAGTTTGAGTCCTTAATGAAGGACACTAAAATTGGGAATGAGCACCCAATAAGATGCTTATTATAACTCACACCACAGTATCATTCATGCTTCATCTCGTTAGCCCGAGAAATTTAGAGCAGAATAAAATGTTGAGGTAGAGGAAAAGCTTGCAGAATTTGAAGAGAAACTTAGACAAATGTTATATACTCTATTTCCTTAAACGTCTTAAGCTTGGTGTGGCTTAATAGATCACACTTAGCCACATGCTATATATGGATAGTATCAAGCTAAAACTTGAACTAACAATGTGAATAGAATCAAGAAGGAAAAATTGTCGATCTTCATAACTTAACCTTCCTCTTGAAAAGCTCCATACCCGAATGAATCTCTTATAAATAAGGAACAAGCCTCTTTGATGAATCAGAGGCGTGAACTGTTACATAATTCCCAGGCTATTTCCTTAAAGCAATCGGAATTCCTTCTTTACTTAGGCTGCTAAATTAAATAACAATTTAAAAAATAAAAAATAAGCTCTCGTCAATAAAAACCACTTCCATAACATATATATATATATATATATATATGTATGTATATGTATGTATGTATGTATGTATGTATGTATGTATGTGTACATATAGATTGCATAAAAGTATATTTTCTTAATTATATTCTTTTGACGATTTTTTCTTTTGTTCTTGTAAGTTCCATATAATATTATGACTTCAAACTAAAAGTTTAATTATGTATCAACACACAATGTTGATAAATCATTAAGGTGTTCTACATAGACAAAAGAAACAAAAAAATGCCATTCTTAACAAAGTACCATTATCATTTGTAATAACACTTGTATTTTAATTTATTTTTCATTGTAACTCTTAATAACAATTTTAATCAGGTAAATAGTTGTGTGTGTGTATATATATATATATATATATATATATATATATATATATTTACATAAGCTTAACTATAGAGGACATACTCGCTTCTCACATTCCTCAACAACTAATCTTTGCTCCAATGCAATGCACATGAATCTCTCACATATTTTAGATAAAATTTGATAAACTTATTTACATGTTTTTTATTTATTTATCTATATAATCTGCAACTATCAGTATAAAAATATTAAACAAAATACTTTTAAGGTATAAATAACTATTCTTTGAGCACTAAATCAAATCGATTTGAGGTCAAAGCTTCATAAAAATGAGATAGGGATTTTAAATTTGGATTTCAATTTTAGTTAACAATAGATAATATAGCAGTTATTTTGAAATAATTATTATCAAACTATTATTAAGAAATAAAATTAGACATTTAATTAATATATAAAACGAAATTGAAATTTTGCAAAAATTAGGATTTGATAAAATTGAAATCGAATATTAAGAAATTAGAAAGCATGTCTGGATCAAATTGTAATGTTGTTTATCATAATTCAAATTAGATTTTGAATTGAATCAGGTATGTACTAAATAATTAAAAAATTATACAAAAGAAATAATAATGGGAAAATTAGATTTTTTTAAAATTCAAATATATCGTATCTTATCTTAAAATTAAAATTAAAATCAAATAATTTTCAAATTTTATGAAACTTTATATACAGATAGATCTAATTACATAATTAATGAATTTAATTTATAATTATGTTAGATTTAGGATAAACATGAATAAGTAGAGTTATATCTAATCTAGTGAACCTAAAAAAAAGGATCTAATCCATTGAAGAAAATTTAAAAATCAAATAAAAAAATATAAATAA
The DNA here is from genome assembly GCA_018223645.1 of Jasminum sambac. NCBI lineage: Eukaryota > Viridiplantae > Streptophyta > Magnoliopsida > Lamiales > Oleaceae > Jasminum > Jasminum sambac. The sequence goes on from CP073647.1 coordinate 23,413,691, forward strand.
AGAAGAGGCAGAATGGACGAGGAAAAACAGAGGCATTGATTTCTCTTTTTATATATTTAATAGATAGATATCTTAACTAATAATTTTGATAAATCCTCAATGTTTGCCATCAATCAAGGATACCTGACCAATTTTCACAAATATGGGCCATAAATCGAGGATATCTAAAACCTCTTGAACTTATATAAATATGTTAAACGAAATAGGTTTTAAGCAACCTAATCAGCAAGTCAAAAACCGAGAATTACTTTTTAGCCTTTTTTTCCACTTTTTGCTCTCCAATAGGCTCAAGATTTTATATAAAAAATAAGTTCAACTACCTTAACATTTTTTGTGACCCCTTCTCTCCTCAATAGAAATGCTATAGCAATCGAAGCCTGTCTTATAAAGGATGATAAATACAGTTCAAAAATTGATTTAGGCTGCCTCATCGAGTGTGGAGGTAGTGACGCAATTGATCTCATGATTTGCCTCCTCTTTTATCGCAAAGGAAGGTAATGATAAGATTTCATCATTAAAGGACATAAGTCATCTTGGATTCATATTTTAGTACTTTTTATAAAAGTTATCTAGAGGTTTCGTGCTATATTAATTGATGAGTTAAAATAGAGTCCTTAATTGAGGACATGGAAATTGGAAATTGGCATCCAATAAGACACCTTTAGTCACACACACCACAATATCTTCTATTCTCCATCCTAATAACCCGAGAAATTTACAATGGAAAAAAAAATTACAAGGTAGTGGAGAAGCTTGTAGAATTTTAGGAGAAGATAGACAAATTCCATGTACTCTATTTTATCAAACATCTTCAACTTAGTATGGCTTCATAGATCACACCTAGCCACTGCTATATATGATGACTATCAAGATAAAAGTTGAACTAACAATGTGAATATAATAAAGAAGTTGGAAAAGTTGTCAATGTTCATAACTTAATCTTACTCTTGAAAACCTACATATCGAATGATTCTATCAGAAATAAGGAACATGTCCCTTTGATGAATTAGAGGCGTGAACTGTTAGGTAATTCTTTAAGCGATTTTACTTAACCCAGTGGATTCTTTCCTTTCTTAAGCTGTTAAATAGAATAATAATTAAACAATTAAAAAAACTATGGACAAGAAAAAACCTTACATATATATTTATATATATATATATAAGTATATTTTCTCATTATATTCTTTTGTTCTTATAATTTTCAAAGAGTATTTACAGGTTCAAACTAAACTTTTAATTATGCATCAACACACAAATTTGATAAATCATTAAGGTATTGTACATAGACAAAAGAAACCAAAAAAAAAAAACATTCATGACAAAGTGCCAATATCATTTGTAATAACCCCATTTTTGTTTAATTGATTTTCTATTTTCACTCTTTCTATTCTTTTAATAAGGTATTTGTTTTCATATTTTTGTGGACAACCTTTACTACAAAGTAAGTACTCACTTCTCACATATATTAATAATATCTTGACCAATTTTCGTAAATCCTGAATGTGGGGCATCAATTAAGGACATCTAACCAATTTTCATGAATGTGAAGCATGAATTCAGAATATCAAAAAATTGTTGAACATATATAAATAGGTTTCAGGAAATTTTAAGGAACCAAGCCAGCAAGTCGAAGCAAAGGAACTACTTTCTAGCTTTTCTTCATTTTTCCTCTCTCATAGGTTATAATTTTATACAAAAACTGGGTTCAATTACCTTATAGTTTTTTGTGACACTCCTACCTCGGAGTGGAAATGACACAACACCCAAAGTATTCTTTGTAAAGGATAATGAATATAGTTCAAAAATCGATTTAGACTTTATCCTCTAGTATGGGACCGGTGAAGCGATTCAGCTCATGATTGCCTCATCTTTCATTACAAAGGAAGGAAATGATTTCATCATCAAATGACAATAAATCATCTAGGATATCATATTTTAGTACGTTTTCCAAAATTTACCAATTTGTTTCGTGGTATGTTGATTGATGTGTTAAAATTGGAGTTCCTTAATTGAGAACACAACAATTGGGAACTGGTATCCAATAAGACACTTTTTATAACACACACCACAATTTCTTCTATTCTCCATATCATTAACTAGAGAAATTTAGAACAGAACAAAATGCTAATACAATGAAAAAGCTTATAGAATTTCAAGGGAAACTTGGACAAATGCCATGTTCTTTATTTCTTCAAACGTATTCAGCTTCGTGTGGCTTAATAGAGCACACCTAGCCACCTGCCATATATAGTGAATATCAGGCTGAAACTTGAACCAACAATGTGAACAGAATGAAGAAAGGAAAAGCTGCCAGTCTTTATAACTTAACCTGACTCTTGAAATACTCTGCACTTGAATGAATCTCTAAGACATGGGGGACAAGCCTATTTGATGAATTCAAGCCGTGAATTGTTATGCAATTCCCGAAAGTGTTTCCTTAAGAAAATGGAATCTTCTATTACTTAATCTTTTAAATTAAATAAGAATTAAAAAAATTAATTTTGGCACGAGAAAAAAACCTTCTATTATATTCTTTTGACCATTTTTCTTTTTTATTGTAACTTTCAAGGGGTATTATTCCTTCAAACTAAAACTTTTGTTATGCATCAATGCACAAATTTGATAAGTCATTATGGTATTGCATGTCGACAAAAGAACAAAAAAATATATTCATAACAACATACCGATTATTATGAAACCACCCCAAACACAATATGTGGGATGTTCAGAAAACTTGTGAATGCCCATGCAATAGTATCCCTACCTTCATACTATAAATATGAGGCTTTCTTTCCTCATTGTATGACGAAGCGTGCATAAGAAAAATATAGTAAAGCAAAATCATTGAAACAACGCTCTTCTTTTAAGTATTTATTTAATGTATTAATTTTCTTTTCTTTTATAACATGTTAGCAGCACGAGTCTCAAGCCATTAAGGCATTTTCTTAATTTGAGTAATATGAAGAAATTGTGTTTTTTAAAATTATAGTTTTCTTCTTCTACTTCAATCATTTTTTGCATTAACTTTCTCTGTCATGGATTTCAATCACTTAATCAAAATATTTTATTGTATTGAGCTCCATTTTGCTTCTTACAAGATTTATTAAAATTTATTATGATCTTACTTTATCCCCTCACGAATTTGAGATCTGCAATTCTTCTACTCCACAATATTTCTTTATTTAAGAAAGGAAAGAAGATGAGGAGGAGGAAATCATGAGAATTGAAACAAAAAATAAAATAAAAGGTGACAAGGAAGAAAAGACAAATGAAAAAGCACAAAAACAAAAGAACAGAAAATAGTGGACGCATTATACAATTTTATCTGTAATGATTTCCAAGTGGTGGATATAACCACTAATTTAGAGAATTTAATTTTTGTAATTTAATAACTACAACAACTCCTTGTGATGTGTTCAACTATCGCAATATGGGTGGTTTTATATATTTTTTCACTTCATATGCTAAGTGATGGGTGATACATCTAGTGAGCAGATCCTACTCCTGAAGAACTGTACAATTTAATTCCTGTTATTTTAATTTTGCAATTTAAATTTATACACTTTAAATATTATATATATCTCCAATGTGGTGGGTTATGCCATACGATTGATTATAATTAACTCTACTCTTGAAGAAGTAGTTAATTTATATATAAATATTCCAGAAGAATATAATTTTCTTATGAAGAATACATAAAAGAGATTTACTGTGATATTTTGAAGAAGTCAATATTAATATTATATTGCTCCTGAAGTAGCAAATTTTGAAAATATGTTAGTGATATATGGTGATGATTCTTGAAGGAAAATATTTCATTCATGTCCTATTGACATTGATTGAACTATTATATATGTAAAAATTATCTGAATTTAATTTTCTATTGTAGAATTACAAATGGAAAACATCACGATACTTGATTTCGATGCACTCGACATCTCAAGAAAGAATTATTTGTCGTGGATCTTTGACATGGAAATCCACTAGATTTCAAAGGATCTCGGGGAAATTATTAAAGAGAACAATCAAGAATTGGAAAAGAAACGACCGTCAGCGACGATGTTCCTTCATCACCGTCTTCATTGTGACCTAAAAGTTGAATATTTGACTGTCAAAGACCCGAAAGTTTTATGGAAAAATTTAAAGAATAGATTCGATCATCAAAGGACCATAATCTACTCAAAAGCCCCCTACGAATGGCTCCACCTTTACCTGTAGGATTTCAAATCAATGAGTGAATATAATTCCAAGCTTTTTAGAATCTGTTCTAAATTAGAGCTTTGCGAGGAAGAGATCAATGATGAAGATATGCTCAAGAAAACCTATTCGACGTTCCATGCCTCAAATGTGTTCTTACAACAACAGTACAAAGAGCGAGGATTTAAGAAATACTTTGAGCTAATTTCATGCTTACTTGGGGAAGAACAAAATAATGAGTTGCTCATGGAGAATCATGAGATGCGACCAGTGGTCCAGTGCATTGCAAGAAGCAAATGCTATCACATTGCGAGAAGCCAATGATAAATCATGCCATGGACCTGGGCATAGACACGGACACAAACGTGAACCTGGAAGTGGAAAACATCATGGTCAAGGCCACAATTTTAAAAGGCACAATGAAAATATCTCATCCAAAAGAGTACAAGAATAGGAATGTTTTCACTGTGGAATGAAGGGGCATTGCTCGCACACCTGTTGTACAACGACGCATTTGATATAGAACTCCACCAAATATTAATCAAGGAAAAGACAAAGGGGAAAGTGGAAACTAATTTTCTAGATTGCGATGATCCAATGGATGTGACTCACATGGACGTCCCTGATTTTTATGTTGGTCTATCGGACAGCATTAAACATCTAATGGAAGATTAAATCTGTTTAGTCCATATAGGACTTTCATATTCGCAAAATTTTATGCATTATCTTTGCATCAACATGTTAAACTAAGTTTTAGTAAGTCATTTTTCAATAAATGATAGATTTTGAAATTTCTTTAAATATGTGTGTAGACTCTTAATGGATTGTGAAGATATATGTCTAGCTGACAGTGTGACTACACATTCTATTCTCCGAGATAAAAAGTATTTTGGGGAATTAACATTAACAGAACATACTGTTGTTACCATATCGGGCACTTCAAACATCATTGATAGCTCTAGAAAAGCTCGTATTATCTTGTAAAATAATACAAAATTAGATATTGATGATCCCCTCTACCTAACAAATCTAGAAGAAATTTGCTAAGTTTTAGAGATATTCATCGTAATGGATACCATGTTGAGACAATAAAAGAGAATAATACAAAGTATCTCTGCATCACTTCCTTTTATATGGCCAGAAGTTGACAAAAGAAAAACTCCCAATACTACCATTTTGAATGTATTATACAGTCATAAGAACGATAGAATCAACCAAAGTTACAACCTGAAGTTCACTAACTCAAAAGGCTTTATGCTGTGGCATGATAGATTTGGACACCCTGGAGCGACTGTGATGGGCAGAATAATAGATAACTCACATGGATATTCACTAAAGAACTAGGAGATTCTTCTAGCAAATCATTTTCCATGAGTTGCTTGTTCGTAGGGCAAATTAATCATAAAACCGTTTAGAGTAAAGGTCAATATTGAATCTCTAACTTTTTTTGTAAAGGATTCAGGGAGATATATATGGCCTATACACCCAACATGTGGACTATTTCGTTATTTCATGGTCTTGATTGATGCTTCTACTAGATGGTCCCATTTTTGCTTGCTTTCTAGTAGAAATGCAGCTTTTTGCTAGCACAATTATCTGATTATTCAATTAAGAAAATTCATCTTGATAATGCTGGTGAGTTTAGATCTCAAGCATTTGATTAATATTGTATGTCCATTGGAGCTGACGTTGAACATTCCGTTGCTCATGTCCATACACAAAATGGCTTAGTAGGCTCGTTTATTAAACGACTTTAATTAATTGTCAGGTCATTACTTATGAGATCAAATCTTCCCACTTTGGCTTGGGGTCATGCCATTTTCTATGCTACAACATTGGTTTGTATAAGGCCAATAGCTTATCACCAATACTCGCCACTGTAGCTTGCCTTTGGTCGAGAGCCTGATGTTTCTCACGTAAGAGTTTTTGGTTGTGCTATACAAGTACCGATTTCACACTCACAACATACCAAAATGGGTCCCCAACTAAGACTTGAAATTTATATCGGGAATGATTCACCATCCATCATTTGGTACCTTGAACCTCTAACGGGTGATTTATTTAAGGCGAGATTTGCAGATTGTTATTTTGATGAAATGATGTTCCCAACCTTGGAAGGAATAAAACTACGTCCTAAAAAGAAACATGAGCTTTTGTGGAATGTGAAAACCCTTACTCCCTTTGATTCTCGTTGTAATCAATGTGAACAAAAGGTCAAAAAGATCATTGATTTGCAAAGAATTGCTAATCAAATCTCTTATGCATTTTTAATGCAACGAAAGTGAGAAAATCTTATATACCGGTGGCAAATGCTCTAGTGAAAATTGATGTCCCTACAGGACGACTGTGCTAGTAAATGATTCTAAGACAACCTAGAAACATGGTCAACCAATTGTTCCAAAGATTTTGCATCTTAAAAAAGAAGAGGGTAGGAAATGAAACAAAAGATTGAGAAAGAGGCTGATCGATCAAATTAAAATGTCATAGTTCGCAAAGAACTACAAGCGTCCGAGGACAATGTGATTTTCAATAAATTATCCATCATCTCCTATATTATGGGAACGTGAATATGTTAATGTGGACGATATTTTTGCCTTCAATGTGTCTCTCGATATTATGAATGGCGATCATGAACCATAGTCAGTTACGGATTCTCAAAATATACCTGATTGGCAAAAATGAAAGGAAACCATGCAGATGGAATTAAATTCACTAGAAAATGCAAGTTGTTTCGAACCGTAGCTCCAACCCTTGACAATGTTATCCCTATTGGATACAAATGAGTTTTTATAAGAAAAAGAAACTAAAAAAATGAAATTACAAGATATAGGGCAAGACTCGTAGCGCAAGGTTTCTCCCGAAGACTAGGAATTGATTATAAAGTAACATAGGCGCTCTTTGTATCCAAAAAAATTCAACTCAAAATGAATTTTTGGTGAATGGATTCTTTGCTGTAGACATAAAATGGACCCACCAACTTGACTAAGTATTTGCTCCTCTGACTCATTTTTCAAACCCTAATTAATCCCTACCCCATGTACTTTACCTCCCCCCCCCCATCTCAATTATAACCCTCAACTCCCTTCATCCCTCTAGCAAAAATCAACGCAGAAGGCCATCTGAAATCCAAAATAAAACTCCGAAAAAGAAAATTTTAGATGCTCATCTTGCATCTCTATGGCCTTTTGATTTGAGTAGAACTCCCAAAATTTCGGCAGAGTGCAAATGATTAACAGCGCCATAACATTGTAGACATGTCATATTCCGTAAGAATCTTGGTGAATTCACATTCTGGCAGAATACCTCAATCTCGGAAGGAGTCTAACAACAACACCACATTTACTGAGGTTCAAAAGGTTTGTCTTCTATTCCTGTTCTGATTTTCATGTTGCCTCTTGAGTTTTAAATCTCTATTGATACCATAAAAAATTGCAAGAATGGAGAATATAAAGAGTTTTTCTATTGAAACTCAGATAGTATAGATACATTTTGAAATGGTAAATTTATTGGAACCATAACTGATTTCGCCCAAAATCATAAACTAACTTTGAAGGTCGAAATTTATGGAGTCAAAATGAATGTCAAGTAGTGGACCAGAACACAACATTTTTAATTGAAGCATAGTGTTGGTCGCTTTCGTTTGCGTATGTTCCCTGATATAACATATTTGGGTAGTCTTTTTTTCTCATCATATCGTTTTTCCCCTTGTTACTGTTGTAACAAACATGCCAAGGCATATGGTTTGCAAATTAAATTAGTTAGAAGAACTGCTCAATTCAATTCCTGCACATGGCCGTGTGTTTGGTTCTTCAAAGCTTGATTAACTAGCAAAGCATAAATTGATATTGAAAAGAAATGGAGACATATATACAACTGACATATATTATGATTGTTTGATATATGAAAATGCATCAAATGTTTTTTCACATACGGAGTTAGCGAAATTTCTCGGGAACCAATATCCATGCTACACTGATTCTTCATTGTACATCAGGAAACAATTTCATATGTTAGCATGAACAACCATAATGATGCTTTTATTCCGTATAGGGCGTGTTTTTCTTCCACTATTCATGATTTTATTTTTTCATAGGCCTACAATGGGAGTTAAACATATCGATATGTGTCTACATTGTTGGCCTCGTTGTCACGATACTAACAAGTGTACTAACAAGGTAACCCGCCCAGAATGTAAGTGTGGTTGAAGGCAGTGTTTCATGGTTGAAAAGGACACTCGTATAAAGGCTTTCTATTTTACAGTTGCACAAAGAAATGGTCTGCGAATGTAGGTATTGGCAACTTGTGGGTCCTCCTAAAAAGGGCTATCCGGACTACAAAGAGGGAGAATGAAGCAACACATAGAGGAGGAGCATGCCGATCTTGACAACCATAAAAATGTGAACGGTCTTTCACAGATGGTGGAAAAATGTGCATCGATCACATAAGAGAAAAACGTTAATGTCTCTCTCAACGTGTATGAGTTCAGGTTTGAGAAGAAAGAATGATGGTGATGCGGTTAACGTTTCATTTCAACAATAATTTATTGTACTGCATGTTTGACTGCACTCTGTATGGCACTTCATCTAGCAAAATGGCGTAGTATGGTGGTATTTAATGTGACTAGTTGTTTCTTCGTACTGAAGCGTCCAACAATTTCTTAAATACCTTCGGTATACATGGGAACGATATGCTCGCTTTATTTTTTTATTTGTCCTTTTGACATCGTACGGCACAGGGCAGGATACATACTTTTCTCCGTCCTTTACAGTACTAGCACTGTATAATTCAATTCAAAATACTGTAAATTGCAATAGAAGTAATTGCCTGCCAATACTCACAGAGTGTTCTAAGGAAATCAATTTCAATTTCAATAGTCGATGTCAATTTGTACATAAAACATGGGTATACATTATTCTGCACAAGTGCATTCGTTGTGGACATATTTTGAATTATAACAATTTCTTATTTTGATTTGTAACTAGTGATTGCAAAACACACACAAAAGAAATAAAAATTACAATTAAAAATAAAATAAAAAAGGGAACATAGGGGAAAAAGGGGGAAGACGGCCTGTCAACCACCCTAATACATGCTACTATTGGCAAATCTACATGACTTATGCATACAAAGTGCTATTCAAGAAGTGTGTACTTGATTCATTTCGAATTAAAGGATTTTAAAGTCTCTTGTTCGAAAAAAATAATAGAAGGGAACAAAACAAATGACAAATTATAGGTCCACCAAATTACTAACCCTACTCTGAAATATTACCAAGGTTTGGATTATTGTGGTAAGGGCCGAGTATTTCTTAAACACTACCATCTTCGACTACCAATTTAGCACCAAGAAGTTCACAAGTTTTGATTGTAAACAGTGCAATTATTTAGGCGTCCGACATAATACACAAGAATAATAAGATCCAGTACAACATTACACACTTATTATGTAATACATAAGATCAACAACGAAATTAGTTTTTTATGCAGTTAATCATATGTCGATCTAAACAAGTTTCGATAAAGATGAATCAAATAGACATCGCATGATTTACCCGCCTACATTCTTCACGTCACCTCTACAGTAATAGCAGCCCGTCTTGCCTCCAAACCATCGCGTGTTGCCTACGTGAAGTTGAACTTTGGGTTTCTGCATTTTCTTCCTCTTCTTCGTCGTCGTCTTCCCCGACGTGAAGTCATCTTGACATGCAGCAACAAATGCAGTATCATTTTGTTGATATAAGTGAAGAAAGTTATACATTACCATTGTCGCAAATACAATGTCAACTTGCCGACCCATCTTGTAGGAAGGCATGCGGTGGAGGATATTGAAACCGACCCATCTTGTAGGAAGGCATGCGGTGGAGGATATTGAAACATGCCTTCCAGACACCAAATGTCCGCTCAATAACATTCCTACAAGATGAGTGCATGTAGTTAAATGCTTCTTTCGTGCTTCTAGGTTGTTGTGTCCCCTTGTGAAAGCATTTTGAAACTAAATACGCCCATGTATCCAATCATGTGGGCGTAGCCTTGATCTACTAAGTAGAATTTTCCATTGCCGGGGTGAGGGAAACTATCACCATATTTTGCCCACGCCCCTCGGAGTACAGCACTGTCATGCTTTGACCCCTCCCATCCAGAAGAAACGAACGTGAAACACAGGTTTAAATCACATACCACCAAGACATTCTGTGTAGGGTAATTTTTTCGACCGTAGTAAGCCATACTTGTGCTCTTCAGAGGAAAACACTTGACGTGGGTCCTGTCAATGGCACCTATGTAGTCCTGTGTTTGACGTGAATTTAACAATGCTAAACAATCCATGAGACATGAGTATAATTTAAAACTACAAAGTTCATTTTTTATTTCCATGCCTTAAAAGGCTAGTGTCTCAGGTTTATAGGCCCATGGTACCCCACGCCCTGTAAATACTATGGGTGAGGTCCTATCAACTCGTTTCCAAGGGATGTCACCACTCGTAGAATTTGGTTAAAGTGTTTGTTGACGATAAACTCCGTGAAACCAAAGATCGCACCAGTAAGAGGCTGTCCGACACCGTGAGCCACGGTAAAAATAAAAATTCCAACTTGTTCCATGGTCCCTACCTCTGTGGTAGGCTCTAGATCGTGTTGTTGCATCAAATGGTTCCCCAAAAACTGGAAAACATTAGGGTACATTTGGAAAAGGATGAAGCAAATATTTGGGTTTTGCAATTAATTTTTTACCATCATGGGCCCTGATCTCTCATCACCTATCATTGGAGCATTTATGTACGACATCAGAAACTCTTGCAATACGAACATTGTGAAGTTGCAGAATTGCATCCAATGCATGTTGTCCTCGTTCAATATATGCAACTCGTTCAACAACACCTAAACGGATCCATGGTCTGCACCATAATAGGATGTGTTTTAGGCAATATGAAATATACGATTTCCCCAAAATAATTTTAAAAATTCATAATTTTAATAATTTTTCTTAATTTGTTTTACTAACGTGACACGGACATTTCAATGAGGAAGCATGGTGACACAAGTAAAAAAACATGATTTCTTATGGAAATCAAACACCAATTCGTTTTACAAAAACAAATAGTATTATAAATAAATTGAGGAAAAATTGTACACCTACTCAAATTATTCCTTAATAACAACATATGCAACTGTTTTCACAAGGCATGAATGTTTATAGTATATATACTTTAATGATCAGTACGTTAACTTTTCCATTTCATTTTTTTAAATTTTTATAAAGAAATAAAGAAATACGCGATGACAAGGCATGCATCTGTATTTGCATATTCGAGAAATACATGATGTGCATTTACAAAAAAATGGTAGTTAACAATTTTTTTTCCTTTTTTGGTCCAACATAAAAAGTTGTTGTCATCTTTTTTGTTTTTTCCCCTTTTTTCCTGTTCTATCACTGATGAAACACTTTGCTTTTGGGGGTTGTTGAGGGCAATAGCCTTCAAAAAAGAAAACTGAACTTGTAATGTGGACGTCATTAAAAATTGACCTGATCTCACAAACAGTTTGCTTCGGACAGAAAAACCAAATTTGAAGACATTGTAGGGGAAAAAATCAAAAATGGACAAAAAAAATTATATGATGTAGGATTTTTTCAACATGTATAAAAACCGTACCCCTACTCGAATGATTCATCAGTAACAACAACCGCAACAATTTTTGCAAGGGAAAAAAATTTTGTGCGTGAATATAAAAAATATAAAGGGATATTAAGTTAGTGTATCCAACTGTACTGCTATACTATACATATGAGTCCTTAATGAATGTCATTGAACGTTCTCTCTGTACTCTCTATACTCTCTATCAGTTAACACGGTTGTCAGGACAATAAGTTCTGAACGTCTACAAAATCACAAAAATATCAAGGAAGCATGCAACAAACCTTATGGCAATGAAGATTTCAACCAACCACGAAACTCCGTATAAGCAAGCCTCCAATGGCGTTTGTAGGAAAGAGTGATGTACATTATATAGGTCAATGTTGAAAATTCTACCTCTGATGTCCAACTTTGTTGAAAATTGACCATATAGCAATAGTATTCCCCTGCAATGCTAGTTCCATAGGTAGTATAAAAAATGGGGATCTTTCTATTGGTAGATAACAAATACTTGCACAATATCATAGTATTGTGTACATTGATGTTTTCATATGTGTTTGGAAGGAGTGAGACCAATAATTTTGTAGAGTGCAAATTTTGCTTTGCAGAGTGATTTCAAACAAAGATATCGCTTAATTTACTAAACCCTGCAAGGAACTAATTAATTTTTCGACAAAAAATATAAACTGAGCATTAAAACACTAAACTAGGAAATACAAATTAGCAGTGTCTTGTGTCTGTAAATTTCAAAAGAGATTTTTCGAACTAATTGTTTTCCATCAATCTATTTGAGTGCGTAGCATTTTATCAACACATTGCACTGCAAAACAAGCGAGGTTTGCATAATGACGAAAGTAGTATTAAGTGAGAGGGGAAAAAAAGAAGAACGGAACATGAGAAGGAAAAAAAAACCTCCAATCCAACATATATCACAAAAGAGTTGGATCGATGGAAATTGAAAGTTCACACAGAACAAATGTTTTGCTAACATAACCCACCTTTCAAGACATTTGTAATTAGCTCCCTAGACTTTAGTTTGCTAAAAGGCTACCATTTTTCATCCTCAATGTCTACAACATCAAGTCTTGTCAACTACTCCTACCAATTATTGTAGACAAGATTTGAAATATTTGCATGTGTCTTTGTAATCTTCCCTAGTTTGACTCATGTATGGCCCATACAAAGAATTACTTGCCGAAAAAAAGAATGAATTTGACCCGTGAAGAATTTGTTGTATTTGTATTACATAGTACGGTTAAATAAACAACCTTTATTATATCAGCAGAAGGAGTGAGAACAAATGAGTTCCATATCCTTAGTTCAAAAAGATTTTTCGTTGACATTTTAAAAGGTGTCATTTTTTTTGAAAGATATTACAAGTGTCGATGATATGTGAACTAATTGTAGCTCATAAAGTTACTTGTTAATTAGTTGTTTGCGATAATGTTGACAAAAATTTTATTTATGAATAGTACTTATTAGATTAATAATGATATGACATCTTAACAATATTTTATCCTTGTCCAAAAAACAAGATTTATTTGTTGAATAAAAATATTTTAATCTCTATTTATTCATTTTGCACTCAAATGATTAATTTTTTTCTATAAAAAATCATTAAATGTTTTACAAAATTATCTCAAAATCCCACGGAAGAACCGCATCCAACACAAAATTTTTACATGGTAACTAACTAATTCATGTGCAAGTCAATTATTGATTTCATTTGGACAATGCTTTTGAGGTTCGAAAAAAAGGCATGTCTGTTAATGAATCCACAAAGATCATTTGCACTAAAAATATCCCACAGCTGCAATGGTGATTATGATATGGATAAGCACCAAAATATTTTTTGTTTTTCAAATAAGCACTGAAATATTAATCACATAATAAAAATTAAACGACGCACTATATTGGATAAAATCTTGACCGGCTCCCTCTCTCTCTCTCTTTCTCTCTATATATATATATATAGAATAAGGACATATTTGCAACCTTAGTCTTTTCCAGCCAAAATTTTATTTGCAGTCTTAGTCCTTTCTCGCCAAAACTTTATTTTTTAATCATTTTCTTTACATTACTCATATTAATAATTTTTTAAAACATTTCCTTTTCGTTATTTGAATCCAAAAATCTTTGAAAATCTCATCTTTCTTTATCACTAAATATCTAGCTTTCCTTTTATCTCTATCTATATTTCTATCTTTCCTGAATTTGACCCATGAAGAATTTGTTGTCTTTTTATTATATAGTAAGGTTCAACACATAACCTTTATTAGATCAGGAGATGGAGTGAGAACAAATGAGTTGCGTATCCATTGTTCAGAAAGATTATAGGTACGGCTAACATTAATTATGTTCAGATGTGAATTTTAATAAATAAATGTACAACTACAAACCGGGAAGGGTCGCGATTTTAAAAGCCTTTTGCTCCTATGTTTGTGCACCAAAAAATGGTGGTTGAAGCAAGATGGTTGTCAAAGATGATTAAGTGTTACGCGATGCAATCAATTGCAGGCATTGCAGCAACACATGCACTTAAAGTCAACTGACCAAATTTTTTGTAAATGGCGAGGTTGTAGTGACCACAATTTCTTATTAAATAAAATATATTTAATTAAATAAAATTTCGAACGTGTTGCTACGACCTTACTTATAAAAATTTAAATATCGTACACTCGTCTAGTCAGAATTCACACCATTTATTATTATATTTAATTATTTATAAAAAATTTATTTATTTTCAAAATTTACAATTGAGGACCAAACTTTAGAAATTATTCGTTTTAGTCCCTAAAGTTTAGTTTTTATTTAATAACAATCAAATACCTACCTTAAACCCAATTATAGGCCTGTTTAAGGTCCAATTTTATCTCTTATACTATAAGAAAGCCCATTTGGAGGAGTGACCTAGTTTTACCCTATTTATATAGTTTAAGGTTTATTTCAAAAACCCTAGCCTCACTACTCTCCCCTCTTTCCACAATTTGTATCTTCAAGTTCATTCTCCTCTCATTCAACAAATCAAACTAGTTTCCAAGTGGTAAGATTCTTAACTCTTCATCTTCATTTTCTATTTTTAACTATTGTCCATTTTATTTATCTTGTTACAATCTATTTCTTGTATTGTTTTCCATTTGATTTCTATTGTAGGTAGAAGTATACATACATATAAACGTATACATATATACATCACCAAGGCCACCACCTCGCCAAGACCGCCACCACACCGCCACCATCTTCCACCATCATTTTGCCCCAAAACCCATCCCTACACACACATATACACGGATATATATAGATACATACATACACCATCGCATACATACACGCATATACGCACAGAACTCGGCCAAAAATTTCAACCACGCTCAAAAATCCACTTCACAACGCAAAAATTATGCCTACACCTTCCTCTACCTCTATTAGAACATCGTGGTATAGTCTAATTTCGAAAATTTTCGAAGAATCAATCGAATTTTGAAAATACCCAAATTTTTTCTTAGAGTTCTAGCTTCAATTTCTCCCCACACACTCAATATTTCTTCAAATTGACTTCACCACTAGCTTCACCACCTTCAACTCCACCTTCGCCACCTTTTTCGCCACCAAAAACCGAGTGAAATGTCCAGAGTGTGAGAGAGCCGAGAGAGAGAGAGAGTAGCCCAGGAGAGAGAGAGCCGGGTAAAGAAGAGATGACCCGGATCCGGCCCAAACCCATTTTTAAATCCGGATATTTCAAGCTAGTCCCTCAAGTTCCATCCTTCGTTTAAGTTGGTCCCTATAGTTTATTTAATTTTCAAATCCCCAACTTTCAATTGTTACAATTTAGTCCCTCGATATTATTTACAGATTTAATCCCCCATCTTATTTATTTTATTTAAATGAGCCCTCAAATTTTATTTAATTTCAAGTCCCCAACTTTCAATTGTTGTAATTTGACCCCTAAACTTTTATTTCACTTTTAATCCTTCAATTTCTTTTTCATATTTAATCTAACCCCCAAAATTTAATTGCATATTTGTCCATCATGTTTTAGAAATCCTATAATTTAGCCAAAAATATTTTTAGTTCACTTTTATTGTATAATAGGTCCTCAAACTATTAAATTCTTTCAAATTGACCCCCAAAGTTTTGTATTCTTTCTAATTTGGTCCACAAACTTCTATATTACTTATAGATACTTATATTTAAGAATATTAACATAAATTAAACTCGTTATTGACTAGACGAGGCGTACCAACAGCTAGAGGACTGATTTTCACCGCTTAGTAGGCTCAAAACTCGAGAGATACTTCAGGTAGGCTCAAAAGGCTCACTTTTATTTATCGCACAATTATAGTTAATAATCTGTACTAAATGAGTGCCTTTAGTATGTAAAATACTTGCCTTCGGGCCCAGAGTTACCTTTGGGTAAAAGACTTGCCTTCAGGCCCAGAGTTGCCTTTTGGGCAAATTACTTACCTTCGTGCCTAGAGCTGCCTTCGGGCCCAGAGTTACCTTTGGGTGTTATATTACAGAGGTTACATATCTATTTGCCTTATATATTTGTATAGATGATTAACTTGCGCAGAGCCTACTGAGTATTATTTAAATACTCACGCCTTTCATTCTTCTTACAGATTGAGGAGTCCGGAAGCGTGGCGAGTCGTGGGAGCTCTATCTAAACTTATTAAATAAGATATGTCTTTTCCGTTGTTATTCGAGTAAACTGTTGTATTGGATTATGTCGTTTCAAACCTTTTGAACTACTTAGCCTCTTAAATTAGACATTTTGAACGATTAGAGATCAAATAATTATAAAATACTCTATATGGTTGCTATTTAAACCGAATTTCCGCATCTTAATTATATTTTTATATAAACTTCCGCAATTTTTTAATATTTGTTATATTTCCACATTTAATATTATATATATATAAAAAAGAATACTTTTAGAAAAAGAACTAACGTTTCGAGTTCTTCGAATTCGTGGCGTTACAGCTTGGTATCAGAGCGGGTCTACGGTTCTGTAGACTTGCAAATTGTTTAAAGAATTTTTTCGAAAGAAACTTTTCAAAATTTCAAAGTTTTATGTCCTAAGAGCTACCACGACCATCGTCTCTCCGCCAACTCCGAGGTAAAGAAAGAAAGTTTTTAGATTTCAAAGATTGACTTGTTGAGTTTCGAAGTTCTTCTGAGAAACTATGTTTTGATATAGAATAAAAGAAGAAAGTTTCAAGAAATTTTTCAGATACAATAAGAAAGAGTATTTACGAATGCCGGAATCACTTTAAGAAAAAGTTTATGATAGATACAATATTAAAAGGTATGTGAATCTTTGTATCTATTAAAAGTCAAGAGAGCCTCTTTGAAGGATTTTATGAGAATTAAAAGTTGATACGGCATTAGAATATTTTGCAAGTAGTTGTATCTGAATTGAGGGATTCTATATCCAGAAAAGAAAGAGTAAAGTACTTTTTTTTTAGAGGGAAAGAAACAGAGTTTGAGCCTAAGCGTGAAATCTCCAAATGATTAAGAAAGCATGACTTAAATTATATTTAGTAATATTTCTACTCCTCGAAATTGACTTCATGATTTGAAACACTTATTGACTACTATGTAAGGATATTTAGTCTCCCCCATTGCCTCTATGAATGATGATTCATAATTGCTGGTGGTAATTGGGACACCAAGTCAGTGTAATGCGTTGAGATAAGGTTGTACTGGATTGTGATGGACTGTAATGGAACTTTAATTCAATGTCATGGGTTAAGAAAAGGTTGTAATGGAACAACAGACCCGATTAAGAAGGAATTGACCTATGTTGTGCTAGATATACCGAAATTCTTCGGTGAAAAGGGTAAAAGATAAGGCAAGTAAGCGTATTCACGAATATCGGCAGTGTGTGATACTAATTGATCATGGACATTGTTGATTTGATTTTGTGCACTCGAGGTGAGATTGTTGCATTGCATTGTTATGAAGTTTTAATGCAATAGAAAATGTATATATCTCATCGTCTGTATTCTGGGTCGCAAATATGCTATTTTATCCTCAAAGTGAAGTTTGTAAATTTTATACTTGCATGTTATCGTACCCTCAACGGAAAACAATTTGAGATTAAAGATTATAGATTGAGGATAATTAGTAGAACCTATGGTTTTACATTTTTGGGTTTTATACTGAGCATTAAATGTTAAAGGTTGATTTGAATTGTTTTTAATGTTGAATATGGAGGACTTGATTAGTGGTGAATCAGTTCAAATTGTATAAATTGAAGTTAAAGGTATTTGGGTGGCATGTTTGAGTGGCATGTTTATATATATATTATGTTGGGAACTTCTAATGATAAAGTTTGACGAATTTTGCTAGATTGAGGTTGGGAGAGATTTTGAAGAATTCATATATAATTTTTATGAAATGAGTTTGAGGATATTAGATTTGGATTTAGAGGATTAACTATATAAAATGTGATTGTATGATGATTTTGATTTTAAGGATGTAGCGCGATTTTGAGAGTGTGATTGATTTTAAAATCTATTTGGATTTTTTGGACTTGAGGATTTGAAATGTGAGGTCAAAGGTTGTACGGTTGGAGGAATTTCCTGAGAAAGGTTTCATCTGACTAAGTGTGTCTCCATGGGGACTACATGTATTTGTTAAGGAGACGGATGACAATATGAGGATGTGCATTGATTATAGAGAACGCTACAAGTTAACAATAAAGAATAAGTACCCTCTACCCAACATTGACGATTTGTTTGATCAGTTGAAGGGTGCTTCGATTTTCTGGAAGATTGATTTGAAATTAGGATAACACCAGTTGAAGGTCAAGCCGACTGATATACCAAAGACAGTATTCGGGACACGATAGGGGCTACGTGTTTACAGTGATTCCCTTTGGTCTCATGAATGAACCTACAGTGTTCACGGATTTGATGAATTGAGCTTTTCATCAGTATTTGGACAATTTCGTCATCGTGTTTATTGATGACATATTGATCTATTAAAGGGATTCTGATCGGCATGGGGATCGGAATGTTTGAGGATTGTACTTGATGTATTGACGAGAGAGTCGTTCTTGAGAACATTCAAGCCATACATGATGTAAATGAGAATATTTTAATGCAAGCTCACGAAACCATTTCCAAGTTTTCAATCGACTTTCACCATCCTCTAGGTTGATCAATCATTTATTTTCGAAATTTCTGAAGTTGCGATTGATTCAAAACACATTTATTATTGCGAAAGAGATAGGGTTCAATTTCAAAAAATCGTGTTCAACATTGAGATTATTATTATAAGGTTGTGTTAGAATTTTTATTGAATTTCTAGTTTGATAAGTGAGAATGTTTTGAGCATAAGTAAAGGCAACAGTATGATGGTTTCTTTGGCTTTCCATTGAGGATGCAATGTTATTTAAATGTCTTGTGTTTAAATGATGTGTCCCATTGTGAGAACAATAAAAAAAAATAAAATTTTAAAACTTTTGCTTTTTCAAACAAATTCTTGTGAAGAAACAATTTGACAAAATTTTGTTTTTCTATTGAAACTCTTGAGTTCAAATTAATGAATGTTCCATCGATTTTTCACAAAATTACTTCCACTCCTACCGAGAGATGACTATTGGATTGGGTGACAATCACATTTCAAGAGATTTTGATAGTGGACGATATATTCAGGGAAAATATTTGTGGCTCATATATAGTTGGAATATGATGAGTCATAATGATTTTGGAATTCGAGAATTGAAAACTTGGAAAGAAAAGAAAGGGTTACGATTATGATATTGTTGCCAAATTTCCTTTTGTTGTACTATTTGTAATTCAAACGAATTTACATAGATGATAACGAGGTCCTTTCGGTTATTACGGACTAACTATGAGGTATATACTCAATTATTGTTATCTAAGCGATAACATATGCGATGTTATTAAGGCTTTGCTATGAGGAGCACGATATGTTATGATCGAAAGGAGATTGATATGTTCAGTTAAGTAGAAAGGGTCACTTGAGTACAAATCGTAAAGATAATATTGTTTTCAAAAGAGAAGATTACTATGGGTTTCATGACGGCTCTACCGAGATCCTCGAGAGGACATGATGTCGTATGGGTGATTGTGGATCGACTTACGAAATCTACACACTTTCTACCAATTAGGATGACTCTCAGCATCGACCTATTGGCACAGTTATATGTTAGAGAGATTGTTCGACTCCATTGGGTACCTATGTCCATTGTTTCAGATCGAGATCCGAGGTTTACCCCAAGATTATGGGAGACTTTACAGACGGCTATGGGCACAAAGCTCAGATTCAGTACCGTTTACCACCCCCAAACGGATGGCCAATCTGAGCGTACCATTCAGATATTGGAGGATATGTTGAGAGCAAGTGTTTTAGACTTATCCGGGAGTTGGGAAACTCATTTGCCACTTGTAGAGTTTGCCTACAACAACAGCTTCTAGGCCACGATTGGGATGGCGCCTTATGAGGCATTGTATGGGCGACGGTGTTGATCGCCAATCTGTTGGGATGAAGTTGGAGAGAGGAAGATGTTGGGACCAGAAATGGTAGATAAAACTGTTGAGGTTATACAGAAGATCAGAGTGAGGATCAAAGCTGCTCAAGATAGACAGAAGAGCTACGCCGATAAGAGGAGAAAGGACTTGAAGTTTGAGATTGGAGAGAAAGTATTTCTCAAGGTGTCTCCAATGAAGGGCACCATACATTTTGGGAAGAAAGGGAAGTTGAGACCACGGTTCGTTGGACCATTCGAGATACTAGAAGAAGTTGGGACAGTAACTTATCGCTTGGCTTTGCCACCAGAGCTTTCATCGGTGCATAATGTATTTCATGTCTCACAGTTGAGGAAGTATGTCCATGATCCAAGTCATGTGGTGAACTTTCAATCTTTGGATATTCAAAAGGATTTGTCATACCAAGAGACACCCGTGACGATCATAGATCGAAAGGTCCATGTCTTGAGGAATAAAAGAGTTCCTTTAGTCAAGATCCAATGGATTAATCATGACAAGGATGAGGCAACATGGGAGAAGGGAGAATAAATTCTATCCAAATACCCGAACCTTATAGATCAAATAAGTTTAAATTTCGAGGACGAAATTATTTTAAGAGGGTAAGGTTGTAGTGACCACAATTTCTTCTTAAATAATATATATTTAATTAAATAAAATTTCGAACGTGTTGCTACGACCTTACTTATAAAAATTTAAATGTCGTACGCTCGTCTAGTCGAAATTCACACTATTTATTGTTATATTTAATTATTTATAAAAATTTATTTATTTTCAAAATTTATAATTGAGGACCAAACTTTAGAAATTATTCGTTTTAGTCCCTAAAGTTTAGTTTTTATTTAATAACGATCCAATACCTACCTTAAACCCAATTATAGGCCCGTTTAAGGTCCAATTTTATCTCTTATACTATAAGAAAGCCCATTTGGAGGAGCAACATAGTTTTACCCTATTTATATAGTTTAAGGTTTATTTCAAAAACCCTAGCCTCACTACTCTTCCCTCTTTCCACAATTTGTATCTTCAAGTTCATTCTCCTCTCATTCAACAAATCAACCTAGTTTCCAAGTGGTAAGATTCTTAACTCTTCATCTTCATTTTCTATTTTTAACTATTGTCCATTTTATTTATCGTGTCACAATCTATTTCTTCATTTCTTGTATTGTTTTCCATTTGATTTCTATCGTGGGTAGAAGTATACATACATATAAGCGTATACATATATACATCACCGCCGCGCCACCACCTCGCCGCCGCACCGCCACCACACCGCCACCATTTTCCACCATCATTTTTCCCCAAAACCCATCCATACACACACATATACACGGATATATATCGATACATACATACACCATCGCATACATACACGCTTATACACATAGAACTCGGCCAAAAATTTCAACCACGCTCAAAAATCCACTTCACAATGCAAAACTTATACCTGCACCTTCCTCTACCTCTATAGAACATCGTGGTATAGTTTAATTTCGAAAATTTTGAAGAATCGATCGAATTTTGAAAATACCCAAATTTTTTCTTAGAGTTCTAGCTTCAATTTCTCCCCACACACTCAATATTTCTTCAAATTGACTTCACCACTAGCTTCACCACCTTCAACTCCACCTTCGCCACCTTTTTCGCCACCAAAAATCGAGTGAAATGTCCAGAGTGTGAGAGAGCCGAGAGAGAGAGAGAGTAGCCCAGAGGAGAGAGAGAGTCGGGTAAAGAAGAGATGACCCAGATCCGGCCCAAACCCAATTTTAAAACCGGATATTTCAAGCTAGTCCCTCAAGTTCCATCCTTAGTTTAAGTTGGTCCCTATAATTTGTTTAATTTTCAAATCCCCAACTTTCAATTGTTACAATTTAGTCCCTCAATATTATTTATAGATTTAATCCCCCATCTTATTTATTTTATTTAAATGAACCCTCAAATTTTATTTAATTTCAAGTCCCCAACTTTCAATTGTTGTAATTTGACCCCTAAACTTTTATTTCACTTTTAATCCTTCAATTTCTTTTTCATATTTAATCTAACCCCCAAAATTTAATTGCATATTGGTCCCTCATGTTTTAGAAATCCTATAATTTAGCCCAAAATATTTTTAGTTCACTTTTATTGCATAATAGGTCCTCAAACTATTAAATTCTTTCAAATTGACCCCCAAAGTTTTGTATTCTTTCTAATTTGGTCCACAAACTTCTATATTACTTATAGATACTTATATTTAAGAATATTAACATAAATTGAACTCATTATTGACTAGACGAGGCGTACCAACAACTAGAGGACTGATTTTCACCGCTTAGTAGGCTCAAAACTCGAGAGATACTTCAGGTAGGCTCAAAAGACTCACTTTTATTTATCGCGCAATTATAGTTAATAATCTGTACTATATGAGTGCCTTTAGTATGTAAGAGACTTGCCTTCGGGCCCATAGTTACCTTCGGGTAAAAGATTTTCCTTCGGGCCCAGAGTTACCTTCGGGTAAAAGACTTGCCTTCGGGCCCAGAGTTGCCTTCGGGCAAATTACTTGCCTTCGGGCCTAGAGCTGCCTTCGGGCCCAGAGTTACCTTCGGGTGTTATATTACAGAGATTACATATCTATTTGCCTTATATATTTGTATAGATGATTAACTTGCGCAGAGCCTACTGAGTATTATTTAAATACTCACGCCTTTCATTCTTCTTACAGATTGAGGAGTCCGGAGGCGTACCGAGTCGTGGGTGCTCTATCTAAACTTATTAAATAAGATATGTCTTTTTCGTTGTTATTCGAGTAAACTGTTGTATTGGCTTATGTCGTTTCAAACCTTTTGAACTACTTAGCATCTTAAGTTAGACATTTTGAACGATTAGAGATCAAATAATTATAAAATACTCTATATGGTTACTATTTAAACCGAATTTCTGCATCTTAATTATATTTTTATATAAAATTTCATAATTTTTTAATATTTTTTATATTTCCGCATTTAATATTATATATATATATATATAAAGAATAGTTTTAGAAAAAGAACTAACATTTCGAGTTCTTTGAATTCGGGGCATTATAGAGGTAATTTGCTAGCCCAAATCTCCTTTATTTTGTTTTCACCCTTTTGTTATATGTTTTCTCGGTGAAGCTAATATGTTGCAATTCGAATATGTTTTATTAATACACGAACTAGTTACTAAAAAACATTGTACTATCATTAATGGCAGTGGCGCTAAGGAATTCGATGTTTTAGAAAATACGATAAAAGTTCGTAAATTGCCAAATATGCGCCAACGAAATGAGAAATCCATATTAATGGCAAATACAAGCCGCGATTAATGGAAAATGGCAAGCCGCGATATGGGAACCGGAAAAGCAACTACTTGGTGTGAAAGTGGGGATTGGAGAAGCAATGAAAAAGGAAAACCATCGTCCCCTGTTGAAGGCCATGGCGTAATTATTTCTGTTTATTTCCGCATAATCTTTATCCAGTGGTCAATTCTTTTTCTCCTTGGGATTGCAGCCAAAATCTGACCGTTCACATCTTCACATAGGAGTGAAAGTGCATATGCAGATAGGTCGATATTTGTTCCCTCTATGTAGTTAATCAGATCCATGCATTATTTTACCATTGGAACAAGGTCAGACTGGTTCTTTTTGTTATGGTCCTTGGAAGTACCAGTCATTTGTGCGGACCCCATGGAGAAGTCTTATGTAGGAATCCTTCACCGAACCGATGGTATCATGCAATTGTTAAGGTCAATGGCCTTCCTCTTTCCCCAAGACCCACTACCGCTTCCAAATCAGGTGAAATGAACAAAGGGGATGGGTCGCACAGGTGTACTATCACCGTTTTCCTCTTGAGAATTAGGGTCCGAGTCAAACATGGTCGTACCCCCTTGTAACTGGGTGTTACTATAGATGCTAGGTGCAATGGCAAATTGACCAGTGGCAAGAGCCGAATCGAATAGGATTGAGCCTATGTGTCTCAATTGTTGCAGGTCCTGGTGAGCGTACGTAGCAATCCTTTTGTCTGCCTACACAGCAAGAACAAATCCGTCTGCATTTGTAACTAGGAATCGAAATACGCAAATGGTGACAACCATAGAAATATAACAAAACAAAATTCATAGTACAAAATTAAACTATGGAAATAATATGAATGCAAATATTGTATAGTATATGTAGTATATGTGCTACAGAAAGAAACTATTTATTGACCTTTCAAAACTCAGTAATCATTTTGTTTTAGTTTCTTGATATGGCTTCGTGACAGTAGCCACATCAAACGAGTAGCATCAGAAAAATAAAAAAAGAAAACTTAAAATTATTTTCCATCCTTGAAACTGGTAGCAATATCTTTAGCTTATGCAATAATTTGTAGTCAATATTCAATCGTATTGAGTTATCTTACATCAATCTTATTACGTAAACAATTTATATAGGCACGTAAAGTAGTTGAATTTGTTAATCCTATGGGAGGAAAGGCAAGGAAGCAAAGGTCATCCACAAACTTGAGGCATTTTATTATGATTCAGACATTATTATTGTGGTTGCATCTTTTATAGATCTATTTGAACCAACTTACAAGAATGCCATAGGTGGTCGAATATGAAATGACATAAACCAATCCCGGTACTTATATTTCAATGACCTACACACAACAACTTTAACGTGCAAGGGATGATTCAAGTCTCAAAGATGAAACACGTAAGAATACTGTGTTTGACTTCACAATGTATTGAGTTAAATTTTTTTTAGTAATTAGTGCCATCCTTTTTTGTAGGGATTAAATATATATATATATATATAGTAATTAGTTCCATTCTTTTTTTATAGGTACCATTCACTGTATTAATAGTACATGCTATGTGATTAACAAAATATTCACCTGCTCATGTAGTTACTGAACTTTCAAACATATATTAGGAAAGGGTGTGCCCCCAATCCCATTGTAATTCCCATAGAAAAAATTCGTCCAAATCCTTCAATCACAGAAATCCTTCCATCATTTACCTTTATAACAGCCTATTCCTTCTAAAACGATATAAGTTGGTTTCTTGATTCACCTGGAAGAAAAGAATTTCATTTCTATTTTATATCGTAGTAGACATGCACTTTATGAGTGCCCCTTGTCATCTAGACTGGGTAATTTTTTGTGAGATTAGTATCAACATTCTTAGCAGTTATCACAAGATTATAATGAAGAAGAATGGATGCCATGAAATGTGCGGATGGTAACATGTCTGACATTGTTAATGTGTGGTTAACGTTTTCATCCAACTTACAAGGAGCTTATTATGCACTATGTTAAGCATTAGCTATCAATATAAAGAGTGCATTCTTACACTTCTACACCACATTATTCACACTAGAAAGATTACATGCAATTCCCCAGCAAGAATCTCTATGCCTGGATTCATCACTAAATTTTCTATGGTGAACTCCATAAGCTGTCATTACTAACTGAATCCCAGGTTGTGCAATTGTGTTCCCATCCATTCCTTCTAGTGTAATACCAGTTTCATTTTCTAAAGAGCACATTCTTACACTTCTACACCACATTATTCACACTAGAAAAATTACGTGCAATTCCCCAACAAGAATCTCTAGGCCTAGATTCATTACTAAATTTTCTATAGTGAACTCCATGAGCTATCACTACTAACTGAATCCCAAGTTGTGCAATTGCGTTCGCATCCATTCCTTCTAGTATAGTGCCAGTTTCATCATTCACAATTACTTGTAGCCTATGATTAGTTGCACTCGTTTTTATTTTTTAATTATATATAATATGTACTATACATTAAATAGTGATAAATTAGTTTTAAAAAATGAAATTTTTACACACACGCACACAACAAAGAAAAGAATATGGGCCCAAATTGATTAATCTGATAATGTGATCCGCTCATGTTTCTTGAGTAATTGTAAATAAATAATGAACAACAGTTTATATTCATAAAGGAACACAACAACATATGGAGACCGTCATTTATTTGTTGCATGCAAAGGGTAATTGTTGAAGTTATCATTTCAATAACATGCACATCGAAAAATAGTGTGCCACTCATTTGAGCCTTCATAGAGGTGTAGTAATACTAAAGGAAACCGTGCCACAAGAGTTTCTACCCACCACTGCGGCTCTTGGCACAAAGCCTAGTTGCTTCGTCTAATCCCGCACCTGTGACTCGATGCAAAAGGTTCTTCACAATCACCTACTCATGCTTAAGTTTCCCCCACAAGTTCTTCAGTTGCGATATCTTGTATGGCCGATTCATTTTCATTTTAAACGCAGCCTCAACATTCTTCCATCCTTGCTTAACAAGGATGCCTTTTTGGAAATTGCCCCGGATTACCTCTTCGTGAACGGTCTGCATAAAAATCCTCTTCATCATCAGATCCCACTGCTCGTGGGATATCTTCCTCCTTCACAACATATCGGCCCATGCACTGTGGCCACTGTCGACGGGATGGGTACAGATGCTCCACATTTGAACACGAGGTGGAAAGGAAATATGAAAATAGTTGAAGATGGACTCCATTCGGTGTGGAAGCTAGGGATCTTCCCCTCTGGAACCTGTTTACGCTAATCGATTGTTGTATTTTGGGGTTTTTCTTTCAATTTTTGATTTCAGATGGCCAACAGCGATGGCCTTCTACCTCGATTTTTGCTGAAGGGATGAAAGAAGTTGAGGGTTATAACTGAGATGGGTGGGGGGAAAGGTACAGTAGGTAGGGTGGGGATTAATTGGGGTTTGAAAAACGGGTCAGAGGAGCAAATATTTGGTCAAGCTGATGGGTCCCTTTTTTGTCAGCAGCAAGAATCCATTTAGCCAAAAATTCATTTTGAGTTGAAATTTTTTGGATGCAAATAGCGCCATATTCTCTTATAGTGGACGCTATCACGTTTAGATTCTTAATAAGGTTGGTTGTATCAAAAAGGCTTGATATGCCCTTCATGGATATAGTAACGGTATATCTATATGGATCACTTGATAGTGACATATACATGAAAATCCTTGGAAGTTTTAAAATGCCAAAAGCAAATGACACTTACCGAAAGAAATGTATTCCATCAAATAGCAAAGATCAATGTATGGATTAAAACAATCTAGACGAATGTGGTACAATCGTCATAGCGAATATCTGCCCAAAGAAGGATATAAAGATGATAATGTTTGCCCTTGTGTTTTCATAAACAAAATAAGTAATAGATTTACAATTGTTGCAATATATGTTGATGATTTAAATTTAGTTGGGACTCCCTAAGAGCTCAATAAAACTGCAGAATACTTAAAGAATGAATTTGAGATCAAAGATTTGGGAAAAACAAACTTTAATCTTGGTTTGCAAGTCGAACACCTTCCCCAAACAATTGTTTGTCCACCAATCCTCATACACAGAATTTTTTTTAAAAAGATGTTACATGGATAAATCGCATCGATTGTCACCACCTATGGTTGTTAGATCAGTTGATGTAAATAAAGATCATTTTTGTCCACTTGAAGGTGGAGAAGAGATAGTTGGTCCTGAAGTACCATACATAAGTGCAATTGGTGCATTAATGTATCTCGTAGATTGTGCATGACCAGACATAGTTTTTTCTATAAATCTCCTTACTAGATATAGTTCTGCACCCACCTTAAGGCATTGAAATGGTACTAAATACATCCTACGGTATTTAAGAGGTTCCATTTATATGTGATTATATTATTCAAGAAGATTCGAATCTTCCTTTATAGGATATGTAGATGCAGGATATTTTTCCGATCCACATAAATGTAAATTTTAAACAAGCCATGTATTTACATGTGGAGGAACTGCTATATCTTGGAAATTTACGAAACAAACATTGACAGCAACATTCTCAAATTACGTTGAACTCATTGCAATCGATGAAGCAAGTCGAGAATGTGTTTGGGTAAGGGACATGACACATCATATCCAAATTTCCTCTGGATTATTCTCAACAAAAGATGGTTCGACTACAATGTACGAAGATAATACGGCTTATATTAAATAGCTCAAAGTAGGCTATATCAAAATTATTTAAGTATTTATTTAAGGTATTAATTTTCTAAGATCTTCCGTGAATTTTTTGACATCATTGCTCTTTGTATGATCTGACATTTGCGGATGGTCTTGTTTCCTTAAAATACCGCCAGTACAGTAGTCCGTCCACCAATTTAATCGCAGGCCACTAACATTTGGCAATTTCATTCAAAAGTTTGGCGCCCGTTCTTCTACACGTTTTTATACATTTTTAAACATTCTTTTCAACCCCACTAATTCTCTCTCCTATTTCACATCCACATATCTCGTGGGACCTACCTGTACTACACAAATCTCCACCATTCAACGCCACTCATTCTCTCTCCTATATCACATAAAAACACATAAAAATCCATTTTCACACATATCCTAACGTTGTTTTAAGTCTCCAACAGAGCAATCTCTCTTGCAGCTCGCAACTCAGCCACTAAATGGGCAAACCACTAACCAGCAGCTCCAACCTTCAAGGTCAAGCAGCGATGGACGACGACCTACGATCTCGATCATGTACAGGACTCAAGTCTTGATTCTGACGACTGAAACTCGAAGGATCGAACAGAAGGGCTTGATTTCAGGTAAGTCTTTTTGAGTTTTTCGTTATTTTTTTTTATTTTTTTTTTAATCTTCGTGTTTCAACTGGAATTTGGTTGTTTACTTGTTTAATTTGGTTGTAAGTTGGAATTAGTTTTGATTTTAGGAGTTGGAAATTTAGATTTTACCAGTGTTGAGTTTGAAAATAAATGGTCTAAAATGTTGGATGGCTTATTGAAGCCGCCCAAAAAATCCAACAAAATATGAATTAATGAATTTTTTAGTCCAAAAAAGAAAATCAAACACTAAATAGAAGAAAATAAAAATTAATCCATTCACTTCACTGAGATGTTGCTTAATTTAATTCAAAATGTGTTTTTATTTGCTTAATATTTACTGGTTTTATGATTTGAAATTTGGAGTCAAAGTTATACAAAATTTTCAAAGTATCAACTGTAAAACATTTCTTTTTTTGAATTGTCTTGTGGTTGACCAATTACTTTGCTTTTATGTTATTATTTTTTATTAACTTCTGCCCTTGGAAAAACTTCCGCTCTACCCCTATTTGCAGATGTCTGGTGAATTGTTTGATGGTGGAGATAGCTCGTTTGATGTTGAGTTGTTAGATATTCCTGCAAGATGTACAGAGGTAAATATTTGCATTTAGCCTACGGGTTGCGATAATTGGTTAGCAATGGTTTATTTGGATACAAGAATGGTTTTAAATGAAAAAAGTAAGGCATTTGTAGGAAAGTTTCACATTACCATCATTTTTATACTGACAAAGCATAAAATTTAATCACTTTATCTTTTTGACTCTTTTTTTGTTTTTGGAAGTCCTTTTGACTCATTTTTAATCACACATACTAAAAGAAATAAATAAATTAATAAATAAGTTTTCACATTTCTCCATAACCTCTCGTTTTAGCCTCACATTCTTAAAGAATCAGTTGTCTTCAAAGAAGCTTTGCCAGATGTCAAGCTCTTAATTGTTTGATTTTGTTATGTTATTTTGTATCATTTTCTCATTAGGGTCAACAGCTTGAATGTAGGGACTGGAACGGATTGGTCGATGTCTTATACTCCCTAGGAGTGAGTAGATAAATGTGTTTTAAATGGCTTTTGAATGATTTACACGTGATAGGTGAAATTTACCAGGACACTTATCTGTCCTAGCCTTGCTGAGTACATAAGCAATAATCTTCACTTTTTAAGAGACAGAAAATAGGAAGCTCTTTGTGAATGTTCAAAAAACATAGATTATTGAATATTTTTCTGCAGCTACTCAGCTAGTTTTTAAATTCTAATGAAGCCCATCTATTACCAGATGTTCCAGTCTTTCATGTGTTCTTATATTATATCACTTGTAATTCCGGAAATATCTGTTCATATTAAACAATTTTCTTACTCTTAACAAACGATGTCGAGATGCTAAAACATGAAAATGTTTACGAGTAATTTAAAGAATTCTGTTATTTCCAGAAGTATTTCTCATAGCCTTCTAATAGAGCTATGGCGGTATAGCTGTTCTCGTTATCCGTGCTTTGTTTGTTTTAATAGATATCTCTATGTTGGTGATGGTATTGTTTTTAAAATTTGACCCTCATTTTTTATTATTTATTATTTTATTTTATTTTATTTATTTATTTCTTGATGCAGCTGAAGAAGGAAAAGGAGACGCTGAAGGATTCCAAGTCCCAGAGCTTTGAACTCATCAGAGTAGAGCTGGTTTCTTCTTTTGGTTTTGCATTGCTTTCCTAAAATGAAAATCATATGCACCAATGAATTCTTCTACTCACGTGTCTCTATGAATCGTGATAATAAAATGTGTTGTGCCACTTTTCATTGCCGGTCATGAAATAGAAATTCAATGTGATGTTTCAGAGGAGAAGTTCTAAACAATGGGAAAAAGAAAATTCTGAAGTGTTCATTATTTATCAAGTTATGCTTTTGTGCTATGATAAAGCTAAATTGTAATTACCTGTTTACTCCTTTATTTTGCATGCTTTGTGTTTTAAGTTCAGTATAAGGAATTAGTTATCTCTATGCTTCTGAGAGCTGACCCTCTTTCTTGCAATTCCACGACTATAACATTTTGATGAATTTACAAAAAGAACAAAAAAAATCATGGAAATAAGAGTAAGCTAGAATGTATGTTGTGGAAACCTGTCCTAATATCAAAATATATTTGACACAGAGTTTAGAAATTCACATAAAGACATTTTCTGATGCCCATGCAAAAGACAAGAAACGCATAGAGGGACTGGAAAGGGAACTGAGTAACTACTCCCAGGAAATAGGTAATGAATTCAATTGCAACTAATATTTTGCATTTAACTCCTTAAGGTGTTATTCATTTTTTTTAGCTCTTTGTCTGTATATCATCGCGGAATTGGATGTTCTGGAATCTTGCTTTTCTGCTAATAATGTGGTTAACATGTGGGTCTATCCTCAGGACCTCAGCTAATGCCACTCATACCCTTAATGCATGTTTTGTATGTTTGAGTACTGAACATTATGATAAACAAGATTTTCGATTATTTTTCTTCTTAATACATGTGCATAATATCCAATCTTGACTACCAAAACTGCTATTATGGTTTAGCATTTTTGATGAAGTTGGTTGCTAATAAATGTGGTTAGCCCTACAAACTTGAATTATGCTCAAGATGCCTTTTATATGTTATAAAAGTTATTGCATTTCAGATTGACTACAGCATTTGGGTTAAAGATTGTAGCTATTGCACTTTTCCATTGAGCATTACATTTCTTGATGCTTCTGGTTTCCAAAGGAGATTTTATGGTTGATACACGAGGGCAGAGAAAATTATTTTATTATCGAAAATTGAAATAAGAAATAGGAGGGAAAATGGAAGAAATATGTGCATGGAGATAGATAGAAAAAAAATAAAAATAAAAATGAAGTACTTAGTGGTCCATCCGAATATCAGAAGTTGCGTGCTTTATGGGCTGCCTGACTCTGTGTTCATCCGTTGTAAGTGTGCCTTACCAATTTCCATCTCTAAATCCCTTTCCAATAAAACTACAGTGGTTTATAGTATATTCTTTTCTTCCTGTTTCCTTCTTGTGCTAGTAATTTTTTCTCCTCAGTGAGGTGGCGAAGAAGCAAAAAGGTAGCAGTAGCAGCATATATTTTTCCCACCATATATCCGTTTTTCCTTTCTAGAAAATTCATAAATGGCTGGATGTCTAAAAAGCATAGTGTGATTAAGTGCAAAGATTGAGTTTTGAGTTGTTACGAGCTCAAGTGGGTGTAAGCTACACTTGATGAAGTACAAGCATAAAAAAGAGTAAAGCATGGCCAAGGGTCCAAAGCCAAGAGTTACGTCTAGGCATCACATAAAGGAGGTTGAAATGAACTTTTTGTAACAAATGTTTATATATGAATTGTAGGTGGCCTAGTGGCTTTCAACAAATTTGTGATAATACTAGGCGTAAACATGAATGTTGTTGATCTCAATGTTTGATGCTAATTGAATTATAAAACCATTTATAAATTTGTATAGGAACAAAGGCTGTATTGCTATAGTACTGAAGTCAGTGCTCTCATTAATATTCACCAAATTAGGTAGTATAGACTGTAGTTGAAGAAGCTGGATGATCATTGGATCCAGAGCCGGTCTTGAGATTCGGAGGCCCTTAAGCGAAATCTTGTTAAAGGCCATTGACAAATAAATTTTTTTTCCAAAAAAACTATATACACTAATTCCAAATACAAACTTTTACTAAATAAAAACTTTCAAAATTATGATAATGATAATACAAACTCTCAAGAGATTAAAATTGGATTCCAATAAATAACAATTTGACTTTTACTTATATATATATAAAAAGAGTCACCTTACCCATAAATTTATAAATTTTGGGGCCCTTATAGTTTGGGGGCCCTAAGCAGCTGCTTAAACTGCTTATGCTCAGGACCAGCTCTGATTGGATCAACGATGCACTTCGTGCAGTCAACAATGACTATTCCACACTGTACCACTTTGAGAGCTTGTGTAATGCAACTTATTCAAAAAATCATTTCATCCACAATCATATTGATTTGAGAAATATTTTTGTGTTTCACATGTTTTTTTTCTACATCTCAACCACATATTCAAAAATTATTTTTCTATTATCTCTATCAAACATACCCTTAGGATGCTCCTATCTCTTCTATTGAAAGTATATGTATGTATTTTCTTCCAATCGAAGTACCCAACTTGTTTGTGTCCTAAGTTTTCTGAAAATTAGGTCTCAGTGTTTTATATCTATCTGTATTGGTAACTTGTGAAATGTGAAGTTTGTATCATCTAATTTGTATCCCAGAAGCTTGAGATGATTCTGACACAAGATGCCCTCTACTGACTTTAGATTAATGATTTGCTGGTTTGCTAATTGTTATTGTTCCTTGCAGATTTCCTTCAGGATGAGTTAAACACAAGAAATTCAGAGCTAAACTGCCTAGGTGAGGAAATATGCAGCCTTCAATTGAAACTCGTGGAGAAGGAAATGCTAGAGGAAGAAGTGGAAAGGCTAAGAAAGCAGTTGAAGATATCTGAGTCCGAGAAGTCATTTTTAATGCAAGAAATAGAAGACAAAGAAGTTGAGCTAACTAATTCAACTTTGTGCATCGAGAAGCTTGAAGAGTCAATTTCATCCACTGGATTAGAATATCAATGTGAAATAGAGAGCATGAAGCTTGATCTACTTGCATTAGGGCAGAATGTTCTTGAAACTAAGAAAACACTTGAAGGAAGAACTCAAGAAAATGCTATAATGAATGAGATGATTCAAGAACATGAGCTTCGATTTCAGGAGGTAGAGAAGGCTATTGTGATCTTAGACAAGGAAAATAAAGATCTGAGAAAAAAGCTCCAAACTTTTGATAAGAACGCCAAATCATTTGTCCATAAAGTAGAAGAGCAATTTGATGAGTGGTTAGTGAAGGATGACGTCCAGGCCTCAATTAATCTAGAGAAAGATATAAGGTATCCTAAAACCTGTGTTTATGCTTTGGATGTTTAGTTATACCCTCTTTTACAACCATTTGGTTCTTTTGTACAAGATTTACAGCCTCTTTGATGAAAGTTTAAACAAAATTGGTTTTGTAAAAATTGGTGGTTGAAAGTCAGGAGAAGTTACGGAACGAGAAAGATGAGTTTTGTGCTTCTTTTGTTGTCTAGTTATAAATGAAGTTTGATCAACTAACCAGCTTTTGAATTAATTATAACCTCCTTTTTGTCTCTACCGTTCAAGATTCCCTTGTCTTCCTTACAAAACACCTCATTTATGTTAGTGTTTTATGCTATTATGCAATCTCTCCTCAGGGTAGATTGGACTTGATGTGATTTGTTAGTCAACCAATTCTATTATTTAGATGGTGAAAGCTTACTTTGATGATGTCGAGTTAACGACAAAAAAAGGAACCTTCATGTTTTCTCTTAGCGGAGAATATAGTTGATAACTAACATGAGATTAGGATCAAAGGAGATCACCTTTTACTTAAAACCAATTTAGGTGAAAAGATATTCAATGCCTCCTGACATTTGGCTTGATATGGTATAGATTGTTGTAAGTTTCATCCAACAACTATCATGTTTTGCATCAAATGATGCAAAATCATGAAACTTCAATTTTCTTACTAACCATTGACCCAACTTTCCACCCAACAAAAAAAAAGAAGAAGAAGAAGAAGATAAATGTACGCAAATTCATTTATTTTTAATTTTATATTTTTAGGATAATTGTTTTAACACTCAAAATTTTGAGACTTCAATGTTGTACTGGTGGTTCTTGTTCGACAATATGTATATATTTGCGCCTCTTACCTATCAAGAATGCAATGCGCTAATCTTAAATCCATTGTTTGCCTAATTATGACACTACCTAAACCTTTTCCAAAGTGCATGTGGGAACATTCTGGGTCCACTCCTCGCTAAACTTGCTATTCCAGGAGCATCAAATATAGATATGAAGAAGAAGATGGCTGAAATGTCACGCAAGATAGATGATTATAAACATCTTGCAAAGAAACTAGAGGTATGTTCAATTACCTCCCGAGATACTCAATTTTTTGTATATATTTCTACTAATGCAGTCACTATGTAAACTATTATTTTTTAGAGCATGTTTTTTCACAGCTTAAGTACATGCTTTAGGCTGCACATTTTATTGACTACCCACTTTTATGCACACATTCTATAGACACAACTTACAAGCAATATAATAATAACTTATTCTTTGCTGATAATGCACTAAACGAGTGAATGTGGATGATTGCTAGGAAGAGCTAAGAATGAAGAAGTTAAAAGCAAAAGAAGAAGCTGAAGATTTTGCCCAGGAAATGGCCGAGTTAAGGTATCAAATGACATGCATGCTTGAAGAAGAGTATAAACACCGTGCACATGTTGCACAAATAGCTTTACAGAGAGTATTCGAATTGGAGGCTCAAGTATGCATTCACGTATTCATACAAAATGGATGTTTGCCATCAGTAGAAAATCACTAAAAAGAATTCATATTTTGTTGTGAAGATTGAGAAAGACCGGAAAAAATCTCTCAACTCCCAAGAACTTGCAGTCAGGAATAGTCATCAAACGTAAACACGGTTTCTGAATTTCTTGAGCTTTTCATTGACATTCTTTGTCAAGGTCTGTTATCTTGTATGTGCCTTAAAGTATGTTTCTGATGTTTAAGCATTGAATCTTGGGATAAATAAAATATACTAACTTCTCTATGTGGTTATATGCTCAGAAAATTTGTGTGGAGGAAGTGTGAAGCCCTGCAATATGTTGTTCTAATGATTCCCAAAGATTGCCTCACCCGATTGGAAGCCATTTCATGTAATATGTCATCAGATCACTGCAACAAATGTGAAAGTCTTTGAAGTGTGTGGTGATGGTGATGTTTTTACCATTTCAGGGTCCTTTATCGGCCTTTTTTTTCATCTTTTCTTCACCCTTTTTGTAACAGTATTTTCACAATATTGATGCTGGGATTTTTATACCATCTGTGTTACTTATTTTGAATGAGGAACGGCTCCGGCTTAGTAATGGCAAAAATGGGAAAAGTGGAAGCCGTTAAGTTGATCAAATAACTTTCAGCTTCCAGACCTAGTTATGACAATTTATGGACGTGGTTTGTTAATTCAAAATGAAATGTAAACTACGTATATTTTTCCATTTATTTTGATCTTATATTTATACATTTATTTTGAGACTTTTTTAACGAATTTATTTTGCAATTTAAATCAATCAATCACATGAAACCTTTCAACAAAATCATCTTAGTCTTCATGTTTACTATCAATTGACATTCGTTCAACCTCTCGAAATACCATATTTTGAGTGAGTCTTTTCAGCAGTATGCAATAATAAGAGTGGAAATTTTGATTTATGGAGAAACACTGGATTGTTAGTTCATCTAGAAGCAAAGTAGTTGTTGTTCCCTTTAGCTATTTATTATTTTTGAGAAATGCACACCTTACAAGAATGTTGACGGTCAAAAATATGGACCTGTATCAATAGATATCCTTATAAAGTTATATAACTTGTCGTTCTTTCGCGTATTAGATGCCATATTGGAATATATGAGTTAGGCGCCAAGGCTCATAGACAAAAGGAGCAGGCAATTTGTGGTAGGACAAGGCGTGGGTTGGGTTTGGGGTTAGCTTAAACTACTTTATTCAAGTTCTAAAGTTCATCTAAGCACAATATTGCAAAATGAGATCCAAAGTGATTTGGATAATCTTGTTGAGATTGGAATTCAAGCCTCAATGTATAATTTGCAAAATGAAAGAAACAAAAGGTGGGGCTATCCTCTGTTTTGCCTCCAGCATGGTTGTTAGTATTCATCAAAATGAAGCATAATAGGCGAGAAAGGGAGAGCAAAAGTAAGTGGAACTTCTTTTACACTTGAAAATATGAAGTATTTATAGAATTTGGATAATAACCGCTCACAACTTCCTTGTTGCATGAGAGACACGTATTTCATGTTGATGATGGCACGTGCCTTCACCCCATGATCTTGCAACTGCTTATAAAGAGGCGCCCTTGACATTACAGTCGTACATCTCAATGGTAGTATGTCCACTTGGATCTTACTTCAAGTCTACTTTGGGATGTGCCTCTTACGTCATCATCTTCACTATCCACTTTCCCTCAACTTAAGTTTACGGTCGTATTTCATCGAAAATAACGGTCATCTTTGTTGAAGTATGTAGATCGTATGGTCCAAGCTTCATCATACCATGGCCGTAGAAATTTGTTCATGCAATTTAGGCTTGGCTCATTTCTCAACCTCACATGCGGTCGTATTAAACCGAAGATGGCCATTTGGTATCCTTTTCCCGGTCGCTTCCCCCATAATGTAGATATTGGCGACCGTGTCTATGAGATGATTTTGACCATTGAGGATAATTTTGATCATTCTGCATCAGACTATTAACCTAAAAAAAATGAAATAGTTGTTTAGATAGTTCTGCAATGGTAATCAGGCCTTTAAAAATGATAAGAATGCGTCAAAACGACCATGTACAATTTGAACAAATGAGGTTGTTATAAATGATCTTGGTCATTCAAAATGAACGTGGCCGTTTGGAACGTGGCCAACTATAGTTGTCTCCACCTCCATTCCTCCATTTCAGCACAACACTAGAAAACTGAATACAATAAATAAATAAATAAAATAAATAATAAAAGAAGAGAACAAACATTAGATTGTTGTCTTAGCGCTTGTTCTATACACATCAATTTTCACTAGTTTCACTTAAGTTTTTCCCTCTAATCATTTTCAACCACTTTTATAATTATTTTATATTTGGTAATATATTTTTTCTAATTTTTAACCATAAATCTAACGCATAATTCTAATAAATATACATTCTCTCCAACAGAACAAGCCCTTGGTACTATAAAATGTGGAAATTTTCTATTTTTACATTCTTCTTGAATGTTTTCTTCTCACCCCATTGTTCCCACCAGCTCGATGGTTGAAATTTTAGTCTTTAGTTGCAAAGGTATAGGCGTGTTATTTTCGTTGTACGTTCTAGGGGGCATTACTGTCATCTCCCACAAAACACTTCCATTTCGTTTTAAGGGCATTGAAATTGTTTTCACACTAGATAAGGGAATTTAAAAACTTTCTACGCTAAAAGAGGCTCGAGGCTTCGAAGACTTTTCATCAAGAAGAGTCCAAAATGGCATCAATTGACTTCCTCCTTCACGCGCTTCTGTAGTTCTCTTTGATCGTTTCTCTATGTATGATTCCTTCATTTTGATGCCCAAGTCTTCTCTTCAAGTTTATTATAATAATTAATTATTTATTTATTTATTTTACATAACCATTCTTCGCAAGGGGCAATTTCTTAACCAGTTTCCAACGTCCCTCCTTCTCTTTGACAAAGATTTCACATTTATTTATTTATATATATAATTCTTGTTTCCCGACTTTGAAGTTTGAACCAATCCTACAGAAAATTTCTTTTCTTTCTCTCTCTAGATTTTCTCCCTCTAGATTTCTTGGGCGTTATTCTCGGCGCTTCTCCCCAATCCAAGATTATCCCTAATTTTCATCTTTGTTCATTTCGCCAAGTTTCAGGTATTTCCCACCAAGATTTCTTTCTTAATGTTTAAGAATATATTTGAATTTAATTCATTTCAGTTCGTATTTTTGCTAAATAATCTGTTTTCATTGATTCTATGCTTTGTCTTGTGTTCTAGTTTGAAGTCTTCTTGTAAACATATAGGACAATCCATATCTTATTTACAATCAATCTATATAGTATGAGCTGATTAGGTCCCCTTAATCTGATCCCAATTCGTTTGGTTCCTTCTGAAAATTGTTAGCTTCGCCACCATTTTCACATTTGTTGACTATTTTTTTGCGCTTGTGAATGATTTGATATTTGAATGAATATATGTCTGGTAGTTTTAATTGGATGAATTAATTTGATCAAGTCAGTGAAAGAATCCGAAAACCCAAAAGTCTTTGGGTTATGAAAAATGTCAAATATGAAGCCAGTGATTGCTATTATTCTTACCCATGGGCGCAAGATATGTAATATATACTAGTATACTGCTTTTTGCTGTGGAATTCGACTGTAAATATAATTTTTGTGACAAAATCTAGTAGATTGAAGAGTTTTTGACTGAATTGTTAACAAGAAATCATTTCACTTTTCGTCCGTATCGGTTGCAGGTTAGAAAATGTTTGGTCACAAGAAATCTCCCTTGCATAGGTTGTCTAAACACAAGTCTGAGGACCCAACCCCGACTAATTTCGGTTCTACTAATCCCTTTGATGATGACAAGCAAACCCTTGAACCTTCAAGGAGAACTTCATCCGATCCTTCTTCGATTACCCCCAATTCACGTGCTAAACTTTTTGATGATGATGATGTGAAGGGATATACTACGATTACTACTATTACTTCGTCGGCAAGAAACAGATACAAGAATGATTTTCACGAATCTGGAGGATTTGAGGCCCAGACTGTGGAGGAACTAGAAAACTATTCGGTTTATAAGTCTGAGGAGACGACAAAAAATGTCAATAATTGCCTCAAGATTGCAGAGGACATAAGGGAAGATGCTACTAAAACTTTGGTTACCTTGCATCAGCAAGGAGAGCAAATTACCAGAACCCACATGGTTGCTGCTGACATGGACCATGACCTTAGTAGGGTACTTCTTCTTAACTTTGTCCCTGCTTCGCATGAACGAATATGCTCGTTTTTGTTATTTTCGTCCTTTTTTGATCATATGTTAATTCAAGTTCATCCATGTTTTACAAGTTCGCTTGGGAGTCTGAAATTAGTGGCTAATTGATTTTAGGGTGAGAAGTTGTTGGGGAATCTTGGGGGCATATTCTCTAGGACATGGAAGCCTAAGAAGGGTCGTCCTATTACAGGGCCTGTAATCACTCGAGGTACTTGTCTTCTCCTTCTTCAGTATATACCATCGCTACAAATTCAGTAAATTAATAAATAATAATAATAGAAAATGTATTCAATAGATGATCCAGTGCATAGAAAGGGTAACCACTTGGAGCAGAGGGAAAGACTGGGATTGACTGCTGCCTCAAAGGAAAGAACAACACGAACACCACCTACCGAACCTACCAATGCATTGCAGAAAGTTGAGGTATGTTTTACACCACTGTTGTAGAGTTGTAATTTTCAAGTATAGAAGAGAAAATCCGATTGATATGCTAGTATTTTGATAGGTGGAAAAGGGAAAACAAGATGACGCCCTGGCGGATTTGAGTGACATATTGGGAGATCTCAAGGAGATGGCTATGGACATGGGTAATGAAATTGATAGGTGAGTTACTCAATTCCACCACTGCCCCACCCCGCCCCTCCCCAACACCCAACTCCACAAAGTATGAATCGAAAAAGTCGCAACAAAGGGGACTTAATTTATACGATATTGCAGGCAAAACAAAGCGATGGACCCTCTTCAGGACAACGTGGAGGAGCTGTCTATCCGACTCAAACGTGCCAATCAGCGTGGCCGTCGCTTGCTTGGAAAATAGACATCCCAATTGGCATTCTTTTTCATCCAATAACTGGAATACTCTACATTTTCGGGACATACTGGATTTATCATTTATGTG
Source organism: Jasminum sambac (assembly GCA_018223645.1). NCBI lineage: Eukaryota > Viridiplantae > Streptophyta > Magnoliopsida > Lamiales > Oleaceae > Jasminum > Jasminum sambac. The sequence goes on from CP073647.1 coordinate 23,454,227, forward strand.
AGTTCGTAGATTCTTTATCATTCTACTGAATTTGAATCACTTGTTCATCTGCTTCAGTTGAGAGCATGCCCATTACTCAGTCATTAACGCTAGTGTGCACATTTATTTTCCGCTTAAAAATGATGAATAATTGTCACGTTGATTTATAAATTTTTCCAAGTGGATCTCAAATTAACACATCTATTTGACTTTATCATCTCAATTCACAACATTACTAGAATGAGGTACTATAAATTTTTGTTCAAAATGACATACAACAAAATTTTCATTTCACATCACATCATTAAGGGTATGTTTGATTGTAAGGAATTGGGTGGAAAAGGAAAATATTTTCCGTGAAAATTTTCCCGCTTTGTGTTTGATGCGAAGAAGGAAATGGAATTTAAATTCCATGGTAAAAGCACTTTAAGCTTGTTCTTGGTCAATTTCATGGAAAATAAATTCGCTCGGGGTAAGGTGATTCTTATTTTCCATCTTAAATGAAATTCAATTTTCTTTCACATCTTTTACAATCAAACGCACCCTAAGAGAATGATGCGAGGTGCGCAAGGATTTGATGGTAGCATTCCGGGGAGAAGATAGCTAACAGTTCATTTCAGCCTACATGATTACGATATTAACATAAATTTTGCATTTGATAGCATTATTAAAGAGAGGGCAAAAAAAATTTGATCGACCACTTTCGTTTCGCTCCACATCATTACTAGAATGATATACTAGTATTGCATAATTGAGAAGTACAATTAATGGTGTATTTGAGTAAATTTTTATTTTGCTAAGAATTAAGATTTTAGACTATGAGAGTATGAGATGTGTAAATAGTAATGAATTTTGATATGAAATCCATGATTAATGACTAACGTTGATATTTGAATTTGAACTATTATCGAGTTATTTTTTAAATGGAGAAAAATTTAAATAAAAATGGGAATAATTAACAAACCATGCCTTCACAAGACTGTTTTTAAAAAGCAGACAACTAAATTGTCATCTCTTTCCATCTCAGAGCGCGAACAATACACAATTCGTGTTCAAATTCCAAAAGTAGACCAGTAAATCGTTTGACAACTAATTAAGATAAGTTCAAAAAAATTAAGCATAAGGTTCAATTTGGGAGATTAATACATCTTTTGATATGTTAGGAGACTAATATTCCATTGCAACAAAGAACAAAGAACCAAAAACAAAATGTACTCGACGTGTTGAGAGAACAATACACGGTTTGTTTTTGACAGTTTTATTGATAAAGTAAACAACTAAATTCATCTCACGTGTATAATTTTCGCAATTTGGTCGACAAATGAAATAACATGAATTATCTATCAATTCTTACAAAATGATTTGGATAATAGCTAAATAGTAGTTATGTTTGCATACTAATTTTATGCATTTTTATGAGTAAGATGAAAGAGAAAATAAATGGAATTGAATGGTGAAGATTTAATAGTATAAATGGACCCTACGAGATATGTGAATGTGATTTGTTTAATTGAATTTGAATTCTAAAAAAATAGGAGAAAGTATGAATTTTAATGAGTATGCAAACGGGTTCTCAACATATGTTTGCATGCTCAGGAGTTTAAAATGAGTCCTAGAATCATTTCACCGTCATCATTCTTTACCCGGTTGGTATTATACATAAATATATCTGTCAAATTGATTGCCAAGCAGAGGCATTATTTCCCAAATCCACCAGCACAAAATATTCCAGTATACATGTTTATGTTTTCTAATGAAAAAGCACTTGTGTACTATCTTCTCAAGGTAGTGTCAATTTCATCATTCTTTCACCATTCCTGCAATATCAAAATTATGTGAGACAGAACGTGTAATAAAGTAAATTGGTATGTATGCAGTCATGTAGAAAAGTTTTTGATTTACTGGAAAATGATGCTACAGCACCCAACATCCCTGTATCATATTCATTTTTCAACCCAACAGATTATGCTTTCCTAATTGCAATAAGGAAAAAGAGGAAAAAAAAAAAAGGCATAAAAAATCACTCATCAGAAATTGAAACTTCATTTCAAAACTGAAAAATATTATTAATATCTGGAAAGAATCTTCTGCCACTCAGATTGGTCCTTACAAAATATTAGCCTATGGTGTGCCAGGCGCGAAATAAGAAGGCGTAACTGTTAAGAACAATGGGGTGATAACTTAAAACTACAGGAAAATATCCTCCTAAACACCTTCCAATCTTAACACAGTAATACGCTGTAATACTCAAAATCTCTGTTCACTGATGGAAATAAAAGTTTAAACAAAAATGAGTCTGCAGGACTTGGTCATCCTCATCTCTCATGCAAAAGAGAGTAAAATAAGCAGTATTTTGGCTGCACTGGGAGACTAAGAGGACTTTCCAACTGTGATTCTAATAGCAATCAAGAGAGGCATTCGAGGTGTCAACTGGTAGTGATTCAACCAAAACATCCTCAGAATTTCTTAAATTGGGAATTGGGTATGGGATTTCTTAAACCAAATCCTGTGTTGTTTGGAATACCAGGTTCGATTCCCCGCAACGTTAAGCTCGCTTGTATTTTCTTCTTCGGACCACTGGAACGTCTCCCGGTCAAAGCGCCAGGGCCTCCTAGGATTAGTGGGGGTGGGGCCCCGATACCCTCGGTTATCAAAAAATAAATAAAATAAAATAAACTAGAATTAATGACATCATGTTTTGGTGACAAGTCAAAAATAAATACTATTGAGTTCAGTTCACACACAAAACATCTATTTCATTTAGGGAACATTAACAGACGCCCTATGTCCTGGTATTGACCTCTATTGAATAGTCTCAAAATTTCAGGTGCTGCCTTCTATTTACACTTGGAAAGAGAAATTTAGAAGAACAGATATCTTGTGTCTCATTTCCACCTCCCTACTATATATAAATTAGTGCCTTCAACATTTGGTTGCCTCATCAGCCACCCAAAATAGAACAACATACAGCAATGACATTAGCACAACCCAATATCGAGGAACCATAATAATAATTGTAAAAAGCACAATGATGACCAAGTGAGGCCAAAATGCCTTCTCCAATTGACGAACATGGCTATTGTCCCACACCTCCACTGTCAAATTTTTGAATGGTTCATGATAAGGTTACAGTCCAGTCAATTATATCACCTGACAAACGCATGATAGAAGCATGGCCATGAAATTTTTATAAACAAACTGAAATGAGCACGAAATGGGTACATAAAAAGTGGTTTGACTTTTAACAAGTGCTTATGAACACGTGCTGCTACAGAGGGGATCCATGGAAACGTGGCTAAGAATGATGCCAAGTTGCCAACTTGTAAGCAATCTTACCCACATTCAGCTTCTATGTTTTCATGGATATTGAAGGGCCCATCTCTGTGTTCGAGGTGCATATATATAAAGACAACTCTCAACTCTCAAAATCCTTAAAGCTTCATGTTCTATATAAGTTGAAAATGGACCAAAATAAAAGGAATAACACTAAAGCAACACTTCTCAGTTCTAGAAAAGATTTAAAACCCCCAAAACTCTTCATGTCCAGTCCAAAACATCAGCATTGGGCAACAGAGAGAAAGAGTTAATTGATTCACATGCCTCTTATCAAAAATCCAGCTTCCGTTTCAAGTGTAGAGGTACTTTAACTGCCGTATGCTTTCATCTCAGTTTATTAATAACATTACATTTTGTATGAGTACTGTTGGCTGCCTCTTGGTCTCATTCGGCAGCACATTTTGGACTATTCGTGAGTCTTCTTTTCTTCAGTAAACTACGCCATTTATTACATAGACCTTCATTGCCAGATTCCATTTTCCTCATATCAGAATGATAAAATCTTATGTCATCAATCGAAGTGGAGAATATGTTCAAGTTGCTTTGGATCATTGAATGGTATACTTTCTCTACAAGCGATGGATATTGTTATACTTCCTACCATCTCCCACTACATAGGATAGGCGCATTGTTGAAACAAAATGTTCTACTCAAATTCTAAAGATCCGCAACACTGAAATAGATAAGAATTCAAACACTTGCTCTGAAGTTCCTATCATGGTGATCTACTAGTACACGGGTACTATTAAAACAAAATGTTCTGCTCGACTTCTGAAGACCCACAAAACCAAACTTGATAGAGGAATTTGAAACACTCACTCAAAAGTTCCATTCTGCAATCTGCAGTTAACTTTAGGTATGCTAGCATCTCAACATGGAAACAAACAAAAGAAGCAGGGTAGGGTGAAATTAAAATAAATGCTAAGACACTTTGGAGGTGAATATTCTGTAGAAAAATTTTATAAAATTCTGGAAGATCGCAGTTCCTATTAAAATTTTCTGAAAATTTCATCATGATTGCATAGTGACATCAGTTCAACGCAAAATAAAGGGCATCGCTTTTGATCTATTTCTTCTCAATGTAAAGTGTAAACCTATTGTTAGTGATTGTTAGGTCATCATGCTTTTATAAACATTTTGAAAAGTGATTGTAAAAAGTGAAAACATGCAGGCCCTGATGAATGCAATTAAAGATGAGTTCAGAGTAATGTAAAAGTAACTGACCAAACAAGCCATTAGTAAAATAATTATCATTCCCCCGAGTATGAGTAAATTATTAAAGGTCCTGCATTTCTATGTATTATATTTATGGTAGTTAACCTGAAATAAATGTATTCTTAAGGTAATTTGTTGGGCGGGATAACAGAATTGCAAACCACATTACTTATCAGAGTCCACTATCAAAGTACTTAGTTCCTACTGTGAATGAACTATCTATGACACACACACTATTCTTAAGCAGGTAATGTAAGGATATATCAATTCCACTAATGTGCATGACAATCTAGCAGGATATTAGAAACTTGACTACGAGAAATTCATGCAAGCAAAACCTATAATTTCTTGGAGCTGAAGGACCCAAATTTATATTGATATATAGAACAAGAAATATCATAGCTGATTCCAGATGCTATTAAAAAACACATATCTCATTAACCAAATTATATACCTATTTTCTTCTTTCTTTTATGTAGAGAAACTTGAATGAAGCAAATTGCGCAAAAATGACTGATAGCAATGCCATATCCAAGCGAATCTTCAGAAAAGCACTTTAAACAGAAAATGAATAGTATAGACAGCCGGTTATAAGTAAGTGAAGATAAAGAAAAAGATACGACGACAATTACCGATAACCAGTTAAAAAGGGGGCTAACAATGGAAATAGAATCTACCTATCTTAGAACTTCTTATACCACATCAAAGAAATGGAACATAAGTTCCAAAGCATCAAATTGAAAATATAAGCATCAAATTGAAAATATAATTTGCACCCAATTCATTTAAAAAAACCAGATATTTCCTATCTCCCATAACAATAGCACACACCAGTAAAATTCAAAAGGAACAGAAGAAAAGAAACCTAACCACAGATCACCAAAACGATGGAATAAATTATTCACGGGTGGTTGATTTCCATGATGTTCTTGACCTTAGGCGCGTAGAGGGAGTAGACAATCGCCTGCCTCTTAGCCACGCTGAGCTGAGACTTTCCGTCGGAGAAGGCAGCTGCAACCGCAGTCGGGTCAGAGATGTCACGGTTGTGGCGAAAGGCATCGACAGTGTGGCGCTTGACGTACTCCCTGATGTTGTAGTCAGGGAATTCGCGCGCCGTCTTCAGGAGTGACCGGAAAAGCGAGAGGACTTGGCTCCGATTAGGCACCGACGCCATCTTTTCGTCTTTTTTTCAGGCCTTGCGGTTGCGATTCAGTAACACAGCAGCGATGGTACACTTCAATGTTCAAAGTTCCTACAAGAAAATGAACTTCAGAGTTGAGAGTGTGAATATCCCTCAGGGCTCACATGCAGTCTCCCTTCAATGTTCAATTTCGATTGACGTGGGTTGATTAAAACATGAACTGGTAGAGAGGCAAATTTTTACATGTGCCTACTCCAAAAGTAGGGGCAGTGGACTGTGGGCCGAATAAATGGGCTTTCTCTAATCTGTGCTTCACGGCATGTTTCTCACTCTCCGAGAGGAAATTAGGCAAAAGGGTTTTAACTTTTCATTCAAAAATAGAGGAGATTAGGACTAGTAGAGCATTTATCTTTGATATTTCATAAATCCTGCAAAACCAAACTAATTGCCAAAATACCGTAATGACGGTTCATCCTCATACTCATCTATGTGGCATCTGCATCATCCTCACTAAACCAATTAGAATTAGACTGTTCATCTTCCTTCTCTTCGTCTTTGTAATGTACCATGCTCTTGTGCTGATTGGACGATTAAATGCGGAATCCTCTCTATCAACCTGATGCATCCATTGTCCATTAATCATATGTACTGTGATTTCAAAATTTTAAGTTAGCTTTAATTGAGGAGTGTGGGCTACAGGAATGGTTATTTGATCAAATTGAGATGCTTGGGTGAAAATATTGGATAGTCACTTGCACAAGTTTTGCTTCAATTTTTTATAAACTTTCTATGCCCTCCAAGTGTTTGATGAAATGTGTCTAAGGGTTTTCATGCTACTTTTCGGATTTTCAAGTTATGTCATGCTTGTTCATGAGCTGTTGATCATATTTGTGAAAAACAAGAATCAAAACCACATTTGATTTTTTCACTTCCAATTAGGCACTAGTTGCTTGTAGGTAGGATTTTGCTTATTGACTGTGTCATTTTTTAGAATCTAAGTTATTAGTTCATTTGCATTATTTCTGATAGAAAACAATTAAAGAAAGTGTTGAGGAACTTATTTACCTAATTTCATTAGATTGGATCTTGAGATTTCACCTTATTTCACATGTTCAACTAATATGTTATGTATTTAATCAGATTTTTGTTGCTAACACGCATTTCAAATTAGATCTACGGTCGGGTTCCACGGCAGAAAAGCGGTATACTAGTAACTTTTATTTTGATTCATAATTTGTTGCGAGCAAGCATTTAAGTGTAATTCAAGTGTATTAAGGTCCAATTTATGTCTAATTGAATATGCACTAATGAATTACACATTCTATCGCATTACACTTTATGTTTAAGACGTGTAAAGCGCTATATATTTTGTATCAAAAAGGTAATAATTTTTAAGTTTAACATAGAGTAATTATTCCGCACTATGTTTTCACATTACACATTCTGTGTAGTTGATTTGTAATGTGCAACATAATACACACTAATGAATTAGACATTCTTTATAATTCATGTGTAATGAACTACACATTATGTGTAACTAATTATTAATTTATTGGTGCATTACACTTTATATGTAAGCATGTGTAATGCACTTCATATTTTGTGTGAATGAGAGATAATAATTTTTAAAAAGTTACATTAAAGAAATTAAGCGTTAAGATTCCACATTATGTTTGATGCAAGAATGATATGATGTGAATAATTGAGTGATTTTTTGTGGTTTATGATGATGAGGATTACATAGCCCTAGTCAAATGCAGCTACGATTGTGAATTGGAAATTGAACCCTTCTGTAATTGTTTTGCTTATTTTTGGTGAATGTAGTATTTTTATAAATAAATAAATAAAATAGTGATATGCAATTGATTTTTGAGGCTTATGAACTCTTGAAGAATGTTTGGGTTTTTCTTGATTGAGATTACTTCTAATATTTTTAGAGTGAAGGATGAAGAAACTGGTAATAATGGAGGATTAGTTGATGAGATTTTGGGTAAAATTTGATAAGATTTTGGATAAAACTTGGATGAAAGGGATTGGGAAATGGACTGACATTATGTAGTGCAAAAATGTGTAATACATTGTAGATAATTTATAATTAACTACAAAGAATATTTCATTAATTACAAATAATTTATAATTTATCTGCAATGAATCATAGAGAATATCTAATAAATTACGCATGAATTACAGAGAATATGTAATTCTTATAGATAATCTTTAATTAATTACAAAGAATAAGAATATATAATGCATTACAAAAAAAAATGTAATGCTTTGCAAATATATTCGAGACAATAAAAAAATGAAGTGATATAAATAATTACACAACCTGTGTAATTCATTTGTAATGTGTAATAGAATAGAAACTAATAAATTACACATTTTGTGTAACGGAATGTGTAATAAATTACCCTATGTAATTAATATTTTAATTCATATATCCATTACACTTTATGTGTAAGGCATGTGTAATGGGCATGTGAATAGGTGGAAAAAAAATGTTTAAAATGAAAATAATAAAATATAGAAAACTATGAGAAAATGAAAAAGAAATGAATGAAAATAGAAAATGAATGAATTAAAATCGTTCAAATGGGCAAGTGAAGAATCGAACCCAAGATGGTTGAATTAGTTAGGTATCTTACTAGCTGCACTAGGCCATAATATATTCATTTTCATGTCTTTAACGATATATATCGTTGAAATTGATCCGGTCCAAAAATACCAGATTTTTGCAATTTTCCCTGAATGTTTGTGTGCAATGTCTATTTTTTTTTTATATAAGAAACAAATTATTTTATTGCCAACAAAAAGTCATAAGTTACATACAAGTGGATAAGCCATCCACCATAACCTACAACCACAACGATCTTTAATAAGAACTAGTTATTGCATGTAACATCTACATCTACCATCTATATCATTAAAAGGTGTCCAAGAAACTATCCGGGTCAAGTCGGACCAAGTACATCTCCAAGATATCAAACATTCCGGCCGCTCTTGCCCATAAACCTGTGAAGAAAATGATGCTGTAATACTTTACCGGCCGCAATGTCTAATTAATAATACTTTACCGGATTTATGAAATTTTAAACCTAAAATGGTATATTATTGTAAACATCCCTCAAAAATCACGTCAAATGAACATATTTGTGTAAATTAGGTATTTTTGTGATCTAATTTGCACGAATCAGGTGTGCGCGATTGCGCACTTGAAATTTAGGTTTCGACCTAAATTTCTACCATGCAATCTCACAATCTATGCGATTGCATGACTTTATAATTTTTTTTAGTTTTTAATTTTTATTTAAATTTCTAAAATTTAACCCATTATACAGTGTGTAATACATTATACAAAATTGTAATAGAATATACAGAGTTGTAATACAATACATAGAATTGTAATGCATTATATTGAGTTCTAATGATGTGTAGCACATTATATTCAGGCATAGAATTTGTATATGGTGTCTGTTTTGGATGGTAATATATTTTTTTTTCACATTTCTCAGTCTCCTTTAAGAGACATCATCATATCTCTACGATCTCTAATTTGTACTAAAACATGTACTATAAAGCAATTTGACTCGTAAAGACTCAAGATCAAGTGTTTTGGAGTACCGAGATTGTGATTTTAAAATAAAGAAATGAAGTTGATGTACAGCATTGAAATATCTAAGGACTCAAAGTCTTCACACTTATGCCACTGAAAGACGGACTTATTTGAACAGAGTTTTGAAACATTAAAAGTGAAGTTTTGATAGCGTGGACTCTTCTTGAACTAATGGATTGTTTGTAGGGTGTAGCCAAAGATTCAGGTTGGGGGGGGGGGTAGTCGGGGTGGTGGGTAGCGCACAAAAAATTTTACTGGGCTCTGTCCTTTTCCTGTAATATCGAAACTCACTGTATATTCTTGTTCGACAAATCAATGATATAAAAAAATAATTGATAATATATATGGAAATGATAAAATTGAATTTTTCTATTTTTCATCAAAACTAATATATTAAAATTTAAGATTCTTGCTTGCAAACAGTAGCAAAGAAAACCACTTGAAAATAAAAAAAAAAAAAATCATAAATTCCCCACTAGAAATATGGAGTTGGAGTCTTTTACATGAAAAAAGAGAAAAAGTAATTGACATTTCTCATTTAATTAGTAGTTTTTATTGAATTTAATTAGTAATTGAGTTTGAAAGATAAATTGTAATTTTATATGACGTGACCTAAATTTACACAATTACCAATAAGTGAAAAGGCAAAAAAAGGGGGGAAACGATGAAAATAGGCATAAAAAAAGTTAAAAATTAATGCTTCCAACAATCCAACTACCAAACATCTGTAAGACAATCGAAAAATTAAGGCTTCCAACAATCCAACTAATTAAAAATTAAGGCTTCAAATCTAAAGGATTATCTAGAAAAATTAATAGACATCCCCTTTCATTTGCCCACCATAGATTACCAGAAGAATCTATATACTTGGCCAATATCAAGCTTTAAGAGAACTTAACCTCCATAATCATTTCATTACTGCTTCAATTCAACTTTGATAAAATTCTTATCCAATTTAAAGGGAATTATTTGGATGGCAATTTAATGGCTCATTTAGTGTTTCACTTTGGTTCATTTACCACTACAATTGGGGTTGGCATTAGTTTTTGCCTCCAAACTAATTGGCTAAATACAACATTAAAATGTTAAAGGTTAACTTGCCAAATTGCCAATCTACAAATTACAAAGTTCCAAGCAATGAAACAATGACACAATTATTAAATCTTAATCACTAATCATTAACCCTAAATCTAATCACTAAATTAGATATTAAAAAATTAGGGTTTTTTCTATATACTACTAGAATCAATAATCATTAAACACTTTACATCTAGAAAGAGGAAAAAAGGAGAGTGAAAATCAAATTAACTCACTTCGAATTTAAAAGAATCGAACTGAAAAAGCCAAAAACCGAGATGCAATTGGACCGTGGAGGCGCGGACGAACAAACTGTGGGACTGTGGATCGTGGAGATCTTGGGAGCGCTGTCGGATCGATCGCTTCGAGCGAAGCCGTCGTCAACTTCGCCGTTGAGCGAGTAAAGACAAGACGCGAGTCGCGAGAGAAAAGAGAACGGAGAAACGAAGAACTGAAGAAGGCTGAAGGCAAGAGAAGCTTAGAGGGTGTTAGCGGATGAGTTTTAATGTATTTTTATGAGTAGGAAGAGAGAGAATAAGTGGAGTTGGATGGTGGAGATTTAATGAGTGGAGAAATATATGGATATAATTTGTTTGACCAAATTTGAAATTTGAAAAAAATGCATTAAAATGCATTTTGTTTTGTTTGCTAACAGGACCTTAGTCTAGCCGTCTGGGCAGTAAGTACGAGGTTCTCAGCTTCTCAGGTTCACTTTGCTTTTTTCAGTTTTGGGCTAGCATTTTGGCCCAGCTTTTTTTGGGCCAAATTTTTTTTGGGCTTCCAAGATTGAGTGGGGTCCAGTTTGTTTGTTCAATGGACTTCTGCAAAACTCAATGAGGTCAATTGACCTCACTGGGCCTGAATTGCCTCCACCACTACTAGGAAGCAAAAGCCCTAGGCCTCATACTTCAAATTAATTTGTAGATGTAAATATTTTTTAAATGTTCATTTACACCTTGAACTAAACTCACAGTCCAACCCCACCTAACTATACCCTTGGACTTTTGACGGATAAAAGTTAACCTCATGACTTAATATCATTTTTTTATAGGTTGCGGCTAAATGCACCCAGTTCTTTACTAAATACACCCATTTTTTTCTAATTTCCAAATATACCCTATTATAAAAAATTAATAATAATAATTGTTCGCTCCACATGGAGCGAACACAATTAAAAATTAAAAAAAAAAAGAAAGGAAGGAAGAATGATGGATAAAAAAAACTTTTCTATCATTTTTTTGTAAATACTTTGACGAGTAATTTCAAAATTTTTAAAAGTTTTTTGCACCCACTCAATTTTTTTTTAATCCTTGTATTCAATACTGACCGGATAAAGTTAATTACTATATCATAAAAAAATAAATTTATCATCAAAATAGTTGCAAAAAACTTTAAAAATTTCAAAATTACAATGGTTCAAAAAATTTGAATTTTTTTAATAATTGTATTCAACACTAACTAGATAAAACCAATTACTATATCATAAGTGTTTTCAAAAACTTTGAACAAAAAATTATAGCAGAAATTGCATCCATGAATGAAAAATCAGAAAAAAATTGTTGATTTTTGCTTCTTTGTTTTTTCTTTTTCTTTTTACTCTCGTTGCTACATTCACAGCGAAGGAGTTTTTGCTTGTTCGTTGTGTTCACAACAAACAATTAACAAAAAAGAGAGAGAGAAAAAAAGAGAAGAGGCGAGGCTGCACATGTGTATATTAGTCTTTTTAATTTTTTTTAGATGGGTGCACTCTGCAAAATCGCTGGGTGCATTTAGCTGCACCCTTTTTTATACTGACATTGAACCCATTATGGAAAGCGAACGATCTGAACAATGAAACTGGATCGGAGAATATCGACTTAAAATAAAACAAGTCCTTATAAAACTACAATTACTTGATTTATATGATTAAGATTAATGAAATTGAAATTGAATTTTCGGGACCTTGTTGATGAAACTACGGACACTGAAAAAAAAAGAGAGAGAGAGGAAATTATGACCTCAAAAATCAAGATTCCGAGGGAGACATACATGGTATAAGAAAAAATGTAACATACGTCTACCTTTTGTCTGAGCAGAATTTCCAAATATCGTGATGATATCTCAATTCAAAAAGTTTACCAACATTTTTTCTTGTTCGCAAGTTTAATGTCAACATTTAGTGAGACATAGAGATAAAAATACTACATTGTTTCTTACTTGATCGCCAAAAAATAAGAAGTAAAAAAGACTCATACTTTGCTGTTAAATACGAATTATCATTAACATTTTTTTAAATAATTTTTGTAACAAAACATTCAGAGCTTTCTAATTATTAACTAAGGAGACACATTGTTCTTAACTCTAGAAATGACAACTCAAAATCTCCATTCACCTCATTTGATACATCCTTCCATCCAACTTTCTAAACCTAAACTATTTAATTTCTCCACTCATTTCCATTCTCTCTTTGTTGCTATTGAGTATGAAGAATGACATCGCATGTTCAGCTTCCGTTAATATTGATGGTGATGAATCTTTGTCGTCTGAGTCAACATGTAGACCAAATCAAAAGACAGATCAAATAAAATAGACTTTCTATACACAAAAGTTTTAATTAATAATTTTTACATTACAATGGATCAACAATGATCTAGTACATCCAAGTGCGCCATAGGTATAACACTCTCGAGTGTTTTCCTGTCACATATTATTCCTATTGAGAAAATCGAAATTAGATGCAAAACCAGCACGACGAGATAAAGTTCCAACAATTCGAAAAAATTTCTGGCAACGTCTTTGGCCAGCTGGTAAATGTTTTTGACCGTGTTGGTTTTAGATCTGATTTTGGTTTTCCCAATGAAAGTTGTATGTGACCGGAAAACACCCAAAAATGCTATAACTATGACACACCTGGATGCATTTGATCATTTCTATACAATGAATAATAATAGTTTTCCATGAATCAGATTCATAAAGATTATTAAAATCACAATGCAATAAACATCTCATCACAAGATTTGTATGTCCGAAGCACAATATTATAAATATCTTATTAAACTCAAATCCACTGTCCAATTGTGTTGGAGCCAAGTAATTCTTACAAGATTTTCGTCCGTTCCAAAAATCGAGCACAAAATTTTCATATATATATATCATATTAAATCAACAAAAGAATAACGTTGATTCATCCCATAATTTGATTAAGTATTAAACTACTTGCGACAAAATAAAATCAGCTTGACAGAATTGATGGTTAAAAAAAAAAAAAACCAACCTCCCATAAAATTATGAAAAAAAGGGAAACACTGGTTGAATGGGCAGAACTCCGCAAAAGCCCAATTTTAGGTTGGGCGATCGCCTCTATCGCTCTCTCTAAGGGCATCTCCAATGCATTCAATCTCATTGGAATGTCCAAAAGGAGAGATATAGACACAAAAAAAAATTAAATGGGTCCCTCATTTTTTATTTTTCGTTTTCTTTAATCACTTTTATCTCATTTATCCCATTTTTTCCTCACTTTTTCTACCTCGTTTCTAGAGCCATGTCCAAAATCAAACATCAACCTACACATCTTTCACTACTATTTTATTATTATTTTTGAATTTGTTTCCATCTCTTTCCTCTTTTTTCGTTTTTTCCTTTCTTTTTTCTCTACACTCTCTCCATTTTACTCCAATTAAAATAATCATCATATCTCTATCTCTCTCCTAAATTTTATATTTTGGACATGGACATGCATTGGAGATGCCCTAACATCTTCTAAAGTTACCGTTGTCTGTAAGAAAGAACACATATTTTGGTATCAAATATGGAAATATTCCAAAAAATAAAGAAAATCTTTCCTATTTTACCCTCACACAAGTAAATTAAACTCTATATCTCTTCTCTCTCCCCTCCTCCGTGTCCTATATATAAGAAAGCCCTTTGAGATTAAAGAAACTCCAAACATACTTTCTTGATCAGCCAAATACAACTTTTACGCTATATTTCGAGATTCACAAACCAAGAAAAACCAAGATGGCCATCCAAGATTCTACGTACCCATATTGTCCCCACCTTCTTTTTCACTGGGCATTCCTGAATGCACATTATTTATATTTTAAATCAGTTTTGAATTCCAGATATCGAATCTGGTTTTTCTTGATTTGGCTGTTTTAAGCGTTCTTTCAATCTGTATTGTCCAATTCTGGGTTGAACGATTTTGATCAAGATTTGGAATTTGTTGGCTATTTCTTGTGGTAATTTCTTATCACTTCTTGTGGTTTATTCAATAATAATTCAATTGATCAGTTTGGGATATCTTATTTCTTCAAATATCGTTGCTAATATTGTTGCTCTGTTTACAAAGATGGGTCGAGCAAAGCTATCATTATAACTTAGAGATTGCAAAAAGGCTCGTCGTGTTACTTTCGAGAAGAGAAGAAAAGCTTTGGAGAAGAAGGCCTTTGAATTGTCCACACTATGTGGAGTCAAAATAGGAATGATTCTCTACGGGCCTTCCGAAGGTGACGGCTCGGTTGAGGCCACCATTTGGCCCGAAAATTGTGAAGAAATTGAGGATTTGATCTCCTCCTTCAAGAATGGATCAGATGGTCACTTTTGCAAGCAGAGAACATATAACTTGTCGAACTTCTATAAAAATGAGTTGAAGAAAGTCAAAGAAGAGCTCGCCAAAACGTGCAAAAAGAACATTCAAACCAAGTATCCCACTTGGAATGAGGAGTATGATAAATTGACTTCTCAAGAGCTAAAATCCATTAGTAGCCTTATTCAAGATAAGATCGAGATAGTGAAGTCGAGAATTAATCTTGTGAGGGCCATGATGAATCAGAAACAGCAAAGTCAAAGTGGTTTAAATTATCAGCAACCGTTGATGCCTAGTTTTGACGATCATGAGTCATTTGAGATAGGTGATCAAGGGTTGATGACAATGATGATGAACAATGGTGCATCTAGCAGTGGTGGTGATGAAAACTTAGGTTGTCAAGATTTTGGGTTTGGGTTTCTTGATAATGTTCTACTTCCCAATGATGAGTTGATGATGATGTGCAATTATTTACCAAATACATGTGTAATACCAGAGTACGTGGAGAATCCATTTTATGACCTCCAAGATCAAGTTTCCTTGTACTGATGGACATTGTGATTTATAGTTCTACGGTCGAGGATCAACGAAACTTTTGATTGTTAACTTGACGGTGTAGACAGTAGTGTAGTGTTGATTTCGATATATCATCTTTGCATCAACAATTTTGTAGCGATTTTTTGGATTATGTGTCACTGATTTTAGTATATTCCCTTTTCTTTTGCTTAATTTGCAGTGTGTATCTTGTTTTGAGTAATAGAGCTCATTTGTACTTCTTGTGCTTTTCTTGTTATATTGTGATGCGTAAGAGAACCCAGTTCTATTTTCGAATTTTCTTTCTTCGTTCATTGTTTTATTTAATCAAAGCAGTATATGTGCATTGTTTTGATTGGATGGAATGGTGAAAGATATAGAAAATGGAACTATAAAAGAACATAGTGTATGTAATGCCAATTCACTAGACAAACAAAGGAAAGAGAACAATTTCTTTATGGTGAATTATAAAAAATTACATTACAAAGGCAGAAAAAGATAGAAATTCTTTAATACATACAATATATGCAATATACCAAAATCCACATAATTTATACGATGCTTACTTTAATTTTAATGAAATAATTCAAAAGACTGTATGAGAAGATTGTGGACAACCTATATATATGAATTACAGGTCAACATAATCATTTAAAAAAAGGAGGATCGATATGTTAAACGTGCTGGGATAATTTTTATTGTCGCAGCACTAGTAACATATCATTTCAAAAAACACAACATTCATTCACAACAATTTAGCTTTTAGCTTCAACACTTCAATTTCACCAACGATTTAATTTACATCGTTTAACCTTCAACAGCGACTTCTGCTAGCAGTGTTGAAGCCAGAGATGGTCCATCATTAGAAGAATTCTTCTCGTCTGCTTCAGGCAATACATGGGTTGACTCTGGATTTCTTCTTGAGAATCAGTTTCTGTATGATTTGCTTTCACTTTGCTAGACTTTTCTTGAGCTTTACCAGTGGTAGATTCTTGAGATTGTGACTTACATTGTGAGTTCTGGATGGGCTTCTTCAGAGCAACATTATCCTTGATGCCATTTGCACGGGGGGACGACTTTGGTGAGTTGGGCTGTTCTTTACTTAGTCGTGGTGCTAATACACGATCCTCCATGTTCTACGGAAGTGCCAGGCTGTTCTTTACTTAGTCGTGGGCTAACACACGATCCTCCATGTTCTGGGGAAGTGCCTTTGTTCCTTCCGAGCTTAGGAGACATAGGACGTGTAGTTGGGATCTGTACATAAAATGAACAAAAAAAGAAAAAAAAAGAAAAAAAGAAATCCCTTTTAACCACATGTTCTCGGAACATATTAAAACCATAAATATCTTAAATATGTCACATATAATCATATATTACGAGGAACTAAGAAAGCAACATTGATTTATGTTATTTAAGTTCAACTTTTGGAGGGGCTGCTTTACAGAGACGAGGCATTGGAGTAGCTTTAAATTTCAAGCTCTTCCTAAGCTTTATCTCCGCCTCTTGATTTTCCCACAACCAAAAACTTATAGTGGTTGTTTGATACAACTTAAATAAAAAATTATATTTTTATTCTATTATTTTCAAACGATAATTATCCACCATATCAAACAAGTACGGTTTTGGTCACCCTCACTTAACGTGGGTTATCTTAGCAACCGTTAAGTGAGCGTGGGAATTAGTAAAATCGAGTATAATATCAATATATAATGAGAGGGTGGGTTGACTCCATTTTATTTGATTTAATGAGAAATTTAAAACAAGTATAATATTAATATATAATTTTTTTATATTAAAAATTTCTTATTTATTGCAAATATGTAAACTAACATGTCTAGCTTCAATCTAAATTTTTTTTTTAAGGAACTTAAATTTGAGTTATAACTACACACTACTGAGAAAATAAAATAAGATAAGAATTTGTTTAGAAATTTAGAGCTTGTTTGATCTAATTTATAAAAAAAATTGTTTTTCTCTACTATCATTTTCAACTATTTATTACACAGATTTGGTAATTTTTTATATATACTTTTATATGTATCTTTTACATCCCAACCACACATAAAAAAATAATTTCTTTTGCAATCTCTATCAAACATGCCTTTAATCTATGTATGTGTAGGATGAGGTCTATTTCATGTAAGTTGCGTTTTGCTTCCTTCAAATTTTTGATAGCCAATTAATTTAAAAGGAAACAATTGACTTGATTATGAGTTAATATGCTTCCTTCTTAGGATCTAAGCAAATAATAAATGATTTTTTTAACTAAAATAATAAATGACTGTTAGCTTTTATGCATTGCAAAGTTTGAAATTCAGAAACGTTGCATTTTTGTTGACAACTCAGGTGCAAAAATAATAACATTTTTATGATATAATGTGTAATTTATTTCAGAATTAATTGATGGTATTACTCTATTATTTCATATTCTCAATCAAATTCTATACCATAACTAAAGCGCAATTAATTTCTTACCATTTGATTTCCTCCCGTGAATGGATTTCTATACAATCATGGCTCTTCACACAGTTTATTCTCCTTTGGCATTTGTTCTGTGATCAATTAGATGCAATGGTAGTGCGATTAGTAGAGGTCGTTGTGGTTGCATGACGGTCAATAGAGTTAGGGTTACATATGGATGATTTGTGAGTTGTGACTTTTGCTTTGTTTTTCGTTATTTTTGTGACTCTTTGTGCACCAGTAATGGTTGGATGACCACCAATGGTGGTTGTGTGACCGACAATGGTGGTAGTTGTTGTGTGGCGATGGTGGTCGGGTTTTTATGATCTCGATGGTGGGTGGTTGTGCTACCAGTGTTGATAGTGGTCGTTGTGCGGTCACCGTGACAATGTGATTGCGTTTGTGACACTGATAAAAACCTATGACTGTCGGTGGTGGTTGTGTGACCCATGGTAGTGGTTGTGTGACCATCGGTGGTGGCTATATATGTGACCGCCAATGGTGGTTGTGTGACTAGAGGTGATGGTTTGGATGTTGTTGATGGTGTTGTACTTGAATAAATTTAATTGTGACCAAATATTGGAAATAATTCAATCGTAATAATAATTATAATTTATAATAATGAATCATTAGTATATTTAATTTTAATACATGACCGGTGTTTAGTCAAATGGAACTTGTTTTGTCAATTATCAAAAATATTTTGTAAAGCTTTGTAGTTGTCAAACTTTTCCTAGCTTTTAAGTAAGTGGAAGTGATACGATTCCGGGTAACTCCACGCCGACCGAGACACTCCACATGGCAATCGGGCCAATTACGTGGAGCCAAGTGAAGAAAGTGGGACGAGCATTGATGGCATGGGTGGAAGAAGTTTGTTAAAAGATCCTTAAGGAGTCATCTCAAAGCTCGGGTCGTCCAACGGGAGCTCACGAGCCTAAGTGCTAGAGACGAGAGAGAGCAATGATGAAGAAATAGGCCGAAATTATGGCGGTACATTATATTCATACGGCCGTAATTGCTGTATTACGGCCGTACATTTTTTGGCACTGAGGAACAATATTTTTTAGAGAGTTAAATACAATCGTATCTTTTGGTAATATGGCAGTACCGATGGATTTACGGCCGCACGTTTGTACCTTACGGCCGTAACATGAAGAATCCAGGTTTTGGCCAAAAATGTGTAGAGACCAAAGTACAGCCATACATTTTGGATATACGGACGTATCATGGGACTTACGGCTGTACAGGGGGTTTTTACGGTCGTAAAATTTGACCGACTTAGTCATTTCCTCTCTATTTATATTTTTTGGATATTTTTATATTTTATTATTATTTTCTTGACTTGTGATATATATGTAATGCAAACAAGCTCATTTTAAGATATCTCTTGATCATGAATACACGTTAAAAGCTTTATGCTTCTTGGAGAAAAATTTAATCTTCTCTTCTTGTTCTTTGGAACAAATCAAACTTATCAAGAATGTGATCAACTCATGTGGCGTTCACCACTGCTGACTGTCTACTACGCACAATCGAAGGTGATAGGTTTTAGCCTATTGTTGTCCACTTTGTGAGTAGAAGATCATCCGTTTATCAATCACTACTAGTTGTTTAGATTTTCGGGGTTCGTATCCATTTGGATTGGATTGCATTGGCAGTAAGCGCAACGAGGTCCGTATCAAGAAGAATTTGTTTTTTCGTAAGAAAGGTGGTGGTGAGATGTTTGATTTTGAACTTTTGTTTATGGGTTTAAATCTTACTTTTGAAAATGTCCAAATATTTTTAGTTACATTAAAATTTTAATTAATTTATAAATATAAATACATTCGCTGGTAATAGAGGTGGGTTTGGGAATGAGTTGGTTCTACTCCAATTTTTTTCCCTGTATGGGTGTATGTTTACTATTTTTTTTTAAATCTCGTTACTCTGAAAAAACGTTATATTTAATCTATATATTATATATATAATACCAGGAATTTTTTTTACCGATTCTTTAATTAATTTTTCAATATTTGCCAGCCTTCCATCCCTCATTTTGCTTTTGTTTTTTCAATAAAAAATCTCCATGGGCCTTATGATGATGCGCCTTTCCATTCTCAGAAGAATAAAGCTACTAGGACTCATTTGGTGACTCCCTCCCACTTTTGACCTTGTTGACTAATTTAAAAAATTCAAAATTTCACAACAAAGAGGATCCGAACCCTGTGAAAGCTAAAATCTCCAATTTCATATGACGAATCTGAAGCTTCCTTCCTCCGTAATTTCGTTGAAAGCTTCGTCCCTTCAACTCTATCTGAAGCTTGCAACATCCTCCTTCCCTTCAACGGCCATGGATTCTTGACGTTTAAAGTTACTTGTTCAACGCGACCGTGAGTAATCGAGCAAACTTACACCTGTGTATTTTCATCGCCAGTGAACATGTCCGACGAACAGCCAACACATGGTTCGACGAGCAGCCAACACATGGTATTTCGTTCCACTTTCTTAGTTTGTAAATTTGCTTCACCAAATTTGGACGAAATTTGAAATTTTGATGTGGAAATTTTTTACAGTATATTTTTCTTCCCAATTTCTTGAATTGAAATAGGCTTTGGCAGAAACAGTTAAATTGAAGGAAGTTGTTGGATTTTGTTTACTTGGATTGGGGGTTTAGGGTTAGTGTAACATAGACGATTTCTTTGGTATATATTGCACTAGTACTTGCCCATCTTGATTAACAAAATTTATAAGAACACAATATGCGATTTTTTTTAGAAAGATAACTATTTTTCCTACTGAAGAAAATCACTTAGATGGTGTTCTTGACTGTTATTTTTTATGTGCCAATGGATATAATTTCACAATTCTAAAAGCTTATTTAGAGCTCTTGTGAGCTAGGCTCGAAACTTATGAAGACATACTAGAAACATTCATGTATAATTGGGCCGTGTAGTAGAGAAACTCAAGGAAGAGAAAATCAAATTGCTTCTAAAGTTGAGTAGTCGACCAGTGAGCAATTTTTTTTGAAATAATCAATGTGCAAATTTAGTAGACGAGCACAGTGTGAATTTAGGAATTTAGGAGCACTACAAGTTGAGTGTCATGCTCTTAGAAATTCTCTGGGAAATTTTTTAGAAGATGAGTTTAAACGGGTTACTTAGAACTCAATGTGAGTTAAAGTATGTTTAAGTAAAAAAATGAGTTGTGCAGCATGTTTGGGGCTGAAGAGTTGCTATTTTGGGTTTTATCCAATCATGCTCTTGTTCGTGTCATTTTGGTGTTTCAGGTTGGTGAAATCATTGGCAGATTTGTAAAGAAAGGTTTCACAGCTTTTAAAGGTTTCATTTTCGTGTTCTACTTTAATTAACTATTTTCTTTGAGTTTCATCTTCGAAGGTGAAAATTTTTGAGAAGTTTTATTTGCATATTACTGCTCAGATCTATGGTACAATGTGATGTTCACAATATTTATTTGAGTGTGTAAAATGAATTGTGAATGTTATCTACCAAGAATCTTTTTTTCATAGCTATTTTTCTTTCTTGTAGCAATGTAGAATATGAAAACACATTATATATCAAACCATATGGAACACAATCCTTTTTCACTCTTACTATGTATAACAAAATGCCAATTGGATATTCCGATTAGTCAATAAACATGCTCTTAGATCTTGAATAATAATAATAAAAAAAAAAGATTTTAGAACTTGATTTGTGTCTGCTTCAAAAGCTAACAGAAGGCTAGTCAATTTTGACTTGTTGAGCTCATTGGTCTGAAATTTGAAAAAATCGTTAAAGAGGTTTGTATCCTTTGAAATTCAAGGTTGATACTTTACAATGGAGGGCTCATCATTTTCGTCTTTTGCACAGGTTTTGTCTCAATTCTAACCTATCTATACTTTTGCTTCATATAAATTCGAATTCGATTTTAATTTTTTAATTTTTTTAATGTTTTAATGTAGGCAAGGCAAGGCAAGGCAAGGCACTGGTGTAAATAGTTTTCCATGTATTAGGCAATGGAACCAAATTGCATCAAGGGAAGTGTTTCTTCGCTATGGTTGTGGCAAAAATATTCAAATTTTCACTTCGATGACAGAGGCCAATAAAGCAAGACGATTTGCTAGATGTGCTAGAAGAAGGAACAGTAGTTGTAATTTTTTCCATTGGATTGATCTCGATACATGCCCTATAGGTCGAAGATTGGTTCCTCTAACGGTAGATGATTTAGTTATGTTGAGGAGTAAAGGAGCAGTAGATGAATCATTGGTTGAATCTTATGAAAATAAGATAAGAGCTTACAAAGAGGAAGTTAGACCTTTGAAGGAAGAAGTTGCAAGTTGAAATCGGGATCATTCTCAAATATGTTTCACATTGCAGTTATTATGGTAGTATTGTTGCTGGCCTTTTTGATTTTGAAGTAGTGTTTAGTGGTGTGAATTTTAAAGTGACATGGCAGTGGTGTTAGTCTCTTGTAATAATTTAGGACCTTATTATTAGTTAAATGTTCTACCTTGTAATGTTTCAAGTAGTTAGTGTCGCAAAAATTAGTTAAATGTTCTATTATGAAATGTTTCAAGTAGTACATTAGTGTTGGAAAGTAAACTGTTGTGTAACTTCAGATTGCCAAAGAAGCTGCCAGGTCCCAGTGGGTTCTTGTTAATGCTGCTAAGCTTAAGTTGGCTATTTGCTGGTACTTAAGCAGCAGCTAACGACTACTGCTTAAGTAGCAGCAGGTCATTGCTGCTACTGCTTTTAAACAGCAACAAGTATTAGTGCTGCTTGAGCAACAGCTAACATAGTATTATGTTATTTGATGCTTCAGATATGGTCCTATACACAATACAGAATAACCGAATGAATACACATTAATGAATACCAATACACAATGCTTCAGATATAGTTATCCAATACACAATAACAGAATACATCCAATATCCGATATGGTCCCAACATAACAAGTATACACATTAATGAATACCACAAATTAAGTGTACACATAGAAAGCTAAATCCGATATGGTCCCAACACTAGCATGATATAGAAAACAAAATTCACAAAGCATATAATGCAACATTATCACTTGTCTACATCTCCTTGTGTTCCACTTGTATGATTACTATGTTGATCCATGGAATAGTTTGGCACAAGGTTCAGTGCTCCATTGTTATGTTGATCCGTTGAAAAGATAGGCATCAAATTCATTGCTCCAGTTGGACCCCATTGTTGGTAATGAGCACCCTAAAGAATTAGCGAAAATTATTATACTGTCAAAAGTGATTTGCAAATTGATGGAAATTTTAATGATTAAAATTTGGACATACCATTAACTGTTATGAAAAATATCCGGGATTAAAGAGTGGGTATTGTTGCATCTTCGTCGATGGCTGTATGGATACTTGGCCAACTGGGTTGTGCTCGGCGCAACAACCATTTGTTTAGTAGGCTTCAAACGTGGCTGCAATGGTAAATAGTGTCATATTGCCCAATTATTAAGTTATATTTAAAGACTAAATTGTTTTTCAATTTAAATGAAACACAAAGAACATACCTTACTCTTCTTTGCTTTCTTTTCTAGTGGTCTTGATTTACGATGCTTTGGAGGAGCACCCTTTGTCTTTGAACACTTTAGGTCTAAGCACGACTAACTGAAGCCTATTGCACCTCTTCAGTGCAATTAGAATATATCTTAACACTATTTCTACTTGGAAGAAGATTACTGCCGCAACCTGGTTTCACTCTTGAAATTGTTACGTGAGATGGTTGAGCTGCGATCCACTCTTTCATCTTCCGATAACTCTCCTCCTCTTTTGCTGCCATAGCTGCCACGTTCAAGAAATCACGGCAAAGATCTTCATACCTACGCTATTCAGGAGTGCTCTATATACCATCATAATTGATTTTTGCATTCTTACAAAGCCTAACGACATCTTTCCTCCATCTTCTCAGAATGTACCTACAATTGTGGTGTTGAAAATTATCAATTTCGGTGATAAGAATGTAGTGATATAATAGTTCTTCAAAAAATAGCAAATAGCATTTGAAATAGCAAGTGCAGAGGTAATACCTTTTGGGGACTGATTTGACACTATTTTTAATTAAGACGGTAGCAGCATGTCTGCAAATAATACCACGAAACTCAAATAGGTTGCAAGAGCAAGCTATATCACATTCCTCTTTCTTGAAAAAAATAGTAAATTTTCTTTGTCTATGTATGCTGTTAACTTTGACCTCTTCTTGCACCACGTATCTTGTCCCCTCTTGCACGACCTCATCTTGCAAGTCCCCCGCTTGCAATTCATGCGTAGAGATGATCTTACAATGCATCTTCCCAATTAACTCATCCTGAAATTCCCTGAACTTTCTCAAAGTGTAAACTAATTGAAATTGCTCTTCAATTTCGAATATGGTTACGCATGGCACCATTTGTGAGTAAGATTTAAAGTCTGACTGAAATTCCTTCTCCACTTTGTTCCTAAGTGCCCACTCGTATTGGTCAATAAACATCTTAAAAGAGGTCTTCGAATTGACATAACCATCAAAGAATGCATTGACATTCTCACTCCGTTGGGTTGTAGATATCCCAGCCCAGAAACTACACTTCAAAAAAGATGGGACCCAACATTGTCTTTCAACGTACGAACTAGCAAGCCAGCCATTGTCTCCTAGGGAATATTTGTCAAGCATACAACCCCAACCGCATTCGAATTCTTTTGGAGTTTGCGAGTCATGTACGACCACTTTTATTGTTTGCATAACACTTTCCTTCTCATTATGGTATCCAAGATTTTCAGGTATCTTCTTCATTATGTGCCACAAACACCATCTGTGCTTTGTGTCAGGGAACACCTCCTCAATTTCAATCTTCATAGCCTTATCTTGGTCGGTGATGATCCCTGCCGAGGCCTAGTCTTCCATGCATTCGAGCCACGTTCTAAACAACCACTTAAAGTTATTTGCATCTTTACTGCAAATTAAGCCGTAGCCAAGCAACGTTGTTTCTCTATGATGATTTACACCAACCAAAGGGACGAACGACATGTCATACTTATTTGTCAAATAGGTGGTGTCAAATGTGATAACATTTCGAAATTCTTTATATGCAAGCCTACACCTACTGTAAGCCTAAAATACATTTTTCAATCTATCTTCACAGTCGACTTCAATACTAAAATAAAGCCCTGGGCATTTGGGTTGCATTTTTGTAAAATAAGTTAATATTGTGGCAGCATCTCCCTCGCCAAGACGTAACCTGTGCATCTCTTCGACATAGTTTCAACGGTCCTTCTCAGTAAATGTCATATTGTCATATCCACCAACCTCTACAACATTTGATTGACAACTCTTATTCACGGGAATACCGGGTACATCATTGATCATGAGTTGCCTTTTAGCACTCTTATTCAACACACGGTTACATTTGTACAACCTTGGTTTCGTAGGACTGTTGTCATGATTGTGATCGAGAAATGCTATATTGACTTGCCATATGCCACGTGCATCAATAACTGCTGTAATTTTGGCATTACAACCACTTTTCATGGTCGGTCGAGGCTCCAATTGGTCTTTACAATAGCTTTTTCTACTACCTTCTTTAGCACACACAAATGTGACATTCCTTAGAATGCCGTCATTCTTTCCCTTTTTCGTAGATCTTTCTCTAATAAGGAGGCCCACGCGCTGACCATATCTTCTGTAGAATTCATACAACTCGTCAATAGTCCCAAATTTCATTATAGCCGCTGGTTATTTTTCTGAATCATCGTTCGATGTAGGATCAATTTCCCCAACGGCTTCAGTATTATAGTTCGATGTAGGATCAATTTCCCCACCAACTTCATTAACTGCATCATCCTCCCCGCTTAGATTTGTATACATCCTTGAACCGTTGAGGTCACAAACCTCAAAACCTGTATACACAATCGCATAAGAAACTATATACATAATATTGAAATTCTTCACAGTGAACTAGTACAAAATTAATGAAATTGATATTGGAATAACTTCATCAGTTAAAGTCTCTCAAACGAACTTATATAAGTTATTTTTAAGAAAACCAAATAGAATCTTACCAAGGCTTTTTTAAAGTTTGAAAATACTCTTTAGAGGTCCAAACTTTTACTTAATCTAATATAAGAACTGTTTGCCTTTTTGCTCAAAGCAACACCTACCACTACGTTTAAGCTGTCTTATAGGCACATGGAAATGAATTATAATTAACAATAAAGAAATGGAGGAGGAATTTCTCATTTTCTTCCATTTCGCCATCATTATAAACTCATCAATATTTAAAATTGATTATGGGAATAGACTTTAGAAACGATTTGATTTTCTCTACCTTGAGTTTCCCTATTACACGCCCCAACTATACATGAATGTTTCCAATATGTCTTCATAAGTTTCGAGCCTAGTTCACAAGAGCTCTAAATAAGCTTTTAGAATCGTGAAATTATATCCATTGGCACATCAAAAATAATAGTCAAGAACACCATCTGAGTGATTTTCTTAAGTAGGAAAAACAGTTATCTTTCTAAAAAAAAAAAAAAAAATTCACACATTGTGTTCTTATAAATTTTGTTAATCAAGATGGGCAAGTACTAGTGCAATATATACCAAAGAAATCGTCTATGTTACCCTAACCCTAAACCCCCAATCCAAGTAAACAAAATCCAACAACTTCATTCAATTAACTGTTTTGCCAAAGCCTATATTTCAGTTCAAGAAATTGGGATGAAAAATTTAATGTAAAAAATTTCCACATCAAAATTTCAAATTTCGTCCAAATTTGGTGAAGAAAATTTACAAACTAAGAAAGTGGGATGAAATGCCATGTGTTGGCTGTTGGTCGGACATGTTCACCAGCCACGAAAATACACAGGTGTACGGTTGCTCAATTACTCGCGGTCGCGGTTGAACAGTAACTTTAAACCAGTGAGAAAAAGGCGCTTTTTAGGCGCACCTCAATTTGAGACGTGCCTCTAATGCCTCAAGGCGCATCCATTGAGGCTACTCCGTGCGAGGCTTACGATTTTCTAGTTGAGGCGCACGCCTCAACTCCTTCGCCTCAAGGCGATGAGGCTTAAGCCTCAAAGTAAGACCTTAATTTTCAAAATTGTGATTGGACTTAAACTTATTCGGAAGGCCCTACTAACAACTAATTAAGAAAAACAAATTAAAAGGCCCAAACCTAGAGAAAGTCATCAGTCATCACGTTGCTCTTCTTCAAATCCTGCTAAGAAAGAAACAACAAGAAGGCAGAACCGCAGAAGCTGAGAAGTCACAACTCACAACTCAGAAGAAGTCGAGATTCTGAGAACAAGAGAAGCATAAATTTTTGACACCAATAAAGTCGACTGCATTAGTAAGCTAAAAGGTATTTTCCTCTCTCTCTCTCTCTCTCTCGACATCTTTATATGGCTGAACTCTGAAGTAGTGAAGTCTGAACCATTTGCATGAACTTTCAACTAAAGTTTAATTGTTTAAATAGCATATATCAAAAGAGACAAATACACGTTTCATACTTGCATGTTCCCCACGTGTTTGTTTAACAAATAACAATTAACTAATCCGTAAAGTATAAACTAGTCAACAATGGAAGCTCCAAAACTAGTCAAAAATTTCGGCTATGCAGACTTCATGATGCATCATGCATGTTAAGTCTTTGAATAATTGAATTTGAATCATGTACGTGGTCAAAAATCTTTAAGTTGGCACTTGACAGACTTCAACCCTTTATTTAGTCAAAAATTGTGGCCATTTCTCATTTTCTTTCACAACTCGGCAGATGGCAAACCCTTTTTTTTTTAAGTTCTGAAAATTTGAAATTAGAATTTAGAAATAGAATTAATATTTTTTTTGAAGAGGGATCACTAACTTCTATATATTACATATTTATAGGATGTCAAAGAACAATAAAAAAGATCGGCTTGGAAATATGGAATTGAAATTAAAAAACCGAGAGGCGGTGATGATAAAAAAAAACCTATATCTACTTGGAAAGTAATTTTTGCCAGAAGAGTATTACAGGTGGAGTGAAACGAATGAAAGATCATTTAGCATGTACACACAAAAATGTGGCCCCATGCCCCAAAATTCCTGATGATGTTAAGAAAGAGATTAAAGATTACATGGAAGTAGGAGAAAAGAGAAGGCTACTGTCACATGAACAGTTTGAGGATTTGGTCGAAAGTGGTTCATACTACAGAGATGAAATACCCAAATCGTTTCAAAGAGGGGTGAGAGGACCCATGGATAGATTTGTTAAAAATATTGGAGATGATAATGATGATGCTAATCCAAAAATGACTGCAACAAAAGCGAAGGAGATGAGGAATAAAGTAGCTTGCGATGTTGGAAGATTCTTCTTTGAGAATGCTATACCTTTCAATTGTGTTCAAACTCCATCATTCATTAGCATGTGTCGATCTATAGGTTCTTATGGCAGGGGATTTGTACCACCGAACACACAGGAACTAAGAAACTGGATTCTTAACACGGAGGTGGATTCGACAAAGAAAATATTCGATGACATTAAGAAGACGTGGAAGACAACAGGAGTGTCGATTTTATCTGATGGATGGACAAACACATCGAATAGCAGTTTGATTAATTTTCTGGTAAATAATCCACATGGTACCGTGTTTTTGAAGCCAATTGATGCTTCAAAGAAAAAAAAGGATGCAAATTTGTTGTTTAAACTGTTGGATGATGTTGTTGAAGAAGTTGGCGAGGAAATTGTTGTCCAGGTAGTGACAGACAATGCTAACAACTACAAGGCAGCCGGAAAGATGTTGATGGAAAAGAGGAATCACTTATATTGGACTCCTTGTGCTGCTCATTGCATTGATTTAATGCTTGAGAGACTTGTGGAGTTGCCTCAGCACAAGAGTGCATTGTTGAAGACAAAGAAAGTCAGTAATTACATACATAACCACCAGTGGGTAGATGCAATGGTGAAAACATTTACACATAAAGAAGTTATTCGACCGGGTGCTACTAGGTTTGCTACAGCATACATGACCCTGCACAGAATTTATGAGTTAAAGAAGCCACTACAGTCTTTTTTTACTTCAGAGAATTGGGTGGAATCAAGATATGCAAAACATCGGAAGGCAAAGAGATAAAGAAGATAATAATGAAAGATCAGTATTTCTGGCCTAGTGTGGCATATGCTGTGAAGACCACATTTCCATTAGGACGTGTCTTAAAGTTCGTTGATGGTGAAAAGTTGCCAGCAATGGGATTCATTTATGAAGCCACTGATTATGCGAAAGAAAAGATAGCAAAAAATTTGGAGAACAAAGTGGAGTCATATAAGGAGATTTGGGACATTATGGATGAAAAATGGAATGTTCAATTACATAGAGACCTACACTCTGCTGGTTATTATTTGAATCTGCGTCAGCAGTACTCGGACACATTTTCTATGCATGCAGAAATCATAGCAGGTATATACAATTGCATGACAAGGCTCATTCCCGATGAAAGTGAAAGGAAAAAAGCAAGCATCCAAACGGATTTGTTTGCTAGCTACAAAAGTAGGGTTGTTTGGCCTACAAGCAGCACAAAACTCTTACAACGAAAGGAATCCAGGTTAGCATCACATTATTAATATATTACATAATACATATGCATTATTTTGAATTCATCTCATTTCTTTTTTTTCCCCCAGCTATGTGGTGGACTCAATTTGGTTGTGATGTTCCGGAGCTTCAACGTTTTGTAGTAAAAGTGTTGGGTTAAACTTACTCTTCTTCTGCTTGTGAGCGTAATTGGAGTACACATAATCAAATTCACACGAAGAAAAGGAACCGTTTGGCAACAAAAAGGTTGGAAAAGTTAGTTTATGTAAATTTCAACAAGAGGCTCATTGATCGACGTCGGCAGTTGACATCTCCAAAAGATGTAATAGATCATTTGGTTCGCAATGAGGTTTCATCTGATGATGAATGGGTTGCTAACTACGACAGTGAAAGTGAAGATGAAGTTCCTTCAAATGAAAATGACGAAATTGTAGATCTTACACAAGTTCAAAGTCAACAAAAAAGAAAACTATCTACAATAGGTATGAGTTACAACGTATAAGTATTTATTAAATTAAATTGAATTTCTATTTATGTAAGTATGTAACAACATTATTGATTGTATTTTTCTATTTTCTCTCTCTTTTTGCAAATCAAGGGAAGAGGAAGGAAGAATATAATAAGGGAATGGTAAAAGAAAAAGGAAAGGGGAAGGTACAAGATAAGGGAAAGGGGAAAGAGATTTTGCTGTTGATGGATGATGATGATGAAGCTGAGTGGATGGACATCAACATAGATAGTGAAGATGAAGTGGATGATTTTGAATTTAGATATGACGACAGTTCCACGGCTGATGGTGATGCGTGATGACTGATGATCCGACCCCAAATTTTAAGATTTCGTTGATTTATTTGTTTCTTGATTTCAATTTCAATTAACTATCTTCTTTTAAGTAGAGTTTTATTGACTATTTGAGTAAAATATGCTAAATTGTATTTTTTGGCAATATTTTGAATTTTTTTTTCGAGGCTTACGCCTCAATTCGCCTTGAGGCTATGCCTCGCCTCATAAGGAGAAACCGCCTTAATACTTATTTTCGCCTTTTCGAACACTGCTTTAAACATCAAGAATCCATGGCCGTCGAAGGAAAAGAGGATGTTGCGAGCTTCAGATGGCATTGAAGGGACGAAGCTTTCAATGAAATTAGGGAGGAAGGAAGCTTCAGATTCGCCGTATGAAATTAGGGATTTCAGCTTTCACAGGGTCAGATCCATATTTGTTGTGAAATTTTGAATTTTTTAAATTAGTCAACATGGTCAAAAGTGGGAGGGAGTTAGGGAGGAAGTCACAAAAGGAGTCCCAGTAGCATTATTCTTCTCATTAGGTACACTTTTTCTCCTTTCCTTTCTGATAACATTGCAGTAGTCTTTCCGAGCACAACAAATTTATCTCAATCCACATATTCGTGTTTGTTGAAAACCCTTTCGTCCCAAATAAGCTTCATAGTTGTCGACTTCTTCAAGCCACTGCCATATCTTCCATTAGGCTTCGTTGTTGCCATATTTTTTTAGCCCACTACAAATAACCCCTCGCAGAATCCACCAAGTATACCCACTGTAGATAATGCTTTGCCGATTCCACAATGTACTTTTTAGAATTTTATTATTTCTATTTAATTCTGATACGTGTTTCAATTTCTTCAATTTTCCATATCAAATCATGATATTGTTAGTCAAAGCTAATGAAGTGTGGATACTGATTTGAGTTTTCAAATTCACAATTCATTATTTGGCCATGGGACTTAATGAATTTGAAATACCACAACAGTTTTGAAAATTGAAAATCTAATTGATTGCAAAAAGTTAGAGTGCACATAGTGAAACAGAGATCAATAAAGCATACCTAGGATAAATAGAAATTGAATTATGCAATTTTCCCCTTTAGAACGACTGGGAGTACTTTTCAATGCAATTACCTAGATTTTATTTGTAATTTTAGATATTTACCTTTGTTGCAATCACTTCTATTAAATTTTTTGTACAAGTGCAATGAGTTCTACCTTAAAAGGTTAACATCAAAAGACGGTAACCATTGCACTTGTTTTTATATTAGTTTTCTTCTTTCAATCTAATCATTGTGGGACTTTTACCCACTTGCTCATGCTCCTTTTCGTCAACTTTATTCTTGATGGACACTATCAACATAGAAGTTTCCTTGCTGATACTTAGTTTATATCAATAAGTGTTTTGCGTGCTTATACGAGGGATTGAATTTCCGCTTTAATTATTCGTTATACTTCCGCATTTAATATTAGAAAAAAAATGGTTAGTTTTAAAGAAAGAACTAACGTTCCGAGTTCTTCGAACTCGGGGCGTTACAGCTTGATATCAGAGCGGGTCTACATTTCTGTAGACTTGCACAATTTTGAAGTATTTTCAAAACAAATTTTGAAAAATTTAAGAGTTTTAAGTCCTAAGAGCTACCATGATCGTCGTCACTTCGCCGCCTCCGAGGTAAAGTGTTTATTCATGAAGATTTTATGTTTATTTTCCCGATACATGAGATGAAATATTTTATATAAGATAGAGATGAAGCACTTGTATTCGGATAGAGAGAAAAGAAACCGAATTTGAGCCTAAGAGTGAAATCTCCTAGTGATTAATAAAGCATAACTTTAAATGTATCGCATGATATTTCTAGTCCTCGAAATTTACTTCATGATTTTCAAGCATTGACTATTGTGTATGGGTATTGTTGTTCTCTCTTGCCTATATTGAACGGTGACTTGTAATTGCTGGTGATTGGGACTTTAGTTTTGTGTTATGCATTGAGATAGGAGTTGTAATGGATTTGCGATTGACTGTAATGGGAATGTGACGTGGTGTTGTATTGTGTGGTTTGATTGCTTAGGAAGATGGTTCGACCACGTAGGACCACTCCACTTGGGGCTGATCCTAATCAGATTGACCCGGCTACTTTCATGAGGAATTTCATGCAGTGCGTCCAGAATTTGGCGCAAGCTCCACCCGCGCTTGCCCCAGTTGCCCCTACTGTATCACCGATTGTGCAATTTAGGAAGTACAGTCCCCCCATATTCGACGGTAAGAGCGGTCCTCTAGCTGTTGAGGAGTGGATTCAGGAGACGAGAGGATTTTCCGACACATCTCATGCCCTGATGATCAGAAGGTGTTATGTGCTGAGTTTATGTTGAAGGGCAATGCTGGCCATTGGTGGGCATTGGACACTCAAACTAGGAGTGTTGAGCAACAAAGGGCTTTCACTTGGGAGCAGTTGAAGGAGGGATTGAGGAAGAGATACTTTCCACGGGCCCTTCGTGACAAGAAGGAGAGAGAGTTCTTGGATCTGAAGCAGGGCGACATGGATATTATTGACTATGAGAGGAAGTTTGAGGAGTTATCTCGATTTGCGGCTTAGTTTGTTGATTCGGAGGAGAAGAAGGCACGCCGCTTTGAGATGGGCCTACACCGAGATTCGCCAGATTGTGAGTGTTCTTGAGCTCCCCACTTATGGGGAAGTTGTTAGCAAAGCTCAGACTGTTGCCTATGTTATGGAGGAAGCTAATGACAAGGGAAATCAAAGTGGCCAAAAGTTCCAAGGAAAGAGGAAATGGCAAGGCCCAAGTCAGAATCAGAACAAGAACAAGAATCAGATGTCCAACAAGAAGCCTAGCTATGGACCGACCAAGGGTCGGACTTCGGGAGATGTTCCTCAGTGCCCTAAGTGCAAGAAGAATCATAGAGGAGAATGTCTTTGGGGCATGGGAGTTTGCTATAGATGTGGTCAGTCAGGCCATATGGCACCAGATTGTCGCTCCAAGTCAACCAAGAGTGATGGACCGTCGAAGCAGATTGAGCAAGCAAGGAAGGGGAAGGCTAGAGTTTTTGCCATGGATGCCGCGGGAGATGCGGATGTGATTGCAGGTATATCACTTACTCTAGTGCTCTCTAATATGTCATCGTTAATTACCTATCACCCATCCCTAAATGTGTGTTCTTAATACGATCACAGGTGTGTTATCTGTATTTGGTATTCCTGTTTATGTGTTGATAGATTCGGGTACTACACACTCGTTTATTTCTGATGCATGCTTGGATAGAATGGATTTGTTGGTGGAGAAAATTGATAGCACACTTGAGGTTAGCCTACCATCAGGAAGACTATAGAGACTGATAGAGTAGCCAAGGCCGTACCGATAAACTTTGATGGGATGGTGGTAGAGGGGATCTGAATGTGATTTCGATGAGGGATTTTGCTATTATCTTGGGCATGGAATGGTTGAGTGCCAACCATGCCGCCATCATGTGCCATGAGAAAGAAGTTGTTTTTCAAAAGGATGGGGAAGAAGTGTTTAGATTCTATGGGTCGAAGATTAAGGCGCTTCCTCGCCTTGTCTCGGCTCTACAAGCGGAGAAGCTATTGGCGAAGGGAAAGAGCATGGGATATCTTGTTAGCCTTCGGGGCGAATCTATGGATGAAGTTGCATTGGATTCGGTGCCTACCGTGTGCGAGTATAAAGATGTTTTTCCCGATGATTTGCCAAGTGTCCCACCCAATAGGCAAGTGGAATTTGCTATCAATCTAGTACCGGAAGCTACCCCAGTGTCTAAAGCCCCTTGTCGGATGGCACCAAAGGAGTTGCAAGAGTTGAAAGTTCAATTGGAAGAATTGCTTGAGAAAGGTTTTATCCAGCCGAGTGTGTCTCCGTGGGGAGCACCTATTTTGTTCGTTAAGAAGAAGGATGGGAGTATGAGGACGTGCATTGATTATAGAGAGCTCAACAAGTTGACAATAAAGAATAAGTACCCTCTACCCAGAATTGAAGATTTGTTTGATCAATTGAAGGGTGCTTCGGTTTTCTCGAAGATTGATCTGAAGTCGGGATACCACCAGTTGAAGATCAAGTCGACAGATATCTCAAGACAAAGATTTAGGACACGATATGGGCATTACAAGTTTACAGTGATGCCTTTCGGTCTCACAAATGGACCGGCAGTGTTCATGGATTTGATGAATCAAGTCTTTCATCAGTATTTGGATAAATTTGTCATTGTGTTTATCGATGACATTTTGATCTATTCCAGCGATTCTGATCAGCATGTAGAACATTTGAGGATCGTTATTGACGTATTGAGGAGAGAGAGCTATATGCAAAGTTCGAGAAGTGTGAATTTTGGCTCGAAAAAGTTGGATTTTTGGGTCATATTGTAATGGCCAAGGGCATTGCAGTTGATCCTTCCAAAGTTGAAGCTGTGATGAATTGGTCGACTCCTACAAATGTTGGGAAAGTAATGAGTTTTCTCGGGTTAGCCGGATACTATCAATGATTCATTGAGGGTTTGCCCAAGATTGCGGGTCCCATGACCCAGTTGACTAAGAAAGGTGTCAAGTTCCATTGGATCGATCAGTGTGAGAAGAGTTTTGAGGAGTTGAAGAGTCGACTGGTTACGGCACCAGTGTTGACTATACCCGACGGTACTGAAGGTTTTGTCATTTATAGTGATGCTTCTAAACAAGGATTGGGATGTGTATTGATGCAGAAAGGGAAAGTGATTGCCTACGCGTCGAGACAGTTGAAGCCACATGAACAGAATTATCCGACGCACGATTTGGAACTTGCAGCAGCAGTGCATGCTTTGAAGATTTGGCGTCATTACCTATATGGGAGTAAGTGTGAGATTTACACAGATCACAAGAGCCTCAAGTACTTCTTCACTTAGAAAGAGTTGAATATGAGGTAGCGCCGTTGGCTAGAGCTTGTGAAAGACTATGATTGTACCATTCTCTATCATCCGGGTAAGGCTAATATGGTGGCAGATGCACTGAGTAGGAAGAGTGTTGGACCGTTATCTGCATTGGGTACTATGCAAGATCAAATCATTCGGGATTTGCAGAATTTGAAGATCGAAGTATGAAGCGATCGAGCAAGCTAGCAACCTTAATTGTCCAACCGGACTTGAGAAGTCGAATTGTCATGGCCCAAAGGAAGGATAAGTTCCTTGAAAAGATCAGATTGGAGGTTGGGACTAGTAAGAGGATAGGCTTTGAGATTTCTTCAGATGGAGCACTTGTATTTAGAGGGCGCTTGTATGTGCCGAAAGATGAGCAGATAAGAGATGAGATTATGACAGAGGCTCACTCGACTCCTTATGTAGCACATCCTGGTGGAACGAAGATGTACCGTGACCTATGGGATACCTTTTGGTGGAGGAATATGAAAGGTTGCATTGCGAGATTTGTGGCGAGATGCTTAGTGTGTCGGCAAGTTAAAGCTGAACATCAGAGGCCTTCGGGATTGTTGAATCCCTTGGAGATACCAGAGTGGAAGTGGGAGAAGATTACTATGGATTTCGTGACAGCTCTACTGAGATCCTCGAGAGGACATGATGCCGTATGGGTGATTGTGGATCAACTTACGAAATCTACACACTTTCTACCAGTTAGGATGACTCTCAGCGTCGACCAGTTGGCACAGTTATATGTTAGAGAGATTGTTCGACTCCATGGGGTGCCTGTGTCCATTGTTTCAGATCGAGATCCGAGGTTTACCTCGAGATTTTGGGAGAGCTTACAGACGGCGATGGGGACGAAGCTCAGATTCAGTACCGCCTATCATCCCCAAACAGATGGTCCATCTGAGCGTACCATTCAAATATTAGAGGATATGTTGAGAGCATGTGTTTTAGATTTAGCCGGGAGTTGGGAAACTCATTTTCCATTTGTAGAGTTTGCCTACAACAACAGTTTCCAGGCCACGATTGGGATGGCGCCTTATGAGGCATTGTATGGGCGACGGTGTCGATCACCAATCTATTGGGATGAAGTTGGAGAGTGGGGATCAAGAGTGCTCAAGATAGACAGAAGAGCTACGCCGATAAGAGGAGAAAGGACTTGAAGTTTGAGATTGGAGAGAAAGTATTTCTCAAGGTGTCTCCAATGAAGGGCACCATACATTTTCGGAAGAAATGGAAGTTGAGACCACGGTTTGTTGGACCGTTCGAGATACTAGAAGAAGTTGGAATAGTAGCTTATCGTTTGGCTTTGCCACCCGAGCTTTCATTGGTGCATAATGTATTTCAAGTCTCACAGTTGATGAAGTATGTCCATGATCCAAGTGATGTGGTGAACTTTCAATCTTTGGATATTCAG
The DNA here is from genome assembly GCA_018223645.1 of Jasminum sambac. Taxonomy (NCBI): domain Eukaryota; kingdom Viridiplantae; phylum Streptophyta; class Magnoliopsida; order Lamiales; family Oleaceae; genus Jasminum; species Jasminum sambac. The sequence goes on from CP073647.1 coordinate 23,490,810, forward strand.
AAGGAGTTGTCATACCAAGAGACACCCGTGACCATCATAGATCGAAAGGTCCATGTCTTGAGGAATAGAAGAGTTCCCCTAGTTAAGATTCAATGGGGTGGTCATGGCAAAGATGAGGCAACATGGGAGAAAGAAGAAGAAATCATATCCATATACCCAAACATTATAGATCAAGTAAGTTTAAATTTCGAGGACGAAATTATTTTTAAGAGGGTAAGGTTGCAGTGACCGCGAATTTCCTTAAATTAAAATATTTAATTAAAGTAAAATCTCAAACGTGTCGCTACAACTTCACCTATAGAGTTAAACGGCGTACGCTCATCTAGTTAAATTTTATATTATTTACTACTATATTAAATTATTTAAAATAATAATAATAATAATAATAATAATAACAATAATAATAATTTATAAAATATTTATTTATTTTCAATTTACATTTGAGGACCAAACTTTAGAAATTATATATTTTAAACCCAATTATAGGCCCGTTTAAGGTCTAATTTTATTCTTATGCCACAAGAAAGCCCATTTGGAGGAGTGACCTAGTTTTTTTACCCTATTTATACAGTTTAAGGTTGATTTTAGAAATCCTAGCCTCACTACTTTCCCCTCTTTCCCCAGTTCGTATCTTCAAGTTCATCCCACTCCTTCTCATTCAACAAATCAAACTTCAAGTGGTAATATTTCTTGACATTTCCATTTATATCTCCATTTTTATTTTGTTGTTCTAAGTTTTTAATCACACACAAGTTCTTAATCATCTACTTGTATTTTTCACTTGATTTTCTACACAAAAACACGATAAATACACGTATATATCCATCACCGCCGCACCACCACGTCAACCACCATCACCACCACCGTCAACCACAGTCACCACCACACAACCACCATCACTTCCACCATCCCTCATCATCTCGGCTCAAACACACACACTCACTCATGCATACATACTTGCATATACGCATAGCATCTCGGCCAAAAACACTCATGCTCAAAACTCAACTTCAAAATACAAAAAAATCACACCCACACCCTCCTCTAGCTCCCTAGAACATCGTAGAATAGTTTAATTTCGAAAATAGTTAGGGAATCGATCGAATTTTGAAGATACCCAATTTTTCTCCTAACTGTCCTAGCTTCAATTTCTCCCCATATACTCAATATTTCTTCAAATTTACGCCACCACTAGCTTCACCACCTTCAACTCCACCTTCGCCGCTGATGAAGAGACTTTTATTGAGGAGAAAGTTAGAGAGAATCACAAGCTAATTCTCTCTACAAGTTGTGTGATTCAAGCTTGGAAATGCCTCTATTTATAGACAAAATATTACACCAAAAAATATTAAAAAATCATAAAAGTCTTCCTTCATGAGTCTATTGTGGTGTGCTCAGATTGTTTTATCTCTAAGAAGTCAAGAAAATACCAAAAAACACGTTTTACGGTAGGTGGAGTCGGCTGGTGAAAATCTGCAGCGGCGTCGGCGTGACTCGGTCGCCGTGACTCGAGTCACACGCGATTAGTCACGCAGCGAATGGGGAGGCCAGGGGCGGTTCTGGCGTGACTCGATCACTTGCTGCGGCGGTGACTCGAGTCACTTATGCGGCGATCGAGCATGATCGGGCGTGACTCGAGTCACTTGCGCGTACTCGATCACGTCGCGGCGGTGACTCGAGTCACCCAGAAATTGCACACCAAGTCCCTCAACTTTTGAATGTTGTTCATTTTGGTCCTTGCGAAATTGCATTTTGGTCCTCCAACTTTGTGAAAAGTTTCACTTTGGTCCCCGGACTTTTGAAAAGTTGCGTTTGGTCCCAATAGTTTTGGCTTTGGACGCTTTTAGTCCTTTTTCTTCAAACGCCATAACTTTCACTAGGAAACTCCGATTTGAGATCCGAAAAAGTTTGGGAATCCCCTTTTTGATGTTCTTCGATTTTGGCACAAGAAAAATTGTAAAAATAACTTTTCATAAATTTGCATCGGAAGTCCTCCATCTTTGATTTGCTTGCATTTTGGTCCCGAGTTTTCGTTTTCATCCGATTTTCATCAATTTTGACTCCTTTTGATTCTTTGTGACCCTAAACACCACAATAAAAGCAAAACACATAAAACGGAACATATAACACTAATAAAACACACAAATACGTAAAATAGAAGAGTTATTTAAGTGCTTTTCTAGCACTTATCAGCCGCCATTTTCGCCAGCCGAAAACTCAAAGAAAGAGAGAAAGCCGAGAAAGAGAGAGAGAGAGAGAGAGCCAAGCGAGCCGAGAAAGAGAGCGTGGAGTCGGGTGAAAGAGAGAGAACCCGGATCCATTTTCCTTTTTAAATTTATTTGGTTAATTTGCAAGTCAAGTCCCTCGAGTTCTTGGATTGTTTTAAGTTGGTCCCTATAAATTATTTAATTTTCAAATCCCAAGCTTTTAATTGTTACAATTTAGTCCCTAAAGATTATTTGCAAATTTAATCCCCCATCTTATTTATTTTATTTAAATGAGCCCTCAAACTTTATTTAAATTCAAGTCCCTAACTTTCAATTGTTGCAATTTGACCCCTAAACTTTTATTTCACTTTTAATCCTTCAATTTCTTTTTCCTATTTAATTTAACCCCCAAAATTTAATTGCATATTAGTCCCTTATGTTTTAAAAATACTATAATTGAGCCCAAAATATTTTTAGTTCACTTTTATTGCATAATAGGTCCTCAAACTATTAAATCCTGTCAAATTGACCCCCAAAGTTTTATATTCTTTCTATTTTGGTCCACAAACTTCTATATTACTTATAAATACTTAATATTTAAGAGTATTAACATAAATTAAACTCATTATTGACTAGACGAGGCGTACGAACAGCTAGAGGACTGATTCTCACCCCTTAGTAGACTCAAAACTCGAGAGATACTTCATGTAGCCTCAAAAGACTCACTTTTACTTATCGCGCATTATTAGTTAATGATCTGTACTATATGAGTGCCTTTAGCGTGTAATAGACTTGCCTTCGGGGCCAGACTTGCCTTCGGGCCTAGACTTGCCTTCGAGCCCAGAGTTGCCTTCGGGCAAATTACTTGCCTTCGGGCCTAGAGCTGCCTTCAGGCCCAGAGTTACCTTCGGGTATTATATTACAGAGTTTACACAACTATTTGCCTTATGATTAACTTTTACAGATTGAGGAGTTCGGAGGCGTGACGATACATGGGAGTTCTATTTAGGCTTTTTAAATAAGAGACTTCACTTCCATTGTTATTTTGGTAAACCAATGTATGAGATTATGTCGTTTTCAAACTTTTGAACTATTTAGTAACTTGTGTTAAACGTTTTGAACATTTGGGGATCAAATAACTTTAAAACATTTTAGATGATTGTTATATCAAATGAATTTCCGCTTTAATTATTTGTTATACTTCCGCATTTAATATTAGAGAAAAAAGGTTAGTTTTAAAGAAAGAACTAACGTTCCGAGTTCTTCGAACTCGGGGTGTTACATTTAGTAACTTGTAGCATACTCCATCTCAATTCCATCTGGCATGTTCCTATATCTAGGAAGCCTTATGTTTGCTAAATGCAAAATTATATTATCTCTCTCCTTTATTATTGGAATTTTCTCATCTTTTCACTAACTAGGATTTTATGCCCTTCATTTTGAGGAGATCAATCGTGCGCGAACTAGTGAAGGTTTTGGAAAGATAGAATAAATGATGAAAGAGAGATGTGAGCACTAGTACAAATCGGACATTAAGTGTCGCCCTTTAGGTAGCGGTTCTATAAGAAAATGCCACTCAAAGATAACGGGTGGTGGTTGCCACAAAAATCCACCACCCCAAGTGAATATAAATTTAAAAAAATAATAAATCAAAACAAAGGGTGGCAGTTGTAGAAAGAAATTTCCACCCAATATCCAAAAACGGTACAACCGCCACCCAATGTCCAAAAAGGGGTGGCGGTTGTACAATACAACCGCCACCCAAAATTCGAAAAATTTCAAAATTTCAAATTTCAAATTTCAAATTTTAAAATTCACTTTGGCTGGCGGTTATTATATACAATCGCCATCCTTTATCGAACCAGTACTAAAAACTTGAAACACTTTTAGGATATTATTTCTACGATTTTCTTTCTCTTAAGTGGAAAACTTGCAACTTGTGGTACACAAGTCGGATTTTATGCTAATTTTCTTTGCAAATTGGGGTTGCAATTGATGTAAGGTAAGTTTACTCTATCTATTGCTCCCAAATTCGTGCATTTTTTAGGTTAGATTTTGAAATCCCCAAAGTGCAGGTTTTATAATTTCAAGTGTTCTTGCATTTTCTTCACAAGTTGAAACTACAATTGAAGGCAATGTCGTCTTCCTCTATCAATTGGTCCCAAATTTCTCTATTCTTGAGGTTAGTATGTTAATATCCACAAATTATTGGATATTTATTGTAAATCTTGATGTATTTTTTTATTAGTTGTAGTATACTTATACATTATAATTTCATATCTAATGTGTTGTATTTTATTGGAACTTTGTTTTTTAGTGTACACTTGTTGGAATTATATGCATTATTGTTGAATTGGAGATATATTTTTAGTAAATATAGTTAGTATTAATATATTGTTATAATATGTCTTTCAAATATGTCATTCAATAATACAAGTAATAATAATACGTTTATTTTTATTCTATATCTTTCAATATATATATATATATATATATATATATATTAAGGATGTACAATGAATATAAGATTACACTAAAAACCAAGTATTTTATTCAAACAATGGATTGAAAATTTTAAAATTTGAATTTTGAGGCTGTAAACGACTTCAAATGGGCCTGGAATATGGGATCACGGCAATAGCTGTGATTGTCGTAGATCTCGTCGTGACGATTCCAGAATGGGGTCGTGGGCTGAAAACGGGTATCGTATGCAAAAGTTATGGCCGTTTAAAGGTTAGAAGCCTAAAATGTGAAAATTTAAACGATTTTTAAAAAAAAGGTAAGACAAAGGGTGGCGGTTCAAAGCGTAGAACCGCCACCCTTTATGTTGTTATAAAAAAAAATTGATTTGGGGTGGCGGTTGTGGAATTAAAACCGCCACCCAAAATTTAAAAAAATATATATAAGAAAGGGTGGCGGTTGTGAACTTACAACCACCACCCAAAGTTTAAAAAAATAATAATAATAAATGAAAGGGTGGCGGTTGTTCTTGAAAAACAACCGCCCGCCATCGTTTATTTTTTTGGTGGCGTTGTACCAACTGCCACCCTTATGCCGACATTGGGTGTCGCCATTTTGGGGTGGCGTCAATTAACCACCACCTTTTCACCAAAACAAACGCCGCCCTAAACCCTTTTTGTACTAGTGGAGGCATAGATGATTTGGATTGCTTCTTTAAATGATTCAATAATTCTTTCAAAGAATGATTTTGTTTATGTATCTTACACTTTTTTGTGTGGTGGAGCAATGCATATGATTGTATTAGGATTACTATTGTCATTGATAAGGTTGTTGACAATATTTTTTTGTAATACATGGGTTACCCTTTCAATTTTTTTTTAAAGAATTGTACGGATTTTATTCTTCTTTTTTTTAAAAAAAGCAACGACGCATAGGTGAAAATACTAGCTATCTACAATCTATTCTATATAGGGGTGGACAAATTACAGTTCGGTTCGAGTATTGAAAGGATCGGAATCGAACCAAAAATTTCAGTTCGGTTCGGTTCGATTCGGTTCCATTCATTTACAAGAACGAAACGATTTCGGTTACAGTTCGGTTCCAGTTATATTTCGATTTTTGTTCGATTTTGACGACAGTATTTTTGTCAAATATAATGAAGAAAGTAATGAGCGATACAAATTCATTTTCAATAAATAAAAAATTATTGTAGTTTATTGTGCAATTCGTATTATGAACATAAGTAATGGGAGATGCACTTACGAAATTCATAAGTGTATGAAAGTATTTCTATAATAATTAATTTAATAAAAAAATCCATAGATTAATTTTTTGATAGAGGGTATACGATTTTCGATTCGATTTTCGGGTATTGAAAAAGAACCATTCAATTTTCGGTTCTTCTTTTTTTGGTTTCGGTTAGGTTTTGGTTCTCAAAATTTTTAAAATAACCGAACGGTTTCGGTTTTTTCAGTTCGGATGGTTCGGTTTTGATTATTTTGTCCACCCCTAATTTCATATAATATAATATAATATAATTATAATAATTATAATTATAATATTAATATTAATATATTAAAATCCCTTGTCATGGGAATCATTTTTTTCCAACTTTATCCTTGCTACTTTTTCACTATTCCAACAATGTCCCTTTTAATTATCTTCTAAGTTTCAATGTACATGTATGACTTTATATTTGACCATATTATATGTATTTTGTTAATTATAAGTTTATAAAGATAGGAATTTATGTGAAATCAACGCCCTTTCTAATTAACTTTTATGTTCCAGTGTACATGTATGACTTTATACTTGACCCTATTAAATGTATTTTGTTAATTAAGTTTATAAAAATAATAATTTACATGAACCTCCATCAAAATTAAATAAAAAAAGGGTGGATCATTCATGTCTTTCCATGTGCGTCTATATATGTATAGTTTTCCAAATGGTAATTGACAATCCTTCAAAACTTAGGCCCTGTTCTATTTGCCGTTTTCAGCCCGATTTCTGTTTTCTGTTTTCGAAAATATTGAAAACGCGTTCTGTTTATTGTTTTCGAAAATCCATTTTCGAAAACGTTTTCAACATTTATATAGGAAACACGAAAACGTCTTTTTAACGTTTTCGGCGTTTTCAGTGTTAAATGTTGAAAACAAGGAAAACGCGTTTTCGGATTTTAAACTTTACATTTATTATATTTCAGTCCCAAATTTTATTTTTCGTACGTTTCAATCCCCGACCACCGCCGGTCACCGCCGACCACCGCCGGCCACCGCCGGAAAAGTCAAACCACCAGATCTGGGGGTCAAACCACCAGATCTGGTGGTTTGACCACCAGATCCATCGGAAAGTGGTGGTCGGACCACCATATGAAGGTGGTCCGACCACGGCAGTGGTCAAACCACTGCAGGTGGTTCGACCACCATTAATGGCGGTCGAACCACCTCGGAGGTGGTTCGAACCACCTCAGAGGTGGTTCGAACCACCTCGCAGGTGGTTCGCGACCACCTGCAGAGGTGGTTCGACCGCCATTAATGGCGGTCGAACCACCTCGGAGGTGGTTCGAACCACCTCGGAGGTGGTTCGAACCACCTCCGGTGGTCGCCGAACCACCTCGAAGTGGTCGCGACCACCTCCTGGTGGTGCGAGCCACCTCTGAGGTGGCTCGCACCACCTTCAGTCGCCGGCGACCACACGGCGACCACGGCTGTAGAGAGCGAGAGAGAGATGGGTTGGGTCGGGGGGTAGGGTGGGGGGTAGGTTGGTGAAGATGAGGGTTTGTTTGCAGATCTTGAAAAGTTTAAGGACCGTTTTGTAATTTTTATTATATGAAATTGTATTTTTTTAAAAGTATAATCCAAACACGTTTTCCATTTTCTCTTCTCAAAAATAATTTTTCAAAATAACAAACCAAACGCATTTTCAATTTTCTCAAAACAAGAACTGAAAATAGAAAACACCAAAACATTTTCGAAAATGAAAACAGAAAATAGAAAACAAACAGAACGCCCCCTTATATGCTCCTTCAACTACTACTACTCTCTTTCTTTACAAAGTACATAACTAAGGGTGAGACTATTCACACCCCAAGGATTGCTTAGGACACCCCAAAAATTTTCATCTTCCCCAAAATACCCCCAGTTGACTTAAAAAAAAAAAATTGTTCGACCATTGTTGGCCGAACAAGCTAAACGGAAAAAAAAAATTTTGGCAAGTTTATGCCACCATTAACGGTAGTTTCAACCACCTCCGGTCGTGAACTGTCCTTTTTCTTTCTTTTTTTTTTTTCCTTCTTCTTCTTCCCTTAATTTCCACCACTAATGGTGGTGGTTGAAACCACCTGCAATGTTCTATTTTTTTTTGTTTAATACATATATTCAAGTAAGCTTTGTTACTTCTCTCTCTCACTCTTTTGGAATGATGAGGGGCTAGGCAATCTACCTAAAGAGATATTGAATTGCCAAGGGAATTCATATCTCTTTAAGGTCTCTAGTTACCAGGGCAGTGAGAGTGGATGGGTGTACAATATTGCTGCATTGTGTGATGATCCAGATATTATAAGAGAACACAAACAAACACTTGATGAATCATGCTCAGATGTATTGCCTTTTGTTGGTGATATTACAAAAATAATAATACAAAATATCGCAAGCTAACTTCTTTTCTTGTTTTTTAACTTGTACTTTATTAATGCATTAATTAATATTAAAAATGCCCAACACCCTTAATAAACAATTTTCTATTGTGTTATTCCTTTGTAATTTCACTTTTTTTATTTATCCTCATTTCAATGTTGTTGTTTAACAAGAGAATGATTCTGATGATGATCTTGACATGTTGATTCCCAAAAACAAACAAGATGATTCCAATGTGGTTGTTTTCTAGTCTTTTATATATGTGCTTTAATTTCTTAGACCATTATTTATTTTGAATAGACTTTGTATTGTTTACTTGGATGTAATTCCTCTATTGTTGTGTAGCTCCTATAGGATGATGAAGAGCCCGTCACAACTCCTTCTTCAAAGCTTCGTCTACAGGAAGATTATGACAAGGACGGGAACAATTCTAACACATGAACTTCAAGCAAAAGGAAGATGAAAAATTTGAAGATTGAGAAGTGAGATTTGAGAAGTTGTTTTGGATTTGGCCTGAGGCTTCTATTATTTAGTTTTATGCACTTTTGCTTAGGATTTGGATATTTGTTGGTAATTATTATTTAGATGGTTATTGGTTTTCTTAGTTTCTATTGTGATTGAGTTCAGTTGGAGAGTTTAGGTTGATCTAATAAATTGTAGGTGGTTGTCTTTTTGATTTCGACCTAATATGCCCATAAAATTTAAATTTCAAAAATTTCATTGTTCTAGCTTCATTTTAATTATGTGTGACAACACATTGAATGTCTTATGTTTGCAGTCTACTATTTGAGTTTGCCGAAAACCAACAGTTGCTGCTGCTCAACTACTGTTGCTTTGAACGGCTGCTTTGAAGCAGCAGCTACTGTGAGTACTACTCAGGTACTGCAAAGCAGTAGCTCTAATCTTGGAATGTGCCAAAAATACTTTTTGGCCAATGGTTTAGTCACTATCCGTATTGGCGTTCCTCACCACCTTTTTTCCCAATATTAATTTATATTTATTCTTTTTTTGTGGAAATAAAATTTTGAATACAATTGTTTTACATTGTAGATTCATCGGCAAATATTTAAGGCTACATCTATTAATTGTATGGTTACATCTATACTTTTAAGTTTTAATAATTTTAGCTTCTTTTCTATTACTATTATATATTTTTCGGCAATATTTTTTCAATACCATTAATTAACTATTAATTGTATGGTTGCCATGCCATTAAAATTTTAGTGGGCATCAATTTACTTTATTTGAAATTGTCTGTCTAATGCTGACCAATGCATTGAGTAATTTTTGCTGCATCCCCTTGAGTTCGTTAACGTAATGATTATTTTTAAAATTTGATTCCATTGCCTTAACTTCTATTCATGTCAGTTAATTCTTATGACAATGTGTTGATTGTAGAGATTAATCGCATTTCTATTCTGACCTTGATTGATTTTTTTGGTCAGTTAATCCTTAGTGTTATGCGTTGCTAACTGTTTTCCCCTACTGTTGATTTAAATAGATTTTTTTTATTAAAAAATAAATTCAATACTTTGCCTCACCAGCAGGCAGCAGCACTTATTGGTATCAATTTATTTTCTTTGAAGTCATCTGTCGAATGTTGATGAGTACATTAAGTAATTTTTTGTGCATCCCCTCTAGTTTGTGAATATAATAATTTTTGTAAATTGTCATTCTATCCCCTCGAGTTTTCTTGTGTCAATTTATTATTATGCATCTATTTTTTTTTCATTTTATGCATTTAACAATGACACATCACAAATCACTAGATAGTTATATTTGATTCATAATAAATTTTCAAAGCACTTTCTCTTTCCTTCTTTTTAACCATACATAAAATTATTTTATATTTTTTAATACACTATCTTCTATTTTACACCACACAATCCACATGCAATTCAAGTAAACAAAGCTTACTCTTCATTTATTGTAAATCAAATATACCCTGAATTAAAAGTATAAGATATACATCTACTTTTTTCATTTTTTGCATTTAACAATGACACAGCACAAATCATTAGATAGTTATATCTATTAAAACATTGACTGAATTAAAAGTAGAAGAAAATTCAATGATTAGAAGTCAAAGAATAAGAAAATTCAATGATTAGAAGTGCTCGTTATCACTACTGGGCAAAATGCTAGAACCAACACCACCTAGATCAGCACCCGCAATGCATTGTGTAATTTATCATATGAGCTAATGTAATTGCTAGAGTTTCATTTGATGATATAAAATTGCATCTAATTAGTTATCGACTATATTGGACACAGTAACCAATACCAAATGATTATCTGATGAGACAATGTGAAGTGAAACTATGCATGTCGATTTCAACCGCATAATCATTCCATTTAAGATCTTAGTTTTTAAAAAATTTCAGTTGCTTTTGTTCTATGAATTTAGTTATGTGGATTTTGCCTTTTTTTTTCAAATTTTTTTTTCTTAAGGTTACGATGTTGAATGTATGGAATTACTAAATAAAGTACATCTAGTTTTAAACATTACTTCACACAATATTGCTTCATGTCACCACCAGAAAAGAGGATTTTAGGATGGATAATCTGTCGGTTATTTCTAATAACCTTCATATTTCACCAAAGATTTCTGACAGAATTTACTATTTGTAAGTACTGCATTTGCTATTTGTAAGTAATTTTGGAGGAATTATCCATCTGTCGAAATTTTCCGACGACACTTTTACATCCATCGAAATTTTTTGACGACAGTTTACGTTCGACCTTTTGCCAATAGTTTCGCTCCTCAGTGATGCCTCTATCTTCTGTAGTGTGTGTGATTTTCTTTCTCTTTTCTTTTAAACTAGCTGTTTCACCCGTGCATTGCACGATGACATAATTTTTTAGCTAATAACAATATTAATAGGTGTTACTCGTATTAACATAAGATCCCGAAAAAAATAAAATAAATAATGAGTCGCAATAATAAACTTAATTAATATAACTAATGAAATAATTCTTGGAAAATTTCGATAGAGTTTTGCTCTATTTTTTACCAATTCATCCTGCAAACAATTGGGGGAAAACTCATCAAAAAACACAAATTTAATTTACAATACTCTTAAAGATATCAACAATTAAAGTAATCCAAACATAGCACCATTAATAATAGTCAACAACAACACACAAGACAACAAATAGAAACATCTTCATGTTTTGACAAAAATGATGAATGCACTCAAATGTAAATCACATCTATAATTGTCACGTAGAATATAAAAATTTGTGTTATTATATAATTGAATTGTACTAAAATATAAATAAAATTTAGATGAACGGAACATCTCTAGCATTAATTTTACACAAATCTGGCATTTTAGCATTAAAAACGCACAAAAATATGAGAAATAACATCATATTTCAGATATAATCAATAAAACACAGTAAAAGTGTAATTTTCGACCGCTAAGTATGTTGAGTTTCCTTTTTGAAACACAGTACCACTAATACATACACTGATGCTCTGTTCCCCACGTCGGAATGGTACCCACGCCACGTGGTGTGAGGACCCCACGTCGCCCAAAATTTTTTAAAAATTTTGCTTTAGTATCTACGTTAGATTAGATGAATAATACATAACTGATCCCTAATACATAAATGGTACATATAGCGTGTGTTCGTGTGTGCTTATTTTTGTCTAAAATTTTGTTAAAAGTGGAGTGTAGTGGCGGGGACCACGAGATGTGTGGATAATAATGAGTGATGATGTGAAATGTGTGGTTGATATTGATGTTTGACTTTGACTTTTAGTAGTAGGTAATTTTTAGGTGAAAATAAGTGGAAACGAACACACGCATAATCAATTTGTATAACTCCTACATATTTGTGACGGGAACATTATACGTAGATATTTTTTAAAGAGTGAACATTATACCTAGATAAATATAAGAGTACGAACACAATAATATATAAACACAATCCTTCACTTCACATATCAAACCATGAATGACATAAAGGATTTGTGTAAAAAAATAAATAAAGTTAACAGCGTACCTGATGCGATTAGTAAGGATGAAATTATAAGTTTAAATACTTCTTTATAGACGACATTTGTGGTCATGGTAGTCGAACGGCCATCGTCGTCATATATCACAAACTTTAAACCATTTCTATGCGTCACCCTCGAGACTGCAACATACCTTTCCTCTTCAAACCTTAGCTATTCCACCCGTGTGTTGTGCATGGGACAAATTTTTCAACATCTATTTTTTTTCATATATATTGATTGAATATTGTATTATCATAAGAATTAGAATATAAGAACAACTAATAATCACCTAAAAGCCTATTTCTCTACCTTATTATGGTTTGATTCATACTTTAAAATTGTACTAACTCTACAGGAATTAGAAAAATAAAAATAAAAAATATAATGTAATTTATCTGATTCGAAATCGATCCATTACAAAGATGATGGTGTAAGTACTCATAAAATAATTACAATTTTAAATCTCATTTTTGATAATTTAACTCAATAAATATGTACTTTTAGTTTTAAATATCCCTTTTTTTCCATATATATTCATTCAACAATTCATTATGATACAATTAGAGTAAGAACACAATTCATACTTTTAACTTTTATACTTCAATGTTGCGTAACTAATAACATTGATTCATGATTAAGGTGTTAATTTCACTAATGAAACACTAATTTACTAAGTTAACATGTGAATATTTTGACACGAAAAATAAACGTTCCACGGAAAGAAAAATGCAAAGAAAGTACAATCAATCAACAAATTCATCTTTATAATTTAAAAAATTGTGTCGACTCAACCAAAAGGTATAAAAAATTAATGATACAAAAAAATTATCATTACGAAGAAATAATAATTATTTTAACAATTTATCGCAAATAATCCATCAAAGTGGGTCAATTCATATTTTAATTTATTTTATACTTGTAAATTGTAATTATTGCATTGCAAATTAATCTAATGCAAAAAATTAAAAAGTTTATTGGACTTTTGCAACTATGACGAATTATGTAAATTAAAAATTTTAATCAATCATACAAAAAAAGTATAATTGATTTTCACAATGAACATATTGGCATAAAAACCAAATGATCTAAGGTAAAAAATTAATAGTGTGAAGAAAGTACAATCAATCCACGGATTTATCTTAACAGTTTAAAATATTGTGTCGATTCGTACTAATGGTTTAAAAAATTGAAAATACAAAAAAGGAAAAAATTTATTATTGCGAAGAAACTATAATCGTTTTTTTCACACGAAGTGAGTTCGGCGCTTTTTTGATTGAAACTATCTTCCACTGCTGAAAAATATTTTCCATGTAGGTACAAAAAATAAATCATCTATGGAAAAAATTTAATAGTGTGAAGAAAGCGTGATCAATCAACAAATTTAATTTTAATATTTACAAAATCATGTTGTCTCATCCCGATGGTATAAAAATTAATTAAAAAAAAGAGAAAACAATTTTTCAGTGTGAAGAAAGAAATAATTGTTTCAAAGCTGCGAAAAACAATCTATCGAATCGGGTCGATTAATATTTTAATTTATTTTATACTTGTAAACAGCAATAGTTGCATTGCAAATTTATCTATGGGAAAAAATTATTAAGTATATTGGATTTTTACAATTGCAATGAATTATGTGAACTAAAAATATTAATCAACTGTACAAAAGAAGTATAATTCACAATGAACATATTGGAATAAAAACGAAATGATCCAAGAAAAAAATTAATAGTGTGAGGAAAGTACGATCAATCCATCAACTTGCATAAAAAAATTCAAAATATTGTATCGACTCCTATTAATGGTTTAAAAAAATGATCATATAAAAAATAAATAAAAATAAAAAAATTTAATAGTGTGAGTCCAATACTCTTTTGATTGGAACTCTTTTGCTATTGAAAAGCATTTTTCATGTGGGCACAAAAAATAAATGATCCAAGAGGAAAATTTAATCATGTGAAGAAAGTACAATCAATCTATAAATTTACCTTTACTATTTTAAAAATTGTGTCATCTCAACCTAATGATACAACAAATAAATGAAGAAAAAAAAGAAAGAAAAAATAAGTTATCACATTGAAGAAAGAATAATTGTTGCAACAACTTACCGGAAGCACTCCATCGAATTGGATTGATTCATATTTTAATTTATTTTATACTTGTAAACAACAATAGTTGCATTACAAATTAATTTACTGAAAAAAATTATAAAGTATATTGAACTTTCCAATTGTAACAAATTATGTGAACACCATAAAAATTGATGAGAACTATAACTCAAATTCGATATAAACTATTGAAATCCAATAATAGTTATCAAAGATGATTGACTACTAATTAAATCCAATTAAAAAACCATTCAAAGTAATCTAAAATCCGTTTAAAAGATATAGCTGTTGAAATGTAATATTAAAACCCAATTTCCATTTTTCCATTAATCTTTCCATTAAAGGATATCTTTAATTTGAAAGATATAGATATAGATTTAATTAATTAAAAATATTGGATTAACGTTACAATTGAATAATTAATTAAAAATATTTTGTATCACACAATAATCAAATATTAATGAAATTATTAATTTTAATTAATTTTATTTTCTTACGAATTAATTTCCATCTCGTAGTTAATTATTTATAAAAGGTCTCTTATTCTAAATATAAATATAAATATAAATATTTAGATTCAGATTAGAAAAATATAATAAAATAATAATTATCAATACTTATGCAAGGAAATAAAATTTAGATTTAATATTTAGCATTTAATATAAATAATAATTTAATAATTTTTTTGTTAGGATTGATTATAACTTAATAAAAAAGGAAAAAATCAAAAGACAAAAAATATAACAAAGATAAGTTTAAATCAGTGGAGATTTGAAAAATCTAATTTTGGTGACGATAAGATTCAATATAGATAATGATTAGTTAATTGATTTTTCAGATTAATTATTAATTATTAAGAAAAGGAAAAAAATCAAAAGATAAAAATGGACTTTATTTTAGGCGGAAAAACTAATTAATCTAATTAAAAAATATGCTGAAATTTCCATGCTTTCCTATATACATAGATATAGATGTTTATTAAACTATGGTTATAAAACTGATTATTTTAGAGTTAGGAAATCATTTTCACATGTTTGACATATTTTGCAAATCAATTTTTTTGTAACATATATTTACGTATTACAGTTTCAAATGTTAAAAATCACATCATGTTGAAAATCACAATTTGCAATGAAGATGGGAAACCAAAAAACTACATATCTGGTGGTTGCAAAAATTTATCAAAATTCATCATAGTTGAATTTATTTTTTATTTTCATTTTTTTACAAATCCGATAATAAGATCTTGAGGTTTTTTTCTTTTTCACAATTATTGATTAATTCGTCTATTTTAATTATTAGTCATATATATTTTAATTTATTTATCTTATCCAAATTAATTTAAATTTGATATTAAATCATTCAATATTTGATCCAGCTAATATAAAATGTAAGAGATTTTTTATCAACTACATAAAGAATTCTATGTAATATAAATAATTTAAAATAAATATCTAAATTGATGTTTAAAAAAATGTTAATATACTGAATATGTTAAATTGGTGAGTTTATATTGAATATGTTAATATACGTGTTTAGTATATTTGGAAGGTATTTATTGAAAAAATTAAATGTGATTAGTGCATATTAAAAAGTAAAAATAAAAGTCTTTGATTATTAGATCACGATGGAGTATGGACGGGAATGAGAATTTTCTAGCAGGGCAAGCATAGAGAATGGGGTGCAATTCTTATATCGTCCTCACTTGACCTCGATTAAATGAGAACGTGGCGAGATAAGGATAGACATTTCTTTGTAGGGAGTAACATGGTGGGAATATTTACAAGATGAAATTGACCGAAGTACAGGAGAAACTCTATCGAAAATTTTAGAAAAATTTAAACATGCATTACTTAAATCGTGTGATGTACAAGATTATATTGTATTTTTTATAATATTTATGGAAATCATGGATTAATATACACGGCTCCTGTGCAACGCACTCGGATTACTGCTAGTTAGGTTACTAATTCACTTAATAATTATTCCCTTAATAATTATTTTTTACACATCATTCCTTGAGTATGTGCTAGATTAATTCCTAAATTATGTTAATAATTAATTTACCTTTTATCTAATGAAATTTTAAAAAATCGCAAATTGTTATATATATATATATATATATATATATAAACCAAGGTCAGCTTTCCGCCCATTCTATCATTTTTCAGAATTAAATAATTAATTAAAAAAATCCCCATTTCCTCTCAAAGTATTTCTATTCCTTTAACACAATTTATTTATAATTAATTAATTATCATAATATATTTGAGATAATTTAAAATTTGAATTGATAATCTTGTCAAAACTGAAGGCCTAAATTCCCAAATCTTAGAGCAACTAAAAGTTATATCAAAATTCAAAACAAAGAATTTTCATGATGTGGTTTACCAAAATTAGGTATAACCTGAACGACATTTGCACGATCCATCGAAATCTGCAACGAGCTGGCTAAGATTTGGAAGAGTCATCTATGTTTACTTTTATTTTACCTATTTGGAGGCATTCCAGCTGGCTCCTTGAATAGCCAGAGCAATAGGTGCATCTACTTAGAGAGCAATTTGGGTTTTTGAATTCGAATTTGACTACTTAGAATCTTGAAGAATTAATTCTTGAATATGTAAGTCCTTATTTCTATTACCTGTTTTTTGTTTTATTTTTTCAAGGATATCTTACTGTAGTTTATTCATATTGCTTCAATCAGTTTCTAGGTTCCTGAAGAGATTGTCAAGATTGTGTATTTAGTTTTGAATTTTTTTCTTGCATGCTGATATTTTGAATGTAATTCTTCTTTCTCAGAAAGGTTTGGCGAAGCAAAGACTTTCAATTGACATTTCAATAGTACAGAAATCAGGGGTCCGAATTAAGGCAATTGTTGTTTTCTTTGCCGTACTTAGTTTTCGGCTTAAATATTTTTCACTTTTGCCTGGTATTCGTTGTATTTATAACAGTTTCCGGCATTCAACTTTGGTTGCTTTGCCCTGCTTATTTTTTATTTTTCAGAATTCATCTACTTCAATTTTTATTTTAAATGTATCATAATGCTGATTTCCCACTATTGAATTTATGAGTATCGTCCTCATGGTTGAATTTGTGAAAAAATTGAGTCATTGTTTTGTATTTATGGTAACCTGATTTTTTTTTTACCTGGTATATTTTGAATTTTGTCGGGCTTATTTCAACCACAATGGGTAGCCTGGGTTGGCTCACTCTATTTTTTTACTATAGCTTTAGCTGCAAGCAATTGATTTGTCATCTTAATGTAAGATTTGAAATGATAAGACAATTAATATCATTACTGAAATGTTTTTAGTAAACATTGTCGATTTGCTTATTTGGTACCGTGTGTATTTTCCCAAGTCCATTGTCACAACTATTTAAGTGACGAAGCTCTATTTCTAGATTGTATTTTTGTGCTGATATTTGAAGTTCAAATGATAAGAAATGGGAAGAAAAATTATGGGGCAACCATATATAAATTTAAATGTTAAAAGTGTAAAAGTTAATATTTTTTCTATATGATTTATTGGTTTGTCTGCCTCATCAAACATTTGTTATCTTTATTCACTACTTTTGATAGTTCACCAAATACATTTGAGCGACTTTATTTGGTTTTTAGACAATGATTATAAGCCTTGTCTATTTGTCTAATGTTTGTAGTTTCATTTTTTTAATCAATTCTCCATTTTTTGCTTTCCCACAATATGATTAGTTTGAGAACAAGGGTTGCGAGTTCTTTAAAGGGCATCGATAGTAAGTCTTTCCGACGATGATATTTGTGGTCGAGTATTGAATTTATTAGAACATATGTATTGTATTGTGCAGCATCTGCAACCATTAGCAATCATCGATCAAAGGTGAAAATTCTCTTCTTCTCTTCTTTTTCCATTGTATTTTAGATTATAATTGACCAAATAATGTTAGTTCTGCTTCTTGATTGCCCAATATTAAATTTATCTGTATTGCCCTCACAGTTGAATTTATGACGAATTTGAGTAATTGTTTTGTTTTTACCCATAATGGCATTAGATTGGTTTTTTCCTTTTTGGAATCAACCGTAATTCTTTGTCTTTTGGCTAGGTAACTAGGTTGGCTCACTTTATTTTGATGTTATAAATTTATGGTAACTCTTTAGTCTTATCCGTGATAGTAGGGCCTTCTGAGATTTGGTATTTTGATTATATGATTTTTTGTTTCATGTTTAATATGAATGAGAGTTCTGAGAGCAACATATTTATGTGCTTACTTGTATCTATTAAGTCTGGATAATATTGTTTTACGTTTTGATGTTACTGTTAAACTCATTAAGTAGCTCTGGAACATGGCATGATTTTGGTAGATATATACCAAATACGAATGAAGGGATTTGATGGCACAGTGCTCTTGATTGATGAGGTTATTATTCTAACTGAAACAATCCCTTGCTTAGAATAGAATGATTCTCATGTGCGCCTGTTTGTTAAGACAAATTTGATTTCTTTTTTTTTAAATACATTTTATTCATCAACTTTAGGTGCATACACTTGATTCAAGCAGGTGCTGGACTGCTGATGCCTGGGAGGAATGTTTTGAGATGGTCTTGAACCTAAGAACTTCGACAAGGTTACATCCATTTATCTTATACTTAGATCTTCCTTTTGAATAGATATTGTAATTATTGACTTCTAGGATTCATAAAATTGCCAGTAAGAATTTTTGAGGTTTGCGTTTAAAGATCATTGCAAACCATATGAAGACGAGGTAAACTTAGATAAAAGATAACTTTATTTGTTTTTGTCATTGTGATTTATATGTTAAATCTGACCATATGTTCAAAACTTCCTTAGATCTTGCTCAAGGAACACTCTAGGTTGGTGTTTGATGTGACTGGTGAATAGCGTTCTGTTTACGATACCATTATGAGATGAGTGTGGTTGACGGTGATCAAGGAGGTGTGTTCTTTTTGTATGGACATGGAGTTGGTACGGTGTACCAAGTGTATATATGATTCCTTAATTCTTACTGTTGGGTTTGGTTCATTCTTTGGGCTTCCTTTGATATTGGGCCTATCTTATCTGATAAGGTTGGTTGGTATGGATTGGTTTAGCTAACTTCTTCTCTAGCGGATCCAGATTGTTGTTGATTTCTCAGGCGAGTTGTTAGAAGACCCATTATAAAAGGCGGCCGATGGTCATTCTTCATCCCTTCATCTCTCTCGTCTTTTACCCTCATTTGCTTCTTGTCACCCTTTGTAAACCTAAACACTATTGTGTATTGTTAGGATTAGTGTCATATTGTTCGTGTTGTTGTAGTGGTGAAGAATGGGGGTTGTTTCTAGGCATTGTAACTGTGATTCTTGATCTTTCTAGTGGATTTTAGAGTTATTCCTTAGTGGATGCTCAACGGGAGACGTACTCCAAATTGGGGGAACTTCCAGGCCTTCTTGGGAAAAACATATCGCTGTGTTCTTTCATTCTTGTTCGATGCATTTTTCCTGATGTGTTTTTTGTGATCTCGTGGGTTTAAAATTGCAACAGTGGTATCAAAGCGTCCCAAAATTCCGGTGGTTATTTTAGAATTGACCGATCTGTGAATCGCCAAAGCTTGGTGGCGATTTGGTTCTTGGTTCACGGCGAGTGGTACTCTAGTTTTCTTTCCGTTTGGTATTCGCATAATTGAAATCTAGGGTTTCAATATTAGGTAACCTCTATCCTTTTTTAGATATCCTATTAAAGGGTTATCTCTAGGGTTTGCTGATTAGTGGTTCTCCCTTGGTTGGTCCTGAAAAGGAAGTCAGTATCTGGGGGGCTCCCTATCCTCAGTACCTCAAGAGATTGACTTTGGGTTTTGTTTTTCAATATATATATATATATATATATATATATATATATATCATTGTTTTCTTAAAATTTTAAAAATTGGTAATCTGTTGATTTTGTTACTGTGCTCTCTGTGTATTTGCCTGCTTGCATCCACTACGTCTTCTCTTAAGTTTGAGGTGGAGGTTTGGAATGGGGTTGATGATTTTAGTTTATGGAAACAGAAAATGAGAGCTTTGTTACTTCAATAGAATGTGCTATGGCTATTACTAGAAATCAGCCTGTTGAGTTTAGTGCATATAGAAGGCAAGAACTTGATGAAACTGCTCGGAGTTCCATTTTCTTGCATTTATCTAACAATGTCATTAGAAAAGTGGGTGAAACAACCTCTACACATGCATTATTGTCTAGATTTGATAATTTATATCTCACCACTACCATGCCCAATAAATGTTTTCTCCTAAAGCAGTTGTATAATTTCAAATTTGACTCCTCTTTAAATCTCGAAGAAAACATTGATAGATTTAACAACATCATCAATGATTTGGGAAATTGTGATGAAACTATTTCAGCAAGTTATTGCTTTGCTAAATGCTCATGGTGAAAGGTATAGAGAAGCCAAAAATGCTTTTGAATATGGCAGAGAAAGTGTTAACATTGACACTATCATCACTTGCTCGAGAAACAAAAAACTTGAATTGAAATTTGATTTGAGATATTCTAAGACTGCTGAAGGCCTGTTTGTTGAAGGTCAATCATCTCAGAAGTTTCAGAACTGTAAACTTAAGAAAAACAAGAAAAGTGATGACAATAGTAAAAAGAAACATAAAAATCAAAATTCTTCAAAAGAACAGGGTAAGTCAAAAGAAAGAGAAAATGTTTCTACTGCTATAAGAAATGACATATTATTGAAAATTGTTTTGAAAGATTGTTGATTTTAAAGAAGCTAAAAATTTTGAGTCAAATAATACAATTGCTTGTACTGCTAATGACGAAACTAGTGGTGTTGCGCTTGCTACTACATTTTGTGATAACAATCCTGATTGGATACTTTATTCTGGGGGGACATTTCATTTATGCCCCATTAAATCTTGGTTTACTGATCTTAAAGAAGTTTTTGGTGGACAAGTTGTTATGAGAAACAATCAGTTTTGTAAAATATGTGGCATTGGCACAATTCATCTTGAACTTGAGAATTCTAAAAGGCTAATACTTGAAAATGCTAGATTTGTGCTTGATTTGCAAAGAAATCTCATTTCAATTGGTGAACGTGATGAGCATGGTTATGATATATCTTTGAAATTTAGTATGATGAAAATTTCCAAAAATGGTTTTGATACTATTATATCATGAAAGAAAAATGGAAGTTTTCATGTATTTGTTGTTCCTGTGTCCTTGCATACTCAATCTTTGCTTCATTCTACATGTGATATGACTATGTTGTGGCATAAAAGACTTGGTCACATTAGCAATAAAGGCTTGCAGTATTTAAACAAACTGGGTGTTTTTGACAAAGATAAAATTGAAAATTTAGAGTTTTGTGCAGGATACTTAACTAGAAAGCAACGTAGGTTGCCTTTTCCTGAAAGGGACACACAAATCATCTAGTATACTTGAATACATTCGTCCTGATCTTTGGAGACTAGTTTCAATGACTACTTTTACTGGTTTCAGATTCTATTTGTTAATTGTTGATGATTTTTCTATAAAAATATGGGTTTATTTATTGAAAACAAATATGATACTCTTTGTTTTCAAAAATTGGAAAACTTTGATTGAAAACCAAACTAATAAGAGGATTAAAGTCCTGAGAATTGACAATGGACTCGAATTTTGCAATTATGAATTTGACAATTTTTGTAAAAACTGTGGTGTGTTGAGATACAAGACCGTGGCTTATGCACCACAACAAAATGGTGTTGCAGAAAGGTTCAATAGAACTCTTTTGGAAAAAGTGAGATGTATGCTTTTGACTACTAATCTTCCTAAATGTTTCTGGGGTGAAACTGTGAAAACAGCTGCCTATCTTTTAAATAGAAGTCCTAACAGTTCTAAGCACTTCAATACCTCTGAATCTTTTTGGACCAAACAGCCTGTTGATTATTCTAAACTCAAAGTATTTGAATGTGCTGCTTATGCACATCAGGGTGAAGGAAAACTTGATTCCAGGTATTTGAAATGTCTTTTTCTTGGTTACAGTGAAGAATCAAAAGGGTACAGGCTGTGGGTGAAAGAAACCCCTGGTTTTAAAGTGATTGTCAACAGGAATGTTGTTTTTAATGAAAACTTATTGCCTTGTGTTAAAATTCCTGATAAAATTGAATATGAGACAGCTAAAATGAGTGTTTTGTTGCCTATCAACATTGATACTGATGGTAATACACCTATTGAGGTGGAGAATCAACAAGAGCCTAAAAGCTCTAGTTCAGAATCTTCTTCATCAGATTCTGATGATGATTCTAACCCTACTACAAGTAATGGTATAGGTAGTAATGTTCATCCCTCTCAACTTGAAGATTATAAGCTTGCTAGGGATAGAGGAAGAAGGACTAGACTACCTTTTTCAGATTGAATGACTTTGTTTCATTTAATGTTTTTGATGATCTTGTTGGCTATGAACCCTCAACCTTTGAGGAAGCTATCACTTGTAGTGATGCTAAATCTTGGGTGGGTGCTATGAAAGATGAATTGAACTCTCTCTATAAAAACAAACCCCACATTTTTGTTGAAAAACCAAAAGATAAAAAGATAATTGATTGAAAATGGATTTTCAAAATAAAAGATGAAGGTGAAAATAGAGAAAGGTTTAAAGCTAGACTTGTTGTTGAAGGCTTTTTCACAAAAAGGAGGCATTGATTTTAGTGAGATTTTTTCACTTGCTGCCAAATATACTTCTATAAGGATCTTTTTATCTGAGGTGAACTAGTTTAACTGGGAACTTGAGCAAATGGATGTAAAAACTACTTTTCTCTATAGTGATTTAGAAGAAAAGATTTTAATGGTTCAACCCCCAGGTTTTGAGCCTTTTGATATTGGTAAAGCATGCTTACTGCAGAAATCTCTATATGGCCTCAAACGAGCCCCAAGGCAATGGTATAAGAGATTTGACTCGTATATCCAAAGCCTAGGGTTTGTAATAAGCTATTTTGATACTTGTTTGTTCTCTAAAGACTGTAACACTACTTGCCCTATATTTTTGTTACTATATGTTGATGATATGCTCATTTCTTGTTCTAATAAGCATAAAATTGATCACATTAAGGAGTGTTTGAGTTCTTAATTTGAGATGAAGGACTTAGGTGAAGCAAAAAGGATTGTAGGCATACAAATTGATAGAAATAGATTGATGATCACTCTGTTCCTGCATCAAATTGAGTATGTCAAAAGGATATTGCATAATTTCAATATGTTTGATGCTAAATCTGTTTCATTGCCTCTTGCAAATCACTTCAAGCTGTCATTTGATTGTTGTCCTAAAAATGAAGATGAATTTGTTAGAATGAGAGATTTTCCTTATGCCAACTGTATTGGATCTGTTATGTACTTAATGAGTAGTACTAGACTTGATTTGGCTTATTGTGTAAGTGTTTAAAGCAAATATATGTCTAATCCTAGTGAAACTCATTGGTATGCTTTACAATGGATGCTTAGATATTTGGTTGGCACTTATAACTTTGGTATACTCTATACTCAATCTTCTGAAGGTGTAAGTCTTAAGGGCTACACTGATTCTGACTTTGCTAGAGATCTTGATAAGCACAAGTCTACTTCATCATATTATTACACTCTTTGTAATGGGTGTATTAGTTGGAAAGCACAAATACAAAAGATTGTAGCCTATCCTCAACCGAGGTAGACTATATAGCATCTTGTGGCGCTGTTAAAGAAGGGGTTTGGCTTAAAGGCCTATTGAATGAAATTGGTTATCCTATCCCTACTGTCTCTATCTCTTTTGATAACCAATCTGCAATATACTTGAGTAGAAATCCTATTTTTCACAATCGTACAAAATATGTTGATGTTAAATTTCATTATATTAGAGATATGGTGGAAAGGGGTGAAATTAAACTTGTTAAATTCCTACTCAAGTTAATCCTGCAGATTTGGGAACAAAAGTTCTACCTTTGAATAAATTTAAGGGAGCTAGTTCTGAAATCTACAAAAGAAAAGGAAAAGAAAAATGTCCTATAAAGATTCGGCAAAGGTGGAGAATGTTGGGTTTGCTTCATTCTTTGGGACTGCTTTTATATTGGGCCTATCTTATTTTATCTGATAAGGTTGGTTGGTATGGATTGGCTAGCGGATCCAGATTGTTGCTGATTTCTTAGGCTGAGTTGTTAAAAGAGCCATTATAAAAGGGAGGCCGATGGTCATTCTTCATCAGTTCATCTCTCCCGTCTCTTACCCTCATTCGCTTCTTGTCACTCTCTATAAACCTAAATGTTGTTGTGTATTGTTACGATTAGTCTCGTATTGGTGGGGTTGTTGTAGTGGTGAAGGAGGAGGGTTGTTTCGAGGCATTGTAACTGTGATTCTTGATCTTTCTAGTGGATTTTAGAGCTATTCCTTAGTGGATGCTCAAGGGGAGACGTACTCCAAATTGGGGGAACTTCCTAGCCTTTTTGGCAAAAATATATCGTTGTGTTCTTTAATTCGTTATTGTTCGATTCCTTTTTATTGCTATGTTTTTGGTGATCTTGTGGGCTTAAAATCGCAACACTTACAAAACTTGACGTTGTTTATATATTTTATGTTTTGTTTGTGTCATGGAGAATAATGGATTTTATTGGTCTTCGAGTACTATTGACACTAAAATATTTGGGGAGAATTTAAGATTATGAGAAGTTGCTTAACCTTTTACTTCTGTTATGTGTTTTACCAAGATGGATTTGTACAAAATATAGAGAAAACTGTGTCAAAAATTTTAAATAATATTTTTCCCTTTTTCCCTAACATGGGTTCTAAATCATATCTTAGGCACACGTCTCCCCATGCAACGTGCAGGTGAAATCACTAGTTAAAAAAAAAGTTCATGAGAAATAAGGTTATTGAAACGACAAACTGAAAGTATAATAAAACTTAAAAATTTGTCCTTCAAATTCATTATCAACCTTAGGATCCTGATGATAAAAGAAAATAAGTAGATGATACTTTCGTTGCACTAGTGTAAATAAATTGATCTTTTACAGACACATACATATACTTACATAAAAAGACAAAAGAATTAAATTAGCATTATAATCATTCCTTATATGGAAACTAATTGAATTTCGTGAATGATATAGGTAAGATTATCATTCGTCATATGCCATTGTATTGAATCATGGGGATGTAGTGAATGAGAAAATGCAATTAATTGCTTATTAATTCCTTAATTATTCAATAATAAAAAAATTAACTAATGCAGTAAAAAATCGGAGGGGGGGAAGTTGCGTGCTTTTACACACATTTTTTTTTTTTGGTAAACTTTTACAGACACTTAAAGTCTTACTGTTACTAGTATTACACCCGTGCAATGCACAGAGAGATTACAATCTATTTAAAATAATATTAAAATTATGAATTAGACAATTGAAATATATAGAAAAGTTCCAATCCCCACGTGGGTTTATGCCTTAAATGTTTTTGTAACATTCCATATATAGTTTATCATTTGGTATAACCCGTGCATGTTCTAGAAAATGGCTGGAAAAATGTAATAAGAATCGAACTAAATAAAAAATTACTAATTTTGAAATACTTATTTGTAAACAACATTTATTGATGATTTCATTGACTTTAAGCCTCTATCACATATAAGAACTTTCAACCCTATATGACGTATAACTTTGGATAATGTGATGTACAATTGATTATGGTTGAATGCCGACTTTAAAAAAAAAAAAAAGGCCTACATACAAAGGTAATTGCTTTTGACTTTTGTTAATAGGAATTGTCATCTCTGAAACTTGAAAGTTAGTCTCTCATCAGATGGAGTCAAAGAGATATTTTTGGGATAGCAACTTTCTTAATAGCATTGATACCAGACAAACCACATGGACAAATCAATGAAAATAATAAGCAACAGTTATTATGCTCATTAAAAAAAATTGCAACTCCTATGTCCACATGTTTTAAAAATTTAAAAACAATATTTATATGTGTAACATGCATCTCCTATCTCCACATATTATACAAATTTAACAAAAAATCAATTAAAATAATAACCAATGGTTATTAGGTTCGTAAGAAAGAAAAATATATATTTTTATAATAAATAAGCAAAAAACACTGGTATAATTATAAATAACACATGTAAAATAGCCAACGCAAAACAAAATATCAACCCGACTAATAAAAATGTGATGTGAGATCAATTGGATTTTTTAACTACTATAAGGAACTTATTCTTAAACTAATAATAAGATAAAATTATTTTTTTAAATATTAAAAAGAGTTATTCAATTTTTATTTTTAAGGGTTTATATAGAAGATTTAAATGAAGTGGCTTCATTAAAATCTAACTCAAATTTAATAAACTTTTCCTCTCACAAAACAATAATAGAAAGAATGTGTGGGATTTTAATGATAATAAATTATTAAAAATGTTTATTTAACTAAAAACGAAAAAATTAATAAATTATGGCTTATTCAAAGCCAATTTTTCCATTTTTCTATTAAATATTAATTCGTGTCACATCTGCACTACAAACATGGCTGTAACAATAAATTTATTTTGTATTAATAAAAATAATGCAAAAAAAGAATTGTTACAAATTGGAAATTTAAAAATTACAGCGGACTAAATCTCTTGACTGCAA
Organism: Jasminum sambac; assembly: GCA_018223645.1. Classification (NCBI taxonomy): domain Eukaryota; kingdom Viridiplantae; phylum Streptophyta; class Magnoliopsida; order Lamiales; family Oleaceae; genus Jasminum; species Jasminum sambac. The sequence continues at coordinate 23,517,824 of CP073647.1, forward strand.
GTTGAACAATCCTCTGATTAACGATTGACAAGTTTGAGACGAAAGGCTGCGTGGCTTGATCCTATGTTCCAAAGATTGAATATGACTTGATTGTTGATGGTTCGAATTTTTCGAAGAAAAGTTAGCTTGACTATTGATGCTTCAATTTGATTTGAATCTTAAAAAAGCTACGATATTCAGGGTTTGGACTTAACTTAGACTTGAAGGCATTGATCTTCAAGCTTTGATCTGAATTTGAGATTTGACTTGTAGGTGAAGATGATTTTGATCTTTATTGCTTGATCTGGATTTGAGATTTTGATGGAAATTGAAGATAACTTTGATCTTCAACCACTTCATATGGATTTGAAATTCAACTATAACTTGAAGATGGCCTTGAGCTTCAGTGCTTGATTTGGAATTGAGATTTGGATTTAACTTTAAAATGACTTTGATCTTCAACCGCTCCATTTGGATTCGAGATTTGGTTGGAAATTGAAGATAACTTTGATCTTCAATGGCTCCATTTGGATTTGAGATTTTTCTTTAACTTGAAGATGACTTTGATCTTCAAGACTGCATTTGGATTTGAGATTTGGTTGGAATTTGAAGATGGCTTTGATCTTCAATGATTCCATTTAGATTTGAGATTTTTCTTTAACTTGAAGATGACTTTGATCTTCAAGATACCATTTGGATTTGAGATTTGGTTGGAACCTGAAAATTATTTTGATCTTCAAGGCTAGCTATGCATTTGATTTGAAGAACTAAAGAGGATTTTATCCTCCTTTTCTCCTTTCCTCCTTTTGCTTTGGCTTGATTTGAAGAACTAAAAAGATTTTTAATCTTTTCTTCTCCATTTCTCCTTTTCTAGGGCTTGATTGGGAACTGAAGAGATTTTTAGTCTCATCTTCTTCCTTCCTTCTTTGGATTGATTCGAAGAATTGAAGATATTTTGATCGCTTCTTCTTCACTCTCCTTTGGATCTTGATTTGATTCGAAGAATTAAAGAGAATTTTATTATCTTCTTTATTTCTCATTTGCACGATTTCTCTACTGCTTCTCCTACTCTTGACCCTTGCTAGGGTTTTCTGCAATGGGGTATTTATAGGCATTTTTGGGATAGCCTTGTAATCGCTTAACACTTATCCATTTTATTTGAATAAGTATAAGTATTTAAACAACCCACCAATTATCTCAATATATTTAATAAATCAAATAAATATAAATTTAAAAAAAAGTAGGATGAGAATCATGGCTTTTTAAATTGAAATAGGACTTTAATAGACATTTGAATTATTTTTTTTTTTTGAAAAAAGGCTTGATAGATTAACTAATTAAAATTAATCTGGCTTAAACAAATTTATTTATTTAAAAATTTTAATGTCTACAATGGCATCTACCAATGTGGCACTATAAGGTAAAATGTGACATCACTTTTTCTTTCTCACTTTTACCCTTAGTAAATTGCTTATGTCACCAATAAATTAATATTTAGGGGCACTAAGCAATGGTATGTAACCGGAAGGATGTTGTCGGGAATGACTTGTAGAGTTGAGGATAAATTCCAAGCACCCAATACGAAAAGTCACTCAAAGATAAATACATTTTGCACCAACTACCCCAAATACAATAAAATCACTAAAAATTTTTGAATAGATGTGAAAATTTTAAGACAAAATAAGTGCACAATGCACTTCCTAAGTTTAACAACCTGCCACCTCCCAACAAAGATTAAAAAAAATAAAAAATTTCAAACCTTAAATATAGTTTTATATCACTACATTTCATACATCTCTTTTGTCTAAAATAGGTTTTGAAATTATTTTAAACTAAATATATGCCTTTCCATATACCCTCTACAAATGTGATAAATATTGTTTTTTGAATATTTTAAGAATTTTTATGTGACCAAATAATGATTAAATATAAATCTGTGACTCTTATGAATTGTGACCAAATATATGTGATTGAATATGAATATGTCACTATTATAAAAATATAAACATGTGACCATCACATGCTACTGTGACTTCTCTCTCATACGTAACAATTACTTCATCTAAATTCACAATCAATTTTAAGAATATTTTACAAGAACACATAATCAATTCTTCATTACATAGCATTTCATTAAATATGTTTTTTCATTAAATCTGTTTAATAGTTAAAAGATATAAAATTTTCCCTTGCTTTCCTCGTGCTTCTGTGACTCCCAGAATTTAGATTTTCATTGAAAAATTCGTGATGAGCCATTGGAATAATCACCATATGAAGTGAGGTACAATCTACTCTACCAGATATTTCCCTCTTTAGAGAATCAATTATATTAAAAAGTTAGGGAGCCAAAGGACCAAAATTTTCATAGAGTACTTTATGGACGTACGTGTGAACTATACGGCCATAAAACAAGAAATACAGTCGTATGTCATCTTTTACCGCCGTAACCGAGGACTCTAGTTTTGGCCGAAATTTAAGCATAAAGATTTTTACGCCCGTAGTTATATTGTTGCAACCCGAATGTTCGCATATTTAAATTTCAACTATTACTTGGTCAAAGTCGATAATTATGGGTCAAAGTCAAAGTCTTAAAGGAATTTAATTTTGTCTATTAAAAGTTTATGGATTTAATTGGTTTAATTGGAAGTTTATGGGTTATGGATGCAATTAAGAGTCAAAGGATCAACTTAAAATAGCTAAATAAAAGAAGGGACCTAAGTTGCAATTCTATATATATATATATATGAAACAAACAAGGCCTTGTTCCCATATACAAAGTCAGCAGCAACCGAGGACCAGGAACAGAAACGTCGAGCCACGCGTGAGGAAAAAGAAAAAGAGAAAAAGAAAAGGAAAAAGAAAAGGGAAAAAGGAAGGAGAAAGCTTGGGTCCATCGTGCTTCAGCGTGGTAAGTGTATTTCTTTAATTTTTCCATATTGAATTCGAGGTAAATAGTGAATCTAATTTTAGGGTTTTACCAATAGACATTGGGGATTCAAAATTTATCATTGATTTAGGTCAATTAGGTGTTATTAAGATGTTATTTGGCCCTAATAAATTATTTTGAAGTGGAATTGATGGTAATTGAGTAGTTGGTGATGAAGTGAATTGAAACTCACCTTACCTAGATGCTGAAAATTTAAGGATTTATTTTGGGGTTCAATTAGCTAGTTCCAATGGTATGAAATATTGTAAAATCAATGAAAGAAGAGGAATAAAGCAATGGAAGGGGAAATTAGAGAATGTTAGAAAAGTTAAAGCTCGGTATTGAATGTGGGTGGGCAATTGGTTGAAAATTCATTTGTATAGGTTTTGATTAGAATACTATTGTTATTTCAGGTGGTGACGAGACGATTGGGGAAACCTACCAACCGAACTAGAAGCAGTTCGTAGTTCTGTGAGTGGAAAAATTATATTTTACAAAGATATAATATTTTAAATTCCAATTTCGTTTTGCAAATTATTATGATATGTTATTATAAATAAATATTTCAGAAGATCATGGATTTCATTAAGTAGCGTTTCCTTTTTAAAAGATCATGTGTGTATTCTTTTAAAACCATCATAAAGTACCTCGTTAGATTTACCCGCTCTGCACTGTTGTGATGTGTTCCATAGTGTATTACCAGAATTACAGAGGTCTTTGGGACCCGCTTTCGTACACACATAAGCTTTGCGCCGTGTATGGGGGTGCTTAGTCTTTGGGGCTTGCTCTGCGCACGTATGACCAAATATTCAGATAGATCAGACTTTTGAGCGACACACCATGTGTATTGAGAGTACTCTACATAAGTGTGTTGTTGCTCGTTGGTACTTTTCATGTTATTTTCCAATAGATCATCTTTTGTTACAAAATTCAGTTTTAGGAAGCAAAATCCATCGAAAACGGTGTGATCAGTGTTTTTCAACTAAAACAATTTCAGTCATTAGTATTATCTTGATGACTTTCAATTATTTATGATACTTATGCATTTGGTTATAAAGAGATTTTATGAAGATATTTTAGAACGAAAACTACATATATTTGTGAACTTATCGACTCACTGGGTCACAAAACTCATATATTTCGCTAATATGTTTCTTATTAGGAAGTAGTTGAGGGTGAGTTTGGATCGCCTGTTGACAACTACCACCCATATTTTTTTCCATTTAGCTAGTAGGTTCATTTATTTATTCATTCATTTGTTAAGATTTAGTTGAGGCTTTGCATTTATGCGAAAATAGGTTTTTAAGAGTAGATTCATTGGTTTGTTCATTAGTTTATTCATTGATTCTTTTCAATATTATTCTCATTCAAGTTTTGGAAAATGACACTGATGTTGGATTACGGTGGTTGTGATTGTTTTTAAAGATTTCGACTGTAACGACCCGCCTTTTCTTACCCACATGAAACACATTTCAATTATACATTCAAAAGCGAAAGCATTTATATACATGTCAAAAACATATTTTGTCCGTTCACCTAAACTATTACAACATAAACAAAACAAAACGCGGCCCAGGCTGTTTAGGTTTCCCCCTTCTTCCTCACATCCCACATCACGCTTGGGAGGATTCTCCACCACCGCCTGCACATAAAACATCAATATACAACATAATGAGCCACGGGGACTCAGTAGACAATAGATGCAAATGCTAATGCATGCCATGTTCATGCTTTTGGGCCCGGTTGTGGATCATGTGCTTACAAGGAGCCGTAACATCATCATATCATTGGCCCTCCCGTAAAGGTTCTTTACGCTGCGCGCCGTCAGAATGGTCATCCCCAAAGGTTCTTTTACGCTTTGGGCGCCGTGGCCGTCGTCTAAAGTTCTTTTACTCTTTAGACCGCCCGTAACATCATACATATTGTAAGCACACCATCTACAACTCACATATGCATGGATCATACTTTCATGTCATACATACTTCATCCTCTTACCATTTAGCCTCATATGCTCTTCATCGTATCATAGCTCATCTTGCATCTATCATTGTAACATAGTATAACATACATAACATCATCTAACATACTCTAACATAACATAGCATAGTAAATCCTACCATAACATAACCTATCTCTTCACATAACATAGCATGCCCTAGCTTCCTTCACATAGCCTCATATCATAACATTATCGAACATATAGCATGTATGATAACACATGTATTTACTCATCTACTACCTACCTCAAAAGACAAGAAAGCAAGCTAATGAATTGGTTGGATACTTCCTCTTCTCCCTTTCCTTTCTTCTTCCATTCCTCTTGTTGAATCTAAGATGGCAACTAGAAGTGATTAAATGATCCACAAGCCAAAACTCATATAAAATCCTTAGAATCACCTTTGAGAGTGTTCTCTAGAGTTTTGGGAAAGTTGGGGTAAAAAATGAGGGTAAATGGCCAAGCAAACGTGTATAAACCCTATCCAACAGTTTCTGCCGACTTACATTTATGGCCGTAAATTTCCATGTTACGGCCGTAACTCCCAAATATACGGCCGTAACCCATAACCTTACGGCCGTAACCCATACGATACGGCCGTGCCCCCAATGTTATACGCCCGTAATGAAGCCTCTGTAAATCCATACATCTCACCCTTCAAACATTACGGCCGTAAGAATACTTATTACGGCTGTAAACCCAACATTACGGCCGTATCCTCAAGTTGTACGACCGTAATAAACTCTCTGTAAATTTGGCACCCTTCATCACTTAAGGCCGTAACAACATTATTTACGGTCGTAACCCGATAATTACGCCCGTAAACCATAAACTCACGGCCGTAACTCCCCAACTGCAAAATTTTCCTCTTTTTGTTTCCTTTCTCGTCCGGGATGCCGTCTCGGATTCCGGGGTACATCCTATACATCAACTCATATTGTGAACATATCATCTACCCGTATAAATAGTATCACAACATCTCCTATCTCTCGGGACAAATTTGGGCGGGGCGTTACATCCTTCCCCCTTAAAGAAATTTCGTCCTCGAAATTGGATGTACCTACTTCTCAATTGTCCTACCCCACAAGTATCATGCTATACATGCATCTGATTACATCCCAGTGTCACATATAGAAGTAGAGAAGAGAAGAAAACGGTACCTGAAATGTCATCTACGGCCTCGGAGTGAGTAAGAGCAAACACTCGTCCGGTAAGTTGAGGTTTCGACGTTTGGTTCTCTCGTTCTGGACAACTATAACTCATGTGCCCTTCTTTCCCGCAGGCATAACATCGACCTGTGCCGTAATAATATCGGCCCTCATGCTTCTTCCCACAAGTCGGACATGTAGGAAAAGATAAAGGACCCGTCCCTCTCTTTGGTGATGGTTGGGATGAAGACTCATTACCTAGCGGTCGTTTGTTACTCCCTCCTTGGTCTTTTTCATACACATTCCTTTCTCTATTGCTCAATGAGGAACTCTGTGATGAGAATGTCTGTCTTTGAGCCGGTTGTGCACGTTGAACCGTTTTATCCACAGTTTGACTAGCTTGAGCGTGAGCAATCCTTGCTTCGGCACGTTCTGCTAAATATGCTCGTTCTATCACCTCGGTATAACTTGTTGTCGCCGTACTTGTCAATTGAACATCCCGAGCTAGTATAGGCTTTAACCCCGTAATAAACCGTGCCACTTTCCTAGCGGGAGTATCAACCATATGCATCGCAAATCGTGCAAGTTCATCAAATTTCTTACTGTAATCAGTCACTGACATGACACCTTGCTGTAACCGAATAAACTCATCTAGTTTCTCATTTTGAATCGTCTCGGAAAAATACTTAGCCCGAAATTTAGCACGAAAATCGGTCCATGAGATCTCATTTGCTTCACCCGCTTTCCTTATCATCTCCCACCAAAACCCCGCTGAACCACGAAACATAAACGTTGCACAATTCACTTGTTCAGTTTCGGGAATGTTGGCATATTCAAACATCCTTTCTATCGTCTGTACCCAATTCTCGGCTTCAATTGGATCCTTCGCATCTTCAAAAGTAGGCGGTTTCAACCGTCTAAACCGTTCTGTGGCTTGGTCTTTATCTCTTTCCTCCTTTGCCTTATCACTTCCGGCACCACTGATAGAATGACTTCCACTCACACTATTATTCCCATTACGTTCACTCATCATTTGTTGCATCATCTGAGATTGTTGTTGTATCTGTACTGATTGCTGTTCAACCAGTCGTGTCAATCGTTCAATAACAGTGGCTTCATCGTTAGCCATCTAGTATCATGTAAAACACAACCATAAGCGTATGCGGTAACCCATGTTCCCACCGTCACATATCTACATCACATCCTCAGGCATACACCTCACATACTCATGCATCACAAAGCATCTAATCCAATCATATCATGCATAGCATAACTTAATATCACACCAAATAAATACCATACCTGCATTGTCATGATAACATATACATTTCATAGTGGGGTGGCGGAGGGAATCCTTGGATGTAGAGGAATAAGGAGAAAACCTTGCTCTGATACCACCTGTAACGACCTGCCTTTTCTTACCCACATGAAACACATTTCAATTATACATTCAAAAGCGAAAGCATTTATATACATGTCAAAAACATATTTTGTCCGTTCACCTAAACTATTACAACATAAACAAAACAAAACGCGGCCGCAGGATGTTTAGGTTTCCCCCTTCTTCCTCACATCCCACATCACGCTTGGGAGGATTCTCCACCACCGCCTGCACATAAAACATCAATATACAACATAATGAGCCACGGGGACTCAGTAGACAATAGATGCAAATGCTAATGCATGCCATGTTCATGCTTTTGGGCCCGGTTGTGGATCATGTGCTTACAAAGCGCCGTAACATCATCATATCATTGGCCCTCCCGCAAAGGTTCTTTTACGCTTTGCGGCGCCGTCGTAATGGCCATCCCCCAAAGGTTCTTTTACGCTTTGGGGCGCCGTGGGCCGTCGTCTAAAGGTTCTTTTACTCTTTAGACCGCCCGTAACATCATACATATTGTGAGCACACCATCTACAACTCACATATGCATGGATCATACTTTCATGTCATACATACTTCATCCTCTTACCATTTAGCCTCATATGCTCTTCATCGTATCATAGCTCATCTTGCATCTATCATTGTAACACAGTATAACATACATAACATCATCTAACATACTCTAACATAACATAGCATAGTAAACCCTACCATAACATAACCTATCTCTTCACATAACATAGCATGCCCTAGCTTCCTTCACATAGCCTCATATCATAACATTATCTAACATACAGCATGTATGATAACACATGTATTTACTCATCTACTACCTACCTCAAAAGACAAGAAAGCAAGCTAATGAATTGGTTGGATACTTCCTCTTCTCCCTTTCCTTTCTTCTTCCCTTCCTCTTGTTGAATCTAAGATGGCAACTAGAAGTGATTAAATGATCCACAAGCCAAAACTCATATAAAATCCTTAGAATCACCTTTGAGAGTGTTCTCTAGAGTTTTGGGGAAGTTGGGGTCAAAAATGAGGGTAACTGGCCGAGCAAACGTGTATAAACCCTATCCAACAGTTTCTGCCGACTTACATTTACGGCCGTAAATTTCCATGTTACGGCCGTAACTCCCAAATTTACGGCCGTAACCCATAACCTTACGGCCGTAACCCATACGATACGGCCGTACCCCCAATGTTATACGCCCGTAATGAAGCCTCTATAAATCCATACATCTCACCCTTCAAACATTACGGCCGTAAGAATACTTATTATGGCCGTAAACCCAACATTACGGCCTTATCCTCAAGTTGTACGGCCGTAATAAACTCTCTGTAAATTTGGCACCCTTCATCACTTACTGCCGTAACAACATTATTTACGGCCGTAACCCGATAATTACGGCCGTAAACCATAAACTCACGGCCTTAACTCCCCAACTGCAGAATTTTCCTCTTTTCGTTTCCTTTCTCGTCCGGGATGCCGTCTCGGATTCCGGGGTACATCTTATACATCAACTCATATTGTGAACATATCATCTACCCGTATAAACAGTATCACAACATCTCCTATCTCTCGGGACGAATTTGGGCGGGGCGTTACATCGACATTCTTTTATTTGAAAGGAGATTTGCATTATGTTGGGTTGAATGTTTTGAGTTTGGAATAAATCCCTTACAGGATGGATATGTTCAAAATACAGAGGAAACTCTGTCAAATTTTTACAAAATCCTTTTCATCATTTAAGTTAAGATAAAATTACGCAGTTATAGTTTGCCTTAGAGGTGGATCCGGCACTTAGTTGCCATCCATCGTTGGCGCACGGCACGTGTCAAGTTATTAGAGATAATTTGGTGCAGGGCGTGTCATATATGTCATACAACTGTACTTTTGGATGCTACGACAGTAACCATAAATTTTATGGTCTTAATTTTAGCCGACTTAGTCATTTTCTGACTACTTTTTAGATATTTCCATTATTTTATTATATTTCCATGCCTTGCATTGTGTACATAAGGAAAACACTTCATTGGTAAAATAACTAGTTGGTTCATGAAAAAATTGAGAGCTTTATGTTTCTTGTGAGAAAATTCATTTTCTCTTATTGTTCTTTGAACAAATTGAACTTATCAAGAGTGTGATCAATTCTTGTGGCGTTCACTGCTGCCGTTGTCTACTACGCACAATCGAATGTGATAGGTTTCAGCATATTGTTGCCCACTTCTTGTATAGAAGATCGACAGTTTATCGATCATTACCAATTGTTTAGCTTTTCTAGGTTCGTCTCCATTTAAATTAGGTTGCGTTGGCATCATGATCAACGAGGTCCACATCAACAAACGGTTATAGGTATTATTAATTGAGCTAATGTAGGAACCAATTATTGAAGAGCCCTTTCAATTTTATTTTTAAAATTTTTTAAAAGAAAATGTCATTTTATCTTAATCAAAAATTCTCTTTAATTGACGTATTAACTGTTCAAATTTTATTCCCCCAAAATTCTTACTGTATAATATTTTTAAATGTTCAAGTGAGTGGTTGGTGGGGCGGTTATGATCTATTTTTATATTTTAAAGATAATGTTAATTGGATGTAAATAAATTATAATTATGTTATATTATAACAGGAACAAGAGTATATTATATTAAGATATTATAGCAGTATTATAGTCAAAAGTATAATGATAATCATCAAAGAATATAACAATAATAAGGACCAAAATGTCAAAAATAAAAAGGCCGGTCCTTTAACAGTAGAAAATTCAAAGGCTGGTCCTTTTTTGCTTTGCGCCAACTACTCATATCTATTATCTATCTAAAATTTTTGTATTAACTATTCAATATAATGTACTCAAAATGTGGTGTGAAAATAATAATAACTAAATTAACATAAGGGTGCGGTTAAACGCACCCAGCTAAATACTAAGTGCACCCACTTTTAAAAAAATAAAAATAAAAAAATAAAAAAAAAGGATTAATATACCGATACCAAGTGCACCCATCCTCTTCTTTTTTTTTTTCATTGTTCGTTGTAAACACAGCGAACAAGCAAAAGCTCATTTGATATGAATGTAGCGAACAGGAGTAAAAAAAGAAAAAAAAATTGAAGCAAAAATGAGCAATTTTTATCTGATTTTTCGTTCATGGATGTAATTTTTACTATAATTTTTTGTAACCACTTTAACAAATAATTTCGAAATTTCTTTAAGTTTTTCACAACCACTTCGATGATGAATTTCGAAATTTGTTTGATGATATAGTAATTGGCTTTATCTAGTTAGTGTTGAATACAATTATTAAGCAAATTCAAATTTTTTGAAACCACTTTGACAACTAATTTCAAAATTTCTTTAAGTTTTTTGCAACCACTTTGAAGATGAATTTCGAGATTTTTTTAGTGATACAGTAATTAGCTTTATTCCAAATAGTATTAAATACAATTATTTAAAAAAAAGGACTTTGAATGGTTGCAAAAAAAATTCTTCTTTTATTTCTTTTTTTTTAATTATGTGGGCCCAATTACACCCAATTGGGTGTTCACTCCATTTGGAGCGAACACCCTTTTGGGTGTTCAACGCGACTGGAGCGAATACCCTTTTAGGTATTCAACACGCACAGTTTTTTTGAAAGTTAGACAAGGGTGAGGGAATAATTGAAATATTAGATAAAATGGATATAAAAAGCAATTTGGGTGGGTGTATTTAGCCGTACCCTTGAAATAATAAATGAATGTTTCTTCTTTATAATGTAAATATACTTTTCATTTAGCTACCAATCACATCTTAATTCAACACATGGGGGTAGTACTAGTTTAAGGCAATAACAATTCAGGTACCAATTTTAGTAGGTCCTGATGTGGTCACATAAAATTCGAGAATCTCTAAAATTTACTAAAAGCCGGATTCTTAAAAAGAATAAAACATCACCTTAAATGTCTAAATACTCTCGACTCACATAGGATTTATCTAAATTTCCCCTTAAAATAATTTTGCCTAATACATACATGGATTACAATTGACATCATACCAAAAGGCCGAATGACTTCGAGCCTTTCACAGACCCATAAAAATAGAGTAAGGTTTTGTTCACTCCCGTTAAGTCATGAAGATGGAAACTAGTAAAGGACTGGTTTGCCCAACGCAATAAGATTAAAGGAAACACCACCGCCCTAACCTACCACTCGATTTTAGTATTCTCTCTCATTCTTTTTTATATTTTTTTTAACAACAAACAAAAAAAAAAGAAAGAAAAAAAAGACATTGAGTCCATTTTATTCAATTTAATGGGAGATTTAAAATGAGTAGTATCAATATATAAATTGTCTTTTAAAATTTTTATTTACTTCATACTTTATATAGGTTTTTTATATACTCTTCGAAAAAAATATATAAAGTATGTCCGACTTAAATCTAAATTATAATTACAAACTACTTCAAATAATAAATAAGAATTTCTTTTGAAATTTAGGTCTTGTTTGATCTAATTTATACAAAAAAAATATTAATTTTCTCTACTATCATTTTCTACTATTTATTACACATATTTGACAAATTATTTATATATTTTTTTAATATGTATCTTTTACTTCTCAACCATACATAGAAAAATGATTTCTGCTATAATCTCTATCAGACATACCTTTTATCGATCTATTTATCTTGACAGACGATGTCATTATTACCAAAATCGAAGGGTGGTTAGTTTCTATGTTTTTGCTCTAGTCATCCACCGCCTAAGTTTGAATCCTAGTGTTGCATTTTTCATATTATTTATTACTTTCTTTGTTTAAAATTTCGTAAAGCTATTCCTTCAAAAAAAATGTAAGACTATATTAATTCTTTAATATTTAGTATCATATAAAAAGTCTGGAATACCTATGAATAAAATTTGCAATACCTCATTTAGTTTTATGCATATATAATTTATAACATTCTTAAATTCTACATTATCAAATAAAATATCTTCCAAACAACCATATCTTGTCACTTTAGAACATAAATAAACTATAAAAAAATTTTAAAATGACCTATTACAATGCGTCTTCTAATGGTACAAGCACTCTCTTATCAATATAATTGATCTCGATTCGACTCGCCATCTTTAACCCCACTTTTTACTAAAATAAATAACAAAAAAACTTTAAAAATAGACCATATAAACTTCGTGATAAATATTTAATAATGACAAAAATGTGAGTTTTATATATAAACAATATTATACATGGACTGTTCTAAAAAATACAATATCACATATGGATAAAATGTTCTAAACTAGAGAGGTCAAATAATACCTTGCGAACTTTAACTTTCATTTTAAAATTTTGACTTGTATCAGCAAAAAGGCTAAATTATTGAAAATTTGATTAATATTTTTACTTCTTTAGCAAAATAAGAAATATTAATTTTTGAAATTATAATGTCAAATTAAGGCTTTGTTCTTTCCACATTAAGTTTCATTTACTCGAAATTTGTGTTGTATGTCTGGTTGAAAATTAGTGGAAATGTATAAAAAAATATGAAGAAATTATCAAATCAATGAATAAGTGGTTGAAAAGAATAAGTGAGAAAAGATAAATTTAGATTAAGGGAAATTTAATGTGTATAGAACAAGTAGTATGATAAGGATTTTTTATTTTCATTTTTTCCATTATTGTTGTATATTTAGTTAACTACTAATTTTTGTAAAACACTTATAAATTTTAGTAATTATTATATGAGGCACATTTTATGATGTTCGTCTTAGGTCTCAAGAATCACATGACCGGCACTGCCCAAAACTAAGTATAAATGCCTTATTAAACTAATCAAACTAAATGCAATGCAATCGAAGAGTACTACTTCTCATACAATTAAGATAAAAGCTAAAGAAAGAGACTAACAAGAGCAGAAGAAAAATAACTCAAAGGAAGCCTAATGTAAGGAGTCTGAGGATGATCCATGTTGATAATGGCCTTGATGTGTCCAGATAAGTCTGCTCTATGAAAGATTTGGAGTTGAGAGAACTCATGACCAATGTTGGCAAACCAACATATTGCAGCATTTCCTTCTTGAAAGATATGTGTGATGCGAGCATTATGAGATTGGAGAAATTGCACAATTTCAGCAATTAAGTAACATAATATCCATGGACCTATTTGCTTCTAACTAATGAGATGGAAAGCAATAGCTAAATCAGTCTCTAACAAAATGTCTCGAAAATTTCTCTGCTTGCAAATCTGAATAGCTGCGTGAGTTGCTTAACCTTAGCATATACCCTAGAGAATTCATTGTAAGGTTCAATAAACGCAAGCAAGAAGTTACCATCACTATTTCTAAAGATGCCACTTCCAACAAGCTTGTTATGTTAGAATAATCTTTAACATTTATTTACAATCATAATAAAATCACCCAAGATCATCACCTTACAGAGATACCTCGATCTGTTGTAGTAATCGTTGATCTTTATGTGAAAATCTTCTGTCAAACAATTGCAAAACAAGTTTAGACGATGGTGCTACGGCCTTCCTCAACCAAATCTCCTTGTTCCTACTATGAGACCTAATATTTCTTTCCATATACGAAGAAGAGAAACTGTATTTGATTTGGTGTGACCATGACCAAAAGTTCTATATATAGAGCCTGATTAGAAATTCTCATAAAACCTCAACCAGACCCTTACCTATCTCTAGTTATTCGGCCCACGTTAGCTCTTGTAGTCTATGACCTTATCGAATTAAACCACTTTAGTTTAGTCCATTTAATTTGAACAGCCGATATAATAAAATTTAATAATGTGTTGTCTGCTAATTATTACTGGAAATAAATTTCCAACATTTTATGCTTTAGAGTACCATCCTTATTGATTTTAATAGTGTTTCCCGAAGGTTTATACCAGAAGACCACTTGAGGAGTAGACAACTGAGGGGAGTGTTTTATCAGATTAGATTGCAATAGATTTTAATAACTCTAGTTGTAGATATTGAAGTACATTCATGTTTAGAAGAGTTCCTATCCCTCCATATATACCAAAGAACCAAGAAAAATGGCTATCCCCGCCAATGAATAGACTTGCAATGGAGACCAATTCATACAAAGATTCATAGGGTGGTTGAAAGTCTTCATCTTGACACCATATTTAAAGTGAAAATAGTTCCATTTTGTTATTGCAAATGAACTAGAAATAAAGATATGTTCTATAGTTTCTTCATGAGCACAATATTAGCATTTTGAAGGAAAATAGGCTTGAATCCTCTTATTCACACAATCATCCGAGGTTATCCAATTATGCTAAAGTTTCCAATTAAAGAAGGAGATTTTAGTTGGCATATATCTATTCCACGCATACTAATTTGAAAGTTGTTTACATCCTTTTGCCAAAATAATTCAAAGCAAGAGGATGTAGAGAATGTACCTGAAGATTTAGGAATCCATATAATTTGATCCTCAGCATCAGGAATTGGAATGGTGAAAATAGTAGAGACTAGATGCTCAGGGAGAATAGATCAAAGTTTGTCAACATTCCATTCATCGTAAAAGATAAAATCTGATACCAGTGCATTGATAAATCTAGTAGGATGAAGGATTTCAACAAGGACACCAATAATAGACCATCTATCCTTCCAAAAGGAAAGCTGACCTCCGCCAATACACCATGTTATGTTGGGTTCAACCAAAAATCTGACAGTTGACAGGTTTTTCCAGTTAAGGGAATCAGTTGTTAGCTGTACATCCATTGGTTGAGCACCCTTACAATATTGCCCCTCAAGAACTTTACTCTAAAGAGACTTTTGTGTGTGAAGCCCAATGTGTACTTCTGCCTTGTTTAGTATCACCCCAAAAGAATCAATTAAAGATTGCATCCAATTGCCTATAACCCCCAGCAAGGGGACTAGATACTTGGAGGGGGAATTGGGCCGTTGACTAAAAAACACTTCGATGGAGCACCAATGTTGCACTAGCTGAGAGAAGTTTTGAGTCCCATCCAGAAATTTTTTGCTCGATCTTAGAGATTAAATCATCAAAAAGAAAGAGTTTCCTCCTACCAATATATAACAGAACACCAAGATATCTGATAGGCATAGATTTCTATGTAAAACCAGCTAGCGCGTGCATAGGTCCAGGATTATACTTTAAGTACAATAAGAAAGAACTTTTTTGAGGATTGATCATTTAACCTGATATTCTATTATATAAATCAAGAAACCCATAAATGGAGTAATAGATCTTTTCTAGCCATTAGTAAGGAGATCTTATCATCAGCAAACCCCAAATGAGACGCTGCTAATCCGGCCCCATAATGGTACAACATAGATGGAGATTTATCAACTAGCTTATTGAGGCCACAAGATAAGCTTTCGTCCATACGAACAAATAAAGATGGAAAAACGGGATCGCATTGTCTTAGGCCTCTACTACAAGAGTAAAAACCTAAAAGCTGACCATTGATGAGGATAGGGAATGAAGGAATCAAGACACATTGATGGATAAGGTCAATCCATTGTGGAGAGAAACCAAATTTGAGGAAGACTTGAGTCAAAAATTGCCAAGATACCCTATCATAGGCTTTGGCCATATCCAGTTTAAGTATTAAATTTCCCCTTCTCACTTTCCCTTGAAGTTGAGAAGCGAGTTCAAAAGCAAGAAGGATGTTATCACTGATGCTACTCTTAGGACTAAATCCACTTTGATTATCATAAATGAGTTTGGGTACTAGAAGGGTTGATCTTGTATTCAGAAGTTTAGAGAAGGCCTTACTGTAAAAATTGCAAAGATTTATAGGGTTGAAATCTTTCCATGTAGACGACTTCTCTATTTTAGGAATAAGAACAATAGAGGAAGCAGTGACCTTAGGAAGAAGTCTGCCTTTAAAAAGTCCAAAACAGTATGTAACAAATCTTCCTTAAATAATCTCCCAACAAGACTGTAAGAAAAAACCATTAAATCCATCATGCCCTACCATGCTATTGGGGTCCATAGAGAACACAATCTCTTTAAGTTTAGCCAAAGTAGGATGGGTAGTTAAGACCTCATTATCAGCTACAAAAGCAACAGTAGGAATAGAAGATAAAAACTCCTCACATGGCTCCACAGTTTCACTAGAGAACATATTCTTTAAGTACTCAGTGCCAAAATTCTTTATAGCTACTTCATTAGCCAACCATTGACGAGAATAGTCAATAATTTTGGTATAGAGACCAGTTGTTTATTAGCCTGAACTTTAGCATGAAAATGTAAGGTGTTCCTATCACCTTTAGTAAACCATTTGACACCTGTCTTTTGTTTCTAGAATAACCCCCTTACCATCTAAAACTATTTAAATATACGAGCACAAAACTATTTAAGAGCTGATCTATCAGCAGGGGAAGGATCAAGTTCAAAGACTCTTTCCTTTATCAGGGCCATATTCTCAGCAGCTAAAATATTGAAGAAGATATTGCAAAAAGTCTACCTATTCCAGTTATTAAGACATTTTTTCAATCTTTTGAGTTTAAAGTGGAACCCATAGATGCCTCAAGAGTTAAGAGTAAGGACATAAAGGGGTATTCCAACTTTGAGAAACCGTAGCTTAAAAAATCTCATGGGTTTTCCAAACATTAAGGAATCCAAAGGATAATTTAAGCCTCTTTTGTGATTGAGAGTAAGTAACAGGAAGGGGCAGTGACCAAGCGAGGCCTTGCTAATAAGAAATACTTGTAGCTAAGGGAAGAGAGTTGCATAGGACTAATTAGCCAAAATTCTATCTAATCTTTCAAAAAGAGAGCCCCTCGACCATGTGAAAAAGCCATCTCTAGTGGGAATATCAGCCAGCTCACACTCTCTAATCATCTCATTAAATTCGAACACGAAAGCTCTGTGAGGAGGATTTTCGCCCATCGTTTCATAAGGAGATCAAGTTAATTTTTTTCCTTTGAATTAATTGACTATAAAAAAATTTTAAGTAAGCTAAACACAACTTAAATGAAATAGATCTCCTCCAGCACACAAATCGATTAAAGGTATGTTTAATAGAGGTTATAAAAGAAATTATTTTTGGGTAGGGCTAAATGCACCCTCCAAATTTGCTAACTGCACCCCCATTCACCGATATTCCCATGCTATCCTTACACATAAACAATAAAAAAATATTAGGTGTTCGCTCCAATCGGAATGAACACCCAAAAGGGTGTAGGCTCCAATTAGAACGAACAACCACATAATTAAAAAAAAAAAAAAGCATTATGTTCTTTGTCGTGGGGTTTTTTTTTTTCTTTTCTTTTTTTTTTAAAAAAATTATTTGAATGTTCGGCCTGAACAAGCCGAACATCCTTATGGCTATTCGGCCTCTTTATGTCGAACATATATTAAATAAAAAAAGGTGCAAGGGTAGAATGGAAAAATTGGAAAAAGTGGGTTACTCAACAAATTTGGGAGGTGCAGTTAGCCTTATCTATTATTTTTTATGTGGGCTTAAAAAGCAAAAGATACATATAAAAAATATATAAAAAATTTACCAAATCAATATCATAAATAGTTGAACATATATATATATATATATATATATATATATATATATATATATGTAAACATTTTAGATCAAACAATCTCTAAATTTCAAAACAAATTCTTATTTTATTTTGTTTTCTTAGCATTGTGTAGTTTTAAAGATTTAAGTCTCCTCGCAAAAATAATTTAGTAATTGTTGGGGTAAGTTAAAATTCAGCTACAAAGCCCCCAATTTTGACCCAGGTAAGAGATCTACCCATTGGAATTTATCTTACAAACTTTGCCCTTAAAATCTTGTCTTCTTTTTGGTTAGGCCAGCAACTCTCGCTTTCTCTTTCATCTCTTTCTTCTCTCACTCTTACTTTCAATCTCCTTTTCCTCTCACTCTTTCTTTCGTCTCTCACTTGATTGTCGAAATTCCTCATCCTATAGTAGATCTGCCATAACGATCTCACTATATTCCGACGATAATTTCTACATCGATTTCCACTCATGGTCGTCACCAGTTGTTGCACATCTCCATCCCCATGGCTGCCGACAAACTCTAAAATTGATCCGAGTTTTCTATCCTTCTTGGCTTAAGGTAATTCATTTGAAATTGTAGATTTTACACTTTGTTTCAGTTATGAGGCATTCTCAAATTTTCACTCTTTTGCTCTCCACTATCAAATGAAAGCAGCAACCACACCCTCTCTCTTTTCTCTCTTGCTCACTGGTTTAGAGTGCAAAATCTAGGCAATCGGTTCCTCTGCTTACGAAAACTTCATAGGTTACTAGTTCCTTGACATACCGCGCGATGTTGTTGACGTGAAATAGTTGCGGACGAAGCCTTTTCTTTGCCGCTGGACATACAATTGGTGCTGCAAAATGTGAGTCCATCAATTTGGCCAAATGGGCATTGTAGGGCCCATGCATTTAAAAACTTAGAAGAAAACTTCATGAATTGTAGCTAATATGGGGTTGTGTTGTGCAAATCAGCTTTTGTGGGGAAGGGCAACCTTGACATAAGACAATTGAATGAATAGTTTTTAAATTTGAGTAGAAAGTAGGTGAATTTTAGGTAATTATTGGAGGCAACCGAATGGACGCTTAGATTAACTTCGACATACTTTATATATTTGTAATAAATAAAAAATCAAAAGAAAAAATGTATATATTGATATTATACTCATTTTAAAGCTCTCATTAAATCGAATAAAATGGAGCAAACTCTTTTTTTTTTTTTTTTTTTTGGATTTGTTATTAGAAAAATAAAAATAAGGAAATGAGCGAATACTAGAATATGGTGGGGGGTTGGGTGTTCCTTTAACCTCAATTGCGTTGGGCCAAATCTTTTTACTAATTTCCACCCTCCCTTAGCAGGGGTTATGATAACCCCCATTAATTGGGATGAACAAAACCAAAAGCATACTCCCATATCAAACATGTCATAAAGATATCTCAAAGCGCACTTCTTTTCTAGTCCAGTCCCAATACTGAAACTTTCTTATAATTTGAGCGTGGGCGTGACGCGTCCGACGGTGTCACACAACAACAGGGGTTGATAAGTAGAAATTTCTTGATCGCGTAGTAGTAGGGGGCAATTTCAATGTCAGCCCATTTGGGATTATAATAAAGTTCCAGTGCTCAGACTAAATCAAATTCGTCTCAAAGGATTATGTACAGTTAAACCTTTACAAATTAATAACTTCTGAATTAAGAAAATTTATTAATTTAGCGAGATGTTAAATAATCGATAAATTAATAATTCATATTTTTTGAGTTTATTCATTAATTAATAACTTATAATTTATCAAACTATTATATATTTTCTTTAAAATTTTAACCAAAAAATTATTGTTGTACGTTGTTCAATATACATAATTTTTCAATTTATCGTGTATATATATATATATATATATATATATATGTTTTTTTGTTCAACGCATTCCATTATTCAATGTATTATATTTGTATGATGTCGGATATATTATTTTATTTTATTTTATGAACATTAAATAAGCAAAACTCATAGTAATAGAACATTATAAAATCATACACAACAATGACATCTTATCTCAAAGATTGAACGAAATCAACGATGACGAATGAAATGCGTAAAGCATTGTGCAAAGACAATACCAGAAATTCTTCTTTTTTTTTCTTTTTTTTTTTTTTGCAAGAAATACCAGAAATTCTTACCATGTTAGGAAGCGTCTAAAGTAAGATTTAAGGTGACATCAATTTCAAGAAGCTACAAGTTACAATTGAATCATTCTTTATGAAGTCATCATAAATGAATATTTAATTATGTCTATTAGACATAATTAATTTATATATTGCATAGGATTTATATAAATTCTCGAATTTCCATTATCTTGTGAATTTATCAAATTATTAATTTAACATATTATTCCTAAGTAGGGGCCGACAAAAAATATTATTTTAATAAAATTATTAATTAATTGAATATTAAATTATCGAGATTTTATTGTTTATTACTCTTTCTTTTTCTTTATGGAAAAGGGTATATTTTTACTTCTTTTCCATCTTTCAATATGTACACAAAACCTTGACCCCTGAGGCCCCCAGCCGTCGCCCATAATGGCATCTCTACCGGTACTAAACCAACAAATCCGTCATCTCCTCAGAAACCACCTCCACCACCACCCCATCAAAACACGAACAAAACCACCACCGCCACCACCCATAATAGCCCTTCAACACCACACGCGTAGAAGAACCACCGTCACCATTCTAATAACATCCTTAACAGCCGTCCTAAACACACAAAAACATGACAATGACAACAATGTTGCAAACGCCTTTGATTTAAGAATGACAGTCCCAGATCAGACCCTTGAAGAAGCAGAAACTGGAATCCAAAGCCACGCACGGAATCTGCTAAAAGTGAAGGAGTTGTTAACGGAAGAATCGTACAAGGAAGCCCAAAAGAGTATCAGAAAAAGCTCTGCATTGCTCAAACAGGATATTTATACCATTATTCAATCGAAGCCTGGGAAAGAGAGGCCTCTTTTGAGGAAACTGTATTCTGATTTGTTTAACACTGTTACTAGATTGGATTATGCAGCTAGGGATAAGGATAGGACACGTGTGTGGGAGTGTTACGATAGTATTGTTTTAGTGCTCGATGATATTTTGTCAAGAATATAGAACAATATGTACATTCTCATACCTGTTGTAAATATACTTTGGATACTATATATATATATATATATAATATCTACTACGCTGAACGCCTATTTTACCCCCTAAGTCAGATTTGCATTTACACATTCGCTTATTTCAGAATCCCCATAAATAGTGTGTTCTTTCCCCACTTAACACAATAAAATTCTCATTCTCCTCTAAATATTCATCTTACTTCACTCTATCTTCATAAATTTTATATCATCCCATCAAATCATATTCCATAACACGTTATCAAAGACGACTTTCGCCTTTAATATACATCCAACTAAAGCCAGAATATAACAACTTATTTTGAACAAAGGTATAGTAACATCCTCAGAATTTAATTCAAGTTGTGGGATGAAACACCAAATGAAGAACACACACTCGTATATTAGATAAATAGTTTCTGGCTACGCTGTTGGATTTTAGAAATTCTTTATTGATGATCGCCATGTTGGATGGTTTAGGAGATTTTTTTTATATTGATTTATGAATTATTAAATGGTATACCGCTCACCAAATAATAATTATTTCTACAATTCAACATCGAATACTCCATTTTCGTGATGAGTACAACTATCACAAATTGGGAGGATACACGACTCCTACATTTTTTTCACACTCTAGTTACTACACTCAAAGCTGGAGACTGCCACCCTGAAATGGCGCTAACTAGCTATACGCTTTATATTGGCTAAATTTCACATTTTTTTGTACTCTAAGCACACACTGTGATGGCTGCCACCTGCAAGGTGCTTTACTTTTATAATTATATATTTAAATTTATTGAAAAGCCTAATCTATACTATACTATTTGCATTACATTTTTTTTTTTGTATCCTACCACATGATTGATAAAAAAATTAATTATACTTAAAATTTTTCAAGAGAATATTTCTCCTTCAAAACCCAACTTTTATATTTTTACACTTGCTTTAATTATTACCAAACAACATCATATCAACCCACTATTAATTCACCCAACTTTTATATTTTACACTTGCTTTAATTATTACCAAACAACATCATATCAACCCACTATTAATTCACCCAACTTTATATTTTTACACTTGCTTAATTATCACCAAACAACATCATATCAACTACTTTTCTTATAAATTTAACAATAATTAAATATATAATGGCAATTATCTTGTCTAGTTAGTTGATGTAAAAGTAATAATTTTGTCTAGTTAATTAATGTTCTAACTTGTTTTTTTATTGTTATTTTATAGTATGGCATCAAATATCACAAAATTAGAGTTTCGCTCTCGATATTAATTTGGAAAGAATTATCTATCATGGATTCTTGACGCCAAATGCATTTAAATGCAAAAGGCCTCTTGAGATACAATTAAAGAAAAAATGAAACATCGTAAAGGACCAAGCCAATGCTATGATTTTTCTTCGTCATCATCTCATTGACACTAAAAATGAATATCTTACTGAAGATCCTTCTAACTTTGGAACAATTTAAAGGAAAGATATGATCATCGTAGAAATGCAATCCTCCCAAAGCTCGCTTTCGATTGGTTACATTTAAAACTCAAGATTTTAAATCAAGAAATGAATATAACTCCGCTATGTTCAAAATTACTTCGACACTAAAATTATGCTGGAGAACAATTACGAGAATGATATGTTAGAGAAAAACATTCTCCACTTTTCATGCCTCAAATGTTGTCCTCGCAACAACAATATAGGGAGCGAGAAAGCTTTAAAAATATTCGCAGTTGATATCTTGTCTACTTGTAGCGAACAAAATAACGAGTCAAGCTAATGAAAATCATGAATCTCGCCCAACCGATCTTTACCAATGCCTCAAGTGAACAATATAGCATCTACAAGTCGTGGGACGAGGATACAACGGGCGAGGATACGCTTTGCATTAATCGAGGCAGTGGTCGAGGCCGTGGTGGGACGAAATTTTTCATGGCATCGAAATAGTCATAGCTTTCAAATTTAAGAAAGTAAATAATCATGGTGAAAGAAGGAAATTCTATAAAAGAAATGTGAAGGAATCGATAAGAGAGCTGCATAATTCATGCCATAGATGCGATGAAAGGACACTCAAAAGTCTGCGCCGAATCGCTAAACATCTTGTTGATTTATATCAAGCATCTAAAAGGGAGAAAGTAAATAACATTGAGACAAACTTCTCATATAAAGAAGACACTCCACTCTTGGAGCCATCAAAGCTTACACATCTTGAGATTCATGATTTTTACTTAACATAATGAGAATTGATGTTTACTATGGTATCTATATATGTATGAAACCTACTTATGTGTGTCTCAGATAATAAATAATGATGTATAATATGTGTGTATCTCGAGTATGTATGTCTGTAGCATTATATTCCTGGTTTTATATATAAATAAAATATTATATTCTAAAATTCATCATTTCTTTTGAAGGAAAGAATATTGATCGCCTATTGATTGACTCCAAGGTCATGGATGAAGAAATTTGTTTAGCGGATAGTGCTTTCGACACATTCTATATTAAGAAACAAAAAGTATTTTTCAAGTTTGGCTATGATAAAGAATGATGTAATAACAAGATCGTTCGCATAAAGAATTATTGAAGGCTCTAAGAGCAAATATCATATTGAAAGGGGAACCACGAATCATTATAAATAATGCTTTGTTTGCCCTGAAAATCAAAAAAGAAATCTATTGAGTTTTAAAGACATACTGAGTAATGGGTACCATATTGAGACAAATGTAAAGAAAAATAATGCTGGAATATCTATATATAACTTCTACATGATTTCCTGAAAGGAAACATGTGTTGGAAAAGTTGCCCAGCGATACGCTCCTGGGCTTTATACTATACCAATATTAATACAATTGAAGTACATATTACATCTAGCTTCAAGATTGAAAATCCAAAAGATTTCAATATTTGGCATGACCGCTTAGGCCATCCTGGTTCGACAATGATGAGAAGAATAATTGAAAATTCAAGTGGGCATTACTTCCTAAAAGTCAAGATTCTTCAATTCAACGAATTTTCATGTGTCGTGATGTTCTCAAGGAAAATTGATAGCGAGACCATCACTAGCTAAGGTGAAATGAATCTCCAGTATTTCTAGAACGGATACAAGGTGATATATGTGGCCCATTCACCCATCACGTGGACTATTCGATATTTTATGGTTTTAATAGATGCATCTACAAGATGGTCCCACGATGCTTGTTATCCACTCGAAACATGGCATTTGCATAGATTGCTAGCACAAATTATAAGATTACGAGCACATTTTCCAGATTATCCAATCAAACGATCCGACTAGATAATGCTAGTGAATTTACATCACAAAGCTTTTAATGATTATTGTATATCGGGCTTGGAATAAAAGTTGAACATCCAGTTCCTTATGTTCATACTCAAAATGGCCTAGCTGAATCATTTATTAAAAGCCTCCAATTGATTGCCAGGCCACTACTCATGAGAACAAAACTCCCACTTTCTGCATGGGGATATGCTATTTTACATGCAGCGGAACTTGTAAGGTTAAGGCCAACATCCAACAATAAATTCTCCCCATTACAATTAGTCTCGAAAAATGAGCCTAATATTTCTCATTTGAGGATATTTGGTTGTGCAAAGATATGTACCCATTACTCCTCCACAACGTACTAAGATGGGGCCTCAAAGAAGGTTGGGAATATATATTGGTTTCGAATCTCCGTCTATAATTAGATATCTTGAACCCCAAACAGGCAATATCTTCAATGCACGTTTTGCCGACTGCCAATTTGATGAAACATTATTCCCACCTTTAGGGGAGAAGATAAAGTTGGAAAATGATGTGACACGCAAAAGGTTGGAAAAGGAAGTGATATGGAATACTACAACATTATCCAACCTAGATCCTCGTGACTGGCAATGCGAGCAAGAAGTTCAAAAGATAATTTACTTTACAAGGAACAACAGATCGACAATGTGCTTTTGCAGATGCCAAAGGGATAACTAAGTCACATATTCCATTTGAGAATGCCCCTATGAGAATTGAGATTCCAAACAAACTAAAATTGCAAATGAATCGAGAATACAACAAAAACGCAGTAGACCTATTGGATCAAAAGACAAAAATCCTCGAAAAGAAGGGGAGCAAATGCTAAAATAATCGCATTAAAGAAACAGTAAGGTCTTAATAAATCGAGATGAAATCAAGCAAGAACCCCGAGAAAGTTCAGCACCAAAGCGATACGAAATTAAAGAGATCTCTATAAACTATGCTTTCACAAAGAAGAAATGGAATAGAAAAGAAACAATTATCAATAATGCATTTGCATATAATGTTGCACTTGATATAATCAATGAAGTTGAAGATGTTGAACCAAAATCATGATGAATGCCGATTTAAGAGATGATTGGTTGAAATGGAAAGATGCCATTCAAGCGTATGCTAGACTCGTTAGAAAACGAAATGTTTTCGGACCTATAATGCGAACACCAAAAGAGGTTAAACCCAAGAGGGTACAAATGGGTGTTTCGAAACGAAATGAGAAAAATGAAGTGGTGAGATATAAAGCACGATCGGTGCAGGATTTTCGCAGGCCCTGCATTGATTATGAAGCAACATACTCCCTGTAATGGATGCAATCACCTTTCGATATCTTGTCGCTAATCGCACATGAGAAGCTCAATATGAGACTAATGGATGTGGTTATCGTGCATATTTATATGGTATAATTGACAATGATATCTATATGAAAATCCCCTGGAAAGGATTGAAGTTGCTCAAGTATACAATTCGAATGATCGTGAAATTTATTCGATAAAACTTCGAGATCATTATATGGGTTGAAACAACTGACGCATGTGGTATAATCGCTCTGCTTAATATCTTCTCAAAGAAGGGTATAAAAATAATCTTATATGCCCATGCGTCTTTATAAAGGTCACCTTCAGATTTGTTATTATTGTCGGATATGTAGATGATCTAAATATTATCTGAACCTGGAAGATATTCCAAAAACGTTAATTATTTAAAAGCAGAATTTGAGATGAAAGATCTTGGGAGAACTAAGTTTTGTCTTGGCTTACAAATTGAACATTTCAAGATGGGATATTCTTACACCGACCACATTATACGTAAAAGGTCCTAAGCGATTTTATATGGATAAAGCTCACCCACTAAGTACCCAATGAGTGTTCGGTCACTTGATGTGAAAAAGGATCCTTTAGACCCCGAGAAGATGATGAAGTGGTCCTTGGACTCAAGTACCATATCTTAGTGCAATCGCAGACTATTATATCTTGCTAATAATACAAGACCGGATATAGCCTTTGCAAAGAATCTATTAGCAAGATATAGTTCTCGCTCCTACACAAAGACACTGGAATGGAATCAAACATGTGTTTCGCTACCTTCGAGGAACAATAGATATGGGCCTATTTTACTCAAATAAACTAAACTCAATTAGTTGGTTATGCTTGATGCAGGATATTTATCTCAATTCACATAAAGCAAAATCCTGCATAAAAGGTTATCTATTTACATGTGGAACTCAAGCAATATCTTAAGGCTACGATCAAACAGACACTCACACCACATCTTCAAACCATGCAGAATCGATAGCAATATATGAAGCAAGTCGAGAATGCGATGGTTGAAGACGATGATAAATATATTCAAAAGAGTGTGGTTTATCCTCTACTACAACCAATCCAATTATATTGTATGAGGACAATATCGCTTTGCATAACCCAACTAAAGGATGGATTCATTAAAGCGACTAACGATCGAAACACATTTCACCAAAGTTCTTCTTCACTCTTGAACTTGATAGGAGTAACGAAATTGATGTACAACAGATCCGTCTAGTGATAATCTTATGCACTGCTGACAAAAGGCTATGAACGCGAACATTTGAAGGATTGATACGCAAAATCTGGATGCAGATTAAAGATATCAAGTGATATTATATTGAGGGAGAAATTTGAGTCAGACTCTTTTTTCCTTCTCGTCCCATGCTTTATCCTACTGGGTTTTACCTGAAGGTTTTAACGAGGCAAATGCTCTAAAATTTTAGATTCTTGCTTTCACTTAATAAAATAGTCATTCAAGGGAGTGTTGTAAAATTAAATATACTTTGGATACTATATATATATATATATATAATATCTACTATGTGAATGCCTATTTTACCCCCTAAGTGTATTGTAATTTACACATTCGCTTAATTTGTAACTCTATAAATAGGGGTGTTCTTTCCCCCACTTAACACAATAAAATTCTCTCATTCTCCTCTCTAAATATTCATCTTACTTCCTCTATCTTCATAAATTTTATATCATCCCATCAAATCTGTTATTCCATAACAATACCAAAATTTTAACACTTTTTTATTTGGAAATTTCATATTTCAATTAATTTTTTCGTTTCATCACTGGACTAGATTCTCCAAGTTTTTTGTTCATTTGCATTGTAACCAAAACACTAAAATTTAGCAGCACTAAATATCAATAATGGAATTCAAGGTCGATGCCTAGCACCTCCAATTTTTTATTCTGTGTTCCTCATCAATGAAATTAACTTACTAGTTACATGTCCATGCGTTGTAAATATCTACACCGCTAACAAATACTCTATCCGCCGCACAAAGATAGATTTGTATTCCATTTTGATCTATCCCATAAAGATAGGTCACTTTCTCTAAATGGAGTAGTTAAAATATTAAGTTCATTCCTTCTATATCGTTATTTAATGGGTAAATTTAATGAATGGTCACCAAACTTTCAAGATATCCTTAATTACTCATTGAACTTTGAAATATACCTGATATTCCACTGAACTTTACTTAGTGTCAACTAATAATCACTCTTTAACTCAATATTTAAATATATTTAAGAATTATGTGTATATGACTAATAACACTCTCCATAGAGACAGTTAGACTAATTATTGATAAAATAAATTCATCTATTGGAATTTAAATCAGAGAAAAACTAAATAAACTATCAGAAATGTCACTGTTTGAAACAATACTCATATCGTGTTTCTTATTGTTTATATAGCTTTTCGTCCTATTTGAGTGGGTTTTTTATACTAGCAGTTGATTTAGTTGGTCACATGTATGATATTGTCATTCAAATTGGTGCAATACGCTAATAAAATAAATGTTAAATTAACGAGTGATCGATAAATGACGTTACATAAAGTTCAGTGGGTGTTTAGTTATATTTCAAAATTCAATGAGTAATTAGTTACATCTTGAAAGTTCAATGACCATTCATTAAATTTACCCGTTATCTAACGTGCATTGTTATAAAAAAAATAGAATAATTAAAGTGTAATATTAGTAAGTTAAAGGGTATATTAGGAAAATACTATTATATTTTACTTTTCTAACAATATTAATTGATATTTTCCTAATCATTGTGAAAAAGTCTACAAGCCTATCTTCATGGGACGGAGCGAGTAAGATATAATGGAACATAACAACATAAAAGAACAAAAGAATAAAAATAAAAAGCATTGTAGCAAACACCTCCACAGGCGACCTTTAATATAAAACAAATAGGGCAATAGAATACGACCAATATAATTACGAAGGAAGCAAGGAATTTTTTTTTCCGCGGGACTCGGGAGTATAAACAAAGTTTTGCAGAAAATAATAAGTAATAATCCTAAATATGTAATTTATATATTAATAAAATGAGATCAGTTTCTCGCTCAATCTTATAATTTTCAGAATTAAAAAATACTATTTTATTTATATTTCCCACTCAAGTACAAATACCTAATTTTCAACCCATGGATAATCTCCCGTTATTATCACCCCGATCTTTTGATAGAATCACTCATTATCCCTCCAATCCGGGTTATTATCATGTGTGATCTTTTTAAATCTCTCATCCATATTCTTTTACCATGAAAAAAAGGAAAATATGTTATTATAATTTTTATTTTACACATATTTTAAATTATAACTTGGCCATAAATTTTCCCGTGCAACGCACGGGAGAAAATACTAGTTTAAAGATAAAACCAATTTTATTTTAAAATAAAAAAATTCCGCTCAGTGGGGCCATCTGCTCCCACAGTAAATCTGCTGCTCAATATAATTACAAGCACGGCCAACACTTCAAACAATTTATTAACAATATAAGTCAATTCACATTACACATCAAATTAGAACTCGTACACAACCTGATCCTAATAGCTACTCGAAAAGTTTTGGCTTGTCAAATTTTCTGCATATCGCTGTGTGTTTGGAAGGGCCTTCCAGAAGCCTGAAAATAATTCTTAAACAACGAAAGTGTTTTTCGTTAAATTTACATGTGTTTGATTATACATTTCATAACCACTGTTGGCTTACAAATAGATTAGAAAGTTATTTTTTGAGAAGCTCTAATTTTCAGGTTTTATAAGTAAGAGCTTAATCTATTTTTTTATGTGAAGTTGTAATTGAAATCCGATGAAAACTTTATCAAAAACAAAGAAATCATTTTTAACACATCAAAAATACATTTTAGATTTACACCCAAACAATCAACCACTTTTTGGGAGGAAAAAAAACTATACTAATAAAAACTCTACATTTTCCCATAATGTTAATATATATATATATATATATATATATATATATATATATATATATTTTAAATGGAGTAAGATATTATCGAGAATCTCAAAAAAATGTAAGATGATTTACATCTCCATACTTTGTTGTGGCAAACCATTATTCACTTTACTTTTACTTTTTTCAAAAAATTATCTAATTTTCAATATTTTTCTCTTTGAATCTTCTCCTTGGTTGTTTCTTCTCCACGTGGCCATCGATGCCTTTTTTTCTTTTCTTTTCTTTTTTTTTTTCATTTGTGATGGTTTTAATTTGGTTCAATGATACATTTGATTTTTTAAATATGCACTAAATTGCATATTTAGTCCCCAACCTTTACAGTTATCTACAAACTCTCATCCAACTCTTTTTGAGCAGGCAAGACTCCATCCTTTGAAATGTTAACAATATTCATTCCAAACACATACATAGTTGCCTAAAACTTCTGGTTCGGCTTCTAGTAGATGGCCAATCTACCAGACAAGACACAAGCCCCCGGGGGAATGTAGGGGGGCTGGGGGGTCCCAAGCCCCTATGAGAGAGGTCAAACTTTTCATAAGTTCGGCCGAGCGCACCAAAAGGATGCTCTACTTAGTTCTTGTGGTCGTCGTCATGGTGGCTGTCATTGTTGTTGTGGTCTTTGTTGTTGTTGATGATGATGTCGTTGTTGCTGTCATTGTTGTAGTTCCTAGTTAGTGAAAGTAGGTCTTTTTGGCTAAAAATACAATACTAACTTGTCATAATTCAAATAAAATAAATAACAATTGAAATTGAATACAAAATTTTTTAGTGTGTATAGATTTTTCTGCAATTTTTCATAAATTTGATTAATTTTTATATTTTTTTTGTTTTGTCTCATGATTTAATAATTATCATATATTCACATTTGATTCATTAAATCATTTTCGGTTGAAAGTATAACGCAATAATTAGAATATATATATATATATATATATATATATATATTATAAAGAAGATGTGATCGAAACTTATCAATTTAAAAACAGTTATTGGATAAATAATTAGTTTAGCAACTGCTGCACCAATTATATTAGGACAAATGTAATTTTTTTCAACTACCAGACTGAATTGTTAACTTCTTGGAACAGTTATAAAGAAGATGTGATCGAAACTTATCAATTTAAAAACAGTTATTGGATAAATAATTAGTTTAGCAACTGCTGCACCAATTATATTAGGACAAATGTAATTTTTTTCAACTACCAGACTGAATTGTTAACTTCTTGGAACAGTTTTCTTCTCCAATTTAACAATAGACTGTTTATATATAATCATAAATCTTAAATTAA
This sequence comes from Jasminum sambac, assembly GCA_018223645.1. NCBI lineage: Eukaryota > Viridiplantae > Streptophyta > Magnoliopsida > Lamiales > Oleaceae > Jasminum > Jasminum sambac. Next base: position 23,548,780 of record CP073647.1, read on the forward strand.
TTTATGCACCCCTTAATTAACACAATATTTCTATTTTTGACATTACAACATTAAGAATTGATAAAAAATTATTCAATGATAAGAAATTCAAAGTTCAATAAGTAATGTCCAAGAAATGTCATATGCATCTTATGTGATTCGGTGAACATAGGCAACTGTTACATGTATGCATTCATACACGGAAACATGTACACTCAATTTTATAGATATAGATATAGATATAGATATAGATATATAATATCTTTTAATAGATGGTATAAGCTCCATATTTTATACAATCTATATCTATATATTATATAAAGTTGAAGTGATTTGGAAATTATTAATTGAAAATAGCTATTTGAACAAGAAATTATTTATTGTTCTATTGTAACAACTAGATGCTGTCACACGTACTATTGCTTAATTTTTTTTTCTATAAATTCCAACTTTTCCCAGTAATTTATGTATGTTTCACTATTTTATCGGTCAAGATTAATACTTCCTTGTCCTATAGTAGTATATGCCACGTATCAACAAGTTAAAGCAATAGTTTGTTGAAAGCTTTTCTTACGTCTTTTTTTTTTTCAAATTTAAAACGTATAAAAGTGCAATAACTTGATTTTTGGAGCAATAATAATTTTTTTGTAAATGCAAGAATAATAATTTGTTTATTTAATTAAAAATAATAATACTATAATAATTATTACTATTAGTTTTTTTATCAACAATTATACTAATACTAATTTTACAAATAATTTACTTCACAATAACTAGAAATAATTATTCCAACAAATACTAATTTGCTTCCTATTTTATTATTGCAATATTTTAATAGTTGATAGGAATTTCGAAGGAAAGATTTTGAAGTTTTTATAAAATTATTATGATGGGAAAATTATGAATACACATTTAAGACGTTATTATTTCTACTAAAATAAAATAGTAGTCAACGAAAATATAAACACATGAGTACTTCATCACAACCACTATATTTAATAATGGGTGTAGTGAGAGATAACTGCATACGATAACCACCACATTTAAAATAACATTACTAACAATAAATATAGTTCACTTTTCTTTGGTTATTAGTTTTTTATCTTTTATTTATTTATTTATTATTTGTGTTGAAAAATCCAATATTAGGAAAGACTAAGTGGATCGGTTTACCATAAGTTTTCAGGCATCCATTTCAATTGCTTTGTATTTTTTTCTAATAAAATATGATTAGTTCTCCTATTTGTTGTTCGGGCAAGTGAGGGCGAGTGTTCACGATGTAAAAAGATTATTAGTTATTTAATATTTAATAAATTTATTTCTTCAGCAATGGTTAACTTTATTTTTCTTAATTTTTAAAATTAATTTTATCTTTTTTATAAATATATAAAGTTGATGGACGATACATGGTTCTTTTTAAAAATTATCAACTAAAATTTTAAATCAAATTTCTTTTAGGATTAGAAAAATTAAAACTGTGACTATTTGAACTTTATTTAATGGAAATAAAATAATCACAAAGGCTTCACATCCAATAAATTTATATGATGAAATTGCTTTTGATGTATACATTTTTCATTTCTTTTAATACACATATGCTAGTTTTATATAAAGTTACATGAATTTGGGTAATTTATTTTTTATGCAAAAGTTACATTTTTAGAAATCATAGTTTAAATTGTATTTTGTTCTATGTTTTACAATTTTTATGACATGGGACACAATAAGTAACTATATGACATTAATTGTATTATAAATCTATATGTATAAGTATTTGATGTTAAATATTGCCTTCAAAGAAATTTTTCAAATTTTATATTAATTTGTTTAGTAAATGAATATTTAGCTTATTTGCAACTTTTTTTAAAAAAAGAACCTATCGACTATTACGTGGCTTTTACACCTTCGGTTGAGAAGTAGGGTTTTTCCCCTGCCTTTTTATTGACAAAATTAAAGGCCATAAACAGAGGGGGACGTAATACTAAAACCTTCGGAAATCAAATTATGACCTCACCTACCTCGAACAATACTAAAAAAAATCAAGACAAACAAAGATCTTCCTCATAAACTTTAAACAATCTAACATTAGTTACATATAACTTATCAAGTCTAACAACACTTTCCAAGAACTTGGGCATTTGCTATGGTGAAAAAAAGGCAACTAATCTATAATAATAATGTAAAAACAATTATATTTTACTTTTGTTTTAATATTTTTTTATTGATATTATAGTCATTATCCACATTTAATTTTATATTTTTTTGAAAGATACATTTAATTTTATATTAAGTAAATAATTATTAAATTTCTCTTCCGTGCAATGCACGGGGTGAATACTAAATTTATTTATTTTTTAAAATGTAGACTGATTGTATGATCATTAGCTAAGAGTTATATATGCACTGCTGATGCTTCAGGCGGTGCACCGGTGTCTGCATGTGATTTGTATCTATCAATAAGATTTTTTGTAAATTTGACAAGTGAATGATCTTTGCACAATTTAATTTATTTTTCATTTTTATACACCTTTATAAAGTTTGTAGACTTGTTTCATGTGAAAATGTATTTCATGTTACATCAACTTAATTGAATTTTAATTGATTTGTATGTCCTATGCATTGCACGAGTCTTGTGGGCTAAATTTCGGGAATGATTAAAAAAAGAAAAAAGGAAAAAAATAAAGAAAAAAAATATTAAAAAGATTTGAGTTTTAGGCTGATGAGAAGCACTCAGTCATCCACCAAATTCATGGGTATAGAAATTTCTATTGGACTTCTAAATGTAATGCTTACACTGACTAATATGTGAAACTTTAACTTAAAACTAGTTTTGCAACCATGAGATGCACAAACGACATACATAAAAAATTTTAATAGTGAATGGAATTACTAAAAATAAATATATAAATCAAAATTGATAAAGTGTACATAATATTTTGACATTTTGAACTTAGAAAAAATATAATTTACAAATTGCAGTGCAACTATTGTGACTACAAACTTCGGAACACCTCTTTGAAAACAATGTTCGTTGTTGAGTTAATTGATTTGCTTCCTTTGTCACAAATAATTATTATAAATAATAATTAATAAATTAAAACATTTATGATATTATAAATATTATATATTATAAAATATTATATTATAAAATAATATATTATATATGATTAAATTTATTAAGAGATATTCCTAATTCATTAATTAAATTAAGGAATTTATGACATTAACCCGGATAATTTATTATATCATAAAATATTACAGTATTATATCATAAAATATACATTTTATAGTTTGTAAAATATAATATAATAAAATAATTTAAAGGATTTAAATTATTTGTATGATTTAAATAATTTATATTTTATATTTTGTATTTCAACATTTCAATTAGTGTTTGATGAGTATTTTAATGGTGTTTATTTTATAGTCTTAATCGTGTTTAATGTGTCATATTATGCTTGATTGTACCTAATTTGAATTGCTTTTAGGTGAAAAAACCAACACGGATCAAGTGCATTACAAGTACAAAAGAACGATGAATTTGCGCAAAAATTGATGAAGTTTTGGATCGACATATGAAAGGAACCAAAGTTGGAGGACCAGAAATTGCAAATAATGGAGAATTATTTATGATATGACAAGTTGCGCCCGCAAAAAGACAATGTGTGCCCGCACAATTGAAGAAACGACCCATCGAATGCTTTGTAGGCTGCAGAAATAAAAGTGCGGCCCCAAAAGTGAAATTGTGGCCGTGGAAAAATAAGTTGTGGCCGCAACTTTTTCTCTTAAGCAATTTGCGAATTTCAGGAATTTGTTTCCTAAATGGATTCTATCTTATTAGTGTGCACGACTTTTGGCATCTTTTGAAGACCTAATGGGGGCTATAAATAGGTGTTTTTAGAGACATAATTGAAGAGCTTTTCGGAGAGGATTTTGGAGAGCAAAAACACATAATCTTTTGGAGATTTTCATGGTTTTGGGAGGAGATTCAAGACGGAGTTGAGGCTTGGTGCAAGATCTACTCTTTATTCTCGTTTCTCCTTGTAAATCCGGTGATGAACTCTTTTATTTATTTTATTTCTTTATTACTTAGCATGAGCAACTAATTCTATTAGTTGGGATGTACAATGTAATTTAGGTTGATAATTTGATTTTAACTCTCAATTTCTTGGGCTTTTATTATACGTGTTGATTTTAATACTACGTTTAATGCATGATTTACTTGATCACTAAATCATTGATTTGCGGATTCTAATCAACCGAGAGGCGAGTTAGACATTTAGACGACGTAGTAAAATCTAGCAACTGAAAAGAGCTAGAGATAGACCTTTATAATTGCTGTGATCCCACGTGACAGGTCGATATTGATGAATTCCTATGCTCAGTAATGCATTTAATTAAGATTTATTTAGACTATGCATAGAGATATGGTAGTTGACTTAATTAAACAGGATTGATTTGAACTCGAGAGAGGTAAATTAAATCAATTTCGTGAATTCGATCTAACACAACTTGAGATAAGAAATTGAGAGGAGAAACCAAATAAGATATCTAAAGATAAATCGGAATTCCCAACTTTACTCTCTATTAATTTAACAACTCTTTATTATTTTACAATTTATTTTTGTACTATCTACAATTTGTGATAAATTACTTTTATTGCTTTTGTTTCATTAATTATTTTTGCTGTGATTAGTTTAAATCGATATTGAGTAAATTAGTCCTCGTGGGAATGATAATCCAGACTCACAAAGTCTACTTTACTACTTTTGTGCACTTGCGATAGTTTTTCAACAACAAGTTTTTGGCCGCTGTTGGGAGTTATTTTTATTCAATATCGGTTTATATTAATCATAGTTTTTAATTTTAGTTTTAGTTTAATTTTAGTATTTATTTATAAAAGAATTTTGATACTTGCTTTTGTTTTACAGAAATTCAGATCTAGTGCATGACCCACTCTCAAGGGGGCACGCTAGAAGAATTTGACTCAGAGATTGCATGTACGTTCAGAGCCAGACGCAGATTAGTGATGGAACGTACGGCCGAGGAGGAAGCGAGACGCAGGGCGGAGCCTGAGGAAGAAGCAAGAAGAAGATTGGTTTTGATTAATAGGCGAGATGAGGAACATGAACATGCAGAGGGAGGTGATGAAGACGATGGTAGAAATTTAGCTATGGCACAATTTTTGGCTCCACCAGCAGCCCAATCCCGATCCAGCATCGTGTACCCTCCATTCGGGAGGAATGAGTTTCCACTGAGAGCCGACCTGATTAACTTGCTCAGCAATAACCTTCAGTTTTATGGCCACGCTCATGAGAACCCGCTCACTCATCTGGCAAGATTTTTAAGAATGTGGCAAAATTTTAAATTTGATGGGGTTAATGAAGATGCTATAAGGCTGCGACTTTTTCTTTATACTTTGAGAGACAGTGCCTTGGAGTGGCTAGATTCGGAGCCAGATGCTAGTATCACGACGTGGGATGACTTGGCCAGAAAATTTTGTAATAAGTACTTCTCACCGGGCAAAGTTGCAAAAATGAAGCTCGACATCTCGACTTTCCAACAATTCGATAGTGAAACTTTCCATGAAGCTTGGGATAGATTCAAAAGCATGCTGAGAAAATGCCCTAATCATGGGATTGACAAAGGTACTCAGGTGCAGTACTTCTATTCTGGATTATCCCCACAGTTCAAATCCATTGTGGATTCGTCCTCCAATGGATCCATCACCAACAAACGAGTGAATCAAGTATGGGACTTATTGGAGTTAATTGCCAAGACACAAACCATGTTCCCGTCTGATCGAGTGGTCTTAAAAAATGGACTTGTGACGCATAAGAGTGATTCACTAGCATCCACCAATGCTCAAATTGCTGCTTTAACAAAGCAAGTGGAATTGCTAGTGAGAGCGCAAAGTCAAGGTGCACATTCTATTCAGTTAAGTTTGGTATGCAGGCATTGTGGGGCGAAACATCACATCTCTGAATGCATGCTACTAGGAGCTCAAAGTGAGCAAGTGAACCATGTGGGGGACAACAATAGGCAGCAGCTCAACCCCTATTCTTAGACTTATAATCCGTGGTGGAAATTTCACCAAAATCTCAAGATATGGGAAGAGCTCTAAATACTACATATTACATATATTTACATCTATATATTACATATCTTTATAAATATATCCATATATGTGAACACATGTTCCCATATATATCCATGGATATATTATTATGTATTAGCCATTAATAGATAATACACTTATATATCTAAAAAAGGAAGATAATACACCTATATATCTAAAAAAGGAAGATAAGCAGGCAAAAAAAGGATTTTGGTGGGCAAACGCAATACAGAGACTTCTTCTTTTATATTTATAAAGATATATCACATTGAATTTCCAAATGTTACTTTTTTACTTTTTTATATAAACTTCTTAATTTTTAACTTCCCCTGAAATAGTTATTTTTTTGGTTTTTTGAATCCAGCTATTTTTTTCGTAAAATAATAAATTTATGCACAATGCAAAAAGTAAATTATGATCGATATATTTTGAGATTGCTATTGTATCTAGGATTGAAAAAATTTATTTAATTACTTTTCATGATATTTTTTTCTTTTTTTCTTTTTTGAATTACAAAGGGGAGCGTAGGTGAGGAGATATTGGATCTCAAGCCTAAGGGATGGGAAACCGACACTAATAATACTAGACACAACATGGGTCTTGACTTATCATGATCTTATTATTATTATTATTTGAAGACATGTCCCTTTATTATTTTCTAGTTTCATTGTGATCGAGTAATAAAATGAAACAAAATATAATAGTTCCAAGAAGTAAAGAAAAAGTTAGCATATCTATTGCATACGCGCCTAATCGGACAAGAGTAGATTCACGAGAAATAGGTGGATTCGACCCGAACCACACCCAAGTTGGGACTACCCAGACTTGTGTTGGCCCAAGCCGAATCCCAGTAGGTTGGGCCATTCGGGTCCGACCGAATAAGCCAGATCACGCTCGTCAAAGTCAAGTCAAACGAAGCGATTGAAGTAGTTATTCAGACATTCAACTACCTTTGTACTTTGGTTGACTTTTGTATTTTTGTTGAATTTTATAGTTTACTTGCATTTACCGGGAATCCCTTATAACTAGTTGTGTTAGAACTACCAAGTACACCCCAAGCTCCAAAGTACGGGTCATGTCCGAATTCAGTTAGGTAATAAGCCATGTTACCCTCGCAGTCTATAAATAAGAGGGGTTCGCTTCATTTAGAGGAGAGAAATCGTTGAAAAAGTAGAGCAATACACCTATTTACTCAATTATTTTCGTAATATCTGGGACCTAGTTCTTACCTTAACCATTTATACTTACTTGAGTTGGAGGTCACCTCTAATCTTTAGGTCAAGTTATTGATTGACTAGGATCCGCAGAATCCGGCATCAACAATTGGCGCTAGGAGGGGCCCGTTCTTCGGAACGCCCAACTAGTAATAAAACATCTCACACCTTTCATACCACTTACTTACTGTGAACTATGGTATCCGAATGATGCAGACCTGCCAACCCTCGTGGCCCGATCACCCCTGCTCTCCTACAACCCGACTCTGAGGTCCCTCGAAATGACCAAGTGCTTGGGGTTGTACTTGAACTGCTTGATCAGCTAACGCAGAGCGTTGAAAAGCTAGAGCAGGGTGGCACAACCATGCGAACAACCAGAACTATGCATGACCGTGACTTGGACGATGAAGTGCAATCTCAACCACGGGACGCCCCTGCTAACCCTCAGGTCCGCCGCAAGCTAAGTTCGGAAGGCGTTCACACTGCCAACTTCTCCACTGGGGATGATGGAAACCCCCGCTCTGAAGGGCTAGGCCTCGCTACTATCTTTAGCCGCATGAGGTCGAGCGACCCCCCCAGGCAACCTCTACCCCTGATTCAGCCAGTTAATGGCGAAACGAGGCTCCTTGAGACGGAAAGGGCACACCCTGAGCTATATTGGCTGGGACCACTTGAGACCATCCCACCCAAACAGACGCTCATAGAGCACTTGAAGCGAGGAAATGACATTGGGCAACTTCAAGGCAGGGCAACCAGCCTGGATCACCCGACTAGCCCTAAAAGAGTAAAGGAACGGTCACCCAGTGTACCTCACATCCGAAATAACAACCAAACATCCCCAAAAATGGCGGAGCGCCATGACCTAAAGTTCACTCCGGACGTCACTATGGGTTCGAATTACCTCTCGGGTCATCAGTCAACTCTAGGGCCGCTTTTAGGGTTCGGAGGAATGACATTAAAGAGCCCTGAACTGGAAACTATTCTAAAGCGAGTTGCGAACCTAGAGGCGAAATAATCTGGTAAAATTAATATTGGTGTTGCAAGGCACTCTGTGTTCACCCCTGATGTATATGCGGTGCCCCTACCAAAAGGGTTGAAAATGCCCCAGATCCCAAGTTATCATGGACATACTGACCCGATAGCTCATATGGATAGGCACACGTCCTTGATAGAGCTCCAATGGGCAAGCGAGCATGTCATGTTTAAGGCCTTCCCGTTGACATTAGGAAATGAACCACAAGAGTGGCTCCGCCAACTCACAAAACACTTAGTTGGGACTTGGGTAGGTTCGCCTCTCGATTTGTCATGAACTTTATGGGGTTCCGCAAGTGAAAGCTGTCTACCGACAATCTGTGTAACCTTCGACAGGGGAAGAATGAATCACTCAAGATTTATTTGGATCGGCTCAACAAGGAGCTCATCAAGACGGAGAAAGTAGGAGATGATGCTATCCGTATGGCTATTAGGGATGGCTTGATAAAGAACACCCAGTTTTGGTGGTCCTTACACATTGACTTCCCAAAGGCATACAACGAATTTCAAACGAGGGCCGAGAACTTTATATCAGCTGAAGAGGCTAAAGAGCCAATTCCATACCCAAATGAATGGATGGCTGCAAAAGCACAAGAGCAACCTAAGCCAAGAGAGCAAAATAAGAACTCAGGATCGCATCGCAGAAATGACCATAGGGGTTCAGACCGGTTCAGGCCTGAGAGCACCCTAACCCTCAATTCGCACACGATCTGAATGCCAGACCTGAGGTGATTTACATGAACATCAAAGATCGGAACCTCCTGCCTAAATCATGAGAGATAAAGAAAGACTCGACTCAACTCGATTAGTCCCGCTACTGTCGATATCATCATTCGGCAGGACACGACACAGATGAATGCCGAGACTTAAAGTGGGAGAAATAAAATTGATCAGCAACGGTCAATTGAAGGAATGCGTGGCTAACACCCTTGTGCAAGCTGTCCAACCATCCCCGGATCATCGACCTGAAGTACCAGTCCAGCAACTGTGTGAGATCCGAATTATAGGTGGTAGCCAGTGCATTTGAGGTTCTAAAAGGCTTAGGCGCAACTTGGTGCATGAGTCGTATAATGGCCACCAGGTCTGTTCTGCAAGATCTTCAACCCCACAGGACGATCTGGAAGCTTTCGGATTCAGAAGGATGATGCCATCAATGTGGTATAGCCCCACAATAATGCATTAGTCATTACAATGCCAGTGTGTGGGGTAAAAATTCATCGGATCTTAGTGGAAAATGGAAGCTGTGCCAATATCATGTATTGGAGGACATTCATTGAGATGGTTCTGGATCCGCAATAGCTCCGTCCTTATTCGACCAAGCTACAAAGCTTCACTGGTGACTCTGTAATTCCCAAGGGCGAGATTTCGCTCATGGTGGAGCTAGGCAACCCATCCTGTACAAGACGGACTTTAGCAGACTCTGTCATAGTCGACATCCCTGCCAATCACAATGCTATTTTGGGCAGGCCAATCTTGCACGAGCTAAAGGCGGCCACCTTAATCTATCACTACATGATGAAGTTCCCAACCCCTCATGGGCTAGGAGTAGTTCGGGGCGATCAACGAGCTTCTAAGGAGTGTTGTTTGAATTACGCCTCCAATGGAACTGTCACATGCATCAGGGACGGTGCGGACAGCCTATGCAACAACCTCGACCCACGATTGGAACAGAATGACGCCAACACAAGTCCCATCGATGAATTACAAATTGTAGTCTGAATCCCGAGCATCCCCGAGGCGGAGTTAAAAATTGGAAAGGAGCTGGAAGAGCCGATTTGGTCAGAGCTGATAGGTTTCCTTGGAAATAATTTGGATGTATTTGCTTGGATGCACGCCAACATGGAAGGGATTCCATCTCATCTGGCTTGTCACTGACTTAGCGTTGACCCAACTTGCAAGCCCCGCAAGCAAAAACGACGTCCGCTAAACTTGGAGTGATATGAGCATTAGCCACTGAAGTCATTAAACTCTTCGGGAATGGTTTTATCAAAGATGCTAAGTATCCCCAATGGGTAGCCAACCAAGTACTAGTTAAAAAGAGCAATGGGAGTTGGAGAGTCTGTATTGATTTTATAGACCTGAACAAGGGTTGTTCGAAGGATAGTTTCCCACTCCGTCGTATTGACCAAATGGTGGATGCCACTGTGGGTCATGCACTACTTAGTTTCATGGATGCCTACTCCGGCTATAATCAGATCCCTACGTTCGAATAGGATGAGGAGCACACCTTCTTCATAACTGACCGCGGCCTATACTATTATAAGATGATGCTATTTGGCCTAAAAAACACGGGGGCGACATATCAACAATTGGTGAATTCAATGTTTGTGGACCAGATCAGAAAGACGATTGAGGTGTACGTGGATGATATGCTAGTCAAAAGTCTAGAGGTCACAGATCACATCAAGCATCTATCAAACATGTTCGCCATACTTAGAAAGTATCGTATGAAGCTCAACTCGAAGCACTGTTCATTCGGTGTCAGTTCGGGCAACTTTCTGGGGTATATTGTCAACCAGTGCGGAATCGAGGCAAATCCAGAGAAAATTCAGCCCTGCTCGATATGAAAGCCCAGACCAAGGTCAAGGAAGTGCAGAGCCTCATAGGACGCATAGCAGCCCTGAACAGATTTGTCTCCAAGTATACGGATAAGTGCAAACTATTCTTTGATGCGCTCAGGCGTGAAAAGAATTTTGAATGGATGGAACGATGCCAAAAGGCTTTCAACGACCTCAAGGAACAATTGGCATCCCCACCAATCCTCTCCAAGCAAGTGAGTGGGGATGTTCTAGCCCTATATCTTGTCGTATCCGGATTTGCAGCCAGCTCGATGTTGGTAAAGAATGACGCAGAAATCCAACGTCCAGTCTATTACGTTAGCCCATCGTTGAAAGATGCAACGCTAAGGTATCCTGCAATGGAAAAATTGGCATACGCCCTGATAATCTCCTCCCGAAAACTTTGCCCCTACTTTTTGGTCCACAGGATAGAGGCGATGACCAACCTTCCACTCAGACAATCACAGCAAAAACAAGAAACCTCAGTAGATTGATGAAATGGTCTGTAGAGTTGGGGCAGTTCGACATTGAATGCAAGCTTAGGGTCGCAATCAAAGCACAAGCCCTGGCAGATTTCGTAGCCGAATTTAGCCCTACCTATATAACAAAGGAGCAAATCGAACCGGAAATCTGGTCGCTATTTGTAGATGACTCATCCACTGCAATATGTTGAGGGGCAGGCATCGTCCTTGTTAGTCCCGACAAGTTTCGCCATTGCAAATCTCTTCGGTTTTCTTTCCCGCAAAGAACAACGAGGCAGAATATGAAGCGTTCTTCACTGGTTTAAGAATGACCTGAGGCATGGGGATCCACCGAGTATAGTTCATTGTGATTCGCAACTGATCGTCAACCAGGTCTTGGGTAACTATCAAGCCAAAGATGATAAAATGGCATCATACCAACGAACACAAAACAACCAAGCCGATGCCTTGGCACGTCTGCCAACAAGCGATGGGGTAGAGGGTTTAGACTCAGTCCTGATTAGTCTAGTTGATAAGTCAGCCATGACAACTGTAAGTGACGTGACCAATGTGGATCTTGTTCCATGTTGGATGGATGAAATCATCCAACCCTTGAAGGAGGGAGTGGTGCCCCGGGACCCTAACGAGGCCCGAAAACTGAGAATCAAGTCTGGAAGATACACTCTAACTGATGATGTGTTGTACAAATGGGCCTATTCACTTCCACTCCTGCGATGCTGAACACAAGAAGAAGCAGAATATGCCTTGAGTGAGTACATGAAGGTATATGTGGAAACCAAACTGGGGCCTAGTCCCTAACATTCAAAACCTAAAGGAATGGCTATTTTTGCCAAATCTCAAAAAGGATGCGATAGATTTCGTCAAGAGCTGTGATTGGTTCATCCCAATTATCATATGTCCAAGAAAAACTGACATCCATAATGGCCCCGTGGCCATTCGCCAAGTGGGGAATCAACCTGATGGGGCCACTCTCGATTGGAATAGGCTTGACCAAATTTGCAATTGCTGCTGTGGATTATTTTACAAAGTGGGTGGAGGCGGATCCTCTCGCTAAAATAACCTAACAGAAGACCACCGACTTTATTTGGAAGTCTATCATCTGCCGATTTGGGATCCCACACTCAATCGTCACTGACAATGGTGAGCAGTTCGACAATGCCAATCTCAAGTCATTCCATGAAGAACTAAAGATCAAAAAATTGTATTCGACCCCAAACCATCCCCAAGCTAATGGCCAAGTTGAAGCGGTCAACAAAATCATTAAACATACCCTTAAGACCCGACTTTAAGAGTTGAAAGGAGCTTGGGCCAATGAATTGCCAGGGGTGCTCTGGTCTTATAGAACTACGTGCCGAAACTCTACCGGGGAAACCCCATTTTCATTTGCCTTCAGGGCTGAAGCTGTCATACCTGTAGAGATTGGCCTACCCAGGTTTCGTGTAGAACCTAAAAAATTCTATTTACAAGCAGAGGTGTGCACGCTATTACAAAAAAAAAGTTAGGGGCCCAAACTTTTGAAAGGAAACTTTGTATTGAAAAAGTTGTCCCCTCATAGCAAAGAACATTCGGTAGGCAGTCTCTCACCAAACTAGGAAAGGCAGTATCGTGTAACAAAGGCCTTAGCCAGTGGGGCCTGAACCTGAAACGAAGGATGTGAAGTCGCCAAGCACCGGCTAGAATGTCGAACATTTAAAAAAAGTATTTCCAGTAATTTTTGTTAGGCCATGCCGACATGGCAAGCCCGGTCAATTTGTACTCTAGATCAGGCTGATGTAGCCATCGAGACATCAATAAAAGAGATATTGAATATTCTTGTGACTAAAAAATTCAAAAATGAGTTGGATATCCAATCTGGTCCAGAGCGCCAAGGCCTCCGAAATTTTTCCAAGTCAAATTCACCCCCGTCACGTATCGCACGATTTGGTCACACAAATTGGGGCTAAATGTGACCAAGAAGACAAAAATGATAATAAATGAGCCAGACATCCGATCCGGTCCAGAGCGCCAGGGCCTTCGAAAAGTTTCCAAGTCATGCTTGCCCTGCTACACATCTGCATGACCTGATCGCACTTATCGAGCTTGAATGTGACCAAGGAAACAAAGAAATAATAATAAAAAATGAGCCGGACATCCGATCCAGTCTGGAACGCCAGGGCTTCCGAAATTTTTCTAAGTCATGTTCGCCCCACCCCATCGCACATCTGCACTATCTGATCGCACCGATCGAGGCTGAATGCGACCAAGGAAATGAAAATCATAATAAAAAATGAGCTGGACATCTAATCCGGTTTGGAGTGCTAGGGCCTTCGAAAATTTTCCAACTCAGATTCACCCCGTCGTGCATTTGTAGGATCCGATTGCGCCGATCGAGGCTGAATGTGACTAAGGAACCAAAAAATACAAAATGAACCGGAAGCCCGACCTGGTCCAATGCGCTTAAGGTTGCAAATTTTCTCAAGTGAAATTCATCGTTGTATCTTCTCAATCGGGGCTAAATTTGATCCAAAAAAAAGAGGCACCGACTGATTCCGGAGCACACAAAGTACCCCCAACAAGGTCATCCCTGACGGGGATGATCTCAACCAAAAATTCTGGGAATCTCAAAATCTAGCTAAATATAAGAACTGAACTAACTAAAATCATCCATGCATAACAAATACTTGATACGAAAGGAGGAATTCAATAGTTCATCCATGCATAACAAATACTTGATACAAAAGGAGAAATTCAATAGTGATAGTAGAACATAAGGTCGGGTTACACAAAACAAGCCAGCATAGGCAGTACAAAAGATTACTACATGATAAGCCTGAGACGTTCCCCGCCAAAGTAAAGAACACAAAATACGCAGGAATGATTGAATAAAAAAACAAACTACAACGATAAACCAGGAACAACATCCGATAAAAGAAAGAGTCAACCCTGCAGGTGCGGGCCATCTGGCTAGGTCGACCCCAATATCCTAGCCGGCCTGATCAGCCATTCCTCAACCTGAGCTTCGCAATCGCCTCCTTCTGCTCGACTGTGGTAGTATCAATCTCCTCCTACAAAACCGACATCAAGGTCGGGAACATACTCTTTAACCTTCCTCAGTTCAGTCCGGAAGGCAATCAGGTATGTATCAGTCTGGTCAATCTCATAGTCCTGCAAAGTCTTGTACTCCTCCAATGCAATAGGGCGGGCCGAACTGGCCTCCTATGATACTAAGCTCCACTTCTTCTCAACACGGGCCCTAGCCTTCTTCTCCTCTACAAGCTCTTCCTTCAAGCCTTCAACCTCTATTTGTTTCTCGGACAAACTCTACTTCAAACTCTCAACTTCGGTGATCAAGAACTGAGCATGATCTCTATCCACAACAGCCTGATTGACCATCTCATTGTAGTAGAGCACGTAATCACTGATTTTTTGGCTTGAATGGGAAATGTAGCCCATAAGCTGGGCCACAAGAGTCGATGCCATCACTAGCTCCATGTGCATGTCAAGACTCGTAGCCATCACCTCGTGCTTTGTAGACCGAGTCTGGGCAAAATAGTCAAAGGTGATATTCATCGACCGAGGGAACTTATTGAGTACATCCGGTCCTGGAGAGAGATAGGACAGTGCGTCCCTCAAAGCCTTAGGGACTTGACCCTTCAGCTTATCCATCTTCACAATGCGGTCATGATCCAAGCCCAAAAACGAAGATTCGAACTCTGCCAATAAAACACGAGCTGGTGGGAGATCCAATGGCCCGGTTGAAGGGAGATTAGAACTAACCGGCAACAATCTCTTCGGGAAAGTACCCGCAAAACTTGATGAAGCCCTCATGGAACCCCCGGCTGGTGGTGTTGGAACCGTCTTCTTTGGGAGTTGCTTGCCGCCTATCGTGGGACGCTTCTCTTTCAAAAAGCCATTCTTTCCCATGACTTTCGGGTTGTCGGATCTCTTTCTTTTTCTTGAAGGACCTATGGATAAAAAAGGAGCAAAAACCATCAAAATATAAAAAAAGGTAACAAAATAATAATAAGAAAAATGGGATGGGGCTGATAATAAAAACCCAAGTCAATCCTTACCAGGGGATGAGTGGTCACCTAGCGGGGATCGAATCGAAGACAGGCCTACGTTGTGTAAGCTGGTCTTAGAGCTCAACACCTTGTAATGTCGCTCATGTGGATCAAATTCCCAAGCTACCTCAAGCTTGTGTCTCAAGCCTTTAATCTTCACACAACTGATTTCCCTTGCCAAATAAATAAGTATAAGTATGAGAAAATGGATAAGAAATCAACAACATCAAAATTAAACTTACTTAAGTCTTTATATCTAGTTGGGACAGATATACTCTCCCCAGTACAGTGGTCCTGACACATCCACTTTCTCGATACCAAAACTACCTATCTTTCCACCTCAGGACCGAATCGAATAGGCCCGAAATGAAGCTTTCCCCAAGCTTAGGACGGATAATCAAATAATGCCAACTGGTCTTGTTACCATCAGACCGAAAATGACAGACGCGGTTGAACTCGTCAAGGGTTGGGGTACCAAAACCAAGCCGATGCCACAAAGACACACAAAATCTTCCAACCGTTTGGAGAAACTTGGGAAGGGACGATGGCCCAATACCGTAACAAATTCATCACAATCTGTGGTAGTGGAAACGGAAGACTCACCTCGAGCATATGCAGATTAACGGCTACGCATCCTTCTCGAAGTATGTGAGCTCTCTCATCCGGTTGGAGGCGCAAAAACACAGCCAAATGAGGCAAACTGAATTGCTTGTGCCATGCAGTGAGATTGCGTTCGGTCACAATCGAAGGATAGTTAACGCAGGCAAAGAAAACGTTGGGTTGGGGATCCATGATGGGATCGATCCCACATGAATCAAGACCGACACCCTCACTCTCTACCTCATCACTGCCGACCTGGCACGAATCATCATTACTTGTAACATCTTCTTCAAGTGGATCCGACCCATTCCCTTCACTAATCACCACCTCCTCTACAAGCGGATCTGAGGAAACTTCGCTACGCCGATCTAAACCAAACAAGAAAACATCATCCCTGCCATAGCTGAAGCCGAGATCAATATTTGGGTCATGCATGATCGAGCCGGGCGAGGATCCGGTTGAGCTCGAGTCTCGCAAACACGACCTAGGAGGGCCTGCACCTAGGTCGCGCGAGCCACCTGAGTGGATACGAGCCCAGGTCACGCCGGCAACCTGGGCCCCCAGGTCGTGGTGCGGCTTGGCACCCCTGGGTTACCCCTCGCGGCCAAATTCACCATCTCCCCTAACTCGGCGATGGCAACAAGCTCTTCCACTAATGGACTCACCATCTCCGCCTTGTCAACCCCAACTTCCCAATAATATGATTTACTCTCTTCAATTCTAGGGGAAGGAGTCATTCAAATTGATAGAGAGAAAAGAAACTCTTACCTTGCAACTAAGGATCGGGGTCGAAAGAATCGCCTTCGGAAGAGCTAAAGCTCAAGTCACGCAATTACAAGAGAATGAGAGTATAGAGATTTTGGGAGAATACTTGGGTGGTGAAGATGGTAGAAATGAAGAACCTAGTCCGAACGTAAGATATTTAAAGGAGTCAATGTGAAAAATAAAAAATAAAAAATAAAAAATAAAAATAAAAATAAAGAAATTTGGATATATTAAACTTCAAATGATCATAACTTTTGCATACAATGTCCGTTTTCAGTTCATGACCCCATTCCGGAAAAGTCTCATCGAGATCTACAATACTTTTAGGCTACGCTTAGAACTTGGGCATTTTTTAGTGATCAGGGGCCATTTAGGCTATCGAAATGGCATTTTTCTAATTCTTTTCATTGTTTGTAACTCTTTTATTTCAGTACTTTCTTTCAATTACAGGAATTAGAGTATCCGACCTTGTTCCAGACAAGTGCTAGGCCAAACATGAGTTAGACCAACCACTGGGGGGCTATTGTTGCATACGCGCCTAATTGGGCCGAAGTAGATCAGCGAGAAACGAACGAATGCGATCCGAACCACATCCAAGTTGGGACGACCCAGACTTGTGTTGGCCCAAGCCGAATCCTAGCAGGTCGGGCGGCAGCCAGGTCACGCTGGTCAAAGTCAAGTCAAACGAAAAGCGGTTGAAGTAGTTATTCGGACATCCAACTACCTTTGTATTTTGGTTGACTTTTGTACTTTTGTAGAATTTTATAGTTTACTTGCACTTACCGGAAATCCCTTGTAACTAGTTGTGTTAGAACTACTAAGTAGATCCCAAGCTCCAAAGTATGGGCCATGTCCGAATTCAGTCATGTAATAAGCCATGTCAGCCCTCGCAGTCTATAAATAAGAGGGTTGGCTTTATTTAGAGGAGAGAATTCACTGAAAAAGTAGTGCAATACACCTATTTACTCAATTATTTTCGTCATGTTTGGGACGAAGTTCTTACCTTAACCATTTATACTTGCTTGAGCTAGAGATCACCTCTGATCTTCAGGTTAAGTTATTAATTGATTAGGATCCGCAGAATCCAAAGTCAGCAATATCTTATGTTTGTTTGTTGAATTTTTTCTTTTTTATTAGCTACGTACTTCTAATAATTTTGTGGTCCAAATGCTTTATTTTATTACTTTTTATATTAGGTGTAATTAATTCCTTTTCGAGTTCTTTTAAGAAATATCAATATCTAATAATTAAATCTTATTTTCAATTTGCAAATTGAACTATAAATAGAATATGAAATTAAATAATTTATCAAAATAAAAATAATTATTGAGGCTTGGAAATACAATGAAAAAACTGTATGCTATATATTTGGTATAACATAGTTGATGAGTTGGACATGATTTAAGATTGTGGAAAAGTTACATCATTTTTCTGTGGAATTAAGTTCCTATTATGAATATTCGGTTTTTTTTTAATTAGTATCAAATTAATTAATTCGATGATATTAATATCGCGCTATCTTTCTACCAATTTTCTAAAAATAATGTTGAAATTATGAAATTAAAAAATTTATGACTAAATTGTAAAAAATTAAAGTTAAAATTGTGAAGTTTAACAAGTTTTAGGACTCAATTACACATTTTTACAATTTGTTAAGTTTAGAAATATTTAAAAGGTCATTTAAAAAAAAAAAGAAATATTTAAAAGGTTTGTTTTCATATAACCCCCAATCTTTACTGCACAAAATGACAAAAAAAAATCCCATTTAATTGCTAATTGGATGAAATCTGTCAGTGGAGGGTTTGGTGACATATAATTTAAAGATTTGAGGATTTCAAGTTGAAAAAAATAATGGGATTGAAATTGTTACAATCTCGAATTGGGGGGTTTTATGAACAAAACCCTTTGTAAAATTTAGCTATTCACGGGGACCAAGTTTTCCCAAAAAAAAAAAAAAAAACTGCTCTAACTCAAGATATTATTGTAACGATTTAATTTTGACATTAATTATAATAATTTCTAGTTGCACTTTCAATTAATGGTAAACAGTGTTATTTGTGCCACAACTTAAGAAAATGGTTTGATTAAGGTAATATCAACTATTTTTTAAAATAGGTATTCTGCTAAAATTACAAGTATAGTATCTTTTTAGATATTTAATTTTTAAAATAAAATTATGAGTTTAAAATTTATAATAAGAAAATCTTTGACTAAGAATTTTTATCACTGCTCAGAAAAGAAAAATAATTTTTATCATAAGAAATATTTTCAGTCGGAAACTTAGTGCATCATACATGTGTTACGCTATATTGTTTTTTATATTGAGCGGTAATTTAAGTCATTTTCTTGGTCTATAACAAATCACCATTATTTTTATTTATATATTTTTTATAAATAGTTATTAAATGGAATATAATTTCCATTTCATTTGGTTGTAAATTAACAGCAATTATCATTTATTAATGTTTAGTTACTATATATATATATAGATATATATTTTTTCCAATGTTAATGTTTTTTACCAATGGGATGTAAATATGAAACAATTTAAAACTAAACAAACAAGAAATTTATTATAAGATTGAAAATTTTGATCTCCTAACCATAATAACCTAAAAACCAATTTCAGCACAAATATCATGTTCAAAGATATTTTACAACATTAGTAATTTTCGTGATTGCTAATATTAGATTAACCTATAAACATATTACACATGTTTGACATTCCATAAAAATATTTCCATGTATTATAAAATCGTAGATTTTAAGTGTTAGTGATTCATGTGCATCGCACTAGTGTAACAATGACACTAGTTATATATCTCTAACTAGCGCAACTCCCGTGCGATGCACTGGGAAAATAATTTATAATTATCTATTCGATAAAAAATTGTAACATTCAAACGTTCATACATAGCATTTTTTTAAATAATACATAGAGATTGTGAGGAAATGAAATTGAATTATTGACCAAGGGTGTGAGAAACCTACTTACGCATATCACACCATATATTATTTATGCTTAGTTAAATATATATTTAGAAAAGGAATTTATCTATATAAATTATTTCTAAAATTAGATTTTATTTTTTAAAATTTTCCAATAAATGCATGCCACATTAACAACTTTCCAACGTGACACTTTAAATTTTATTAATAGTATAATAAGATTGGACCCAATCCAGCATACCCTATTAATGTTGCCACCCGATGGATCAGCCACATCTTCTATTGGGCCAACTCCTGGCCCATTTCTCCTAAAATTTCAAGCGGTGCAACCTCCGTGTCGAATTATCGCCCACGGCAATTTTTCCTGCGCCTCTTCTCGCTTATTAGGGTTTTAGGGACGGACTCTACAACAATTGTAATTTGCACATACGTACTTGTACAATCGATCAAGAGATGGACAAGAGCATGCTTGGAGACTTGGATTCTCTTCCCGAGGAAGATAAGCTGCGAATGTCCTCCATGATTGACCAGCTCCAAATCCGTGATAGGTAAATACCGATAGTGTATGAGTGTTCGTTTCTGATGTGAAGCTGCTTAGCTGTTTTTGTACTTTATAGCAACACCAAGGTGCTATTAAGATTTTGAAGCATTTAAAAAAAACCAAACTTAAGTTATCACAGGATCGATTGATATGTGATTATTGGATTGTTCTGGATTCAATGCTAATTGTTATGGCTAGATTTCAGATTTTGAAAAGATCTGTTTCTTCCATTTTATTCTGCATTTGTTCTTTCTTGTCAAGGATTTGTTCATTCCTCAACTCAGTTACAGTATTACAGAATTTAAAGAACAACAATATTCTGAGGATTTTCTGTAACTTACTCAAGATAAAACGGGAAACAAAAACGAGAGAGAGAGAATGGTCGATGAGCTAATCAGCTGATTAGACAATCAGTTAACAATTCTAACTTCCTGATTCTCTCACTCCTCTCCATCCTTTTAACAGACAATACAAAGTGTGGACATAAATGCCAAAAAAGATAACATTAAGACTTAGACATAACGGGTGACATCTCATTTCTTGCAGCAGTTCCTTCTTCTCTGGTCCACTGTCATGACAACTGGCCCCCGGTTGAGATGAATCTTGTCCACAAGGTTCAAAATCTGGAAAGGCTTTTCTGATTAAATCTGCATCCTCCCATGTGGCTTCTTTCTTGTCAAGTCCTTGCCATTGTATGAGCTATTGCACCACTGGCTTGTTGTCTACCTTCATCATCCTAACATTCAAGACCTTATATGGCTTGTGAATTGGATGCACTGCATCAGTATTTTGTGGTTCCTGAGCTACAATGAGTTCTCTTTTGGAAATCCTCTTCTTAAGCAAGTAAACATGGAAGGCATGATGTATCTTAGCTCCCTCTAGTTGGTCTAGTTTATAAGCTACTGTGCATCTAGTTTATAAGCTACTGTGCCAACCTTTCTGACAATCTGGAGTGTGCCATAACACTTGGGGCTTGGCTTCTGATCATTCCTCCTTGCCACTGTATTTTGTATGTATGGATGTAACTTAAGATAAACCCCCTTGCCCACCTCAATTTCCTTTTGTTCTTATCGGCATAGATAATTTGAGCTTTGGCTCTGGTTAGGTTTTCTTTAATTTCTGGTCAATAATATATCTTTCCTTCAATACCTCTACCACTGCAGCAACCTTAGCTTGCTGTTGCTGGTAAAGACCCAATGCAAGCTGTGGGGAAACTGATGCCATATAATGCCTGGGAGTCGTCTGAGTAGCAGAATGATAGGAAGTGTTGTACCACCATTCATCCAGGCTTAATTTGGGAATTTGATGTGTCATACTCCTGAGATACATTTCTAGGCATGTGATGAACCATCACTCTCCCCCTACCCATATGTTTGTTGATGATAAGTTGTGCTCATGTGTAGTGTACTCCCCATTAGACAAAATAGCTCCTTGCAAGTCCGAAGACCCTGTCTCAATCAGATACAATACTTTGTGGTAGGTTATGTAGTTTGAATATGTGCTCATATGAGAATATGAGCAGTCTACTTGACTATATATGGATGAGATAATGTTATAAAGTGCCCATGCTTGGTAAATTTGTCCACTAGCACCATTACATCTTCTTTTTCTCAAAATTTGGCAGCCCCTCTATGAAATACATGAAGACATGACTAGGAGTGCAATTGCTCTGGTATTGTTAACATCCAAGTAGTAATGACATGAAAAATGGCAGTGCCTGCAGCTTTCCGAATAGTTTCAGATCTGGTAGTATTAAAAGCCATTCGAAACTTCTCAGAGTCATTAGCTATTGGTTTTGTGATGTTTTTAACTGCAGTCTGCCATTTGATTCTTTGCTATGTTTTTTTCACTTATTAGAGCATCTCCAGCACACTCTTTAAACTTAAAATACTCTTTAATTTAAAGATTATGTTCTTAAAATCATACTCCAACAGCCTCTTTAAATTAGCTTTTAAATTTAGAGAGTGGGTTTGGCTCTTCAAATTTGAAGAGCCAAACCCACTCTATATCATTAAATAAATTTAGAATAATTTCACTTCTCAATACCATATTCTCTCTCTATTAATTAATTTGAGCACAATTATTAATTCCACCAACGCCTTCTTCAAAAATTAGTTCCACCAATGCCTATCTCCATAGCCAATTTTGCCACAGATATTAAACTCGATTCCATTGCCAAAGTCCAAACTGAAAGGCCACAATTCTCATTGAATATAAATTTAGTCACCCTCCCATTCCATTTGATAGTTCTCTGCATCTTCTTTTCAAACTTGTTCTCTTCATCTTTTTTTCCAGCAAGACGTGGTGTGCAGAAAAACTTGGAAGGAAGATGCGTGCAAAAAAAAAGACAAGGAAAGGAAGGAAATAATGGAGGGAAGAAAATGGAGGGAAGACGTGTGAAAAAAAAATGAGAGGGAGAAACAATTAATGCTCTTTGGAAAAAGTAAAATGAAGAAAAAAATATAAAGAGATTGTTGGAGTACCTTTAAAAAGTAACTCTCTAAATTTACAGGTTCTCTTTAAAATGAGAAATTTGCTCTTTAAATGTAAAGAGTCTGTTGGAGATGCTCTTAGCCAGTAGATTTTGATATGGCAACTATTTACCTTATTGTTTTCTCAACTTGAGGTCCAGACCTGAGCTAGGAACATAGTTGGCGGTTCGATGAACTGGACTTGTGTGTGCATTAGCATCTTTTGAATGCAAACTTTGCCTATAATATTTTATTTCTGCTTGGAACTCACTGATGTTGGTCTCCGCTATCATTACATCTAGATGTATAATCTATAGCATAACTTCAATAGGCTTATTTTGTGGAAGAAAATTTAGCACATGTCCCGAGGTTTATTGTTCATGACTGGTGCAAAAGTAGATAAGACATGTGGATGCTTCGAAATGCCTGGATAAAATATGATTTGTCATAAATTTGTGACAAATTTGTGTGCTTTCCCAAATCCACTATGGAAACTGATACAAATTTGGTTTTGCAGTTTAAGGATGTATAATTCACTGGTGGAAAGATGTTTCACTGATTGTGTAGATACCTTTCGGCGCAAATCTCTAGACAAGCAAGAGGAGACTTGTGTACGACGCTGTGCTGAGAAATTCCTGAAGCACTCAATGCGTGTTGGGATGAGATTTGCTGAGCTTAATCAAGGTGCAGCTACACCAGATTAAGACGCCCCTAATACGCATGCACAATCATGTTTTGGCACATCTTTTGTTTCTGCTTCTTCTTTTCGGAGTATATTTCCGAACTATGACTTATGCTTTATTCTACGACTTAAATGTGCCTTTGAACTTCTTTAAGGATTTTGTGTTACTAGTTTGGAGGAATGAATAAGATTAATTTAACCATTCAATGATTTTCCATACTTTAGGGTAGAAATTCCCCTAAATTGCCTCAACCTTTGGCCTGATTTTTGCTTGCATTATCAACTTCTGATTTGGACTAGGAGGTCTTAAACTTTTTACACGTTGGGAACCATGTCTAGAAATTTATTATTATTATTTTATTTTATTGTGAAAGGGAAATTGGCGCAAATAGTCCATTTTAATTGTTCGTTTTGCGCGGTTGGTTTAAAATTAAAAAAAAGGTAATGGATTTGGTAAAAAAAAAAAAAGAAAACTTTTGCATTAAAATGGTGCAAATGGATGGTTTCACTGTTAGTTTGACCTATTTTGTCTTTTTCGTATGGGCATTTTAGTTATTGTGATTATGGTAGCTAATTTGAAATTGCAATTGAATTCCAAAGTTTCAAATTCATATACTTTAGCCCAAATTAAAATTTATAGAAAATTGTATAATTTTTTATTTTATTTTTTATATATTTTTATTTGGTTCGTAATTAATTTTATCAGATTAATTTGATGCTAATTGAATAATTTTCACAAAGACATTGTAGCATTTGTTCACATTAATATCATAAATTTTCACGATATTTCTTTAACATTAAAAGTATTAAGGCGCGTACATTTTAATATTACCCAACAGTCAATATTAAATATAATTGTAGTGATTATATAAAATTTTAGTAGGAATATATTACTATAAAAATTTATCGAGTATAAATAAATAATAAATAAAATCAAAAAATAAAAATAAGTTGTTTATTAGCACCATCAAGATCCAACGTTTTGGCCCAGTGCGTATTAAGGATCTATAATTTTTTCTTAGAATTTTCGTCCTCAATCTAACGTTTTGTTGCGAGATATGGATTTTTTAAACTAAAAAAATAATACTACCTTTTTATATTTATTATTTTTATTATTAGATTAAAGAAAAATATTTAAAATGAAATCCATAATTTTTCAATACGTATAGTCATCGTCAACAACCTATTCTCTGCCATCACCGCGGCACCACACCACCAACTCCAACAAGGCGCGAAAATAGATATGGTAGTCGAAAACTACCACCACCAACCCGGTCGTTTCGAACCACCAGCTGCTGCTGGTGGCTCGAAACCACTAGATCTGGTGGTTTCGAGCCACTAGCAACTGATGGCTTTTGAACCACCAGCTGATTTGGTGGTCGAAAACCGCCAGATCTGGTGGTTTTCAACCGCCAGATCTGATGGTTTTGGGTCTTGTCGGAGTTTCGCTGGATTTGGGGGTGGTGGTGCCGTGGCAGTGGTGGCGGCGTTGTGGTGGTGGTGGTGGAGAATAGTTTGTAGACGATGGCTAATTTGTACGTACTGAAAAGCTACGGATTTGATTTTAAATATTTTTACTTAATTTAATATTAAAAAATAAAAAATAAAATAACAAATTATGCAATTTTCTATAAATTGTGGACTAAAATGTACGAGTTTGAAACCTTGGGATTCAATTGCAATTGCAATTGCAATCGAATCCCAAACGTGTCTCGGGACAAGCCAGGGCCGAAGAGGGGGTTTGGAAATAGTTTTCAACTAGCAATAGACGCGCCTCGGTTAGAACCTCACTATCTATGTTATTGCCCCAAGCGCAAAGATAAAAGAAAGGTTATAGATGAAAGTACAAATAGCGCTAGGGATTCGAGACGTTTTGCATTGTTTACCATCACTCTTGATCTCCTCCCCATATGAGGATACCTTGATCTCCCCATTGTTAATATAGATCAATAAGACTTCTTGCTGTGGGACGCCTTATTATCTCAAAACCAACACCAACAATTGATTGGCGCAGCGGCATATGGAGAGAATGGGGAGGAGATCAAGAGTATGTTTACCATATACTTTAATGTACTACTTTGAGCGACTGTGCAAATGCACATTTATTTAGATTTTATATGAAGTCTTGTCGTTGTTGAACCGATCACGTAAATTGTTTTCCAAAATGGTTAGATGTTTTTCTAGCAAAATATGGTAAAATAAATTAATCATATATAGTAGTTACTTTTTAATTTACATCCAGACTGAGATCGGCTAAATGACTCAAAAGAAAACAAAGAAACTTTGTAGTGTTTTGACTGATAACTAAAAGATACAAATTGAGTCAAAGGGCCGATGAGACTGGGTACACTGTAATGCAACGTTTTCAGCAGTCATCTAAGGCTAGCAGTGCATTTCAATGCTCAGTAGCTTTTAGAGACCAGACTAAAGTCACTAAACAAACCAAGAAAAAAATTAGGAGTTTCACAATAGTTGACCATTTTCAACAGAAAGCATACCTTTGGAATCTTAAACTCGTCGCCGTTAACATGGTAGTATTAGTCCATGTTTGCAGTAACATCAAAGAACTAAGCCAAACAAGAGCAGTCATGCATAAGAAAAGCAATAGCAATGAAAAACACATCGCAATGTCAATATATTGATATTTCTAGTTCTTCTGAGGAAAGAAACTTAGTTTAAGTTCTAATCCTAATTTCATGGTTTTATGGGCTCAGAAAGGAACTTCAAATGATAGTTTGATAGCGATGAGTTGACGAGTTGTAATGTTGTATATATACATAGATAATAAAGTTCATGCACCGATCATATGCTATTTTTCAAAGGAAACCCCATACTATCTGATTATTATATGTGCTTAAATTCTTAAGTTATAACTGTTGTTATATTTAATTGATTATTTGAATCTGTATCTGGTGATGGACCCTCTTAGAAACTTGTTAACGAATCAAGTTAGTGCATGATTCACCAAATCACCTTCAGAGAGAGAGAGAGAGCGAGAGAGAGAGAGAGAGAGTTGATGATTCGAAGTAGGATTTTCATACTTAGGGACTTAATTGTAAGTTTTGAAAAGTTTAAAGCCCTAGAGTAACTTGGATAACTTACAAGGAATGGTTAAGTAGTTCAATTAATAAGAAAAGTATCGTTAGGTCTCAATTGTGGAAAGGAGATTGGACCAATTAATTAAATTGTAAAGAAATAAAAGTTGGGGACTGAAATGTTAAATATTAGAATAATGGGAAGTTGTTATTAACCAGTTAGGATTTTGGACCTGTCAAGACGTGATTCAATTACCAAATGACCCCTTAAGAATCTTCAAAACTGAGGCAGGGACTAAATTGGTCAAACTAGAAAGTTTGAGACTAAAGTGTATATCCCTCCAGACTTTGGGATTCAGCAGTAAATTAAGTAAGCTCGGTCAAAGTCAGTATTTGAGAGTCGACCTTTTTTACCTGAGGTCTAAGGACATGATTGAAATTCATATGAAACGTTATCAATTACAATGTGATCTTTCCAAAGTTAAGGGACTAAATCAAGAAATAGAATTTCCATTAGTTTAAAATCCACGATTGAGATCAATAAGAACCAATTTAAGTATTTAACGATAAGTTGGGACCTAAATGAATGGAATTTGAGTGATCAGGGAATAAACTATAAGAATTGGAAAGATTAAGGCCTTGACTGTTTGTTGAGTATGTACCTGACAGATATTATGTTCGTTGCATACTTCATATACTTATACAGAAGAATATGTTTAATAAATTATTAGCCCTTTTCAAAATAAATAAATAAATTATTAGTCTACTAGTAATAGCGCAAGACTTGGAGGTAGCTGTGAAACTCAATATAGGGCACAGGGCCCCGAAATAATACAATAAGTGCATCAAGGTAATGCCAGTTTCATAAAGATTAGATATCTCCCAGCACAGTAGCATGTGAGGGCATTAATTTGACCGGGCAGAAATAGTATTTTAAACATTTATCATCATTTAGTTATGTCTATGTAGTGCTACTTAGGTTTTTTATTGATCATTATGTATAATTTGTTCTTAGGTGATAAAACATGAGTGTTTTGAGCATTGGGAGATGAATAAGGCAGATTGGTATAATGGATACGTCACATAAATTATGTTTCTCTACGTTATCCTGAGCGCTTAGGTCTACACGTTTAATGTGGAAACAATAACGTTTGTGGACTAGCATAGTGCTCATACAACCTCATACATACAGACTACAACTCATTGTAAGAACGCGAATCACGCTCCGATCTCACTCTTTATCGAGACTAATCCTTATTTTAACTTCTTTTGTCTAAGTGAACATCTATTATTTTGTTAAATATGTATATATAGTAAATGGTTTGAAAATCAATCGGCTGAGATGACCAATTGACCAGCTAGTCGGAGTCAGTTTCACAAATCCATATCGACATTATTTTTGTGAAATTGTGTGTAAATATATATTTAGTCAAGTTCGTTTTCCAAGTTATTCGGTGTTCCTAATAACTTTTTAAAATCAAGTCCATCTATTGTAGAGTTTAATCTAACAAGCTTATTTGTCCTATAATTTCAAATTTTGTTACCGGCTAACGTGAAGCAAAAATCGAGAGCAAGATCCATGTGATGATAAAACTTCGGTTAATTTTACAAATCATTGCCAAACAAATTCTATAAGAAACGTTTGATGAAGTCTCGATATATAAGCACAAGCTGATGACAATTTACGCCAAGGTTCATACTCAAGAAACTGCAAGTTAGGACCTCATTTATTAAACAAATGATTGATGATATGCAATGAAATTTGAAAAAATAAATAGCACGATTTTACTAATTCCCTCGGTCTCAGTACCAAAAGATTTGCTTCCATGTGTATTTATTCTCCAGTTTAAAACACGAAACATGTAGATGTAAAAGTTTCCCGACTTTACAGCACTCATGCAGATTGCATAGCAAAGTTTATCATAATTCTAAACGATTATGACAAAACTGCTGCTATAGGTTCTTGTGGACCAAGTAACTCAAACCGCATGAAAAAACAAATAGTAACATGAAATTTCAAAATCTGACAAGCTAATATTTCAATAAAAATGGTCTGGCTAAATGCAGAGTCGACATGAGTATATGACATAACATAACATAAAAAAGAAAAATGAAAGACATCCAGTTTCCTTGACAGCTCGCTTAGAAAAGAGAAGTTCCCTTCCCTTTCTTGTCTCCTCCAATCTCAAAATGTTTGCATCTCTGCAAGCCAGTGAAGATAATACAATCGTAAATATTATCGCAGGAAGCATAAGAATGTCAAGTAAAAAAAACAAAAAATGACAACTGAGAATGCTAACCTTAATTGGGTGCTGGGATACATGCTTGCAGCCTTGGCATTGCAACCTCAGCACAATCTTCTTGGTTGTTTTTGCCTAGTAGACAAATACAAGAATCCAACATCAGGCCACTATATACATTTCTCATCAATTCTAAAATGTATCATATTGGTGGCTATAATTTCAATTCTCCTATAGAAGTAATTGTCGATATAAACAAGATCAATAATATGGAGTAAGTTTAAACCTTCTTGTGGAAGACAGGCTTGGTCTGTCCACCATAGCCAGACTGCTTGCGATCATAACGACGTTTCCCCTGAGCAGCCAAGCTATCTTTTCCTTTCTTGTACTGTGTCACCTTATGCAATGTGTGCTTTCTGCATTCCTTGGATTTGCAGTAGGTCTTCTTTGTTTTTGGAACGTTCACCTGCAAATGCCGGTTTAGAATTAGCAACTTCGAATGCCAAAAGCACGATGAAAATATAAGCAAACAGAAAACCTGATAAGTGGCAGAAATATTAAGAACGTGTGAATTAATAGAATTAGTGCTTCAAATCGCTTCCCAGGCATCATGCAGCAAAAACGTGGGAATTGCACATGCTTTTACTTGTTCTTCTTTAAAGAATTAGCAGAGAACGTGCTAGTTAACTAAAGAAGGGTAAAATATTCATCCGATCAAGGTGAATCACATTACATCAGACATAAATAAAGAACATCACTGACCCTACTGGAAGCTATATTAGGGGATGTCGGAAATATAGCCACTGGCGAGTCTACAAGAAAAGCAGTCAGGCAATCGGACGAAGCCGCACATAAAGCTATACATGTGTAAACATGAAACCACACAGCACAAGAAGTGCCAAATTGGCTGTAAGAAAGAGGCTTGCGAAGTCATTAACCAGAGCAACAATTAAAATTCCGCCAGAGTAAACACGCTTAGGCTGAGAATAATTGAATCTAATTCCCATTGTACAAACACACAACCAACGTGGAGTGGGTTAAATATAAGTTGCACATCAGAACCACAGTGTGTGGGGAGAGGAGCTAAAACATCAGCAGCGTAGCTGCCACAAGAACAAACTGTGGCAAGGTGTTATAATTGGACAGTATTCCTCCATTTGGTTCACAGCTTTTCGCAAAAAAGTCAACCCTCTCACATTTCTTCCATTACACGGACCGAAATCTGGCAACTCCATCAAGTTTCAAGAAATCAACTGTAATTTACTAGAACCTTGCCTCTTGTAAAACAAACTATTACTATTTATTACAGAGTCCATTTACTCAAAAATCCAAACCTTCAAGCCAAAAATCGAAAGCAGCTCAAAATAAGCAATCTTAAAAACAAAAATTAAGAAAAATTACGGTAGAAGTAAGACAAGAAAAATTACGGTAGAAGTAAGACCAAAGGAAGCTAACAGGTACCATGGTGATCGCCGCAGGGGAGAGGGATGTAGTGTAGAGAGGATTGAGTTGATGTAGAAATGTCCTTCGAAACCCTAGCTCCCCAGAACCTCTGCTTTTATTACAAAATTTGGGCTTGCAAAATATAGGCCGTCTGTACTGGGTCCAGCCCAAAAAGATGAGGCCATTGACATTTAATAGCAAATTTACACAATTAGCACGGAGAATCACAAAAAAACCACTCGAATGAAGGGCCGTTGGGGGGCGAAGATATGATAAAGACAGTATTATGGTTAAAGTGCGTGCTTTTTACACTCATATACAAAGTTTTACGTTTTCATATTTCACATTATAACATCGATTATTACACTTAATCTATATTATGTGTTTTAGATTATTAAATGACTCATGACACCTGATGTGTAATGAATAATACTCAGGGTATATTTGATTCACAATAAATTTTAGAAAAAAAAGTTCTCTCTTCTGCTTTTCAACCACACATATAATTACTTTATATTTTTTAATACACTATCTTTAATTTTCGACCATACAATCTATACGCAATTCGAGTGAATAAAACTTACTCAAAATTTGTTGTGAATCAAACATACTCTCAATTTCAAATTAAGCCCATTTCACAAAATTACATAGACCCATTAAACTTCAAGTGTAATGTATATGATCTAAAACATAGATCATTAACTTAGAAGACTAAAATAAGATTTATTAATAAATTGACGTTTGAATAGCCATACAAACATATTAATAAGTAATGTGTAATACATTTACAGTCAATGGATAATGTATTTGAGATTATGACGTAGATCAATACACAAAATGTGTAATGCAACACACATTAATAAGTAACTCAATTATAAATTATTGCACTTGAAATGCAATGCATTGCATTCAAAGCACATTAGACACTTTCGATTTGGACATCGTGATCGACACACTTCAGGTTTTGCTTAGGTTTTCACCAAGGTCAAAT
This sequence comes from Jasminum sambac, assembly GCA_018223645.1. Classification (NCBI taxonomy): domain Eukaryota; kingdom Viridiplantae; phylum Streptophyta; class Magnoliopsida; order Lamiales; family Oleaceae; genus Jasminum; species Jasminum sambac. The sequence continues at coordinate 23,579,923 of CP073647.1, forward strand.
TTTGGTGCCGATTTCTAAAAAATCACACATAGAATTTAAAAAAAAAAAATCAAACACAAAAAGAGCCACAAAAAGGTCATGAATATAAATAAAAAGTGACAAATATATACATATATATATATATATATCATCAACTATTGCAATGAAAAATATTTTTGAGCTAGACAAAGAGACTGCGATAACTGATGTAGTTGCAGAAGGCGTTGTTCGCTACAAGGTTCCAGTATATTATGACGATATTTTTGGTCACAATATCATCAACTACTGCGATGAAAAATATTATTATAATAAATGGAAAACTCTATCGGGACGACAGAATTTAATCATATTAGAGCTACAGACACAAGCCTATTACAATGATTCGTTACAACAGCATTGTAAGTGTATTGCGACTAAAAAAATTATTAATGTAGTTTTATATTGGATATATCACCCCATGTAATGCATGGGTGATATAGCGAGAAAATATAGAAAAAACTCTGTCGAAAATTTTAGAAAATCTTTTGCATTTTTTTCTTATACAAGTTCTAAATTATATTTTAAACATATCTCTTTTTGTGCAACACACAGGGTGAAACTACTAGTTTATGTAATACGTGATGGGCTGATATTCAATCAAGAATGAGAGATTGGTATCGCCATGCAGATAATTGAGTTCGACTCTTCCCTTAGCGCACGATCTCTTATACAACCTGAACCTTTCTCCTCCTGCCATAATATTGTGGCTCAGTGTAGGGAGCATATGTCTCCTCTAGAGAGGAGTTCTTGTGCTATGAGAAAGTCCCTCCCTCCGATGTAAATGCCTTAAATGAGTAATGATAAATGTTTGAATTCTCAAAATAAATAAAAAAATAAAAAATAATAATAATAAAACGATAATTTTAAATATTTAATTGATCGTAATTTGAAAACTAATTAGCTAGCATAGTAGCATGTGTTATAAAAGAATAGAAACAATAGAGAGAATTTAGAGAGAATGAATTCTAAGGAATTCTCAGGAATGAATTTCATTAATAACTGAAACCCTATTTATAGGAAAACTTCGAATGACACAATCGTAATTACATAATTTCATCAAGGGTATAATAGTCATTCACATATAATAATTACATCTTTTACCAAATTATTCCTCCACCAAATTATTTCTCCACCAAATTATTCCTCATAATTCATAACCACCAAATTATTCTCAATTATTCATAACACCTAATAATTATTCTTCAATTATCATTCATAACAGCATGCACATAATTTCATCATTCTATGGCTACCACATATAAATGCGAGTGTGACAACAGAGATTGGTAAAGGTTTTCCATTTGGAGTAAATAATTGATTAATCGTTAGAAGCCATACATATCTATGATACACAACATTTTGAATGAACAAGTCTTATCTTAACATTACAAAAATAAAAATCACGAGACGAAACACAAAAACAGAACTCATTTATTCTCACTTGAAAGACGTAAAAAAACCGATGGTGTCCTTGAGAGCCTCGATGAAGTGATCGACATCCTCTTTGGTGTTGTAGAAGTGGAGACTTGCTCGTGCACTTGCGCTCATTCCCAGATAACGGTGGAGAGGTTGTGCACAATGGTGCCCCGACCTAATCGCTACACTATGCTGCAATAAATATAATAGGTCAGGGACTAATGCTGCAATTTTCCCTTGAAAGATATCATGGATGTACCTGTTGGTCAAGAAAGGTTGCAAGATCTGTAGGATGAACATCATCCACATTGAAAGAACAAAGTGCTACTCTCATCACACTTTGTGAAGGTGATGGCCCGTAGATACGAACATTGTCTACTGATTGCAGACTATCGTAGAGATAATTAGCCAACTCCACCTGCAAATATAGACAAAGGGGGTGATAGAATTGTAGTTTTTATGTTTTTTTTATGGATTTTAATGTAAAAGGGAGAGAGATTGAATGGAATAGAATGGTGGAGATTTGTGTAGTATATGTGGATTCTACGACATATGTGGATGTGATTGGTTTGTCCAAAAAAAAGAATGGATAAAAAAAAGTGGTAAAATTAGTTGCCTATCACACACAAAATCACAAACCAACGTAATATTCATCTGCTCATTTTTCCATAGGCAAATAAATAGATGCCCAAATCACCTCATAATCATGAATCTTTTGCATTCCAATTTCAGATAAATAATCAATTGCGGCTCCTAGACCAATTGCTTCTCCAATAGCAGGTGTTCCAGCCTCAAATCTGACATACAAGGAAAAGAGAAAAAAGACGAAGAATTATGATGACCAGGTGAATATGTGTGAGAGGTAATGAAAAACGAAATCTAATCACCACACAGATCAATATCCACATGTAATGAATGCTACTCATACACCCCTGCTTACCACGGAATGTACCACTTCCTCACAATAGGAGGGAGGACAAAACGGTCATTCCACCTTCAGTGTGCCTAGTGTAGTAAACCCACATAGGAAGGGTGATCTAAAAATACCACCTTTAACAACCTCTAACATGGATATTACTGCTATATGTATTCTACTAACCTTGATGGAGGTTCAGCATAGGTAGAATGATCTAAAAATACATCAGCTATCATTTCACCACCACCTGTGAATTGCAATTCAGGGAAAATAGGAAAACATCAGAAAAGGCTTGACGTATGAACTAGGATACTAAGACGTACAATTATCTAAATGCTTTCATATTAAAGTGTCTAATTATTGAAAACTAATCTCACCTAAGAAAGGAGGCATGGCAGACAGGAGCTCGCTTTTACCATATAAGAAACCAATGCCTGTAGGCCCACACATCTGAAACATGTTTATTTCTTAACTTCAAAAGCTGATTTACAAGGCTTGGAGTAAAAAATGCATATGGGAAGGAGTTGACCTTATGAGAAGAAGCAACAAGAAAATCAGCCTCAAGGTTCTCAACATCAACCACCATGTGTGGAACACTTTGACAAGCATCCACAAGCACCTTGGCTCCAACATCATGTGCCCAACTCACAATTTGATCGATTGGAAGAACAGAAGCTGTTGAGGATGGTACAATGGAAAATATGATGTCAAAACTTATTGATCCAATGTATCTCTCTTTCATTGAGTAATTGCATTGAAATCACAACATTGTTTGACTCACCAAGCACATTTGAGACATGATGAACAACAACAAGTTTTGCCTTCTTTGAGATCATTTCCCTCAGTTTTTCTATATCTGGAACCTCATTGTCTGTTAAATTTACAAATTTCAAAGTTGCACCAGTCTTTTGAGCCACAAATTGCCAAGGAACAATAGCACTGTGATGTTCTGCTATTGTTAATATAACCTACAAAATGAGAATCGAGCTCTCCTTAAGTGAATGCCAAACCAATATTATCAGCAGTAAAATTTTGTTAATAGGGTTGAATTGAGGTAGAGAAACACAAACGCCATGAAGAAGACAGACGAGCTTGGTCACTGAGGGTACAGCATATGAATAAAAATGCAGTGCAGATTCAACTAGAAGTAACAAATGCCGCAGACACGCACGAGCTCTAATGCACACGTTCAAGTCTCTACCTATCAAATTATGCAGATCCTATCCTTCCAATTTGCCTCTGCCAAACCATAACAATCAAGCTAAATATGTAAGCCTAGTTTGAACCACAAAGTATCAGTGCAGGCCAAATGAAAAATTTTCCCTTTGAAGTTAATTGCTAGAATTTGGCAACTCAAAGAGACAGATTGTTGCCTCAATTTTTCAAAGTGTTAATGCTTCCATAGTTCTTTACCCTGTTTTCTAACTTCAACAAATCCATTTCAGTAGCGCCTTTTGAGAAGTATACAAACATCCCATTTAACCACAACATTTGGTTCGAGCATGGTTACTGAACCTTAGTTGGAAAAAGAAATGAAGGGGTAAAGGAATATATAAAGTTGTCAAAGCTTTCCCCTTATTTACATTCTTACACAAATTCTCCCCAATTTTTCTTTTGAGATCTAATAAGGAAAAAGAGATCGTTACTAAAACCTAGGATTCAAGAAAGGAACTTTGCAGTTGCAATTCCCTAAGCAAGTAGCATAAGTTTACATTCCGTTAATTTTCTCGTGCCACCATACTGGTGTCTTCATAGTCACTACTGTATTAGGATTCACATCATGAAGTATTTATCACACATAGTCTGCTATAACACAATAATTTATGGCTAACTTCCTGTCAAATTCTAAAACTATAACTCGAAACTAGAGTCATCAATTTGCTAATCCATGGATTAAGCTGCAAAATTTAATTTGAAAACATAAAATAGAAAACGAATTAAAAGAGGGCACCTCATCTCCAGCCTTTAAATTCGTGAGTCCCCAAGAGTAAGCCACCAAGTTGATGGCTTCAGTGGCATTTCTTGTAAACACAATCTCCCCACCTGAAGCATTAATGAATTTCGCCACTTTATGTCTTGCCAATTCATATTCATCCGTTGCCTTTGCACTAAACGCCCAAAAATTTTCAGAAAGAAGATGATTAATAAACTGTTTCGCTTAAACCCCAAAAGTTTCAGCACAAACAAACTAAGCAGAAATACAATCTACAAAATCGATCACTATTTCTCCGTTTTACTTATGTTCCTGTTAAATCACCTTAGATAATGAATGCCGCGATGAACATTCGAGTTCCAAGCTTCATAATACTTCTGTAATGCCAATAAAACTGCAGCGGGCTTTTGGGAGGTGGCGGCATTATCTAAATACACGAGCTTTTTTCGGTTCACCTCCTGCAGACAAATTGCAAAAACCCTCCTCAATAAAAACTTCCAAAAATCCACATACTGAATCAAAATTGAGCAAAGAATCGCGGAAGTCCCGCAATTGCCTGGCGGAGAATGGGGAAATCGGGTCGGGTCAGGTGACCGAGAGAGCTGGGTCCGAGGCTCTGGTCGGGTGAGGCGACCGTAACAGAAGCAGAAGCAGAAGCAGAAACTAAGGATACAGTGCGGAACGTGCGGTTAGGGTTTGGTTTAATGATTCGGAAAGAATACGGTAGTTTCAGAATGGCGCCTTCCATTGTATTCATCGTCTACAACTCCAGTGTACATGGAAAGAAGCTTACAACCAAGCATTGTAATTTATCCATGTATATAATTTTTCTTTTTTCAGGGTTGAATTTTATTTCAAGATAAAAGAAATTCGAGAGTTTTATTTAAAATGGCAAGTCAAACATAACTTTTACTTAAAAGAGCCACACTATATAAAATTTTATCTATCTAACCAAATCATTCCAAACCTACAAATAAATAAAGAAAAAAATGAAAAAGGGGTTTTTAACCCTAACGTCTCTTGCATCCGTTATCTCTCTCTGTTACTTGCATCCGTTCTCTCTCTCTGTTATTGTAAACTTCAGTTGGGCAACTCGGGGAAATAGAAGAAAGGCGGGAAATCATGGATCTGTTTTTATCATTCTCCATTTGAGATCAATTGATTTCTCCATATAGTTTTGAAAAATAATTTATCATCTCCATATTAATGTGTTCTTGAGGATCGTTCTTTCATGAGGTATGCTTTATATCTGTATAAGTTTACTTTAAAGAGCCATAAAGATCAGAAAATAAATTTTTATACAGATTTTGTATGGACCAAAGCTGCATATTCGATTTCTTACTGGTTTAAGGCTTCACGGCATCTGTGCCGTTATCCTAACAATGACACGACATTCATGTCATGAAGTCAATTGCAATAATTACCGTATTTTCTAGTAGTAATGTGTTATTAATAAAGCTTGTGTATGTGGTTTGGATTTGGTAATAAGGTGAATTGGAGGTAGAGACATAAATGCCGCGATCTTTGCTGTATCACGACATTCATGGCATTTCAATAGTTTGATATTCTTTTTTTCTCACAGGTTTTTTTGAGTCTGAGTGTATATAATTTTATCCTAAAATATTTATTTTATATATTTTTTTATATTTAGGTAGATTCATATACGTTGGTCTATGCTAAAATTTAGTTCATATATTATTGTAATGCAGCCATGGAAAATGCGGATACATTGTGGTTATCAGTTTATCATGGGGGTGATTTTGTGGAAAAAATGATGGAGGGTGGACATGGAGGCCCTCGGAGAATGGTCCAACGGCTAATCATATTATCGTCTCAAAGAACATTTCATACGTCGAATTGTACAACAAAATTCGAGAGACAATTGGGATAGATGTTAGCCTATATGAAATCGAAATGAGATCACTTGTACCTGGAATGTCTATGTTTCCACTTGCACCGATTAAGATTGATTGCGATAACAATGTGCAGTGGTATCTCTCTGTAAGCAAAGAAGTTCCACTTTGTGTATCTCTAAAATATAAAACTTTTCATGAGCATGCGGGGAGCGGTAGCTTAGGGGAATATGGAGTGGATGTGAATATGCCATCTTTGTTAGTGCACAGTAAAGAAGATGTAGAGTTAACAAAAACAGCCATGGAGTTTGAGCAAGTATGCACTGAGGAAAATGTTGAAGATGGAAGTCTTGAAGAATTCATTTTGATTGGAATTCAAGGATGTAATTCCAACCGTCAAGAAACGCAAGATTTGGTAGAGTCAACTAGTACACAAGGGACTAGAGAGGATCCTAAAGAACATGAAACTCTTGTCAGAATAAATATTTACAACCGACACTTGATGCAGCTCCACACTTGTCTGGACCACCAGTAAGAATATTAGAATCTGATGATTTTCAAATATCAATGATTTATCATGTTATAGTATTATCACATAGGAAATATGGTGTAAAAGACAAAGGCGATATTTTGAGGGCATTTTTATGGATAATGGCATACATGCTGTAATTGTTAAACCGCACAAATGTTAATTATGCCGTTAGAGCCCGATTTTGTAAATTATTTTGTGCAAATGATAATATTTGTAGTAGCGTGTTCCCTAAGTTTTTATATTTGTTTGTTCTTAGTCCTAATGATCCAATTACATACAGGAACATTTACTTGTTAAGGAAAGTGAATAAGACAGATTTTCATTAACAAAGACACAATCGCGTTTGCTCGCATTAACACGGCTTATCTCATTATTGCATTATGTACTAGATTTCACGATTCGGTTGCATGCAGACATCCCATTACATGACAAATGGCTTAGATGGTTGATTTCATAGTACTACGCTCCCACACATTCGTCTACCATGGCTTATATGAAAAAATCGATTTAAAAAATCGATGAAACAACAACAAAGAGTTCGAACCGAAATAAGGGCATTAATAGCGATTTTATTCACCCAATAATGATCCTCTAACACCTATAAAGATTCGAATGTTCAAAAAATGACATTAATAGCGATTTTCCCAGTGTAAGACAAGATTTCCGTTCTGGAAGATGTAGAACGGTAAACATGTCATATGGTCGAATCTTGCTTATCCTACTATTCCGTTTTCACCAATCATCACCATTTGTATTGGAATGGCAATTTTAGTGGTGTAGGGAGGGTTTGCATCGCAAGCAAACATCCGTTTATGGTTTCCCGACCGAACTCCGTAGTCCTATGGCACCTTCAAGGGTTCCCTCACATGGGGAATGCGATTTTATTCACCCAATAATGATCCTCTAACACCTACAAAGATTCTAATGTTCAGAAAATGGCATTAGTAGGGATTTTTCCAGTGTAAGACAATATTGTCGTTCTTGAAGCTGTAGAACGGCAAACATGTCATATGGTCGAATCTTGCTTATCCTGCTATTCCGTTTTCACCAATCATGACCATTTGTATTGGAATGGCAATTTTAGTGGTGTAGGGAGGGTTTGCATCGCAAGTAAACATCCATTTATTGTTTGCCAACCGAACTCCGTAGTCCTATTGCACCTTAGAGGGTTCCCTCACATGGGAAATGCATTTTATTCACTCAATAATGATCCTCTAATGCCTACAAAGATTTGAATGTTCAGAAAATGGCATTAATAATGATTTTCCCAGTGTAAGACAAGCTTGTCGTTCTTGTAGTTTTAGAATGGCAAACGTGTCATATCGTCGAATCTTACTTATCCTGCGATTCCGTTTTCACCAATCATTACCATTTTTATGGGAATAATTATTTCAGTGGTGTAGGGAGGGTTTGCATCGCAATAAAATATCCATTTATGGTTTCCCAACCGAACTCAAGCATTCCTTTTCCAACAACAATCCATGTTCCTATGAATGAAGAGTGATCCCCCACTCTCATTTCCCACAAATGAGCGTTCGAACATGGAATAACATGCGAATCATATTTTATTCACCTGATAATGATCCTCTAACGCCTACAAAGGTTCGAATATTCAAAAAATGCCATTAATAGCGATTTTCTTAGTGTAAGACAAGATTGTCGTTCTAGAAGTGGTAGAATGGCAAACATGTCATATCGTCGAATCTTGCTTATCCTGCGATTCCGTTTTCACCAATCATCACCATTTGTGTAGGAATGGCAATTTCAGTGGTGTATGGAGGGTTTACATCGCAAGCAAATATCAATTTATTATTTCCCAACCGAACTTTACATCCCTATTGCACCTAAGAGGGTTCCCTCACATGGGAAATACATTTTATTCACCTAACAATAAACCCTTAACGCATATAAAGGTTCGAATGTTCATAAAATGGCATTAATTGCGATTTTCCTAGTGTAAGACAAGATTGCCGCTCGTAGTCAGAAACGGCAAACGTGTCATATCATCGAATCTTGCTTATCCTGTGATTCGGTTTTCACCAATCATCACCATTTGTATAGGAATGGCAATTTCACTGGTGTACAGAGGGTTTGCATCGCAAGCAAATATCCATTTACTGTTTCCCAACCGAACTCTACATCCCTATTGCACCTAAGAGGGTTCCCTCACATGGGAAATACGTTTTATTCACCCAACAATAAACCCTTAACGCCTATGAAGGTTCGAATGTTCATAAAATGGCATTAATTGCGATTTTCCTAGTGTAAGACAAGGTTGCCGTTCTGGTAGCTGTAGAACGGCAAACGTGTCATATCATCGAATCTTGCTTATCCTGTGATTCGGTTTTCACCAATCATCACCATTTGTATAGGAATGACAATTTCACTGGTGTACAGAGGGTTTGCATCGCAAGCAAATATCCATTTACTGTTTCCCAACCGAACTCTACATCCCTATTGCACCTAAGAGGGTTCCCTCACATGGGAAATACGTTTTATTCACCCAACAATAAACCCTTAACGCCTATGAAGGTTCGAATGTTCATAAAATGGCATTAATGGCGATTTTCCTAATGTAAGACAAGGATGCCGTTCTGGAAGCTTTAGAACGGCAAACATGCCGTATTCGTTGAATCGTACTTATCTTGTTACTTCTTTTGTACCAATCATTACTATTTGAATAGAATAGCCATTTCAATGGTGTAGAGAGGGTTTGCATCACAACCGAATATCCATTTATGTTTTCCCAACCGAACCCCACATCCCTATTACACCCAATAGGGATGCCTCACTTGCGAAATGTATTTTATTCACCAGCAATGATCCTGTAACAAATATGAGCATTTTAATGTCAAAGAAATGGCATAAATCGGGGTTTTCGCAATGAAAGACAAGATTGCCATTCTAACAGTTGCAGAACGGCAAACATGCCGTACTCATTGAATCTATGCCAAAAATTCCCTCACAATATTTCCTCTAAATTTTGGAACAAATAAAAAAACATGTACACATCAACAAACATACAAAGGTATAGAAATACCAAAATAATCGTTCCATTCATCCCAAAAACCAAAATCCACAACCTTTTAAGTGGTTGATGAGAGAGAGATATACATTAGAAAGTCCAACATTTACCATAGTTGCTAACTCTACACTACATATACATACTTGACAAAACACATGAAGACTCATGGAACGCCCAGATTGTCTATGGGTCGAAATCTTGCCAATAAATTTCTCACGCCAATTTTTTTCTCCATGTTGACATATGGGAATGACTAATAAGATTGATATCAAGCCCCCGCTCGCATGAATTCAATTAACTTTATCATGAAAACCCCACAATCTTGCTCGTTGTTCCCCAAAATTGAACCATACTTCATTCTTTTCCCTCCCAAGCTTCGACCGATTTAATTAGCTCATGTATTATTTGCAATCCCATTTTCATATTCCGAATCTCCAACAAAGTCCGGAAAGCAGAATTTTCAAACAGTTGCCTATGGTCGTCATCTAGTCGTCCATACATTTCGGTAATCTTCCCAATTCGACATCGGTTTGTAATTTTACCTTGCACCATGCCTTTAATCTCCATTTCCTGTATAACACGAAGTTATGCTCCCACAGTTAGTTTTTTCAAGATTTAAAAATCTGCTGGATTGAATTTCTATTCCATTTATATTAACATCTTAACAAAAATTTTCCTATGGGGAAAATTAGAGGGCAGCAGAATGGTCCTAGAAGCATAGGATTCTAAATCAAATACTAGCCTACCCCTTTTGGTCAAAAGCTCCCAGTAACATTTTGAAAAAAAGGTGAAAAAGGGCATCTTCTTTATTGATTCAGGTTCTTATTCTTCAATACCCTATTGTCAACACCACAATTTGTGACAAACAAGATTGCTTTCAAATTCAAATAATTAAAAATAAAATAAAATATAATACTGGGCTTCATCAAGTTATACAAGATGTGCGTAAGTATCAGACAAAATAGCTACAAGTACACCAGATTTCACTTATAATCAAGATAAACATGATGAATATTACTTTTATTCTTTGTTCCCATTTCTAAATATATCTCAACTTTCTCCGTTAGATAGTTTGATCTGATTTAGGTATATTATTCTCCTCAAGCTGAATATCCCCAATTCCCTTAATTGATTGGCTTGGTAGTGTGTGTTACTGGAGGTTAACCACAAGAATTTAACCAAGGATCCATGGTGTTGACTGAGAATATGCTTACTAATACTATATTAGTTTTTCCAACGAATTTACTGCAGCCCTCTTTGAATAACATGCAGGGAAAACTGGAAAAAGTTTCAAAGTTTTCTTATATCTATATCTGGTATCGTTCTGAATTTTCTACAAATAGAAGTGAATGATTGGTGTACAACCTTAACTCTAATACCTACGAAAAACTGATAATAATGGACCGAGTGTACAAATCTACACAATTTAATTGCTAATGGATATGGAAATCACCCAAGAAATGATTGAAAACCTGTTTTCTTCATGACTGAATACAATAAAAAAATTTTGAAGAGGAGGTTTCTTTCTTTAATCTTTATCAGCATTTGGCAGCTAAAAAGTAAGAGATGCTATCGCCAGGACATCGTTAGCGCTTGAGTGAATATCATATTTTATCCTTAACAATCTGCCACTGAACAAATTCACAGAAACTAAAATCAATCTGGGTTAAGAACTGTACCACAAGCTCAATAAAATAAAAACATTAGCTGCTAATGAGTGAACTGTGTATCTCTCATTCCATTTTTCTATTCCTCATGGTTTCAAGAATAAGAATCCAACAATAGTGCATTTGGAACTGGATTGTTGTACCCAACTGTGCAATACCTAATGAACTAAATGCCAATTACAAAAAAAAAAAAAAAATCTATTGGGAGTACAGATATGTAATACAGAACCACTAACCTTTTTGTACAAATCTACACAATTTAATTACTAATAGATATGAAAATCACCCGATAAACAATTTGATTACCTTCAGTGTTAGGTGGAGGAAGCTATAAACCCTTGGAAGCCATAAATTGAAGATGAAGCTAAACAAATGAACGAATTGCAAGTAAGAATTTTTCCCATCACAAGTGGAAACCGAAAATACTTATACATATATTTGTTGAAGAAATTAGACGTTCACACCGAAACCCATTAGGCAAACAAGAGAAAAACGAAATCTTTACTCAAATCTAAGAAAAATTGTGATTTAGGGTTACCTTTTGTACAAAAATTGAGCGAAACTATTGATGGAGAAGTGACAGCCTTCTTTGAAGTTCTTCTATGACGGAATCCATGGGTTGATTGTAGCCGTTGAGAGTTAAATTTTCGAAAATTTTTGGAGTCAGTTGTTGAAGTAACCGAGGGTAAACGGAGAAGATAACGCGAAGGGAATAGAAGAGAAAATATGGAGACGACGTCGTATAAGTATAGGAACCGATTTTTCCTTTTTTTTTGGGCTTCTTATTGGGTCAGTGGGTATTTGGGGAGATACGGGTTTTGAGTGGCCCGTTCACGTAATTTATCCAAGAAATTCAAACAGGTAGACCAACTGAAATCGACTGCATTAGGTTGGTTCAATTCCCTTTTTTTGGCGGTCGGTTTGGTTGGTGGTTCACTTGCGGTTGAACCGGAAGCAGTTGGTTCCGTTGGTAGGTTGGGGTGTTAATGGGTCGGTTAACCGACCCGACCCGACCCCGAGGATAAAATACAAAATAAAAAAATAAAATAAAATAAAATAAAAAGGCACAATTTAAGTCTCTGAGTATGCAGAAGCCAAAAGCCAATTCCCCAATTTTATTTAAGAAAAGTGAAAAGCTTAAGCTTCCCTTGGTCCTCGGTACTTTTCACCCGGTCCTCGTCCAGCCGTCCTCGTTGCTTCTCGAATCCACCGACGCGATGCCATCATCGGTGTGTATCAACCACCGCCACCAACTACTATTCACTCCTAGGTACGCCAACAAGCTATAATTTCAAAAGCTAAGAATTTAATGTGCTTCGGGTATGTATTTTTCGAAATTGCAGAAGAGTGAAAAGCCTAAGCTTCCCTTAGTCCTTGCTACTTCTCAGCTCCGTCGTCCCCATCCAGCCGTCCTCGCTGCTTCTCGACTCCACCGGGGGCGATGACATCATCGGCGTGTACCAACCACCGCCACCGACTACTATTCACTCCTAGGTACACCAACAAGCTGCAATTTCATAAGCTAAGAGTTTAATGTGCTTCGGGTACATATATTTCAAAATTGCAGATTTCTAACCTTTGAAGTTCGATCTGTTTCTTGTGCTTTCTCCGTCATCTTCTTTCCTTCTAAGCTACTAAATATTCAAATGGACTTAGATCAAATTTCCAACCCCCCCCCCCCCTAATGTTTTTTTAAAGATCGCAAGCAAGAGGAATGATTATTCATTCCGAGGCAACTAACAAAAAAGTAGTACAAACTATGTATCTCTCCTCATTCTGTCTGTGGCTGACGACATTGCCTTTGTGGCGTCTATGTGAAGTGAAACTTTATTTTTCTTTTCTTTTTTATTTTCCCTATTTTCTTTTTGTGACTATGTTTGTTTTGTTATTGTGTATATGACAAATACTTGAGGTCTCCGTAAGCAATTTTGCATAGTTTGCCTTGAAAAAAAAAATTGAAAAATAGACCCAAACCGAGGTGGTTTGGGTCAATTCGGTTTGTCCGACTAGGTGGTTGGTTTCGATTTCTGAACCATGCAAACGGACCTTCGATTTTGATTTGGATCCAAAACCGACCGACACCCACTCCTACTAGAGCATAATGTATACAGTCTATAAATATATACAAATTTATACATCAATTTTCTCTTTCTTCTTTTTCACATTTTTCTCTATCGTTCGTAAATTTTTCTCCACATTATGCTTAATACTTTCTACAACTAAATATTACTTTTGACAATATGGAGAAAAAATTATCAAAAGTAGAGAAAAATGTGAAAAACAAGAGGGGAAAATGGAAGTATTTGTTTTTATATGTCTATTTCATTTATGCCACATATGCATGATGATGCAAACTGTTGCATTGGAGATGCTATACTGGCATCTGGCTAATTTATTATTATTATTATTATTATTATCATTATTATTATTATTATTATTATTATTTGGAACAGGATGCATTGAAATTTGAATACAAGGATAGTTTATTGGCAAAATTAAACAATTCGGATTTTTCATTGAGGGTGGATAAATTGAATTAATGGCCTGAAAATGATATATTTTCAGCATTGAAACTTTGTTAAAATTTCAATACTGACGTGACACGTTCTAACGCTGCTACATAGTAGCAGAGAGGTTAGTAAGTAGATCTTGCTACCAAATAGCAACAAGGGGACAGCTATCATTTCAAACACTGGAAATTTAATAAAGTTTTAGCTCTGACCATTGAATTTTTCGTCATGTAGCCATAGACTCATCAAAACTGCTAACAAAAGTTAGTGAGGGTAGCTAACAGCATACGATGTGGTACTTATTCACTCATTTGAATTTGATATTGCATCCTAGTAGGATACTACATTATTAAAGTACTTTAATTACACCTTAAAAAACGCATTTGAGCAAGAAATGGGATTTGGATATACGTTTGAAAACATTTTTTAGGTATTATTGAAGTGTTTTAATGATACGACTGCCTACTTAGACATTATGTCATATTCAAACGAGTAATCAAGTTGTAAGTAGTTAGCCATGTCAATATATTCAAATGGATGTTTAACGACTGATTAACGTCATATTATGTGATGATAAAACTTCGGTTAATTTTACAAATCATTGCCAAACAAGTTCTATAAGAAACGTTTGATGAAGTCTAGATATATAAAACTCATGTTCTTGATAAAATTTTGAATTGCAGTCCGTTGAATTGAATACTCCAGTTAATCAACCAGCTCGACTACGAATTGGGCTATCAATTCAATAGAGACCACCGTACTCACGTTCGCTCGCTAACGGGGTGCTGTGATGACAATTTACGCGAAGGTTTATACTCAAGAAAGTGCAAGTTAGGACCTCATTTATAAAACAAACGATTGATGATATGCAATTAAATTCGAAAAATTAAATAGCACAATTTTACCAATTCCCCCGGTCTCAGTACCAAAAGATTTGCTTCCATATGTATTTATTCTCCAGTTTAACAAACTAAACATGTAGATGTAAAAATTTCCCGACTTTACGGCACTCATGCAGATTGCATAGCAAAATTTATCATATTTCTAAACGATTATGACAAAACTGCTGCTGTAGGTTCTTGTGGACCAAGTAACTCAAGCCACATGAAAAACAAATAATAACATGAAATTTCAAAATCTGACAAGCTAATATTTCAGTAAAAATGGTCAGGCTAAATGCAGAGTCGACATGACATGACATGACATAACATAACATAAAAAAGAAAAACGAAAGACACCCAGTTTCGTTGACAGCTCGCTTAGAAAAGAGAAGTTCCCTTCCCTTTCTTGTCTCCTCCAATCTCAAAATGTTTGCATCTCTGCAAGCCAGTGAAGAGAATACAATCGTAAATATTATCGCAGGAAGCATAAGAATGTCAAGTAAAAAAAACAAAAAATGACAACTGAGAATGCTAACCTTAATTGGGTGCTGGGATACATGCTTGCAGCCCTGGCATTGCAACCTCAGCACAATCTTCTTGGTTGTTTTTGCCTGGTAGACAAAAATACAAGAATCCAAGTGGCTATAATTTCAATTCTCCTATAGAAGTAATTGTCGATATAAACAAGATCAATAATATGGAGTAAGTTTAAACCTTCTTGTGGAAGACAGGCTTGGTCTGTCCACCATAGCCAGACTGCTTGCGATCGTAACGACGTTTCCCCTGAGCAGCCAAGCTATCTTTTCCTTTCTTGTACTGTGTCACCTTATGCAATGTGTGCTTTCTGCATTCCTTGGATTTGCAGTAGGTCTTCTTTGTTTTTGGAACGTTCACCTGCAAATGCCGGTTTAGAATTAGCAACTTCGAATGCCAAAAGCACAAAGAAAATATAAGCCAGCAGAAAACCTGATAAGTGGCAGAAATATTAAGAACGTGTGAATTAATAGAATTTGTGCTTCAAGTCGCTTCCCAGGCATCATGCAGCAAAAACATGGGAATTGCATATGCTTTTACTTGTACTTTCTTTAAAGAATTAGCAGAGAACGTGCAAGTTAGCTAAAAAAGGGTAAAATATTCATCCTGCTAGAAGCTATATTAGGGGATGTCGGAAATGTAGCCACTGGCGAGTCTACAAGAAAAGCAATCAGGCAATCGGACGAAGCCGCACATAAAGCTATACATGTGTAAACATGAAACCACACAGCACAAGAAGTGCCAAATTGGCTGCAAGAAAGAGGCTTGCGAAGTCATTAACCCGACCAACAATTAAAATTCGGCCAGAGTAAACAAGCTTGGGCTGAGAATAATTGAATCTAATTCCCATTGTATAAACACACAACCAACGTGAAGTGGGTTAAATATAAGTTGCACATCAGAACCACAGTGTGTGGGAAGAGGAGCTAAAACATCAGCAGCGTAGCTGCCAGAAGAACAAACTGTCGCAAGGTGTTATAAATTGGACAGTATTCCTCCATTTGGTTCACAGCTTTTCGCAAAAAAGTTAATCCTCTTGCGTTTCTTCCATTACACGGACCGAAATCTGGCAACTCCATCAAGTTTCAAGAAATCAACTGTAATTTACTAGAATCTTTCCTCTTGTAAAACAAACTATTACTATTTAGTACAGAGTCCATTTACTCAAAAATCCAAACCTTCAAGCCAAAAATCGAAAGCAGCTCAAAATAAGCAATCTTAAAAACAAAAATAAAGAAAAATTATGGTAGGAGTAAGACGAGAAAATTACGGTAGAAGTAAGACCAAAGGAAACCAAAAGGTACCATGGTGATCGCCGCGGCGGAGAGGGATGCAGAGAGGATTGAGTTGATGTAGAAATGTCCTTCGAAACCCTAGCTCCCCAGAAACTCTGCTTTTATTACAAAATTTGGGCTTGCAAAATATAGGCCGTCTGTACTAGGTCCAGCCCAAAAAGATGAGGCCATTGACATTTTTAATAGCAAATTTACACAATTAGCACGGAGAATCACCAAAAACCAATTGGATGAAGATATAATAAAGACAATGTTATGGTTAAAGTGCGCGCTTTTTGCACTCATATACAAACTTTTACGTTTTCATATTTCACATTATAACATCGATTATTACACTTAATCTATAATATGTTTTTCTGATTATTAAATGACTCATGACATTTGATGTGTAATGAATAACATTCAGGGTATGTTTGACTCACAACAAATTTGACAAAAAAAAAAAAAATTCCCTCTTCTACTTTTCAACCACACATATAATTACTTAATATTTTTTAATACACTATCTTTAATTTTCAACCATACTATCTACACGCAATTCGAGTAAATAAAATTTACTCAAAATTTATTGTGAATCAAACATACCCTCAATTTCTAATTAAGCCCATTTCAAAAAATTACATAGACCATTAATAAAACATAGATCATTAACTTAGAAGGCAAAAATAAGATTCATTAATAAATTGACGTTTGAATAACCATACAAACATATTAATAAGTAATGTGTAATGAATTTATAGTCAATGGATAATGTATTTGAGATTATTACGTAGATCATTACACAAAATGTGTAATGCAACACGCATTAATAAGTAACTCAATTGTAAATTATTGCACTTGAAATGCAATGCATTGCATTCAAAGCACGCTACACACTTTCGATTTGGCTAGCGTGATCAGACACACTCAGGTTTTGTTTAGGAGATCACCAAGGTCAAATTTTGGTGCCGATTTCTAAAAAATCACACATAGAATTTTTTTTTAAAAAATCAAACACAAAAAGAGCCACAAAAGGTCATGAATATAAATAAAAAGTGACAAATAGTTATATATATATATATCATCAACTACTGCAATAAAAAATATCTTTGAGCTAGACAAAGATATTACGATAACTGATGTAGTTGCAAAAGACGTTGTTCGCTATAGGGTTCCAGTATATTACGACGATATTTTTCGTTACAATATCATCAACTACTGTGATAAAAAATATTGTTATAATAAATGGAAAACTCTATCGGGACGATAGAATTTAATTGTATTAGAGCTACATACACAAGCCTATTACAATGATTCGTTACAACAACATTATAGGAAAATATCACCCCATGTAACGCATGAGTGACGTAGCGCGAAAATATAGGAAAAACTCTGTCGAAAATTTTAGACAATCTTTTACATTTTTTTCTTTTATAAGTTCTAAATGATATTTTAGACATATCTCTTTTTGTGCAATACGCAGGGTGAAAGTACTAGTTTATGTAATACGTGATGGGCTGATATTCAATCAAGAATGAGAGATTGGTATCGCCATGCAGATAATTGAGTTCGACTCTTTCCTTGGCGCACGATCTCTTATACAACCCGAGCCTTTCTCCTCTTGCCATAATATTGTGGCTCAATGTGGGGAGCGTATGTCTCCTCTTTAGACGAGTTCTTGTGCTGTGAGAAAGTCCCTCCCTCCGATGTAAATGCCTTAAATGAGTAATGTTAAATATTTGAATTCTCAAAATAAATAAATAAAAACAATAATAATAAAATGATAATTTTAAATATTTAATTGGTCGTAATTTGAAAACTAATTAGCTAGCATATTAGCATGCACATAATTTCATCATTCTATGATTTTTAACTTGGGAAACTTAAAAAAAAGTAGTCGAGTTTTTTAAAAAAAGAAAAGAAAATAGTTGCATTTTAAAAATTTAACATAAAGAGAATAAGAAATGACCCAAATAGTTAATATGAATTAAACTTAATTGACAATAATTCCTAACATAGCTAAGCGGATAATATCCACAAAACATGTAATTTACACCAGCATGTCTATGTTTTCTTCTTGATGCCTTGACATAATATATACATTACGCTTAGTGGTAATAATTTCTAAAATAGCTAGGTGGATAATATCCATAGAACAACTATTCATAGATGATGATTGACATCAGCTTGCTAGTCTTTTTCCTTTGTGATCTCCTTCCCTTTCAGTGCATATAATAACTTGTTGGAAGATTTGCTTTCTAAAAAATTACTATTTGATGTATCCTTTATTTGGTCAAGCATGGGCTTTTTTTGAGTACTCCTTTCAGAGCCAATTTCATTGTCACTTTCAGGGTCATCTAGCTAAAAAAATGTGAAACTTACAAATTTTAATATTTGGTGTGGTTTAATAAAATATTTTTATACAAAGATGGAGAAATATTGGATACCTCGATAATTTCTTCACCCTTTAATGCTAGCCATGAAAGAACATCCGTTTTCTATACAAAAAAAAAAAGACAAGGAATTTTAGTTTTATGCACCATGCCCATCCTCCATTCCAATAACAAAAGAAAACTCATAAAAGGCAAAGGCTACAAACCTTAGCCACTTCTAGGTCAGTCTTCTTATACTTGTCAATCAATTCTTGGTCATCAGAAACTTTACTGGCCAAGTAGATATGGTCATTCTTTTCTATATTTTGTTGTTTCACATTGATCTTCAAAAGTAGAACACTGCTATTGAGTGTCTCAAGTTCAATAGGCTGTCCTACTTGTTCGACGAAGTATTCACTTTGTTGAACATCATTTGTGTTTTCTATCTTAGCAATTTCCCATAATAGCATGAAATTAGGTGATCATTTAAGAAATTGTTAGACAAATTTAAATGTTTTTTTTACCTCTGCGATGTGTTCCCGTATTTGTAATGCAGTTTTTCCAACTAGCATCTCGCAATTTATAAATATCAAGTCTGGTGTTCCATCAATTACAATAACTTTCACCCTGTATTGGGGTACTGGTTTGATTGAAGGTAGTTGGCAATTTTCGTAGTAATATTCCCATGGTGAACCTTCTAATTTTTTCGGCACTTGTTGTAGCTTATGTAGGATCAATCTCCTATGATAATTACACATGAAATTCTAGCTACAACATAGTGATATCCCTTCTAAATGGAGGAAAATTTTAAAATTCAATTAATATAACTTTTTTCGTGTTTGCTTGAATAAAAGTATACTGGCATACAATTCATAAAGTGCAATTATGCTATCGTAAAATTAACCTGTTCACTTATTGCCAATTCTGCTAGAGTGACAATCTTAGCATTTGGATTGTCAAATTCTTCAGCTAATGTGCCATTTGTTGATGAAGATATATAGGTAATTGTCTCTATCTTACCATTGCTAGCCAAGCATATCCTTGGAAAATCAAAGAGAGTACTTGAACATTAGCTTCATAAACATGTTATGTGAATAATTTATTGAAAAATGAACTAAAACGTCTTACTTGATCTTAAAATCTTCAGTTTCTGGAGTTTGCTGGTTGAATATTATTTTGGTTGCATCATATCCATTATATATGCCTATTTTGCGTTGGAATTTTTTGGCTCTACATAGTTGAATAATCACAACTAATGTTTCAATTTTTGCATTATCATGAAAGTTGATCATTTCATCAACATATGATTCCCACAAAGTAACTGGAATTCTATTCCCCCTGTATGAAATTGTATGTGTAAGTTAGCATAAATTAATATCCTAAATTAAATAAGGGTTATGTTACAAACTTCAAATCTTTGAGTATGACGTCCATGTGCTTTGACTGTGGTGAAGTACTTGTCTTCTGATATTGCAAAGGTGTGCATTCTACTACTTGTCCAATTGCATCTACACAGTAAATAAGGACAAAAATTATTAATTGGTGATGATGCAATCAAGTTGATTTTATATTGAAATTAGTATACTCACCAAATAGGACTACGTTGTCAACATTTGGAATCGCCTTAATTTCAGGAATAGTTTTTAAATGATAAATAGATGTTGAGAAGCTTTTGTCTCCAACAGCGATTACGTCAGTAAATGGCAGAAATAAAAGTCGGTATGGGAAACTTGTGACTTGTATCATCTTTGATTGTCTTTGACCGTGAAATTCATAAGGTAACAAACCATGTGTTCTCGTTATTGTGGCTCAAACTTGGTAATTAGTGATGGAACGATGGTAGCTTGTATTCGTTCTCCCTAAAATGTGAAGAAAGAAGTAAACTTCTAAGTTACTTCATAAAATTCTTTTTGTGGTATGTTATGCAGGATTTACCTTATAGTCTATGAGAAGCCATTCCAAGCTCCGCACAGTCTGTTGATTATTTTTCTGATGGGTATTGTGTTTCTTGGCGACACAAACTTTAATTATCCAACTGGTTTTCATCTTGTCATGTTGTTTCAAGAGTGCTGCTTCCATCTGTTCAATTTTTTTTTGTCTAACTTACTTAGTGTATCGAAAATGGAGTTTGATTTGTGATGTAAATTTGCTGAAATGAAATATCTATTATTTTATAACCTCATACCTTCTCAGACGTGGGTGGTATTTCTATGCCCACTTCAAGCATTATATAAATTGTCGATAATGGGTAGTAGTTTTAATATTATTATAATATAATTATTTTTTTAATGTTGAATTAGTTAGAATGAAATAAAAAAACCAAGCTTTAAATCGATTGGGAATTTGAAATTTCTTGGACAGATTAAACTGTCCGAATATGTGTCAACATTTATAAGTTGCAGGCTTGATATTGTGGCAGATGGAAGAATGTGATTTTATGTAGTTATAGGCTATAATAAAATTAGGACTTCTTCTATACACAATAATTTTCCGCTAACTTTCATTAACTTTTTATTTCTTATCATTTTTAATTATTCATACAATTTCTTTACATTTTTAATATATTTTTCTCAATTGTTAATCACATATCCAACATGTCGATCGAGTAAATATATAGTATCCACAATTGTTGTGCATAGAACAAGCCTCTTTAGTTGGGAATTGTAACTGCAAATCATGCATCTATTTTATAATATATATAGATAAATATAAGATCACGAATACAATAATATATAAATACAATCCTTCACTTCACATATTAAACTACGAATGACATAAGGGGTTTGTGTAAAAAACCAAATAAAGTGAACAATATACCTGACGAGATTAATAAGTATGAATCTATAAGTTACTAAACACTTCTTTATAGATGAAATTCGTGGTCTTGTTCGTTGGATGACCATCATCATCACATATAACAAACTTTAAACCCTTCCTATTCGTCACCCTCGAAATTGCAATATTCAATTGCCCATGATTGAAGATTGGCCTCCTCAAAAAAACCCTAACATAAGTAAGTGTCTATCCCCGACTTTTATTAATGGTCACAGCATCGTAAACCATTAAAGGAAACTGTTTCCTCTAAAAATTCAACGACAATCTTATATCTGATGGAACTAGGCTCAACCTAGGGATTAGAAAATCCTTCCTAGAATATACTCCAAACAAAACCCTTGCCTCAATGAAATGATCTCTCGAGTCTATTGACTGTCAGCCGAGTACCGTTAAATAAACTAGCAGAGTGATTTATATTATGCATGAACATCACTGGAACCCCCTCATTCAGCCTCAAAACATGAATGGGCACCCCAGAGAAACTAGTCCTATTCAAGAATTCGAGAGTATGAGTCTCTCTAAGTAGATCTGTATCATGGTCATTGACCATGCAAACATCTTCTGAAGTTCATTGGAATCCTCATCTCCTAGAAGATTATGCAATCTCATGTTCTTCGTGAGTTTCAGCACCTTACAATGGTCCCATAAGCTGAAGGAGTTCAGAGATGCATTTACTATCTGTTGCTGGATCCCTTAGGTATAACTGGAAGTATCTGCCTAAAGTCCCCTTTAAACATAATAGTCTTGCCACCGAATGGTTGATGGCTGCCCCATGGGTTGCTGAATCTGGAAATGTCCTTCATTGTGCAATCTAAGGCTTCAGACCAATTCTTGTTCATCGTGGGAGCCTTATCCCGAATTATTAACTTCATCCTCTCTATAAGCTCAGCTAAATGATTTCTATGTCCGATGGTATATATTGAATCTTCATCTGCATTCAACGGGATGACAAACCTTGAATGCGTAGTCCTTCACTTGGTAGAAAGAAAGAAGCTATGGTGCTGGATGCTAAATTAAGAACTATTTCCCTACTTGACCTGATCAAAGCCGACAGGGTCCTCTACAAGAAAATTTTTCCAGTACCTCAATGTCCATACAAAAAGAAAACACTGCCTTCATCACTGTCTTCATCACCGTCAACTGCGCTCATTACAGTGTTATAAACACTGCAGTGTTCATCAGTTAGATTTGACAGCAATATGGAATGTTCTTCGATCAACGCATTCTTATTAGAGTCCAATTCATCATGTATCAAAATGTTATTTGGAGAAGCGAAGTAAGAAGTATTAGGAAATGGCATTCCATCATAATCTCGAAGGCTTTTCCTCCATTGGCAAAGCAACTTCTCAATCTTAACTTAGGCATAATTCTTCTTCTGATCGTTAATCAACTCAATATCTACAACAAACGCTTACGGCATTAGCCATGGTTGTTGAAGTGAAGAAAAAAAAAGACAGCAAGAAAATAACAACCTCCTAATAAAGATGTAGCAACACATATCCAATTCAACATAATACAAACAATACGAAAGATCCACTCTAGAAAATAATATTTTTGTTAAGGCTCCTATGGTGATTGTTTTCAATATTGTTGGATGGATATTGCCACAAGCCTCGGACCTATCTAAGCAATCCGTCACCAGTAGAGTCATGAATAAATTCCGCAGGGAAAATTTAAAAGCCCATTGACTTGGCTCGGCTATTCCATTGACGTAATCTTTGTTGTTGACTAATAGTCCTCGAGCATAGCATGTTTCTTTGCAAGTATTATGACATTTTTGTCCACCGTCCTTACATTACAATAATATTTGGGACATGATTTAATAACATGCACAGGTAGTACCTAAAAATAAGGAGAGGAAAAATATTTTAAAAATATCGAATATTAACAAAGTAAAAACACGAATCATAAGTAAGCAAAGCACATAGATAGTATCTCTCTCCGGTGTCAGGTCGAATTACAAACAATTGACCAATGACAAAACCATTCTGCCTAGGAACCTACTCATGGGTTTTCTTCCTCTATACGAAGTGATTAGGAAAATCTGCATAGGTAAGTTTCCTATCTGCTAGATATTCCCAATTTTCCCTCATCAATGCCATGAACTTGCTTTATTTCACAGACGACTGCTTCAACACTATCTTGACCTCATCACTGTCAGAATATACAATGCTTTGTTCCCCAGGAAGATGAAAATTTAGATGCTTGACGGCGACATTCCTGTAATTGATTGGAAAATTGAACATCCACAAGGCTTCATCACATGCTGAGATGTACCGACAATCTAAATAAGACTTAATCTCCTCAATGATTCTGTAGAATTAGAATCGACATTTTTTGCAAGCATAACGGTGATCCAATCATTGACCTTAGTTATGTACTTAAATGTGTACTTAATGGACCTAGTCAGGCTTCACCACTCCACATTAATATGCTCTCTGTACTTCGAAAGCAAATAAGGATTATGAGGGATTATGTATTGGTTGTAAAGGACAATCCCACTTTTCTCAACCATCCTTTCGTTGTCTCAATGCCTATAGACAAGACACCTACCCTTATCAATACTCATGTGGAGACAAACTTCTTAGGAAAATGCTTCGTACATTTTCCTTTAACCATACAGGGAGAATCCTTGTTCAAAACACCACCTGGACCATGAATCATCAGATCTTTGACCAGATTATAGTATTCAGGCTGAGACTCATTGTTAGGGATCTTCCCAGATATTATCCTATCAATCTGTTCTGTAGTAAATTTCTGGAGTCTCTGGCTATAAACAGCAAAATATGTGCATGCGATAGGCTGCTCTTCTAGAACTCCACAGTACATATCACTAGGCATGTGAAAACAAACATCACTGCTGAACATAGAAGACATAAGTAGTATAACAAAATTAATTAAAAAACAAAGCCAATGATACAAATTAAAAAAAAAAAAGAAGACTTTTAGAAAATAATAATTTACGTGCTTTAATCTCCCTGAATATCTGGTTTTTCTTTATATCATCGATCAATGATGAGTATATTTTTACTGTATATTTTGATATTCTCTTTTATTTTATGAGCCCATTTTTTTTGTATTTTTAAGTAATTAACATTTATTTCTTTTTGTTTTGTTTTATTAGGTTTAAAAAGAAAAAAATACAAAGAAAAAGGAAAAAATAATATATATAATAAAGGCTTAAATGGGCTTGGGCCATTAGCCTAATCAAGTAGGGCATGGGACTGGAAGACAAAAATTAAAAAAGGAGGGGAATTGGAATTGCAGCGAGAAAGGGAAGCGAAAAAAAATTGGAGAGAAGCTGAGACCACGAGACAGAGGATATGCCAACATCGACGTGAATTTGAGCCAAACATTCACTCTTTTCTCACATATGGCTGGTTCTATCTCTATCAGTTGTATTTTCTTAATCATGTTCTTCTAAATTCTTATACCAAGGGTTAGGATGAAACCCTATTTGACCATGTGATTCTCTATTGACTAGTTAATTCCTTTTATGCCTTATTGATGTTTACGTTCGTTCTTCATTGATTAATTAAATTTAATTTCTTTCATCACTTCTATCATGTATTAGTGATTGTTGGACAATAATTTAATTAATCCATACTTTGTGCTTTGAATGTTAAATGAGTATCTTTGATTTCTTGTGAGATTACAATTGGATTGGATATGTGGAATACTTGAGATATGTAATTGTTAGGTTTTTCATTTTCTTTAATCCAATTGCTACGATAAATGCTTTGTTAATCTGTTGAAAGAGGCGAAGAGGAACAACATAAGATTTTATTAATTGGGCTTCGTTGATAAATTTATGGGTAGATAATAAATTGATTTTGATTTGTCAGTCGAACTTGTGAATTGAATGGTGATTAGAGAATTGATTGGTTGAATAGTGGTGGATTCCGAAACCTTGGTTATTTTCATCATCTTGATAGTTGTTTTAATTATTTAGTTTAGTTTTTCTACTAGTCTTTTTAATTAATTAAAAATATAAAAATCAAACCTTTTCAATTTGTTTAGTGAGATTGAAAACTTTTCATCAAAGAAAACAAGTTATAACCATGGGTAAAATTGACGACAACATACTAAAAATTGAGATGGCTGATGAAACTGAAGAGAAGTCTTTTAAATATTATTTTCGTCCGTTATCTAATTTGAGCACGTCATGCATTCAATATCCTCAAGTAGCAGCTAAGACTTTTGAACTCAAACCTAGTATACTTAATTGTCTCCCATCATTTTATGTTTTGGAAAGAGAAGAACCTTATAATCATTTAACTGATTTCTATGTTATATTTGAAACTTTTAAATATGAGAATGTCACACCTGATAATGTCAAACTGAGATTGTTCCCATTTTCTTTGAAGGATAAAGCTCGATCATGGTTTAATACTTTGACGTCTAATAGTGTTAGTGTAAATTCGCAAGTATACGGTGTCGTTATACTCACAGGTCGTCTCACAGGGATGTTAAAGTTGTCTATTCCTCTTTCACCAATTAACTAGCTCAATCAGTCGTTTATGTGGTGGAATTAATGTAGATTACTCCTAAAAATATTAGCTAAGTGAAGGAATAATGCAAATAATCAATATAAATTTCAATAATTAAAATGGGGATTAGGAACTCATCTATCCTAATTGACAATGAACACATTACCTAGGGATAGATGTATACGTGGATAATGGAACTAGGGTTAAGAAATTAGTTTCTAACTTTTTTCAAAGCTTGGAAGGTCTTCATAATTGCCTAGGTCATCGTCATGATCAAAGATTAATTATTTCTATGCTAGGGGGTCCATAAGGAGAAATCAAACTGTCGGTGCTTGACTTGTTATACGATGAATTCAGGTTGGATGAACGTTATACCAACATCAATCGTTAAATATTCTAGCATAAAAATCCTATTTCAATTGCCCACACCAACAACAACATTAAATCACATAGTGTTCATTTCAATTAGGTAGATGAACCCTAATTCCCAAAAGGGGATTACTTCTCGATATTAAGAGTTGATGTAATTAAATAAATTAATCCACAAGAATTCATGTAGAAATAAATAAAATTCTAATTAGATGAATTGAACCAAATAAAGGAAGAAATACAAATTACAAAGATCAATCCACAATAGCTTGAGATGGTGGAGAGGTTGTAATCTTCAATACTTGAACAATATTCCCAAAAACAAGTTGTAATCTAATCTAAAATTAATGTTTCTAATCTTGGAAGAAGAGAGAATACGTAAGCTAGGTAAAACTACCCCTAAACAGGTCTAGCCCCCATCTATTGGCTTTGGGGATCCTTTTATATATATGGGCTCCAATGATTAATTAAACCCTAAAAAATCCCGTCATACGCCGTGCAGAGTGGCACAGGGGGCAGTGCGGTCATCTGGTTCTGCGCACTTTCTGGTGATATGAAAAATGTCTTTTTCTCCCATTTTTTCGTCCTCATGCTCTTGTATCTCGGGGCCTTCTCGTTGGAGGCGATTCTTCAACTTTTAGCTTCTAAAATACCTACACACCACCAACAAAGAAAAGAAGAGCAATACCCATTCAAAACAACAAATGTAGTATAAAAGCATGTAGACGAGCTATACTCAATCCAAGATGGGGGATAAAATGGGGTTAAAAAGCATATAAAACATACGCATATCAAATTCTCCCAAGCTTAGAACTTTGCTTGTCCTCAAGAAAACTTATCAAGGAAGCATATACGAAAATTTGTCCTAATCAAAACAAATCATGAACCCAAGGACCTCAAAGGAGCAAAAGTCAATCAAATTGGATTCGTAGAAAACACCATTTAGTATATGCTAAATCGATCGTAAATATTTCTCACTACCCCACAAGAACAACTTTAAAAGCAAGTTCCAAAGTAAACAAATTGATCCTAGGCCGTCAATCGGAGAATGTTAGCACATCAAAACTTCAACATACAAAGAAGAACTCACCTGTGCACATCAAAAGTTTACTGTGCAATGCATGCACGTTGAATTGAGAGCAACGAAATAGACCCTCACCAAAAGTTATCATTTTGGCTCAGTCTCTCTTATGTTTGGTGTGGGTATTGTTCGCTCAAGTTCAATCCATTATAGTTTCCTACCATAGGCTTGCAAGAGTTCTCGATCTCCACTACTTGCGATTACAAATGCATCATGAATCAAACGGTCTTTTCTGGGTTGTAATAGAGGCTAAGGTAATAGGTGTGGAAATTTGTGGGATATGTGGTAATTAAAGAAGGGAACAGTGAATCATAAATCAACAAACCAAATCAAAGTCTACATAACTCGAGTAAAAACAACCTCAATGCATCAAAATAGAGAGTTTTTCCTTTTCATTACTACAAAAACTTCTCTCTTCCCTCAATGCAAAGCCCAGTATTTTTCTTTTTCTCCTGTTGTTTTCCACCATTTTCTCTTCTTTTTTTCTTGTTCCATTGTTTTCTTCTCTTTTTGTTTGTTCTTTTTTTCTTGAAAATAAAAGGAAATAAGGAGTAAGAAGGAAGGAAAGCGAGAGTGAGAGCTCAAACAATCTCAAAGACGGGAAGAACTCTTAACCATCCACGTACTCGATCATGACTCCTTTATGCCTCACAATTCTATTCTAGGCCAAAGGGGATAACAAAGGGTATGGGGTTATTATGCGGGTAAGACAAAGAAAATAGGCTTATAGGCTCAACGAGGCTATCAAGTAGGTTAATTATGCACTGGTAGCAGTTTGGCTATGTGGCTGTTTCAAATGAATGCCTCTATCATGTTCACAAATGCATATGCATCAACGTAGCCTTGACAAAGAATGCAAGCAAATTCTAGAGGGTAACAGTAAATAGAGAACACACTCAGGAAAGGAAGTAAAGGACCGGTAACATGATGTCGGTTGCAAAGGCTCAAAATTCCTTATCGGGTTATACCTACCATTGCTCAAGGTTTAAAATGTTGCACATTTAACTTAACTATTGCGTGCACAAACCAAAAATCCTTGGCATAATGAAAAATTTCTCCACGTTCACAAACTCCATATATCAAGCACAAGGACCCAAAACATTTCAAATCATTGGTATATTGTTCCATGGGGTCTAAAAGAGGATGCTAAGATGAGTGCAACGCAAGGATAGAGGTGTCGCATGATGACATGGTCTGCAGGGCCCATGCGGAGTGGCACAGGGGCCCGTGCAGTGAGCTGATGTCTTTTTTTTTTTATCAAGAAAGGAAACCAATAAAGCAATTAAAGTCACCAAAAGAGGAATAAAAGCAAGACAAGGTAAAATCCCTACCTAAAAGGACTCTAAACTATAACTAATCGATGTACATCTAGACTACCCACATTCCCCAAGCTTGAATGAAGCAGTGCCCTCAATGCGGAGGATGGGGGTAAGATGGACCGGGATAGGGAAGGCTATTAGTGTCGATGTGACCTTGGCGGACCTGCCAATCATACATGGAGTATACAAGCTGGTCGACATGGTCAGAGCGGGTGTTCATCTGGCCTTGGGTCATTCGCATGCCATGTACATCAGTGCGGAGGCCTGTGAAACTGTCATTGAGGTTGTTAAGGGATGTTTGAAAGCTGTAGAAGTCGAAAGTAGGCGGGGGATTGGGAAATGGTAGGGTTGGCTAGGGATGGAAGGGTCTAGGCGCGGCTTAGCAACGAGGCGTATGGGGGTCCATGCCAGACTCAGCGTAGTACCAATTTTGTTCGGTTAGGATCGTGGTGCACTCGGGGTCGGGGAGAAGGAAGCTTGGTTGGTCATTAACCACCCACTGGTATCTACCCCCTTCCGGCTTTAGCCAACCCATCTCAAGGATCTTGGTCATATCAAAGGTCGGGATCGGGCCAACGGGTTCTAGGGCGGCTAGGTAGAATCCTAAGGCCAAGGCAAGAGGAGTGATGAGACCGCCGATGACAAGCGGGCTCTTTTTGTCAGATTTTCCTACGGAGTGAAAATGCCAAGCGATGAAGCTTTGAGTGCATAGGTGAAAATTTGGTAAAAGCATAGTTCCTATCATGGCTAATTTCCATTCCCAAACCGTACCCGTGCTCTCATTTCTACCGAAGATGGTATACCCCATAAGGCGTTGTAAGTATCGAAGGCAGGGGTCGTGGATCTTAGAACCTTTGGTGGATTGGGGTTTAAACTCATGAAGGCCAGTGAGGGATCTCCATAGAAGGCCAGCATTGTACGTAGGGTTGTGACGGGGTAAATCGAGGCGACCGCCAGGAGATAAACCAAAGAAAGCACCAAAATGATCTAAGTTAAAAGCAAATTCTTTGTTAAACAATCTAAATGACACCCCGATCGCTTTGCCCTGAAGAACTTTAATAGTATTTTGGTCGAAAGAACTAAGAAACTCTATGGTGATAGACTTGTAGGTCAAACAAGGGGACGTCATCAGTTTGGACCATCCGACCCGATCAAATAAGCACAACAAATCATCTTTAATACCCAATGCAGTAAGCGCCCCAACATCTAAGAACCTAGTGGGCTTAATTGCATGCGTTTTCAAATGTCGAAATTTGCTATATTGAGTAGCATCCTGAAATGTAATGTTGGGAAAATCCTCGTCATAAAAAGCCTCGGGTTGGGGGGTACTTGGGGTGGCGCATGGTTTTTGAGCCCGCTTCTTTGAGGTTGACCCAGCCATAGATGTTGGCGTAGAAACGTGGGCCTGGACAAAGAGCAAACATCAAACGAGATATTAAGCACAATTAGTGAGCCTAATGCTAAAAATAGATTAAAAGATAGAAGAGCGCCCCCTGTTTGTTTTTTTAAGGAAAAAAGATAAATTAAAAATAAACAAACAAGGAAAGTAAACAGTTTGGAGGTGGTGGCGGGTCGGCAGCGAGGGTAGGACGGCTGTGGGGTGGTGAGAGAAACGAGAGAAAAAGGGGAAAAAGACGAAAGAGAAGAAAAAGAAAGGAAGAAAGAAAAAAGAAAGAAAAAGGAAGAGGGAGAGAAAGAGGGAGGGATAGAGGTGGCGGCAAAGTGGTGGGAGTGGGCAAGTAGAGAAGAGAGAAAAAGGGGAAGAAGAGGAAAGAGAAAAAGAAAGAGAAAAAGAAGAAGAGAGAAGAAGAAGAGAGAAAATGTGGTGTGGGAGGGTCGGCGGCGATAGGCGAGGGCGACAAGCGGCCGTGGTGGGGCGTAGACGAGAGAGAGGAGAGAAAAGAGAGAGAGGGGAGGGGAGAGAGATCGAATGGGAGAAAGAGAGGAAAAGAAAGGGAAAAGAGGGGAAGGTTGATTTTTTTTTTAAAATAACACGGCCCTTGCATTGTGACATGGGGGGCTATGTGGTGATCTAGTCACTCTTTCATTCTTGTGGTACTTTTGCTTGCATGGGTTGTACAATGTCGCATGAGGCACCGTGTCCATCCAGATGGCCTGTGAAACATGGCATGTGGGGTCATGCAATGATTTGTGTTTTTCTGAAATCCATGAGTGCCTTGAGTGGGCTATTCATCTTGGAACCACCTGCGAATTACCTTTTGACTCCAACCAAGTGTCATTTACGAAATAGAAAAATAAAAGAAAGTGAAGAAAAACAAAAATAGATTAAGGGAAGGAAGCAAAAGAAAAGAAACACAGGTTGCCTCCCGCGAAGCGCTGGTTTAACGTCCCGCACGACAGCGATACACCTGTTGCTTAGAGTTCACTCCCGGAGGGGATATCGCATAAAGTAATGGTCTCAGACGCACCGGTACGTTCTCCATCCAAGTAGAGCTTGAGCCTTTGGCCATTTACCTTGAAAGTATCACCCTTTCCACTCCGAACCTCCACGGCACCATAGGGAAAGACTTTGACGATTTGGAATGGGCCGGACCACCTGGATTTCAACTTTCTCGGAAAGAGTTTTAAGCGAGAATTAAAGAGAAGCACTAGATCGCCTTCACGGAGCTCTCGGTGGAGGATGTGTTTGTCGTGCCACCGCTTAGCCTTATGTGGCCGGGCACTCTCATAGGCCTCCAGTCTAAGCTCTTCTAGCTCATGCAGTTGTAAGAGCCGCTTCTCTCCCGCAGAACATAGTCCATGTTAAGTTGCTTGATAGCCCAAAAGGCCCTATGCTTGAGTTCTACCGGTAGGTGGCAGCCCTTACATAGATAAGCTTATACGGGATAGTACCAATTGGCATTTTGAACGCCGTTCAATATGCCCAAAGTGTATCGTCTAGCTTTAGGGCCCAATCCTTCCGAGATTTTGAAACAACTTTCTCTAGAATTAATTTGATCTCCTGATTTGAGACTTCCACCTATCCACTGGACTGCGGATGGTAAGCCAAGCTTTGCTTGTGTATAACCCTATATTTCCTCAAGAGGACATCAAAACTCCGGTTGGAGAAATGAGATCCCCCGTCATTTATTACCGACCTTGGGACTCCAAATCTCGACAAGATAATCTTCTTAAAGAGCTTAAGAACCACTCAAGAGTCATTGGTTGGTGACGCTATAGCTTCTACCCATTTAGAAACGTAGTCGACCGCGACAAGGATGTGGTGATTGCCATATGTAGATGGAAGTGGCACCATGAAATCTACACCCCAACAATCAAAAATTTCGACCTCCTAAATATTGTTGAGTGGCATCTCATGTCTCCGTGATATATTACCACTTATTTGACATGCGTCACAAGAGGTCACAAACCTCCTTGCATCTTTGAAGAGCGTGGGCCAGTAGAAACCACATTGGAGGACTTTAGCTACAGTTTTCGTGGTGCCCGCACGCCCACCACAAGGGAGAGAGTGGCAGTGAGTCAAGATGCTCTCCACTTCCTCTTCAGAAATACACCGCTGAAAAATGCCATCGGGACATCTCTTGAAAAGGAACGACTCATCCCAAAAGTAGTTCCTTGTGTCATGGATGAACTTCTTTCTCCGTTGGTAGTCAAGATCGGGGAGCATCACCCACTAGCGTGATAGTTGGAGAGATTTGCGAGCCGTGGCTCCTTACTTACCACATTAAATAGTCTCTCATGTGGGAATGCATCATCAATCGGGGGGGTCCCAATCTTGTTCACTCCCGAGCTCACCCTTGAGCCTAGATAAATGGTCTGCCACTAGATTTTCTGTGCCGTTTTTATCTTTGATTTCTATGTCGAACTCTTGAAAAAGAAGAATCCAACGGAGAAGCCGTGGCTTCGCATCCTTTTTTGCCAAAAGGTATTTCAAGGCTGCATGGTCGGTGTGCACTATGACCTTTGACCCAATCAAGTAGGACCGGAACTTTTCTAATGCATATACCATAGCTAGTAGTTCTTTTTCCGTAGTAGCATAATTAACTTGAGCTTCATAAAGAGTCTTACTAGCGTAGTAGATGACATGGAGAGTTATGTTCTTCTTTTGACAGAGGGCAGCACCAACTGCGAAGTCACTAGCATCGTACATTACTTCGGATGGGAGCTCCCAATCCGGTGATTGTATGATAGGAGCCGAAATCAGTGCTTCCTTAAGCCTGCGAAATGCTACATGGCAATCATCAGTAAACACAAATGGGGAATCTTTGACAAGCAATTGGGTGAGAGGTTTAGCAATTTTAGAAAAATCCTTGATAAAACGGCAATAGAATCCCTCAGAAGACACAACATGACCAAAAACGACCCACTCCTGTACCATGAAATAGCATTTTTCCCAATTAAGCACAAGATTGACCTTTTCACATCTCGCAAGGACTTTAGAGAGATTGGACAAACACTCATTAAAAGAGGATCCATAGATGCTAAATTCATCCATCAAAACTTCCATAATATTTTCAATAAACTCAGAAAAGATAGCCATCATGCATCTCTGTAATTTGGCCGGGGTTGCATGGTCCGTATGGCATTTTGCGGTATGCCAAGGTGCCATAGGGACATGTGAATGTCATTTTTCTTGATTCCTCTGGGTGGATAGGGATTTGGAAAAATCCCGAATATCCATCCAAATAGAAGAAATATGAGTGTTTGGCGTGTCTCTCTAACATTTGGTCAATAAATGGTAACGGAAAGTGGTCTTTGCGGGTGGCGTTGTTAAGTTTGCGGTAATCAATACACATACGCCACCCAGTGGCAACTCGAGGTTGGGATCAACTCGTTGTTGGAATTAAGCGCAACGGTTGTCCCACCATTTTTTGGAACTATTTGCACGGGACTCACCCACTTACTATCGGCGATAGGGTAGATAATACCCGCATCAAGGAGTTTCATGATTTCTTTCTGCACCACTTCCTTCATATTGGGATTCAAACAACGTTGATTCTCAATTGAAGGTGTGTGTCCTTCCTCTAGTGAGATGCGATGCATGCAAAACATTGAGATCATCAATGCTATAGCCGATGGCTCTTTTATGCTCTTTCAAAACATTGAGTAACTTAAAAAGTTGTTCGTCATCCAGACCAGCATTGACAATCACAGGACATAGCCCCTCGTCATCTAGAAATGCATATTTTAAGGAGGGGGAAAGGGTTCTAATACATGCTTTTGTACCTCCAAATCAGCATTGACAATCACAGGACATAGCCCCTCATCATCTAGAAATGCATAATTTAAGGAGGGAGGAAGGGGTTTTAATACATGCTTTTGTACCTCGTGGCCAAGAGTCGAATTATTGGCATTACCAGTCAAATTGTCCTTCTCAAGTATGCATTCAGGTTCCTCTTCATCCACCTCCATAGCACAAATGTGAGCGAGGTCTCTAGAGGAATGCTCCATAGATATGCTTTCAACTGCATCAATCAAATAACAGGGGCTTTCGAGCATAGGATTTTTCAAAAGCTTGGTTAGCATAAACTCGACCTTATCTTCCCCCACACTCAGACTTAGCTTCCCATTCTTAACATCTATGATTGCCCCTGCCGTGGCAAAAAATGGTCTCCTTAGGATGATGGGTGATAAGTGCTTGAAAAGCACTTTAATAACTCTCTAATAATATTTATTATTGTGTGATAATTGTTTTATAAGTGTGTATTTATTTGTTTTTATTTAGTTTCATGTTTGAGGACCAAGAAGAGTTGAAACAAGTTTAAATGTATAAACAAGGCATGGAAAGTGCAAATCAGCAACTCGGATTTACAGGGCAGCTTTCAGTGTTTGGATCATAACTTGAGCTAGAAATATCGGATTGACCTGATTCTAGCCCCAAAATAAAGATAACTCAATTATATACAATTGTTATTTCTGGTCCCAAAGGAAAAGTCCATGGGAAAATAGACGAAAATTGAGTTGGAAGACAGCATCATGAGCATCCAACGTGTCCAATGTCAACTTTTAGTGCAAATTCCATAACTTGGCCTACAAAGATCTAATTATGTGATTCCACTGCCAAAAGAAAGTTAATTTGATGGCCTACAACAGCTATTTCTGGTCCCAAAAGCAATTATGGATATTAAGATAGCCAAAAACCATGAGGAAGTGGAATAATAGTGGAGGAGTAGCTCACCTAATGCATTATTGAAAGATTCCTTTAGTGCCTATAAAAGGGCAAGGCCATTAAGCCATTTGGAACATGTAGAAACTTGTAAGAACACTCTCTCATCCTCAAATTCTTAGTGTTATATTTCATTCTAATAGTATCCATCTTTTGTGTAGCTTTCTTTTCTTATTTTGAGTAGAAGTGTGAATAAAGTTTTAGAGATTGCTTAAATAGTTTTTCATATTCCGGCAGAAGTATATTTGAAATGTATATTTTAGCCGAGAATATGATTGGCTAGGCGTCTCGATCTAGTTTAAGGGGATGTCGTTGTTCTAAGCTTGCTATCCAACTAACTCAGAAGTGACGTTGTTCTTATACTCTTATTCAAATTGGTTTGTTTTTCTATTTTATTTTTGATAATATGAACTTTAATTAGATTTGGCCAATTGAGTTAAATTCTATTATCAACTTATTAGAATTAAAGTTTCAATCCGTAATTGTTGATTTCTTTAATTTATACGTAACAACTAGCGATCACATATCGTTGGGAATAACAAACCCTATTGTTAAACATTTCGAGCGGACTGAAATGTTACTCTAAGTTTAATCTGTTTTCCTAATTCTTAATGCTAGCTTTTGCATTAAATCTAGAGATTGGAGTTCTAGGTTATCCAAAAGTCTAAGGACTAATTGGAAAGCTGACTTTCAATTAGTTACGCTTAAGGGAAAATAGAGATAATAAAGATGTGTAATTTATTATCTCAAGGTTAAAGATTTGAATAGAGAATAGAACACGTTATAAGTAAATTGGATATGGAAGTGGATGCAAGACTGAACCAAGAACTAGAAGATTTCTCTCATTGGTGAAACTTTCTTAATTGTTATTTTATTTTGTATTCAATATTTATTCCTCATTTACTAAAACCCCCAATCATATTAGTTAACATAAGTATACCAAATTGACGAACTGTTTCCTGTGGAATCGATCCTTACTCACCACTGCTACATTAATTTGTAGTTTTCAAAATTGAGAAAGGTAATTAATATTTGATGTATCACGACACACACCAAGTTTTTGGCGCCGTTGCCGGGGAACGGTGTTGATTAAGTTTATTTTTGCTAACATTTCATTTTATTTTATTTTCTTTCTTTCTTACCTGTTTATGTACAATACTAGATCTTCTAATCAATCTCCTTTGCAGTTTGATTTAGAAATTGAAAGAACTTTAAGCAGAATAAGAACTTTAAACAGGTTAAGAGAATCAGTGAGAACAAAACAAGAACAAGAAATGGCTGATGAACATTCACCTCACCTCACACCTATCATATTGGGACGTCCATTTCTTTACACTTCGCGCACTAAAATTGATGTCTATGAGGGACAAAATGGAGCTGCAATGGATTTGAGAAACCCTACTTGACAAATGGGATCTGTGTCAAGCTAAAGACTTTAAACAAAAGCGCTCTTGGGAGGCAACCCAAGCATTTTTTTTTTCATTTTTAGTTTTCTTTTGGTATTTTTATTATTATTGTTTTTTTATTTCTCCGCTTTTTATCTAACGTACTAAGGAAGATGTTGCCTTGTAACTGTAGAATGAAGATATCCAGAGATTCAATTATTTGGGAAGAGACATGATGGCGCACAAATCGGTGATTAGCAATAGTTATTGATAACGTGTGGAGATTAATTATTGATAATGGACAATTTGTCAACGCGTCTTCTCGGATACTCCTCCCATCGTACTCTTTCCAAAGACACTCTCGTGCATGGTTGTCGCTGAAACAAAGTGCTCATTTGACTATAAATCCAGATCATTCTCCACTTGAAACCACAACCACAATTTCAATTACTCTGTGAGTGTTCATTTCTAGCAGTAATTAGGTAATTTTCTTCTCTTCTTGATTTTTTTTCTTATTCTTCCTCTCTTCTTCTTATTTTTTTCTTATAGTATGGATGTGTGTGATATTTTTGTATATATATGTCTTTTCCTCATATTAATTGACTATGTAATTCAAATTTTCTTATGTTTTTTCCTTCTTCAATATCTTTGAAAATATGGGAGAGTGTCATAATCTACTATGCTTATTGATTTTGATGGTTTTAATCTTATTTCTTCAGTGTTTTTTTTTTCTTTCGTGCATTACGTAACTAAAAAAAATAGCCGAGCCAACGACTATAAACAAAGGCGCTACTTAGGAGGCAACCTAAGCACTCTCTTTTCTTTTATTTTCACCAAAACACTTGAATTTTCAATGGATAACAAATTTTCCAAAATCCACAAATATTACCCGTCACTACCTTTGAATGCTTTGAAAGTGATTTATTATTCTAGAGTAGGACGGTTAAAAATGTTGATGGAAAAGGAAATGCCCGAGGATATCCGTTGGTTGATTGAAGCAAAGGTCCGATTAGGAGGTGAAATGCCAGCTTTGAGCACTGAATATGCACCAGCGTTAGACAAAAGTAATTTTACCAAGAAATGAAGATAAAAAAGAATGAATGTGTGCTATAAATGTGCTAGATGGCCTTATAAATGCACTCGATGGACTTGCAACTCAGGTAATCGTTACATTGGATTTGTGTCCACAAATCGAGAAGATAAAATATGTTTCATTAAGGATGGCATGAGTAAGGAGTCTTTGGATGATATCCATCAAACTCTTGAGACGCATCCTAGTGGAATGGTGCAAATCGAACTTCTCAATTTGTGGAGTGAATTTAAAAAGGAACAAGAACGATGCAGTCTTTGGAATCTGACTTTAAAAGACCCTGTTTGCCAGTCTATAAGAAAACTGGATGGGAAGCCTATCCCCGACTCATAGAAGGCGTTTAAGCCGTTTCTGGACGTAAAACCAGAGGAAGATGTGAGCTACAATCACAACTACGTGTACATATTATTATTTTTAATTTTTTTTGTGTTCTTGTGTCAGTTTTTAGTTTGCAAAATCGAAAACCTATGGAGGCCACTACTTCTGCCGGAACTGGGAGTTCAAAGAGGACATTGAGGGTCATAAGTCTCTTTGGTGGAATCAATCTGGGACAACCAACGCTTCTAGCACTAGTAGTAGAAGCTGGAACAGTACTTGGAGATCGAAAGGGCAAGATAATATGCGGAGGAGGTTACCGTGGATTGATAGGGTGTGCTGTTCAATCTGCGTACGTACGAGGATCAACAGTGATTGGTATTACTGTGCCACCTTTAAAACAGGTGTATGGTAAAACCATCGGCTTTGAGGTAAAGGCTAAATCATTGTTTGAACGCTTAACACTGATGATAATGCATTCGGATGCTTTTATTGTATTACCAGGGGGTTTTGAAACTTTGGAACAGATCTTTTGCATAATTTCTTGGGCCACATTGAATCTACACTCTAAGCCAATTGGTCTTTTTAATATTCAAAACCGTTTCAATGGTTTATTGGCATTTCTCGAATTTTTAGTTCATCAAAAGCTGATTTCTCCTAATACTTTAAAAATGATTTTTATTACACCATCACTTGAGGAATTATTGGAGAAATTAGAAGCTTATGTACCACAAATGCATGTAGAAGTGCCTGTCATCAATTTGCCAGAGGAATTACGCGAAAGAAAAAGAGATCCGAATGAATTGGATTTAGAGTTAAGGTTATGAATGTGGAATAGATAACTTCAGATGGTAGAATACGGAGTTAACTCTAGAAACACATCTGTGTTACGCTCTTGAATAAACAAAAAAAACTTTGGATACTGGTTCTTGTATCCCGCCCAAAGGCGTTAAACTGGCCTTTTTTCAGTAGACATTAAAGAGTTGTCTTCTTTCTCCTTCCTCTCTCACAAGTTTTTCTTTTGTAGATACAGCTTTAAGAATTGAATTCTCACTTCTCTCATGGCATCTTCTCTACGTATTGTTGCTCTTCTACAAGTACTTGATTCATTCTCTATGCCTATTGATATCAAGATTCACATTGTTAGACTTGTTGACAAGTATAAGCGTTCCCTTTGGAATGTTATCTCTTTTGGGGTGGGATCATCCCGATCTGCTCGCAAACGACGTGCTAAGCGCCTTCAATGTTGCTTTAAATGTGGAAAGCTATTAGATGGACCTCATTGTACTAGAAATCAAACTTATTCACAATATAGACATATAGTTTTCTTCAAGGATGGACCGATTAGGTGCAGGGCCGAAAAGTCTATCAGGAGAAACAGCCAGCTCGAATTTAGTGTGAGAGAGTTTGATAATTTGTTGGAACAACGACAACGTCTGTTGGAAACCAAACTCGATGGCCTAACCATTGAGCAGTAACTTTTTGAGCGTGATCACTAGCACCCATCCGAAGATGTAAAACTACGTCTCATTCATTTGAGAAGTGTCTGAGTTGGACGTTCTGCTCTAAACGTTCTCCCATTTATTGGTTCTTGTGGGGCTATTCTTTATTGAATGGTAAACATACCTATGTGACATGTGGCAATATGAAGGACCTTTTCATTAAGGTTGGTTGTCAAATTGTTTTGTAGAGAGTATGCTGATTCAGATAGTTTCCATGCGAGTCATACTTGATGGAATCATGTCATTAATTTGATGTGAATACTGCTGCAAGATGTTCAGAGGGTTGTCAACTCCCATAGTCGCTTTTTATATAATTCTCTTCTTCTTCTTCAAAAAAAAAATATTTTTAGTTGTTGTTTTTCTTGTTCTGTAACTATGTTGATTGCAGGTCTCTTACTCTTGGATTGTTAACATGTTCCTAAGAAGTGCTCCATTGTGCAACCACCATCCCCGATTGGCACGACTCATTGCTTACTATAGGGGAGTTTCTATTTCTTCTCTTTTTCATGCTATCTATACTTCTACATTGGGGACAATGTAGAATTTAAGTGTGGGGGAGTGGCATATTGTGGTCTGCGTGTGATTTTTTTATTTGTGTCGACGATTTTGCATGAGATAGCAACTTTTGAATATGATTGAGCTTAATTTACGTGACTTAGCTGAAACTACAAGATCTCGAAAAAAACAATGTGTTCTGTTCTTCTCCAAGCACAACTGGCAGATTTATCTGAGAACATTTATAGGTAATTTACTATCATTCTCTGGAACAAAAATTGAAGGATGAAAATGTTGATTTTTTTATTTTTCTAGACCATAGTAAACTAACCTTTTCTTTTCTTTTTTCTATCCATTCGTCCTGCTCAAAGTAACCTGGAAACATCAATTGTTAGCAAGGTGGAGTTATAATCGCATGGTATCTATTTTTTGTGAATATGTCTTTTATTGACAGAGTTTTAAAAAGTTTGGAAAAAGCACCGACCTATGCTAAGAATGAATTTTACTTTTATATTCGAAATAAGGAGAGGGACCACAGGAAAGAGTTACCTGCCTCGGGGAGTGAAAGATCGTCACCTCGAATGGGTGAAGAAGGCTACCTCCAATGAAAGAGGTTAGTGTGAAAGCTACTTGTGGGGTAAAAGCTGAAAAGAAAATTGCAAA
Organism: Jasminum sambac; assembly: GCA_018223645.1. Lineage (NCBI taxonomy): Eukaryota > Viridiplantae > Streptophyta > Magnoliopsida > Lamiales > Oleaceae > Jasminum > Jasminum sambac. The sequence continues at coordinate 23,620,525 of CP073647.1, forward strand.
ACTCTTTTCCTTCTTCTTCTTCATCAAAAAAAAAAAAAAAAAACAAACAAGAAATGTGATAGCTACCTAAGTGTCAAGTTAGATAAATAAATTTCCTCAGTGGTTTGAAGTGCCCAATCTAAACACTCTTTAAATTGAAGACATATTTGCGATAAAACACCTGCCATGCCCTTTTTTTTTTCTTTGCAGTGCTAACGGTTGATGATTTTTGGTAAACTGAGTAATTTTTAGGTTCTATGGGAATCATCGTAAAATAAGAGTGGGATAACGAGAGGTGAAAGGAGATTTGACCATTTCGGGTAAGGATTTGGATAGAACATCGTAAGCTTTCAGTTGGTTCCAGCTAGTGATGGGATGATAACCTCAATTGCACACACTCACAAACCATTGTGTATTTGATAAGAAGTGAAATTTTCATGGTTTGGGAGAATATTTAATAAGCAAGTCACTATCTGTAGTTGGATTTCACCGTTTAAAGTCTTTTATCTCATGTAAAACCAGTTTGTTGTCTTGTGTCATATGATTGTTATTCGAGGGCGAATAATAGTCTAAGTATGGGGGAGTTTGATAAGTGTTTGAAAAGCACTTTAATAACTCTCTAATAATATTTATTATTGTGTGATAATTGTTTTATAAGTGTGTATTTATTTGTTTTTATTTGTTTTCATGTTTGAGGACCAAGAAGAGTTGAAACAAGTTTAAATGTATAAACAAGGCATGGAAAGTGCAAATCAGCAACTCGGATTTACAGGGTAGGTTTCAGTGTTTGGATCATAACTTGAGCTAGCAATATCGGATTGACCTGATTCTAGCCCCAAAATAAAGATAACTCAATTATATACAATTTTTATTTCTGGTCCCAAAGGAAAAATCCGTTTGAAAATAGACGAAAATTGAGTTGGAAAACAGAATCATGAGCATCCAACGTGTCCAATGTCAACTTTTAGTGAAAATGCCATAACTTGGCCTACAAAGATCTAATTATGGTGATTCCACTGCCAAAAGAAAGTTAATTTGATGGCCTACAACAGCTATTTCTGGTCCCAAAAGCAATTATGGATATTAAGATAGCCAAAAACCATGAGGAAGTGGAATAATAGTGGAAAAGTAGCTCACCTAATGCATTATTCAAAGATTCCTTTAGTGCCTATAAAAGGGTAAGGCCATTAAGCCATTTGGAACATGTAGAAACTTGTAAGAACACTCTCTCATCCTCAAATTCTTAGTGTTATATTTCATTCTAATAGTATCCATCTTTTGTGTAGCTTTCTTTTCTTATTTTGAATAGAAGTGTGAATAAAGTTTTAGAGATTGCTTAAATAGTTTTTCATATTCCGGCGGAAGTATATTTGAAATGTATATTTTAGCTGAGAATATGATTGGCTAGGCGTCTCGATCTTGTTTAAGGGGATGTCGTTGTTCTAATCTTGCTATCCAACTAACTCACAAGTGACATTGTTCTTATACTCTTATTCAAATTGGTTTGTTTTTCTATTTTATTTTTGATTATATGAACTTTAATTAGATTTGGCTAATTGAGTTAAATTCTATTATCAACTTGTTAGAATTAAAGTTTCAATCCGTAATTGTTGATTTTTTTAATTTATACGTAACAACTAGGGATCACGTATCGTTGGAAATAACAAACCCTATTGTTAAACATTTCGAGCGGACTGAAATGTTACTCTTAGTTTAACCTATTTTCCTAATTCTTAATGCTAGCTTTTGCATTAAATCTAGAGATCGGAGTTCTAGGTTATCCAAAAGTCTAAGGACTAATTGGAAAGTTGACCTTCAATTAGTTACGCTTAAGGGAAAATAGAGATAATAAAGATGTGTAATTTATTATCTCAAGGTTAAAGATTTGAAAAGAGAATAGAACACGTTATAAGTAAATTGGATATGCAAGTGGACGCTTGACTGAACCAAGAACTAGAAGATTTCTCTCATTGGTGAAACTTTCTTAATTGTTATTTTATTTTGTATTCAATATTTATTCCTCATTTACTAAAACCCCCAATCATATTTGTTTGCATAAGTATAACATATTGACGAATTGTTCCCTGTGGAATCGATCCTTACTCACCACTGCTACATTAATTTGTAGTTTTCAAAATTGAGAAAGGTAATTAATATTTGGTGTATCACGACACGCACCAATGGGTATTTGAGAATCTGCATCCATTTCTAAGACTACAAAGTCTAGAGGGACAAAGAATTTCCCTACTCTAACGGGTACGTCCTCGAGAATTCCCATTGGGTACTTAATTGAGCGGTCAGCCATTTGGAAAGTCATGTATGTGTTTTTCAACTCTCGCATATTAAGCTTTTGGCTAATGGAAAATACATCACGCTAACACTAGCACCTAGGTCACACAAGGCTTTTTGAATATTCAGTTGACCTACGGTGCATGGGATTGAGAAACTCCCGGGGCCATTGAGGTTAGGAGAGGACTTATTTTGAAGAATAGCACTACACTCTTCTGTAAAAGCAACGGTCTCAACCTCATCAAGACTCCTCTTCCTAGTCAATATATCCTTTAAAAATTTAGCATATGATGGCATTTGTGTCATTAAATCAGAAAAAGGAATATTGACATGGAGTTTTTCAAATTTTCAAGAAACTTACCAAATTGCTGATCCAGCTTTGCTTTGGCAAACCTTCGTGGACAGGGAAGTCTCGGCTTGTAGGTGGAGGGAGTGACATTGTTGTTTAGGGCTTTTCCTTTTTCATCCTCACTCCCACTGGGCTTCTCATATTTCCCTCCCTTTTTTCCTCGTGTGCGGTAGTGGGGGTCTTGGGCTCACTCTCAGTAGTCTCATCTACCTGATCACTCTTGGCCCTCCCCTCACTCCTTTTAGGCTCTTCTAGCTCTTTTCCACTTCTCAATGTGATGGCATTGCATTGGTCCCGAGGATTCACTGGTTGACTTGGTAAAGCACCAGGAGTCCTAGTGGAAGAGCTAGCAAGTTGGGCCAATTGAGTTTCAAGCATCTTGTTATGGGTGGCTAGAGAGTCAAATTTTGTATTCAATTGTTGGATAGAGTTATGGGCGGTTTCATTCGTCTTAGACTGGGTGGCAATGAAAGTTTCCATCAAACTCTCCAAGTTAGACTTTTGTGGAGGGGGCTACTGTGGGTTAGGTCTCGGTTGGAAACCATGAGGGTTATAGGGTTGTAGGGGAACATTAGGGTTCTTCCAAGAGAAATTGGGATGATTTCTCCATCCCAGGTTATATGTGTTGGAGTACAGATTGCCGAGGGGACGGGGGTTCATACCCGGGAAAACATTTACCTGCTCCATCGATAAGCTGGGATTGATAGGCAAAGCTAGCTGGCACTTGTTGGTTGGATGACCTTGCACCCAGCAAAGCTTACAAAACATTAAAGAGATAGTACCTCAATGTCATACTTACCTTTCTTCTTGAGCGTGCTTCGCTCATTGGCCCATTGGTAATGGTTGAGGGCCATGTTCTCAATGAGCTCGTAGGCCTCATCAAAGCCTTTATTCATCAATGCCCCTTTTGTGGCTACATCTATGGAATTTCTCGAGCTATAGGTCAGCCCGTTGTAGAAAGTATGCACAATCAACCACCTCTCTAAACCATGGTGTGGGCAAAAGCGGAGCAATTCCTTAAACCTTTCCCAGGCTTCATATAGGGACTCCCCCTCCCTTTGAGCAAAGGTTGTGATTCGGTGTCTTGATTGGGCTGTTTTAGAAGGTGGGAAATATTTGGATAAAAAGGCTTATGAAAGTTGAGCCCAAGTAGTGATAGAACCTACCCCAAGTGAATGGAGCCAAGCTCTTGCTTTGTCTCTCAAGGAAAATGGGAAGAGTCTAAGGTGGATTGCGTCGGTAGTGCCCCCGTTAATCTTTAAAGTATCACAGTATTCGAGAAATACCTGAATATGGAGGTTTGGGTCCTCTGTTGCAAGTCCGCCGAATTGGTTTTGTTGGACCATGGAGAGAAGGGACGGTCTAAGCTCGAAATTATTGGCGGCTACATCAGGTCGGGAAATAGTAGATTGTAGCCCTTGTGCTTTGGGAGAGGCATAGTCCTTAAGAGGCTAGGTAGCATCATTGTTGTTGTCAGCCATTATAAAGTGAGCTCGTCTTTCCCGAATTTGCCTCCTTAGCTCATGCAAGGTGATATCAAGATCTCGATCCAGTGATACTACGTCGTGAGCCTGAGATCTCCTGTGCATGCACAAAAATAGCTATTCCGAGACAACCATTAAGTTGCACAACAATAGAAATCAACGGCCAACAACAATAAAAGCAAAGTAAAACGAGAGTAAGTAAAATAAAATAAAATAAAATTCACAAGTATACGGTGTCGTTGTACTCACGGGTCGTCTCACAGGGAGGTTAAAGTTGTCTATTCCTCTTTTGCCAATTAACTAGCTAAGTGCAGGAATAATGCAAATAATCAATATAAATTTCAATGATTAAAATGGGGATTAACAAGTCATCTACGCTAATTGACAATGAACACATTACCTAGGGATAGATGTACACGTGGATAACAGAACTAGGATTAAGAAACCAGTTTCTAACTTTTTTCAAAGCTTAGAAGGTCTTCATAATTGTCTAGGTCATCGTCATGATCAAAGATTAATTATGTCTATGCTAGGGGGTCCATAAGGAGAAATCAACCTATCGGTGCTTGACTCGTTATACGATGAATTGAGGTTGGATGAACGTTATACCAACATCAATCATTAAATATTCTAGCATAAAAATCCTATTTCAATTGCCCACACCAACAATAACATTAAATCACATAGTGTTCATTTCAATTAGGTAGATGAACCCTAATTCCCAAAAGGGGATTACTCCTCCATATTAAGAGTTGATGCAATTAAATAAATTAACCCACAAAAATTCATATAGAAATAAATAAAAACCTAATTAGATGAATTGAACCGAATAAATGAAGAAATACCAATTACAAAGATCAATCCACAATAGCTTAAGATGGTGGAGAGGTTGTAATCTTCAATACTTGAACAATATTCCCAAAACAAGTTGTAATCTAATCTAAAATTAATGTTTCTAATGTAGGAAGAAGAGAGAATACGTAAGCTAGGTAAAACTATCCCTAAACAAGTCTAGCCCCCATCTATTAGCTTTGGGGAGTCTTTTATATGGGCTCCAATGATTAATTAAACCCTAAAAATCGTGACACAGGCAGTGCAGAGTGGCACAGGGGTGTGTGGAGTGGCATAGGGCAGTGTGCAATGGCACAAGGGGCCGTGCGGTCATCTGGTTCTGTGCACTTTCTGGTGATATGAAAAATGACTTTTTCTCCCATTTTTTCATCCTCATGTTCTTGTATCTCGGGGTCTTCTCGTTGGCGGCGATTCTTCAACTTTTAACTTCTAAAATACCTGCACACCACCAACAAAGAAAAGAAGAGCAATACCCATTCAAAATAACAAATGTCGTACAAAAGCATGTAAACGAGCTATACTCAATCCAAGATGGGGGACAAAATGGGTTTAAAAAGCATATAAAACACACGTATATAAAAAATTATTACTTCTTGGGAACAAATGGTAGCTAAATTTTTGAATAAATATTTTCCCGTTCACAAAAGAAATGCTCTTCGCAGGGAAATCTTAGAATTTGTGCAGAGAGACGAGTAGTCATTTTATGAAGTATGGGAGAAATTCAATGGGTTGTTATTAAAGTGTCCACATCATGGCTATAAAAAATGGCACCTTTGCCAATATTTCTTGGAAGGATTGCTACCACACATTCAAGAATGGTTGATGGCTACAAGTGGTGGAGAGCTTATGTCTAAAAATGCAACCGAAATTTGGGATTTCTTTAAAAAACAAGCAGAAAATTCTCAACAGTGGAGTCGGTCCTCTCGAACTAAAGGAAAGAAACAATCAATATATGTGATCTGAAGTAATGACTTAAGTTCAGAGATTAGAAAAGTCAAAGGTATGATTGAAGGCATCTCTCGTCAACTAGCTTCTCTGACAACGACACCTGCAAATGAGCCATTCATCGGTAACTAGTTTGGACGAGATGAGTACCCTGATCAAGCCAATGCCCTAAACATGATGAGAAAACCATCCTATAATCCTTATTCTAATAAATATAACCCAGGATGGAGAGATCACCCAAATTTCTCATGGTCACAGGGTTCTCAATAAAATGGTATGCCAAGTCAAGTTCCTCAGCAAAATATGAGACAGTTTAATTAGAACTTTTCACAACCGAAGCCATGGGAAGAGGCATTTGAGTTAGCTAAGTCCACACAAGCAGACTTGATTCAGACAATTGCAAAATTTCAAAATTCGTAGACAAATTCTATGTCTAATATGGAGAAAATGATTGGACAGTTAGCTTCCTCTGTCCAACACTTGGAAAAATCTATTGAAAAAGGAAAATTCCCTAGACAACCACTTCCTAATCCAAAGGGGATGCACAATATTGGAGCTACGTCTAATAACTGACAAGAGGATGCTAAGGCTATCATTACACTCCAACGTGGTAAATTATTTGACAATCAAGTAGAGACTCCAACTAGAAAGAAATCTGAAGAAGATTCCTTCGAGAAAATGCCAAATCAAGATCCATCAAAGGAGAGTTCAGGGGAAGACATTCAACCACCCTACATTCCAAAAGCTCATTTTCCACAAAGGTTAGCTAAAGGAAAGAAAGGTAACACTATCAATGAAATGATGGAAATCTTCAAGCAGGTAAGTATAAACATCCCTTTACTTGATGCAATAAAGCAAGTACCAGCTTATTCTAAATTTTTAAAAGATCTATGTACTAAGAAGAGGCAGTTGCATGTGCACAAAAAGGAATTCTTGATTGAACAGGTAAGCTCTATCATTCAAAGCAAAACTCCTCAGAAATTTAAAGATCCAGGTTGTCCCACAATTTCACGTGTTCTAGGAAACCATAAAATTGAAAAGGCTTTATTCGATTTAGGAGCTAGTGTTAATCTTTTGCCTTATTCTATATATGTGGAACTTGGGTTAGGCGAGTTGAAACCCACTTCTGTTGTTTTACAACTTGCTGATAGATCTGTTAAAGTTCCTCGTGGTATTGTAGAGGATGTTTTGATACAGGTTGACAAGTTTTATTTTCATGTTGATTTTATTGTACTTGACACTCAACTTGTGAAAGATTCTACGAAGCAGATTCCCGTTATTTTAGGACGTCATTTTCTGGCAACATCTAATGCTATTATCAATTGCAGGAATGGGGTGATATAGCTTTCTTTTTGCAATATGACTCTGGAATTGAATGTTTTTAACATTAACAAGAAACCATTAGATGATGAGGAAGTTGTTGATGTTGATATGATAGAGTCATTAGTTGATGATTCCTTCGTTTCTAATGATTGTGATGATGTGCTAGAAATTTGTTTAGCTCATTTTGGTTGTTCTTTTGATGTTGATAGTGCAATTGATGAAGTGAATACATTGCTTGACTCAGCGCCTATGATGGATACAAATAATTGGATAGATAAAATTGAGCCATTTCCACCTAGTAAGGAGAAGAAGAGTGTCTCATCAACGGAAAAACCACCAGAATTGGAGCTTAAAGCATTGCCAGATAACTTGGAATATGCGTTCTTGGGAGAGCCAGAAACTTTACCGATAATAATATCTTCCTCCCTTGATGGTGAGCAAAAAGGGAAGTTGTTACATGTTTTGTCTGAGCATAGAGAAGCACTAGGGTGGACCATTGCTGATATTAAAGGTATAAATCTTGCTGATTGCATGCATTGCATTCATCTTGAAGAAAATGCTAGACCAACTAGAGAGATGCAATGGAGATGAAATCCCAACGTGAAAGATGTGAGAAATGAAGTGTTTAAATTGTTAGATGCTGAGATTATCTATCCTATTTCTTATAGTAGTTGGGTGAGTCCAGTGCATATAGTCCCAAAGAAGTCAGGTATAATGTAGTTTCTAATGCTAACAATGAATTGATTCCAACTAGAATAACTACAGGATGGCATGTGTGCATTGATTATAGAAAATTAAATTTTGCAACTAGAAAAGATCACTTTCCTCTCCCATTTATTGATCAAATGCTTGATAGGGTAGCAGGACATGATTTTTATTGCTTTCTAGATGGCTATTCAGGCTATAATCAAATTCCCATTGCTCACGAGGATCAAGAGAAAACCACTTTCACTTGTCCTTTTGGAACTTTTGCATATCGGAGAATGCCATTTGGTTTATGTAACGCATCTGCTACTTTTCAAAGATGCATGCTTAGTATTTTCTCGGATATGGTTGAGAGGTTTATCAAAGTGTTTATAGACGAATTTTCTATTTATGGAGATTCTTTTGATGAATGTTTGCACCATCTAACTCTACTTTTGCATAGATGTATTGAGAAGAACTTGGTTCTTAATTGGGAAAAATGTCACTTCATGGCAAAACAAGGTATTGTTCTTGGTCATATAATCTCTAGCAAGGGTATTGAGGTTGACAAAGCAAAGGTTGATCTTATTTCCAATCTTCCACCTCCAAAATCTGTAAAAGAAGTAAGATCTTTCCTTGGGCATGCTGGAGATTCATTAAAGATTTCAGCCAAATTTCTAGACCCTTATGTAGTTTACTTGTTAAAGATGTTCATTTTGTCTTTGATGACTCGTATTTAGAAGTTTTTGAAAAATTGAAAAGTTTGTTGACTACGTCACCCATTATTCGACCTCCTGATTGGAAATTGCCATTTGAACTCATGTGTGATGCATCTGATTATGCTTTAGGAGCAATTTTAGGACAGAGAATAGGTCATTTGCCTCATGTAATTTATTATGCTAGTAGAACACTAAATGATGCACAGTTGAACTATTCTACCATTGAAAAAGTGATTGTTTTCTCTGATAATTCTGCTTTGAAATGCTTGTTAACTAAAAATGATGCAAAACCTCGGCTAATTAGGTGGATGTTGTTGTTACAAGAATTTGACATAGAGTTTAAGGATAGAAAGGGATGCGAAAATGTTGTTGCTGATCATTTGTCTTGCATTGTTCTTGAACCTATCGTAATGAATTTACCCGTAAATGAGTTTCTTCCTGATGAGCAGCTTATGAATATTGATGTTGTACCTTGGTATGCTGATATTGTCAATTATCTAGCTACAGGCAAAATGCCAGAGCATTGGAGTAAACAAGATAAAAATAGGTTCTTTGTTGAAGTGAAAAATTTCTTTTGGGACGATCCTTATTTGTTTAAGTACCGTGCTGATCAAATTATCAGGAGATGTGTCCCAGAAATTGAAATTCAAAGTGTGATATCTTTTTGCCATGATCAGGCTTGTGGAGACCATTTTAGTGTTAAAAAGACTGCGACAAAGATTTTACAATGTGGTTTTTATTGGCCTACTCTTTTTCGTGATACTTATTCATATTGTTCTTCATGTGATAGATGCCAACATAGGGGAAGCATTTCAAGGAGAAACATGATGCCTCTAAATCTATTCTTGTTGTTGAGATATTTGACGTGTGGGGGATCGATTTTATGGGAACTTTTCCACCATCATTTGGCTATCTATATATATTAGTTGGAGTTGATTAGGTGTCAAAATGGGTCGAGCCAATCCCATGTAGGACCCACGATCACATGGTTGTAGTGGCATTCTTAAAGAATAATATTTTCTCTCGCTTTGGTACTCCACGGGCTATAATTAGTGATGGAGGGTCTCACTTCTGCTGTAGGCTATTCAATTCTCTCTTGGCAAAGTATTCAACCACACGCAAGGTTGCTACTCCATATCATCCACAAACAAGTGGGCAAGTGGAAATTTCAAACAGGGAGATTAAGCATATTTTGGAGAAGACAGTTCGACCGGATAGAAAAGATTGGTCATTAAGACTCACAGATGCACTATGGGCATACAGAATAGCTTTCAAAACACCGATTGTGATGTCTTCTTATAGGCTCGTGTATGGGAAAGCCTGTCACTTACCGGTAGAATTGGAACATAGAGCATATTGGGCTATCAAGAAATTTAATTTTGACATGCAAAGTGTTGGGTCTAATAGAAAGTTGCAGTTGGAAGAACTCGAGGAACTTAGGAACGATGCCTATGAGAATGCAAAGATCTACAAGAGCCGTATGAAGGTTTTTCATGAAAAACACATTTTGAGAAAATCTTTTGAACCAGTTCAGAAAGTACTTTTATACAATTCTCGGTTGCATCTCTTTCCAGGTAAGTTACGCTCTAAGTGGTCTGGTCCTTTCATTGTTCATACTGTCTATCCTTATGGAGCCATTGAAGTTCAAAACCCCAAAAATAGTGATATTTTCAAAGTGAATAGTCAAAGATTAAAACCATATTTGGAGTTTCAACCGTGAGATGGGGAAGAAGAAGTGGAGTTGAGTGGGCCAGCCCACCCAACTTGATTCTAATTTTCTCTATTTTCTATTTTTATTTTATTTTATTTTATGTTTTTTTTCTTTTACCCCTCATTTCTTTAAATCAGTAATTTCATCTTTATTTTTGTCTTTACTTTCTAAGATCGCATGGAACCTGCCATCGTGAAATCGACCATTCAGGTGTGTTCCTTCCAACTATTTGCCCTTATTTTTCTCTTTATTTATATCTCTCTAGTTGCAAACATTGCGGACAATGTTGAGGATAGGTTTGGGGGTGTGTGAATTGCATTTTTGAGTGTTTGTTATTGTGTGCTTTTCATTATTTGTTATATTTCAACTATATATGCATTTTTTCAAAACCAAAAAAACATTATTAAAATTAAAAATAAAAAAAATTAAAAAAGTTAAAAAAAATAACAAAATTTTGTGTGCTTGTGTGTTTGTTTTGGTTGAATAGCATTGTTGGCTGATGATATAACTATTGGAAATTATTGTGATATATGATTTGAATGCAATGATGTAACATGTTAACCGAATGATTTTGGTTATGTTAGCTTTTTGGGTTGAAATACTAAAAGATTTTTGGAATTGTGTCGGTTGGTTAAATTTATGACTTGTTATTAGGTATGAGTCTAAACTAAATCACATCATTTGAACCGTACCTAGAAAGAGGATAGTTTGGGAGTGGTTGAGCCGTGAGAGTGGCTAGATGGGAATGCTTTTATTCCATGTATGAGTTGACATTGTGTGAAGTGTTCTTGGCCTCAAAGTATAAGCTAGGGAATGACTGATGTTAGCAATCCAATCCCCGCGCACTCATCTTACTAATTGAATATCTTATACCTCTCTTCGTTGGCTTTTTGACTCGAGTAATTAAGTCCGAAGGGGTATCTTAAAACCCGTTGCCCTAAGGTCATCTGGCCTGGGAATCATCGACCTAAAGCTCGCTATATGGGTTATCTAGAAAGCTTAAGGTAGAGAGGTCTTGCACATAAGATACAAGAGAAAAAGAAAGTAAGAAAAAAAGATCAATCAAAAAATAAAAAGTTCATTTGGGGTATTAGCTAGTCGGGTTGAGTTCCTAGTAGAGACTTGAAGGTTGAGGCACTTGAGAATGAAGTACAAAAATGAAAAAAAGTGGGAGAATAACTTCAAACTTTGAAAGCCACGATCATTGGTTCGACCCAACCGAACTTGCGTGGGAAATGATGAGCTTAGTGTAACCTATAGTTCTCCCCTTGGAAATGAGTAAAAATATTAACAATGGGTGTGCGAATCCCACGAGAGAGTAAGGAAAAGAATTGACTATCATGGGCCGAGAATGAACTAACCTATACATGCGATGGAAATTGATTGGTATTTTGATTCAAAAAGTTGGAATGGTTAGAATCAAAGGTTGATATGTGGGCAATATTGCATTCTTTTCATCGATCATGGCTATTTTCAAATATGAGGTCGATAAGGCAATCTATTTGACTATTGTTTAAGTGTTATTATCATTGTAGATACTTGATGTTTGCGTGATTGTTTTTAGATTGTTTTGCTCGAGGACTAGCAAAATTTAAGTTTGGGGGAATTTGATGAGTATATTTTTACTATATATTTTGATATTCTCTTTTATTTTATTAGTCATTTTTTTTTGTATTTTTAAGTAATTAATGTTCATTTTTTTGTTTTGTTGTATTAGGTTTAAAAAGAAAAAAATACTAAGAAAAAGGAAAAAATAATATATAATAAAGGCTTAATGGGCCTCGCCCATTAGCCTAATCGAGTAGGGCATGGGACTGGAAGACAAAAATTAAAAAAGAAGGGGAATTGGAATTGTAGCGAGAGAGGGAAGCGAAAAAAATTGGAGAGAAGCCAAGACCACGAGACGGAGGATATGCCGACATTGACGTGAATTTGAGCCAAACATTCACTCTTTTCTCACATATGGCTGGTTCTATCTCTGTCAGTTGTATTTTCTTAATAATGTTCTTCTAAATTTCTTATACCAAGGGTTAGGATGAAACCCTATTTGACCATGTGATTCTCTATTGACTAGTTAATTCCTTGTATGCGCGATTGACGTTTACGTTCGTTCTTTATTGATTAATTAAATTTAATTTCTTTCATCACTTCTATCATGTATTAGTGATTGTTGGACAATAGTTTAATTAATCTATACTTTGTGCTTTGAATGTTAAATGAGTATCTTTGATTTCTCCTGAGATTACAATTGGATTGGATATGTGGAATACTTGGGATATGTAATTGTTAGATTCTTTATTTTCTTTAATCCAATTGCTACGATAAATGCTTTGTTAATCTGTTGAAAGAGGTGAAGATGAACAACATAAGATTTTATTAATTGGGCTTCGTTGATAAATTTATAGGTAGACAACAGATTGATTTCGATTTGTCATTCGAACTTGTGAATTGAATGGTGATTAGAGAATTGCTTGGTTGAATAGTGGTGGATTCTGAAACCTTAGTTATTTTCATCATCTTGATAGTTGTTTTAATTATTTAGTTTAGTTTTTATACTAGTCTTTTTAATTAATTAAAAATATAAAAATCAAACCTTTTCAATTTGTTTAGCATACGAGTTAATTTGGGTTAAATTATACTTTTTAAATTCGCAGTCCCTGTGGGTTCGACCCCGTTGCTCATTAAATCTATATTTCAATAGATTCGTGTGCTTACGAGATATTACAATTGGACAACAATCTACTGGTCCCACTTAATCTTAAATACCCTATAGGCAATGTCTGGTCAGTCGTCAAGCTAAAGCCCTCTAGGCTCAACCAATTGTGTGATCTCTGTCTACTTAGGATTATACATAAAGGTGATGAACAACTCTGGATATCCAACCTGCCAACATATCGCCATGGCGTCTAATAATTCGCAATCATATTACGGGGACTCCCAATATAAGTGCTAGGCAACACCACCATCTTTCCCAACCTTGTTGGATTAGTCTCACCATGTTTGTAGGCATCGGTGAGTTCACAATACAACTCAGATATGAACTCCAGCTAATGTGTGTGAATCCAGTTCATTCGATCATTCTCAATCATCATGTAGTCATCATTGCAGAATATATGGCGACTCATTCAATCTCTCTTGTATCCTATAGGCAAAATATTCTCTTAGACTAACATGCTTTCTGCCTTTAGAGGATGATTCCAACACACTCGTAAGATCAACATCTTCCCTATATCCATCATGTCCAAAGGGAATAGGAAGTGGATACTGGAGACCAAAAAACCAAGGATTCAAATGATCCATAGGCCGCAGGCCTCTACTTTTTCTGTGGACAATCATGCCATGCTCAAGTCGATCAAAAGTTATATCGCCCCTAGTCAATGCTGCAACTTCATTTTGCTAGGAAGGTTGTACCATCTACCATCCCCATTCCCTTTTCCAGTAAGCTTCATCCTAACATCAACACAATCACTATTATTCAATCTGTTCCTTGCCATTCCAAAGGTTTTAGCCAACACATTATGTTCATCTAGCATGTCCTTCAAATAGGAATCCATCTCAACATGCAAGTTCTTTACTCCTTTGGACCTATTACACAAATAAAATGACAATGCAGTGTTACAATAGGCATAGTGGTTTTGTAGACTTAGATTAAAAAAATAAAAAATAATTGCGTGAAAAAGAATAATGAAAAATATAACAGTGCATCGTCAAAACTAACATGGCAGCCTCAATTCTTTTAACGATTTCATTGTGAGGGTCTTGTATGCAGATTTACAAGAACTTGGGTTGTTCACCATCCGACAGAAGCAAGCGATTGATATTGTGGTGATTTTGACTATTCAACCTAAATATAGGAGGCCTTTGCCATTATTTACACAGTTATCTATCTTTCCACCCATCAAAGTGAATGAAAACATAGAGGTATAAGACCGGATGTTGTTAAACAAATCTTTGAGGACTGGAGGTTGATCCTTCACTAATGGAAACACTGTATTGCGCTAATTACAGGACATGGTAAATTTTGGGTTATTTTTTGTGGATAGATTCTTCATTCTCTTGGCATACCAAAAAATAGCACCACAGTACTTGCACTAATATACGTCATCTCCAATATCATCGTATTCTTCAAAAAATAAAGCCATTTTTAAGACAAACAAATTTTCATACAGTTGCAAATAAAGAATGTATAAATACATAGCACCACCAAAATAAAAGCAATCCAAAAAAATCTAAATCAAACAATACAAAGGATCTAATGTTGACATATTACAAATTCTTTAATATCAACAAAAAGAATTTTAAACTATCATTTATATTGTAGGGAAAACAGAAAAATGATTACATGCGATTAAGAAATTAGAACACTCGATATCATCACCCGAATTATGCAAAAGATATAATTAACAATCGTGTATATATACATATATACACACACACATATATGACCAAACAAAAATGTACTTTATTTTATTTTACATACCATCGAACAATTTAGGGGCAATTTCATCTCCAACTCATTAATTAAAATTTTAAAGAAAAACAAATTCGATAAAGAATTTGATACCATAAAAACATGCCTAAATGATAAAATTAAATAATGAAAATTGGAAAAATACAACATCCTACAGAAAATGTAAAAAAGCTAATAACAAGTACAATTTAATAATAATACTCACAAAAATTGGAAGAATCACTTTCATCATCCACATTATCCATGTTGCTCGGACCAACACGATCATTTCTACCAATTGTTACTATAAAATGAGATGAACTACCAACCACACATTGAGTGGTGTTATTGCCCGAGTTATGAATGAAAGTGTTATTCTCAAAACCTTTATCACGTGACATTATGTCATTAACCAAATGTTAAACCATGGACAAAGGAAAAAATTATAATTGGTGACATTTAAAAAAAAAATCTATAGAAAACTTTTAACTAAAAATTACATAATAAAAAAATGAATAATCTAAAGATAAAATATAAAATCTATATATTATATAAAGTAAGGTTTAATTGGCAGTTATTTAATTGGAAACAGTTAATAAGACAACATTTCTCTACAACTACCTAATTCACTGTTACGTATTAAAAATGCAAGTATTAAAAATAATTTATCTATTGCTTCCTGCTAGAATAATAGCTAATTTTATAAATATAGATTTCATTACATCCAAAATTTAACCATTTTTTCTACATTCCTCCAACTACAGAAAAAAATTAAATAATAAATTTCTCCTAAAATAATTACAATCACTCGCGATACTACGCATACTACTATAATTTTGTAAAGAAATTATAAATATGAAGTCACTATATACCTACTATTGCAGTTGTGGGATAATTTTCTAGCAACACATAAAAAAATTTAATTAACCAACATGTTTAATTTAGAGAAATTAAAATACAATAAAAAGAAATATAGCACAAAGAACATTTAACTTCAGTTAAATCACCACTAAAAATGAGGGCAGTTATACAATATGGGCAAACATGTGAATAGTAACTGAGCATTGACTTTAAACGTGGAGGCATGATTAGTAATTGAATTCAATAGTTTCTTATAAATTAACAACACCTAGAAAAAAGTTTCACAATTCTTATTAAGCTTTCACTTGGGAAAACACTATTCATGGGCAACACTCAGAAAAAATCTACACAACACATTTACAGCAAAAAATTCAGAATACCAATATTTCGCCATGGCTCATCAATCAGAGCTTTTAAATGTCGTATCACCACGCCGCTATGACTGGGGAATCAAGGTTCGATGTGTTCAAAAATGGAGGGTACCAAGGAAAAGTTTGGAATTTGTGTTTTCAGATGGAGAGGTTTAAATCAACTATCAGGTCACCTAGGGTTTGAGCTATATCTCTATCTTCTACAAAAACTTAGGGCAATTACTCCGGGATCCAAAATGTGCACTCTCTCTCAAGTAGATACACAATTCACAAAGTATTCAAATGGAATCAAGGTCAAAATTAATCACACAATGGATTGACCGACAATTTAAAACCATAAGGACCTATTCTGTTAGACATTTTCCACCTGTTTTCTATTTTCGATTTTCAAAAACGGCGAAAACACGTTCTGTCGCCTTGTTTTCAAAAATTGTTTTTGAAACATTCCCAAATTTTTGTAAAGCAATTGGAAAATGCAGATTTCACGTTTTCACCATTTTCTTGCCAAACCCACCAGATTGAGAAAACACAGCATTTTCCACGCTTTCCACTTAATGGGCCATTTTTGAGTTAAAAAAATAAATAACCACGAGAAAAACAGGCAGATCCTCGTTCTCAGAAAAAAGGGAAATGCATCCACCACATCCTCATTCTCTCTCTGGAGATTAAGCCTCACTATTTTCTAACTCTTCCACCAAAGGTAGGTGTTCTCTATTGTTTTCTCGCTAGATCTCTCCCTCACTCTCTGAGTCTATGCATTTATTGATAAATTTTCAGATTCAAACTCTAGTTGGGGTTTAGGTGTTGCAAAAACTTTGTCTGTAAATTTGTAGGCTTGTGTTCTCGGTAAGATTCACTTGCGTTGAAATATAGTGAGATGAACTAATGAAATGTTGGTAATTTATCACAATTACATGCTTAATTTTTGTTATGATATGGAAAATGGGTAGATCAATTCACTTATTTGGGATTACACTACAAAAATGGGGGTGAAGAAGATGATTTGACGATCTGTAAATTCCCAAAATCTGATTCTTAAGCCCCTATCATAACATATTTGCGGCATCTACTTCAAGCACAAGTAATATTGTTCCATAGAATGTGCTTGGTCATCTATGAATGCCATACGAAATTATCCAGAAGGAAAATTGGGTCTTTAAATGGAGTATTAACTTTCTCAAGTTTGAAGCTATTTTAGTGTTAGAACTCCAAAACATTTTAAAAGGAAAAGTAAGACCAAATAACCAAATTTTAAAAGGAAAAGAAAGACTAACTGCAGATTGTAATAACTTTGATGGCATTTGAACGTTTGATTTACAATCAAAGTTGAATAAAAGCTTTATCTTTGATGCAAAGATTTGAGATATATAAGTCAGTTGCAGGAGGTTTTTGCCAATTGCCACACTTCCAAAATTGAATAATTAACTTTATCGCCTTATATCAATACTATCGAATCTGTGTCTATGTTGGTCATTGTATCATAACTCCGAAAGTGCATGATTAATGGCATAAAATATGAGTCATTTTCAACAAATAAGAAATTACTTATGGCGATAAATAATAGCAAGTTCATATTAGTAATAGTAACAAGTTGAAGTTTGTTAGAGTAGACTATAGCTTTTGCGAGTTAGACAAAACACATTGCAACAATGAAGTATTAAATGGACATCCAGATGTGTGCTATAGTAATTTTCTGATGCAAAATCATCTGTTTTGGAATTTTTGTAACACTTTGAAAGAAAATGGCCTTTTGAAAGATGGGAAGAAGGTGACTGTTGAGGAAGGGGTAGCAATGTTCCTCATGATTGTAGGACATACTACTCGATATAGAATTGTGGGTGATAGATTCCAACATGGAAATCATACGATCTCCATTTGGTTTAAGAGAGTCTTACCGGTGGTTTGTACATTGGGTACTGAGCTAATTTGCTTGACAAACAGCAGAGTTGTACATGAGCGCATATTGTGAAAATATTCTTACTTTAAGAATTGTATTGGTGCAATTGATGGAACTCATGTGGTAACTTGCGTACCTGTATCTAGACAGACTTCTTTTCGGGGAAGGAAAATAGATGTGACACAAAATGTAATGCTAGTATGCGATTTTGACATGAAGTTCACATTTGTATATGCTGGATGGGAGGGAACAGCTAATGATTCTCGAGTTTTTATTGATGCCATTACAAAAAGCTCAAACGGATTTCCAATGTCATGTCGAGGTATATTATATTACTTTTATCTAATGTAGAGACATATGTTTGACATGCAATTTATTTATATTCATTTATACTTGTAGATTAATGGACCTTGTTAATGCTGGCCATCCAAATATACCTGGCTTTCTTGCCCCATATTGAGGATGTCGATACTATTTGCGTGATTATTTTGGGAGAGGAAGATTGAGGGAAAAAGAAGAGTTGTTGAATTATAGACACTCCTCCTGTCGTAACATAATTGCCCGTAGCATTGGAGTATTAAAGGCCAGGTTTCCTATATTGAAGTTTATTAGCAACTTTCCATTTATTAGGCAAAGACACATCCCTGCTGCATGTTGTACAGTGCATAACTTTATTCGGAATGAGCACGCATTAGACGACTTGTTTATGTAGTATTCAGTGGACTATATGATCTTTGATGACGTGCCAGAATCGAGTCAAGCTCGAGAGCCCGTACAATTCGATTCCAGTCAAACGGCACAAATGGGACTATTGCGGGATCAAATCGCAACCCGAATGTGGAATGATTACTCAAGGATGGCTACATGACTTTGTTGGTTTCGTTGTTGAGCTGAACTAGCGTTTAGTATTTTGTTGAACAAAACTCCTATTTATATTTATTTAGATGACTCTCTAATCCTATATTTTTTTCATGCATACAATCCTTATTTTTATATAGTCAATGATATTTGGGCATTTGTATTTCATTGCTTCAATATAAAATAATAATTCGATATTAAACAATTTTCATAGCCACACGTTAAAGAATGTTGAAAAGTGTCAAATCAATTACATTGGTGGTTGAAAATAGTAATTGAGAAAATGATTTTATTTATTCTTCCAGTTGTAGCGAAGAGGCTCTAATAGTACTTCTATTTAATTTACAAACAAACTCATTACAAATAATCAAGATAGATTTCTCAAAATAACAAACTAAATGTGTTTTCTAGTTTCCCATTTTCAAAAACTGCTTTCTAGAATGACAAACAAAACACATTTTCAACATTTTCTAAAGTAGCCACCTGAAAACAAAACAGAAACATTTTTGAAAATGAAAACAGAAAATAAAAACACAAATAGAAAGCAACCTAAATATTTCATTGATTAAACTAGGTTAAAATTTATCAATCATTCCAACTTTACAACAACTATCCCATAATATAGGAAATCATAGAAACATATACATACAAAGCACAAATGGAAAGACATGGAAAAACAAAACAAAATTAAAGACAATTTCCTTTTTTTGAGTAAAGTCTTGCTTCTCCAATTCTTTCCACTTTCTCTTGATTTCCTTGTTTCCTCCTCCAAGTGGTGATCCCCAATTCAAGAACCAAAACAAAAGGAAAAGAAAAGAAGAGGAAAAGAAGAAGGAAAAGAAAAGAAGAGAAAAGAAGAGAAAAGAGGAAAGAAAAATGAAGATGAACCTTAACCTAAACTAAGAGCGATATTAATATTGGGAGAAAAAGCCAAAGGAAAAAATCTAGGGGAAAATCATATTCTGAAATAATGTTCAGGGGAAAAACTATGTGGAAAATTTGGCACACTCCAAAAAATACGTTTGACTTTTTTTATTTTCTTTTTTATTTTCTTGAATACACATCAATACACATTTTTTTTATAAACAAAAAAAAGAGAAAAAATTGTGGGCATTTTGGGAGAGGGGCTATTCTCTAATTTGGCCCCAACTTTAGAGAATAGCCCCTAAGTTTGGGTTTTTATACTCTTGAAAATCATACATTATTTGCATTTGTTGAGCGGAAAAATTCGAATTTAGGTATTTTCACCTAACATGAATTGTGCTCTAAGGAATGGAATAACGAACTGGGGATGATTTTGTGTTGTATATGGAGCCAAATTCGTATGATTGTCCCCAAAAAGATGGTGAAGATCAGGGGTAGAAAAGAGAAGAAAAAAATGCATTTTTGCTGGTTCTAGTACACGTTACGATCATATAGAAATCATTTACGGTCGTACAAATGTTTCTGTCCAATTTTTCAACATGTGCAAGTTTTAGTATTTTGGCCATAAGTTTTGATCCCGATTTCCAATTGAGTCGATTCAAATTGCGTTGGAAACTAGACTCAATTACCGACAACTCTCTAGTTGATTTTCTCCTCCAACCCAAGTTGTATCTTTATAAAATGGTCCTCTTTAGATCGAACGGACGTTCGGTCTTCCATTAGGTTTAAGAATCGAACCATTTGATAGCCAATTTGGTTATTTTCGATTCGCTTGTGCATAAACAAAGCTCTCAAATATGAACTCAGCTCGGGAATAAATCCGGATTGTGCTTTTGAGCATTCTTCTCTTCGTAAATTGCAACGGAAGCCTCTAACTTCTAAAATATTGCATTTTAGTCTCCGACTTTAGATTGTTTTAACACTTTAAGCCATTTTTGCACCTTTTCACCTCATTTCCTCCACAATGAGGAATTTGTAACTAAAACACAATGAAAACACCTAAATATGAGTAGAAGTCCACTCCAAATGAAAAGTAAAGAGACATTAATAAGGGTACAAAACACATACTTATCAATCAGTCATTCGCAAAATTATTCTAATTTGAAAACTTATGATTTCATTCAGTGGACTCTTTTAGAGGGTAAACGCATTCAAGTAACAGCTAAAGGTAAGGAAATTGAAAAGGTTGAGAATAAGATTGTTGAAAAAGGCATTTATATGCCAACGAACTTTGGCGACATCGAAAATGTGGGCAAATATCGATCTACGTGCCACAGTTACAAACTAAACTTCAGCCCAACAACTTTTGTCACTGATTTGAGTTCAATTGATTTCCCAGTCCACTTGTATTATTTCAAAATAGTTTCAAAAATTGAAACCAGGGCATATGAAGGGGAGAATACTGTCCTGTTCGGTAAGGATTATATCAAAATTATATTAGCAAATTTTTGTTAATATATGCAAAACTTATAACTATGCAAACCTTTCCTAGATTTTCGGGGAAAAATCATACATGTTAAAGAGAAAATCAATTGGACTTCTGCCAAAAGAAGATTTGACATTATTATAAGAGATGTCAAGTTAGTTAAAACAATGTCTTTTTTGTGTTTGTTTTATTTTTGAGAATAGTTGACTATGCAGATTTCACACATGCAAGAAAAGAACAGAGAATGCACATTCTGGGAAGACTACGCAGCGGTGGTTGAAGATTATTTCCGTATCAATGACAACAAGAAAAAACATATAGTGCTATTCATGCAGATGGTAAAAGCAAAACTATTCAATGGTAAGTCTAATATAATTTTAGTTGAAAAATGCTATATTTTCAATATATTACTCATTCATTATCAATGCAGGGACCTACACAATATCGAACACATATGATGCTAAATAAATCATATTGAATGAGGATATTCCAAAAATTCTTGGCTTCAAAAGGCAGTAACAGCCTATGTTACTACATTTTACTTGCTTGTGCACATAAACAACCTATACTAATTATTTTTACGGTATTGTTTTATTTCCAGTTTAAACATTACAAACCTTAATTGCCATGAAATCACTGTGGTCAACGATAATGTTGAACTTGCTATAGAAAATGGCCTAGGGCATCCAGAGACTAAAATATTTGAAATAGTTAATCTTATTTTGATAGAAAATGTTTGTTTTGAGCACGAACCTACTATTGGTGACATTAAAAAAGTTTTATAAGAAATGTATATGCAATGTTATCAAATTTTTTGATGAACCCGGTTATTTACATTCTGGAAAAGAGATATATGGGTTTCAGGACACGTTACTTCAATACAGTAAGAGAAAGATTGGTCATACTTGGCATGTAGAACTTGTGTTAAAAAGGTTCAGAAACAAGTTGGTGGGTACTTGTGCAAAAATGACAAAAAGTATGAAAAAACCCAGTCCAGACGTTCAGGGTACGTGAAACAGTCGCTGATACAACAAAAGATGCCACATTTCTGCTTTGGGATAGGGAAGTCAGACAACTTACAAATCAAACACTAGCTAACTAGAGAAGCAGAGTAAGAATGGTATGCCTCATCTAATTTAATTTTACATTTCAACTATCTGTCTTTTAACAAACAATGCTAAACATAGTTTGAGGACGAATACCAAGATTCAAAGAGCAAATCAATAGACAACACAAATTGGCCAGTTGAAATCCTAGACATGGCAGGCAAAGTCTGTATCTTCAAACTCAAAATCACTAACGAAAACATTAATGGAAGAGATAGGGTTTGTTTCATTAAAAGACTATCAAAAGACAAGGAGTTAATCACAAAATACAAAGTGGCAAACCATGCAGTGTACCCGGTAAGTGTCATATTCAACACGTTTATAGTTATAAGCATTCAAGTTCTGATTAACTTATTATTTTCTAAATAACAGGAAGTGATAGATTTGGAGTTGTTAACCGACCCAATTGAGTCTGCCAACAATGGGCCTAGCACACCACTACCAAATTCGAGCTCAAGAGCCACTGATGATGGCACAATTTTAGCCCAACAATCATACTCCAACAAGTTAAAGAAAGTTAAAATTGAGAGAGACTAATGTTCCAACTCATACTGATATATTGTTTTAGTGTTTACTATCTTCAGAGTAGTTCAGTGAATATGATTCACTGTTATTTTCTGTAGACTTGGTAACTCACAACAGTTAATATAATGCATTGTTCTTTAACCTAGCTCCCACATTGTCTTTTAAAATTCAAGTACAATATTTGTAAATAGTTGTTTCAATTTCCTATTCTAAGAAGATGTGAACCATTAAACAACTTGTGAATCATATGCATGTCAATTCAATTTGAAAATTTCAAAGTTTGTAATCATTACAAAATTTCAGAAAGGTGAGAATAAGACATGTAGACAGATAATTTACAAAGTTTGTGGAGTTCAAAACAAGATAACTACAAAATAAAAATTAAAGTTTTTTCAAGTACTTATCGACAAAATAAAAAATAATACTCAAATAAGTAAATTACTTCAAAAAGTAGATAAGTGTTAAACTAAATAGATTCAACACATTTTTACTAACATCATACTATTTTATGTACTTCAATTATTTCAATTATATATATAAAGGACTAATTTCGTCTACATCCAAAGTATTAACTATAACTGAGTAAGTGATTTAGTATAATTGGTAGCAGCAGACGAAAATAGATATAAGGACACATGTATTGTTTCCTAGAACTAGGTTGATGTCAACAACTTTTTTGCGTATAAACTTTTAGCATTAAATATAACTGACACCATTACCATGGTATTATAGTAGTATGATACTGGATCCATGTAATCATATGAAACTGTTAGGTAACTACCCACATTGACTGAAACTAAGTAGTATAATACACCTTTGAATAGTCCAGATCAATCATTTAACCAAGCAAACATTACTCAGAATTAATAACAAACAAATAAACACAGCTCAAACTAAATAGCCCAAACACAAGAAATCAAGCATGGATAAGGTACTTGAGAGTTCAACAAGGCAGACAAAGCTGCAACCATTGGCAGATTCAGGTAACCATTCTTAACAATTTTTATAGATTGTTAACATTGCTGTGTACATTAGGCATGCGCTCCTAAGAAGTAATGGAAAAAGAACGATGTAAACAGAATTAAGAATCAATTAGGTGAGGCTCAATCTTCCAAATCCAATAAAACTAACAAAGTAGAAGGTAAATGCGGACAATATACAAGTATTGTTTCATAGTTTAGAAATTCACGGTCCTATAAATATAAGGTTATCTAACATATTAATTACCTTCTTTATTACAATTGAACAGCAACACTCGAACAAGGCAACGCAGAAGGCTAAATTCAAAAACTAAAAATCAAGGACAACTAAATGCTTGGGTGTATTAATCAAACACACGTCTTGAATGCAATGACAAAACTCTATGAGATTCCTATTACCGGATTATCTTCCAATTTAGTGCTACCTATACGGGTTCAAGTCTTGGAACATGGGTTGACATTAGGTTCACTTTCAATGTTCCTAACTATTTTCCCATTATGAGTTAATTATGAGATTACTACCAATATTCATTTATAAATATTTCTCCAAACAAACACGGCATAAGACAACTTTAACTTTGAAATAAATATTGAAAAATTAAGCAAAGAAAGAGTAAGTGGTGTAAAATTACCTTAAAAGTGGAAGCCCTTAATGATAAGGTGCATTTTTCTGGCTGGATTAGGCATTGTACATGGGGGTCTTCTCAAAATTACAAATAAATCTTACTCTATTAACTTCCATACATGACCAACTATGAAATGGAATTGAAAATTAAGTGACAACACCATATTTTCCTAGATCTATAAATTACATTGCTTTTACATCAAAGATGATATTAAAAAATAAAAATTAAAAAAAAAGAAAGAGAGAAAAAATTCATATACCCCAATGTACAAAGGAACATACGCATGCATTTCTCCAACGAATTATAAGATCTTTTCCAAAGTTTACAAAATAAGAGAATAATTAATATAAATTGTTAAGGAAAAAAAATGAGGAAAACACTTCAACTGCATTGCACATATGTATATTATTAGAGATGACAACGGGTTGGGTTCGGGTGGGGTCAGTCAATTGCGTGGCCGACCCACGGGAATTTTTCTGACATAAATCGGACCCGCGACCTACGAACAATCTGGTTGGGATCGGAGCTGGTCAGCCTATTGATCCGAATATTTTGTTTTGGTTGTTTGGTCAGTTGGTAGAATATACACTTTTCCCTGCACATTAAAGACATTGTGTGATTAGAAATAAAAATATACGTGAGAGTAAATAATGTAGTATAAAAGAAAACGTTATAATAAAAAATACTTGTAAATTCGTCAAAACTCACATACTCCACCTAACTAAAATGTGACTTCTATGCATGGATGCGTTCACATATTCATCTTTCAACTCAACTAACATTTCTAGAGGCTAATTAGGCAATTCTACAAAAACAATGTTTAATTTCTCCTCCCAATAACTACTTTCTCCAAAATCTATACACTGCAATAAATGTAACAATTTGGACCCTTGATCTTTGAAATTAGAAAGGGCAAAAAAAAAAAAAAAAAAAAAAGGGCTAGCTCAAGTCGGAAAAATTTCCCACCTATTCAAGGCGGGTCACCGGTGGGTTCGGGGCAGGTCGGACCATTTTTTCATCCTTATATATTATACATACATACTAAAAACAAAACTAATCTAACAGTGGCTGTAGTGACCGCGAATTTCCTTAAATGAAAAATATTTAATTAAAGTAAAATCTCAAACGTGTCGCTACAACTTCACCTATAGAGTTAAACTGCGCACGCTCGTCTAGTTAAAATTTTATAAAATTTACTATTATATTGAATTATTTAAAATGAAAACAAAAATAATAATTTATAATATATATATTTATTTATTTATTTTCAATTTACGTTTGAGGACCAAACTTTAGAAATTATTCGTTTTAGATCCAATTAGAGGCCCATTTGTAGTCCAATTCTATTTCTTACACTCTAAGAAAGCCCATTTAGAGTGTAACCTAGTTCTTACCCTACGTATACAACTTAAAGTTATTTTTCAAATACCTAGCCTCTCTATCCTCCCCTCTCTCCCCCAAATAGAACACTCTAGATCATCTCACTCTATCCCATTCAAGGAACCAACCACCACTAGAGGTAAGATTTCTTGATGTTTTAATTCTAATTTCTATTGGTACTTTTGTTATTTTAAGTTTTTAATCACCTATTTGTGTTTTCACTTGATTTTCTACACAAAGAAAGATAAAGATACGTATATACATATATACACGCACCACCACCGGCCACCACCTTCGCCAGCCACCACCACCGCCGACCACCACCATTTCCACCACCTAGAACACCATCATCATCATCATCTCAACTCACACACACACAATCGCATATATAAACGCATATATACATACACCATGCGCATGAAGTCGGCCCACACATCAACCTCGTCCAAAACTCGACTTTAATTCACAAAAATCACACCTACACCTTCCTCTCTGTCCCTAGAACATGGCAGTATAGTTTGATTTCAAAAATTTTCAACAAATCAAACCAATTTTGAAAATACCCAAATTTCTACCTAAGTTTCAATCCTTGATTTCTCCCTAAATACTCAACCATTTTTCAATCAAAGACCACCACTAGGTTCACCACACTTCACTTCACCTTTTCCGACCAAAAATGGTCGGAAAGCACTGAAAATCGAGAGTGTGAGAGACCCGAGAGAGAGAGAGGCGAGCGTGAGAGAGTCGGGTGAAAGGGATGAAGATCCGGCCCAACCCGATTTTAAATCCGAAATTTGCAAACAAGTCCCTCTATTTTATTATTTGTTTTAAGTTGATCCCTAAAGTTTATTTAATTTTCAAGTCCCCAACTTTCAATTGATACAATTTAATCCCTAAATATTATTTACAGCTTTAACCCCCTATTTTATTTATTTTATTTAAATGAGCCCTCAAATTTTATTTAATTTCAAGTCCCTAACTTTCAATTGTTGCAATTTGACCCCTAAACTTTTATTTCACTTTTAATCCTTCAATTTCTTTTTCATATTTAATCTAACCCCCAAAATAGTTTTAGTTCACTTTTATTGCATAATAGGTCCTCAAACTATTAAATTCTTTCAAATTGATCCCCAAAGTTTTATATTCTTTCCATTGTGGTCCACAAACTTCTATATTACTTATAGATACTTAATATTTAAGAATATGAACATAAATTAAACTCGTTATTTGCTAGACGAGGCGCATTTTGACGGACTAGAGGACTGATTTCTCACCGTTAGTAAGCTCAATACTCGGCTAAAGGTTAAGGTAGATCCCTTTTCTAAAAAGTTTCTTTTAAATGTGCGCAATCGCAATTAATATTATTATAAATGCTGCATGTAAATGTTATGTGATGATAGGCTTTTTAGCCTACTTTTGACGTGCTTCCTCGGCACTATGACGTTAGGCTCTTTGCCTAATTACGACGTGATTTAATAGCATTATGACGATAGGTCTTTGGCCTAATATATTATAATGACGTGCTATTAATCACTATGATGACGCACGATTAAGAGGATGATGAACGAACTTGTATTTTATACTGTCGTATTTTATGAAAATGATGATTATGTGCATTTATTTTGTAATATATATTAATTGTGGTGCTGGGATCTCATCGAGTATTTAAAATACTCACGATTTTCTCTATCAAATGAAAAAATTGCAGATTAAGGAGCCGGAGGCTTGGCGAGGCATGGGAATCTCTTAGGGACCTTTAAGTAAATTCGTTTTAATTACATTGACAATTGAGTACTTATAACTGTTGAAGTAATGGCTATTGAATATTTTGAATTTACTAGTACTTTAATTGGATGTTTTTGAGGACAGTGTTGAAACTATCGTGAGACACTCTTTTGATTTTATTAATTTAAATAAATTTCTGCATTTTAGCTATTTGTTATCTTTCCGCATTTATTTATATTATAAAAAAAAATGGTTAGTTTTGAAAGAAAGAACTAGCGTTCCGAGTTCTTCGAATTCGGGGCGTTACAGTGGCTAATGCAATTTCGTACATCCTAAACAAAGACCTAATATATCGAAACATACTAAATGAGTTAATTAACCATGATTATAACAACTACTTATTTAAGTCGCATTCCTTGAAAACTCATAGAAATAATGTTTTTTTTAATTTCTTATAAAACTATATCATAAAGCTCATAGAAAATAAAAATGTAATCCTTTAAAAAAACTAGCAAATCTGGAAAGACACTTTACCGGTGCA
Organism: Jasminum sambac; assembly: GCA_018223645.1. Classification (NCBI taxonomy): domain Eukaryota; kingdom Viridiplantae; phylum Streptophyta; class Magnoliopsida; order Lamiales; family Oleaceae; genus Jasminum; species Jasminum sambac. The sequence goes on from CP073647.1 coordinate 23,648,530, forward strand.
TCATGGTTTTGTAGTAGGAACAATTTTGATAGAAATCTTACATACAAACGGTGGCAGATGGCGCTGGAAAAATCATCTTCACAGTATTTTTTTCCCGACATAATATATAGGTTTAAAAGCGAACATATTTATTATCCTTATTGGAATAAGCATACTAATATGATACTAATAAACGAAATTATAAACCATAATATTAAATTGAAATTAGTTACTAACTGTAATAACAAAACATACATTTTCTCAGTATGAAAATCAATGTTGTGTTAACAACACACAACTTTATTAGAGATATTGATGTTATCCAGATCTAGTGTTATACAACATTGTTTGTTGAAATGGACCGATATTTTTTTTTTCTATCAGATCATATCAAAATCTACATTATTGTTGGAAAAAAATGATAAAACACGTTAAATAAAATTAAACAAACTTATACCACACAATGAAAATTTCAGCTACGATGATATTCATACCTATATGTAGATCTGGACTACATCTTTGTGAAAACTCAAATCGTGAGAAATAAAAGGCATAAATGGCGACATTCATAGCTACGATGAACAAAATTTTTTGGCTATGATCATTTTCATAGCTATATGTAGATTTGAAAACACAATTTCACCTTCGCAAAAATTCAAATTGCAAGAAAAAAGAAAATATTAAAAGGCAAAAATGCAATAGAAATTTTAGCTATGATCATATTCGTAGCTATAAGTGGATCTGGAAACACAAAATTTCACCTTTGCAAAAACTTAAATCACAAGGAAAAAAATATTTAAAGGCAAAAATGCAACAAATACCAAATGTTTTAGATCTTCTTATATCCCATGCTTTTCTAGATCATAACCAGATTTTCTTTGTTTCATGATACAGATCTGAAACAAATATCATCAATGGGAGAATCTTAAACCTCAAAATGAAATAAATTTTTTTTATTTCACTCTAAGATATGAACAAATAATACATTGGTGAAATTAGATCGAAACCAAATATGAAATTAAAAATATAAAATTGAAAAAAAAAATCAGTAAACAAAGCGCAGAAAATTTTTACTAGAAGAAAATGCATAAAATTTTCACCGAAGTGTTGGATCGAAAGAAAAGATGAAGTGTCTTGGCGGAACTTTATGTGAGAGAGTGTGGGTGGAGGTATAGTATATGGGACGAGAAAAATTGGGAGCTTTGTCTGAGAGAGTAAGGAACACTGGGATGGTCTAAAAGGAACTTTAGGGTTAGATGTTTTTATATGGGTGGTCTAGATCCTTCCACTACTTGGGCTTTGATGGGTTTCATAAATACACATAGGGCTCATTTATATAATGGAAAAGTGGAGTGGGTTGTAGTTAAATAGAGTTGGGCTCATTTATACAATGAGAGAGTGAAGTGGGTTGTAGTTAAATATTGAAGATGTGTTTGGCATGAAAAATTTAAAGTGGTTAAGAAAATTTTAATAAATTTAAAGAAACGTTGTGCTATCTTTCAGAAAAAATACAGCTTACCTTTCGCGGGCGTTGCCCTCTCGACCCCGTCGCAAAGTGGCAAACATAAGTTGAGGCTGTTGGAAATTTATTTCCAATAATAATTTTGTGGGCGACATATTAATATTAATTATATCAGTTATTCAATTTAAGTAGGCTAAATTAAGTGGTCTAATTAAGAGAAGATTATAGACTACTGAATTTGATGTGGGCTGAATAAGTAGAGACCAATAAAGGTCTGGTTGAGTCTTTATGGGAGATTCCAATTAGTCCCTATATATCGGCACCTCTGGTCATGGTCCCCAATACCCGAAATTACAATAGTCTCCTTCTCTCCATTAGGAAGAAAGACATCAGGTCCCATAATAAGGAATAAGGAAGGTTTGGTTGAGGAAGGCTCTAGTACCACTAATTGCTCGTTCGTGCAGTCATTCAGTCTCAGATTTCGGCATCAAGTTCAACGATTGCTGCAATGGATCCAGGTATTTTCTATACCTTTGTGATACTTGATAATCTGACACGGTGATGATCTTGGTGATTAAATTAGTTGTGTAATTAAATATTAAGAAACGATTCTAACAAATGGTATCGGAGCAATCATCGTTGTTAGATTATTGGGAATTAAATTAAAGTTTTTGGTCATCAATATACATACGAGTATTCAATCCTTGTAACTACATGTATTACGTCTAGATTTGTGTACGTGTGATTTATAAACCTACCTCGAAAATTATGCACATATTCAAATTGTGTTCAACGAATTAACATGTTCTGTGCGATTCAAGGTAGCCGGTTGAAAAATTGAATCTTTAAAATCAATTCTTTATTGATGAGCATATGTGTGGGGCTCGATGCATGACTTTTGGACAATAACATATAAATTTTGTGTACAATAGCATGAGAGAGTTGTCAAAATGGATAGAGAACCTCTTATCTTTTCTACTTTTTTCAATCAAAAAACCCTTGGATCAATATCAAAGAAAGCCTCATTTGAATGAGGTAAAGTAAAAAAACAAATCAACAAACCTATGGGTCGGAAATAAATAGATCCACTTTACTGAATTCTATTTGTTCGATACACTGTTGTCAATATAATTCTATTTGTTCGATACACTGTTGTCAATATAAAAGTTGAGAAAAGAATACAATGGAAAAAAAATATCGGATTATTAATCTATTCCATCAATCTAAGTGGAATAAGCAAACTAGATTCCTTCTTGGTTAGTCAAATTCCAAGGAAAACCGCATAATTGAAAGAAATGAAATGTCCGAATTTCAGATTCATATGATCAATAAACTAAGGTTTTGCTTTTATTGACCATGGAATTCGACAAAAGCAATGAGAAATAGATAGGAATAAAGCAGGATCAGGATGAAGGGGGAAAAAGAGTAGAGAAAAATTATACAAAGTTATATACAAATCACTACCCCCCTTGTTATTTCTTTAATTGAATTTCGTTTGATTAGGTCGAAGTTCCTTAAAAACTTCCGCCTTCTTTAAAATATCCTGAACAGTTCCTGTAGGTTGAGCACCTTTTTCAAGGAAATATAGAATGGCAGGAACGTTTAAATAAGTTTGATTCTTTATTGGATCATAAAAACCCACCTTTCGAAGAGCTTTTCCTTCTCTTCGGGATCGAACATCAATTGCAACGATTTGATAGACGGCTCATTGGGATAGATGTAGATGAACAAAACCTCCCCTAGAAACGTATAGGAAGTTTTCTCCTCATACGGCTCGAGAAAAAATGATTTGATTCGAAGTTTTGTCTATGTATGGAATTCTAATAAATGACAAATGCGCCTAGAAAATAAATTAGACTATGATTTAAGTCTTTTTATTCTTCTTCCTTCTTGAAAATCAAAAAGAAACCATTCGTACTCATAACTCAAGTTGGATAACTTTCAAATAGCTTAAAGGAAAAAACCTTTAATCAATTTCATTTATTGAGTGGTCTTTACCCCCTTTTGTTTGTCTCGTTTAAAATTCGATTTTGATTCTTCAGTCTGATCCAGTTATTGAGACTATCGAGACAATTAAAATGGTGTTTTCTTGTTCTGGGATCCCTTTTCTTTGTTTTAAATCATTGGGTTTAGACATTACTTCGGTGCGCTTCTTAATCCTTTCAAAATGGCAGCAACATACCCTTTTTGTGATTTCTTTTTATCAAAGAATCCTACGGGCAGTTGATTTCCGCGTGATACACTTTGGATCCTTTCCATTTCTATATCGAAGATATATTTACGAAGTTGTTCCAATTTATTGATTGGCATTAACCTTAGATCCTTGCCCCCGAGAAATGAATTAATCCTTTCTACTCGAGCTCCATCGTGGACTATTTACAACCCAAGACTAGGAAACAAAAGGAAAGGGTTCGCGAAAAACAGAGCAAGCGATGTCGAGGAAAGAGGGCCGTCAATCTTATATCTAATTATAATAACCTGAAACAGAAAATCGGTATGTATAAAGAGACGTAAACTTCATATAATTATATTAATTATATAGAAAATGATAGCGGCTATAATAAACCACAACAGATCCATCCACCAAGTCGCACGTTGCTTTCTACCACATCGTTTCAAACGAAGTTTTATCATAGTAGTCCTCTTATCTGGAACCGGTATAAAATTGATTCAATCATTGAATCATGAATAGTCATTGGTTCAGTTGTACATAGACATCGTACTCTATACTTTTTCTTCTATTCTATTTCTATATAGGATCTGTGGATTGTGTGGATTCTATAGGATATGTGGATATGTGTAAAGATTTTTCTGAAGAAGTCTTAGCAAGACACTATCTTTAACATATATATGTTAAAGAAATAGATAAACGAAGAAATAAGTTCTTTTTGAGTCTGCAACTTCAAGTGACTCAATAGGATAGATTGACCTATTTCCTACTTTTTGAGTACCAAAGATTCAACTTACAAGGAATCATTCGAAATATTTATTAAAACTATTTCGAATGGAAAAAGGTTCCTATTTAGACATCATTATTTGATTTAAAGAAAAATAGTAAGGATCACGTTTAATCATCTTAGGGAAGATAAGTCTTTTTTTTTGAATTGACCCATTCCTGATTTCAAATAGATAAATAGATTAGATAAAAGAAGAAAGAAATCCCATTTTTTTTTTCATGAGATGGACAAAAACGGATGTAAGGGAAGATTTGAATCTTTATTCTTTTCATCTGATTGCGAAAATAAAAACCGAAAAAATAGGTAGGGGTTTGCGTATCCATCAGATAGACTGAACAATTGTCACTGTTATAGATATTCTATAATACTCAATTTAACTAATTGAAGTTTAACTAATTTAAGGGATCCCAAACCTTTTTCACAAAAACCGAAAGACTATTGTCATGGAAATAGAAGGATACATATAAGCTAAACGTTTCCTCATTTTATATGTATTTTGTATGGATTTTGTTTAACATGAGTTGAGTAAGATTTCAATAATAAATCTTGTTATAAAGTCATAAAGTGAATATAAGGGATAGGATAAATCACTCCTGCCTCAATCCAATCGTTACATAGATTTACAACTCTTCATTATAGCCAAACAAAAAAATAAAATACCTAAAAAAAATAAGAAAATGAGATTCAAAGAAAATATATATATCGATTCCATAACATATATAACATATACATATATAAATAACATGGATATGTTATTTATATGTTATTTGATCATTTTGGAATGAGATTTGGAGAGACAGAGATATTTAAATTAATACTGATTAGCTCCTATCCACTCCCCTATTCTTTCTATTCTTTCTATGGGAATGATAGAGCATAAATAAAAAAAGGAATCCTGGGCGGATTTGCAGATGAGGAATTAGCATACCGGCTCGCTTTCATCCTTTCCCGTTCGTAGTCCAAGGAAAACTCTTTTTAGGAGGTCTTGCAATAGCAAGGGGGTAGTTCATACTTTAGAACTCTAACTCGAATCTTTTTTGACTCCATAAAAAAAAAAAAAAAAAAAAAGAAAAAATAGCCAAAGTGATACAAAAAGAACCCTGATCGGCTTTTGAGTCTATCTATAAGAGAGGAGATCCTATGAAAAATGTAACCGATTCTTTCGTTTCTTTGGGCCACTGGCCATCTGCCGGGAGTTTCGGATTTAATACCGATATTTTAGCAACAAATCTAATAAATCTAAGTGTAGTAATTGGTGTATTGATCTTTTTTGGAAAGGGAGTGTGTGTGAGTTGTTTATTTCAAGAATAGGCTGGATCCAACCAGCTGGACCTTTTTCCTTTATAACTAGGAAAGATAATGTAGTGACCATGAATTTCATTAAATTAAAATATTTAATTAAAGTAAAATCTCAAACGCGTCGCGACAACTTCACCTATAGAGTTAAAAAGCGTACGCTCGTCAAGTTAAATTTTCTATTATTTACTACTATATTAAATTATTTAAAATCGTAATAATAATAATTTATAAAACATTTATTTATTTTCAATTTACATTTGAGGAGCAAACTTTAGAAATTATTCGTTTTAATCCCTAAAGTTTAGTTTTATAACGATCCAATACCTACCTTAAACCCAATTATAGGCCCGTTTAAGGTCCAAATTTTACTTTTTATGCTATAAGAAAGCCCATTTGGAGGAGTAACCTAGTTTTTACCATATTTATACAAGTTAAGGTTGATTTTAGAAACTCTAGTCTCACTATTTTCCCCTCTTTCCACAATTGGCATCTTCAAGTTCATGCCACTCATTCCCATTCAACAATTCAAACTTCAAGTGGTAAGATTTCTTGATATTTCCATTTATATCGCCAATTTTATTTTGTTGTTCTAAGTTTTTAATCATCCACTTGTATTTTTCACTTGACTTTCTACACAAAAATACGATAAATACATGTAAATGTGCATCACCGCCACCATCACCGCCGCACCACCACCGTCAACCACCACACAACCACCGCCACTTCCACCATCCACATCATCTCGGCCCCAAACACAACAAATAGTATTCTTCATTAACCCACACACGCATATACACGGATATAGACATATATATATACATACGCGCATAGCACACGGTCCAAACTTTCAACCACGCTCAAAAATTCACTTCACAATGCAAAAATTATACCTACACCTTCCTCTACCTCTATAGAACATCGTAGTATAGTTTAATTTCGAAAATTTTTGAAGAATCGATCGAATTTTGAAAATACCCAAAAATTTCCCTTAGTATTCTAGCTTCAATTTCTCCCTATATACTCAATATTTCTTCAAATTGACTTCACAACTAGCTTCACCACCTTCAACTCCACCTTCGAAGCCCTTTTCGCCGGCCGAAAACCGCCGGAGGCCGACGGAAGAGAGAGAGACTGAGCGAGAAGAGAGAGCCGACGAGAGAGAGTGAGAGCCGGGTGGAAGAGAAAGAGATCCGGCCCAATTCATTTAAAAAATCGGAAACTGCAAGCTAGTCCCTAGATTTTGTTACTCCATTTAAGTCGGTCCCCATAGTTTATTTAAATTTCAAATCCATAATTTTTAATTTTTATAATTTAGTCCCTGAACATTATTTACAGATTTAATCCCCCATCTTATTTATTTTATTTAAATGAGCCTTCAAATTGTATTTAATTTCAAGTCCCTAACTTTCAATTGTTGCAATTTGACCCACAAACTTTTATTTCACTTTTAATCCTTCAATTTCTTTTTCCTATGTAATTCAACCCCAAAATTTAATTTCATATTAGTCCCTCATGTTATTAAAATCCTATATTTGAGCCCAAAATATTTTTAGTTCACTTTTATTGCACAATAGGTCCTCAAACTATTAAATTCTTTCAAATTGACCCCCAAAGTTTTATATTCTTTCCATTTTGGTCCGACAACTTCTATATTACTTATAGATACCTTATATTTAGGAATATTAACATAAATTAAACTCGTTATTGATTAGACGAGGTGTACCAATAGCTAGAGGACTGATTTTCACCGCTTAGTAGACTCAAAACTCGAGAGATACTTCAGGTAGGCTCAAAAGACTCATTTTTACTTATCGCGCATTTATTGTTAATTATCTGAACTATATAAGTACTTTTAGTGTGTAATAGACTTGCATTCGGGCCCAAACTTGCCTTCGGGCAAATTACTTGCCTTCGGGCCTAGAGCTGCCTTCGGGCCCAGAGTTACCTTCGGGTATTATATTACAGAGTTTACATGACTATTTGCCTTATATATATATTTGTATAGATGATTAACTTGCGCAGAGCCTACTGAGTATTGTTTAAATACTCACGCCTTTCATTCTTTTACAGATTGAGGAGTTCGGAGGCGTGACGAGACATGGGAGTTCTATTTAGGCCTATTAAATAAATGACTTCACTTCTATTGTTGTTTTGGTAACCCGATGTATGGGATTATATCCTTTTCAAACTCTTGAACTATTTAGTAACTTGTGTTAGATGTTTTGAACGTTTGGTGGTCAAATAATTTTTAAAACACTTTAGATGGTTGTTATATCAAATGAATTTCCGCTTTTAATTATTTATTATACTTCCGCATTTAATATTAGAAAAAAATGGTCAGTTTTAAAGAAAGAACTAACGTTTCGAGTTCTTCGAAGTCGGGGTGTTACAGGTTGGTATCAGAGCGAGTCTATGTTTCTGTAGGCTTGCACATTTTTGAAGTATTTTCAAAACAAATTTTTAAAAATTTAAGAGTTTTAAGTCTTAAGAGCTACCATGATCATCGTCTCTCCACCTACTCCAAGGTAAAGTGTTTATTTATGAAGATTTTGTGATTTATTTTTCCGAATGCATCAGATGAAATATTTTATAAGATAGAGATGAAGCACTTGGATTTGGATAGAGAGAAAAGAAACCGAGTTTGAGCCTAAGCGTGAAATCTCCTAGTGATTAATAAAGCATAACTTTAAATGTATCGCATGATAATTCTAGTCCTCGGAATTGACTTCACGATTTGAAATGCTTATTGACCATTATGTAAGGGTATTTATTTTCCCTCATTGCCTCTATGAATGATGATTTGTAATTGCTAGTAATTGGGACACCAAGTCAGTGTAATGCTTTGAGATAAGGTTGTAATGGATTGTGATGGACTGTAATGGGACTTCAATTCACTGTCATGGGTTAAGATAAGGTTGTAATGGAATGATAGGCCCGATTAAGAAGGAATTGACCTATGTTGTGCTAGATATTCCGAGATTCTTGAGTGAAAAGGGTAAAAGACAAGACAAGTAAGTGTATTCATGAATATCGGTAGTGTGTGATACTAATTGATCATGGATATTGTTGATTTGATTTTGTGCACTCGAGATGAGATTGTTGCATTACATTGTTATAAAGTTTTAATGCAATAGAAAATGTATATATCTCATCGTCTACATTCTGGGTCGCAAATATGCTATTCTATCCTTAAAGTGAAGTTTGTAAGTTTCATACTTGCATGTTATGGTATCCTCAACGGAAAACAATTTGAGATTAAAGATTATAGATTGAGGATAGTTAGTAGAAGCTATGGCTTTAGATTTTCGGATTTTGTACTGAGCATTAAATGTTAAATGGCTTGATTTGAATTATTTTTAATGTTGAATTTGAAAGACTTGATCAGTGGCGAATCAGTTCAAATTGTATAAATTGAAGTTAAACGTATTATTTACAAAATTTGGGTGGCATGTTTATATATCATGTTGGGAACTTCTAATGACAAAGTCTGACGAATTATGCTAGATTGAGGTTGAGAGAGATTTTGAAGAATTCATGTAAAATTTTTATGAGCCGAGTTTTGAGTATATCAAATTTGGATTTAGAGGATTAATTATATAAAATGTGACTGTATGATGATTTTGATTTTAAAGATGTAACGTGATTTTGAGGGTGTGATTGATTTTAAAATTTATTTGGATTTTTGGGATTCGAGGATTTGAAATGTGAGGTAAAAGGTTGTACGGTTGGAGGAAATTGCCTGAGAAAGGTTTCATTCAGGTAAGTGTGTCTCTTTGGGGAGCACATGACTTATTTGTTAAGAAGAATGAGGGCAGTATGAGGATGTGCATTTACTATAGAGAGCTCAACAAGTGGACGATAAAGGATAAGTGCCTTCTCCCAAGAATTTAAGATTTGTTGATCAGTTGAAAAGTGCTTCGGTGTTTTCTCAAAGATTGATTTGAAACTGCGATGCCACCAGTTGAAGATCAAGCCCGCAAACATACCAAAGACAACATTCAAGACACGATATTGGTATTACAAGTTCAAAGTGATGCCCTTCGATCGCACTAATGCACCTACGGTATTCATGGATATAATGAGTCGACCTTTTCATCAGTATATGGACAAGTTCGTCATTGTGTTTATCGATGGCTTATTGATCTGTTCAGGGAGAGATTGGTATGGGAAACATTTGAGGATCGTTCTTCACGTATTGAGGAGAGAGAGGCTATATGCAAAGTTCGAGAAGTGTGAATTTTGGCTCGAAAAAGTTGGATTTTTTGGGTCATATTGTGACGGCCAAGGGCATTGAAGTTGATCCTTCCAAGTTGAAGCTGTGATGAATTGGTCTACTCCTACAAATATTGGGAAAGTAAGGAGTTTTCTCGGGTTAACCGGATACTATCGACAATTCATTGAGGGTTTTTCCAAGATTGAGGGTCCCATGACTCAGTTGACTAAGAAGGGTGTTAAGTTCCATTGGACCGATCGGTGTGAGAAGAGTTTTTAGGAATTGAAGAGTCGATTGGTTACGGCACCAGTGTTGACTATACCCGATGGTACTGAAGGTTTTGTCATTTATTGCGATGCTTCTAAGTATGGATTGGGATGTGTATTGATGCAGAAAGGGAAAGCTATTGCCTATTCTTCGAGGTAGTTGAAGTTGTATTAACAGAATTACCTGATGCATGACTTAGAACTTGCAGCCGTAGTACATGCTTTGAAGACTTGGCATCATTACTTGTATGGGAGTAAGTGTGAGATTTACACAGATCACAAGAGCCTCAAGTACTTCTTCATTCAGAAAGAGTTGAATATGAGACAGCGCCGTTGGCTAGAGCTTGTGAAAGCCTATGATTATACTATTCTCTATCATCCGGGTAAGGCTAATAAGGTGGCAGATGCACTGAGTAGCAAGAGTGTTGGACAGTTATCTGCATTGGGTACTATGCAAAATCAAATCATTCGGGATTTGCAGAATTTTAAAATCAAAGTACGAGCTCCGCCGAGTTGGCGATCGAGCAAGCTAGCAACCTTAATTGTCCAACCAGACTTGAGAAGTCGAATTGTGATGGCCCAAAAGAAGGATAAGTTCCTTCAAAAGATCAGATTGGAGGTTGGGACTGGTAAGACGATAGGCTTTGAGATTGCTTCAGATGGAGCATTTGTATTTAGAGGTCGCTTGTGTGTGCCGAAAGATGAGTAGATAAGAGATGAGATTATGAGAGAGGCTCACTCGACTCCTCATGTAGCACATCCTGGTAGAACGAAGATGTACCGTGACCTACGGGATTATACCTTTTGGTGGAGGAATATGAAAGGTTGCATTGCGAGATTTGTGGCGAAATGCTTAGTCTGTCAGCAAGTTAAAGCTAAACACCAGAGGCCTTCGGGATTCTTGAATCCCTTGGAGATACCAGAGTGGAAGTGGGAGAAGATTACTATGGATTTCGTGACGGCTCTACCGAGATCCTCGAGAGGACATGATGCCGTATGGGTGATTGTTGATTGACTTACGAAATCTGCACACTTTCTACCAGTTAGGATGACTCTCAGCATCGACCAGTTGGCACAGTTATATGTTAGAGAGATTGTTCAACGACATGGGGTACCTGTGTCCATTGTTTCAGATCGAGATCCGAGATTTATCTCGAGATTTTGGGAGAGCGTACAGACGGCGATGGGGACGAAGCTTAAATTCAGTACGGCTTACCATCCCCAGATGGATGGTCAATCTGAGCGTACCATTCAGATATTGGAGGATATGTTGAGAGCATGTGTTTTAGACTTAGCCGGGAGTTGGGAAACTCATTTGCCACTTGTAGAGTTTGCCTACAACAACAGTTTCCAGGCCACGATTGGGATGTCGCCTTATGAGGCATTGTATGTGTGACGGTATCGATCGCCAATCTATTGGGATAAAGTTGGAGAGAGGAAGATGCTGGGACCAGAAATGGTAGAGAAGACTGTTCAGGCTATAGAGAAGATTAGAGTGAGGATCAAGGCTGCTCAAGATAGACAGAAGAGCTATGCCGATAAGAGGAGAAAAGACTTGAAGTTTGAGATTGGAGAGAAAGTATTTCTCAAGGTGTCTCCAATGAAGGGCACCATACGTTTTGGGAAGAAAGGGAAGTTGAGACCACGGTTCGTTGGACCGTTCGAGATACTAGAAGAAGTTGGGACAGTAGCTTATCGTTTGGCTTTGCCACCCGAGCGTTCATCGGTGCATAATGTATTTCACGTCTCACAATTGAAGAAGTATGTCCATGATCCAAGTCATGTGGTGAACTTTCAATCTTTGGATATTCAGAAGGATTTGTCATATCAAGAGACACCCGTGACGATCATAGATCGGAAGGTCCATGTCTTGAGAAATAGAAGAGTTCCCTTAGTTAAGATTCAATGGGGTAGTCATGGCAAGGATGATGCAACATGGGAGAAAGAAGAAGAGATCCTATCCCAATACCCAAACCTTAGAGATCAAGTAAGTTTATATTTTAAGTAAATTTAAATTTTGAGGACGAAATTATTTTAAGAGGGTAAGGTTGTAGTGACCGCGAATTTCCTTAAATTAAAATATTTAATTAAAGTAAAATCTCAAACGCGTCGCTACAACTTCACCTATAGAGTTAAACAGCGTACGCTCATCTAGTTAAATTTTCTATTACTTACTACTATATTAAATTATTTAAAATCGAATTAATAATAATTTATAAAACATTTATTTATTTTCAATTTACATTTGAGGAGCAAACTTTAGAAATTATTTGTTTTAGTCCCTAAAGTTTAGTTTTTATAACGATCCAATACCTACCTTAAACCCAATTATAGGCCCGTTTAAGGTCCAAAATTTACTTCTTATGCTATAAGAAAGCCCATTTGGAGGAGTAACCTAGTTTTTACCCTATTTATACAAGTTAAGGTTGATTTTAGAAACACTAGCCTCACTATTTTCCCCTCTTTCCACAATTGGCATCTTCAAGTTCATCCCACTCATTCACATTCAACAAATCAAACTTCAAGTGGTAAGATTTCTTGATATTTCCATTTATATCTCCAATTTTATTTTGTTGTTCTAAGTTTTTAATCATCTACTTGTAGTTTTCACTTGACTTTCTACACAAAAATACGATAAATACACGTAAATGTGCATCACCGCCACCATCACCGCCGCACCACCACCGTCAACCACCACACAACCACCACCACTTCCACCATCCACATCATCTCGGCCCCAAACACAACAAATAGTATTCTTCATTAACCCACACACGCATATACACGGATATATACATATATATATACATACCCGCATAGCACACGGTCCAAACTTTCAACCACGCTCCAAAATTCACTTCACAATGCAAAAATTATACCTACACCTTCCTCTACCTCTATAGAACATCGTAGTATAGTTTAATTTCGAAAATTTTTGAAGAATCGATCGAATTTTGAAAATACCCAAAAATTTCCCTTAGTATTCTAGCTTCAATTTCTCCCTATATACTCAATATTTCTTCAAATTGACTTCACAACTAGCTTCACCACCTTCAACTCCACCTTCGCCGCCCTTTTCGCCGGCCGAAAACCGCCGGAGGCCGACGGAAGAGAGAGAGACTGAGCGAGAAGAGAGAGAGTGAGAGCCGGGTGGAAGAGAAAGAGATCCGGCCCAATTCATTTAAAAAATCGGAAACTGCAAGCTAGTCCCTAGATTTTGTTACTCCATTTAAGTCGGTCCCCATAGTTTATTTAAATTTCAAATCCATAATTTTTAATTTTTATAATTTAGTCCCTGAACATTATTTACAGATTTAATCCCCCATCTTATTTATTTTATTTAAATGAGCCTTCAAATTTTATTTAATTTCAAGTCCCTAACTTTCAATTGTTGCAATTTGACCCATAAACTTTTATTTCACTTTTAATCCTTCAATTTCTTTTTCCTATGTAATTCAACCCCAAAATTTAATTTCATATTAGTCCCTCATGTTATTAAAATCCTATATTTGAGCCCAAAATATTTTTAGTTCACTTTTATTGCACAATAGGTCCTCAAACTATTAAATTCTTTCAAATTGACCTCCAAAGTTTTATATTCTTTCCATTTTGGTCCGACAACTTCTATATTACTTATAGATACCTTATATTTAAGAATATTAACATAAATTAAACTCGTTATTGATTAGACGAGGTGTACCAATAGCTAGAGGACTGATTTTCACCGCTTAGTAGACTCAAAACTCGAGAGATACTTCAGGTAGGCTCAAAAGACTCATTTTTACTTATCGCACATTTATTGTTAATTATCTGAACTATATAAGTACTTTTAGTGTGTAATAGACTTGCATTCGGGCCCAAACTTGCCTTCGGGCAAATTACTTGCCTTCTGCCTAGAGTCGCTTTGCCCAGACTGAGTTACCTTCGGTATTATATTACGTAGTTTACATGACTATTTGCCTTATATATATATTTGTATAGATGATTAACTTGCGCAGAGCCTACTGAGTATTGTTTAAATACTCACGCCTTTCATTCTTTTACAGATTGAGGAGTTCGGAGGCGTGACGAGACATGGGAGTTCTATTTAGGCCTATTAAATAAATGACTTCACTTCAGTTGTTGTTTTGGTAACCCGATGTATGGGATTATATCCTTTTCAAACTCTTGAACTATTTAGTAACTTGTGTTAGATGTTTTGAACGTTTGGTGGTCAAATAATTTTTAAAACACTTTAGATGGTTGTTATATCAAATGAATTTCCGCTTTTAATTATTTATTATACTTCCGCATTTAATATTAGAAAAAAAAATTGTTAGTTTTAAAGAAAGAACTAACGTTTCGAGTTCTTCGAACTCGGGGCGTTAAAGATAAGGTGCATGATCTCGCGAATTACTTCTGAAGAAATTCAGAAATTATATGTAAGAACCATAGCATTTCGTGTTTCATTGGCAAATCCACTTTGATTCTCTAGGAACCAATAATGTGGGACTGTTAAGATGGTTAAAGCAAACCGTTTGAAGTCTAGATGCAGCATGGTACTCTTTCTACCACTCTATTAAGAGATGGTTTTCAAATGAATATTTTATCGATATAGAACACTCATCCCGATAAAATGATTTAAACCACTTTTTCTAAAATGGGCATTTTCCCTCTTTTATCCAATGCTGAATCGACGACCTATGTCTTATGTATAAGAAGTAAGAAGAATTTTTGGATTTGAAGTGAAAGAAAAAAAAGAAACAACTTTGCTGACAATTACATATTTTTTATTTTGTCAGAAGAGTCCTCCGAGTCTTTTGGTTTTGCATTAGATTCCGTTTTTTTATTTAAATATGAATAAAGAGGAAAGAGGATAGGCTCATTACATTCATAAAAAAAGATATGAGAATTTACCCTAAGGAAGTCTTTTTTTTTTAATTGAATTGACTAAGGTAAACAGAAGAATTCTTATTCTACATATTCTAAGAGCGGGGTGAATTCCATTACCTATTGAGTTAATCAATATGAAATGGAATTCATTTATTTTATTTTGAAATGAAATGAGTCAATTTTTTGATTCAAGTCGATTCAGATTATTCAAAA
Organism: Jasminum sambac; assembly: GCA_018223645.1. Taxonomy (NCBI): domain Eukaryota; kingdom Viridiplantae; phylum Streptophyta; class Magnoliopsida; order Lamiales; family Oleaceae; genus Jasminum; species Jasminum sambac. The sequence goes on from CP073647.1 coordinate 23,663,791, forward strand.
TTTTTATTATTCTTTTTAAAACTTTTAGAGAATTTTTTGGCACAAAAAAACTTTTAGAATTCCCGGTAGAAAGAGATTTCGCTAAGGAAAATGCTTTTAACGCTGTCCCATATCCCTTCGCTTTCCAACAATTTTTACGAATACGCTTTTTTGATGCAGAAGTACGTTTTTTTGGAACTGCCATTTAAAAAAAATTAAGAGATTACTCATTGTTATAGCTGGATGTGAAAGACATCTATTGTTCAAAATGAATCTGTGCTTGCTTTCCTAATTCATTTTTTTCTAGATTTTTTATAGAAACTTTTTTTTTAATTTCTAAAAAGAAAAAATAGATAGGTTAAAAATATGTGAAAATCAAAAAAAATAGTTCTAAAATAGAAAGAATATGATTTTTTCTATTAACTTGTCAAACTCAGTAAAAATTAAGTCTAATTTGAATTGAATTGTTAGAGATTAGTAATTTATCTTTTTCTTTCATATGATTTGACCAATTGTAACTTCTTGATTTAAATATTTATTTGAACGATTTAGCAGAATAAGTAAGAATTCAAAATTCTAAAATTCTATTTAAATTAGTGCATATCTTGATTTTTTTATTGACTTCTTTCAAAAGAGGTAAGATCCTCGGAAACAATTAATTAAAACCCTTTTTTATGGAACAGACATATCAATATGCGTGGATCATACCTTTCATTCCACTTCCAGTTCCTATCTTAATAGGAGTGGGACTTCTTCTTTTTCCGACAGCAACAAAAAATCTTCGTCGTATGTGGGCTTTTCCGAGTATTTTATTGTTAAGTATAGTCATGATTTTTTCAATTAATCTGTCTATTCAACAAATAAAGAGTAGTCCTATCTATCAATATGTATGGTCTTGGACCATCAATAATGATTTTTCTTTAGAATTCGGCTACTTGATCGATCCACTTACTTCTATTATGTCAATATTAATCACTACTGTCGGAATTCTGGTTCTTGTTTATAGTGATAATTATATGGCTCATGATCAAGGATACTTGAGATTTTTTGCTTATATGAGTTTTTTCAGTACTTCCATGTTGGGTTTAGTTACTAGTTCCAATTTGATACAAATTTATATTTTTTGGGAATTGGTTGGAATGTGTTCCTATCTATTAATAGGGTTTTGGTTCACACGACCTCTTGCGGCAAATGCTTGTCAAATGGCGTTTGTAACTAATCGTGTAGGGGATTTTGGTTTATTATTAGGAATTTTAGGCTTTTATTGGATAACAGGTAGTTTTGAATTTAGAGATTTTTTCGAAATATTAAAAAACTTGATTTATAATAATGAAGTCAATTCTTCGTTTCTTACTTTGTGTGCTTCTCTCTTATTCGCCGGTGCAGTTGCCAAATCTGCACAATTTCCCCTTCATGTATGGTTACCTAATGCTATGGAGGGACCTACTCCTATTTCGGCTCTTATACATGCTGCTACTATGGTAGCAGCGGGAATTTTTCTTGTAGCTCGCCTTCTTCCTCTTTTTATAGTTATACCTTACATAATGAATTTAATCTCGTTGATCGGAATAATAACCATATTATTAGGAGCTACTTTAGCTCTTGCTCAAAAAGACATTAAGAGGGGTTTAGCCTATTCGACAATGTCTCAATTGGGTTATATGATGTTAGCTCTAGGAATGGGGTCTTATCGAAGTGCTTTATTTCATTTGATTACTCATGCTTATTCCAAAGCATTATTATTTTTAGGGTCTGGATCTATTATTCATTCAATGGAAACTATTGTTGGCTATTCTCCAGATAAAAGTCAGAATATGGTTCTTATGGGTGGTTTAACAAAACATATACCAAGTAGCCAAATCTCTTTTTTATTAGGTACACTTTCTCTTTGTGGTATTCCACCTCTTGCTTGTTTTTGGTCAAAAGATGAAATTCTTGATGATAGTTGGTTCTATTCGCCGATTTTTGCAATAATAGCTTGGACTACAGCAGGATTAACCGCATTTTATATGTTTCGTATCTATTTACTTACTTTTGAGGGACATTTAAATGTTCATTTCCAAAATTACAGTGGAAAACAAAATACCCCTTTTTATTCAATATCTCTATGGGGAAAAGAGGGTTCGAAAAGAATTAAAAAAAATTGTCGTTTATTCAAAATAAAGAATAGTCAAAGTTCTTCTTTTTTTTCAAAAAAGACATATCGAAGTTATGAAAATCTAAAAAGCAGGCTAGGACCTTTTCTTAATATTATTCATTTTGAGAATAAAAAGTCTTATTCCTATCCTTATGAATCCGACAATACTATGTTGATTTCTTTACTTGTATTGGGCAGCTTTACCTTGTTCATTGGGTCTCTAGGAATTCCTTTCAATCAGGAATTGGATATATTAACCAAATGGTTAACTCCATCAATAAACCTTTTACATCAAAAGTTGAATAATTCGATGGAGTGGCATGAATTTTTGGAAGATTCCATTTTTTCAGTGAGTATAGCTTATTTCGGAATATTTCTAGCGTCCTTTTTATATAAACCCATTTATTCCTCTTTCCAAAATTTTGACTTAATCAATTCCTTTTTTAAAATAGGACCTAAGAGAGGTATTTCGGACAAAATTATAAATGGTCTATATAATTGGTCATATAATCGTGCTTATATAGATACGTTTTATACAACATCTTTAATTGAGACCCTACGAGGATTATCCCTATTGGCTCGGTTTATTGATCGACGAGCCGTTGATGGAATTACGAACGGGGTTGGTGTTTTGAGTTTCTTTCTAGCAGAAGGTATTAAATATGTAGGGGGTGGGCGCATATCTTCTTATCTTTTCTTCTATTTATCCTCTCTATCAATCTTTTTATTAGGTCTTTATTTTTCTTTATTTTACTTTATTTTACATAGTATTTTTCAGTTGAAATTGTCGTGATTTTCGATAAAAATCGATATGATTCATTTCTAGATTGAATTGATATATTCATTGTCATATATCCTATATATCCTATTCTAGTTCTAGTAGAGGATATATAGGAAATAGGATATATAGGAAAAATAGACTATCAACGAATTTTCAATCGTGGATACAAACGTATCCTTAACATACTGAAACGACTGCCATTATTGGTATCAAACCAATAGCGATTCATACAAGCTAAATCTTCCAATCGATAATTAGGCCAAAGAAAAAACTTCAATTTCATTAATAGATTTTTCTCTCTATCAAGGTCTTGGCTGCTATTCTTCTCGTTACAAAATACAGGATTTCTATCTACATCATTCCTATTCTTTGAATTCAAACAGTTTAGAATTCTTAATTTTCTACGACGCCTAAATGAGAAAATATTTTCCGGAACAAGCAAATCCAAATGATTTTTGTCTGCATTTCTTCTTATTCTTTCATAATTTCTTGTTAGTCTTTTGTTCCTTCTTTCATCTTCATCATTTGTTGGTATTCTTTCATCATTTCTTGTTATTCTTTCATGTGGTGGAATAGATTCATCAAAATTCGTCTTAGAACCATATCTTTTTTCTCGGTATTGTTGATGAAGTTCGTGCTTATTATTATGAACCAATGAAATACCGATGGTTTGATACATAATAAACTGCCCGTTCTTTTTTCTAAACCGGCGAATGGGTTCGATAATAAACATTCCCTCTTTACTTTTCAGCAATGCTCTCAAATCTTCAATCTTACGAGCCGACGTTAGCAGTAGATCCAAAGACAGTTCTCCACTGTAAATCGAGGATCGAAGCATGCTTAGTGGATCTCTTGCTTTTCCTTTTCTTGGGTTTGGATCTTCATCTTCGAATAGTCTATACAGCAAAGAATATACCTCCCAATTTCCCTCGATTTTTTGATGTGCATCTGGACCGAAGTCCCGGTGCCAGTTCAATTGAAAATGAAAATAACGTCTTAAGGCCGCATCCATTTCTTCTCTTCTTTGCTTTTGACTATTACCTTTTTTCGTGGTCGATTCCGCAGAATCTTCTTTTTTTTGAATATCTTTTTCTTCCTTTGAAGGAACGGGTTCAGGATCCCCGTTGCTTGTGGTTTGATTTTTTTATTCTTTTTTTTTTTTTTTCTTTTTTTTCTTCTTTTTTTTCTTCTTTTTTTTCATTCTTTTTGTTATCTGCATTAATTTCATTATTATCTGCATCAATTTCATTATTATTCAAATCTAAAAGAAGTAATTTTCTTGGTATAAGCCAAGGTTTCGTTTTATATACATTATAAAGTAATAATAATTCTGGGAAGAAATCAAAACCCATCTTCAATAGGGGACGTTTTTCATTCATCCCCATCCAATCCAAAAATCCTTTGGAGGAGTTTGATGGATTCATTTCTGGAATCCTAATAAAATCCAAATTCAAAATTTTTTCTTTAGTTTTTTTATCAATTTTATAAATTATTTGAAAATAATTACTAACATAACTATTAGTAAAAATACTCAAAATCGGAGTCTTTTTATTCCTATTGTCTTTTTGATTCCTATTGACATCGATCGTGATCCAGTTCTCAATATCTACTTTTTGTGTAATAAAACCAAAATGGATCATTTTCCAATCAAAATATTTTCTATCGGGAGTTTTTTCCGTATATGGAATATCGCCTGTTCCTGTAAAATTATTGATATTTTTGATAGAGATCTCCCCCGCCATATCCATCAACAGATCAAAAAGAGCTGTGCTGGAACTAAAAGAAAGCTTATCAAACGGCGATCTAGAAATTAAGAAGTCCTTTTTATTTTCAGAATTAATAGATTTATATGATAAAAGATCATATTTACAGTATTTTAGAAAATTATCATGTTTTCTCTTTTGATTCGAGACTTCACAAATATTTTCTTTTTTGTAATCAATTAATTGATCTTTTTCATATTTTTCATATAAATTCCTTTTGTTGAAATTTTTCCTTTTAACCATACGATGAACTCTATTTCGCCATCGTTGTGGTATTAATCTAGACCATCTGGTCTTAGATAAATCGTATTGAGAATGCCCTCTTAACCAGTTTTTCCATTGATTCATTTCCGAACTCGGAAGTCTCTTATCCCTTAATTTAGAATGAACTATTCCTTGTGTTTTCAAAGAATCCTTTATTTCAGACCTAAGAAAAAAAGGGATTCCTTGATATTGAAGAACTGATTTTAATTTATCCAAATTACTAACTTGGATTTGTGATAATTTGTAAAATACATATGCTTGTGACAAGTAGGACAAGTCATAAAAAATATGTGAATTTTTCTTACTATTATTAGTATAAAGGGACTCTTTTCTATTTTTTATAGTATAAATAAAAGGAGTTAGATCTTTTCTATTTATTTCTTGATCTTGAATGAATTTATTTAGAATTTTTTTTCTTGATTCAAGAAATAATTTTTTACTCATTCTGCGAATATTAATGATAGAGAAAAAAATACCTGTGTATATTCTTTGAATGAATAATTTCAAATAAACGGGTAATTTACGGATTAATCGATCCTTTATTCTTTGCAATCTTTTAGCATTAGAACTTGTTTTCTTAAGACTCATCTTTTTGTTTCTTACTATTGTCAGGTGTTGTGATTTTATAGGGGTGGTTTATTTATTTTTATTTTTTAAAAGATATATGGGTGTTTTATTAATATTGAAATTACTACACATTTTGTGGGGTTCTTGAATTTTTAATTTTGAAATTAAATTTTGATTTCATCAATTAATTAATAATTCTGCGGTAACCACCCATCCCCACCGTTATAAGTTCGGACATAATAAATAATTCCACTACAATTTAATTTAATTTTTTTTGTCTTTTAGGTGCTCCAGTTCTAAGAATCAACTACAAATATTCAATGAATGTTAGCAAAAAATAAAAAATAAAAAAAGAAAAGTCATAAATAAATCTCGTATATATTAACAATTACTAATTAATTAAAATAATTATAAATATTTTAATATTGTAAAATATTTTAATATTAATATTACTAATTAAATGCCAAACTAATTTGTGTAATTTATAATGAATTTACCATTTTATTGAGGTTAAATTATTTTTAATTTTTTTAGTATTTTTTGTTTATACAAAGTTGATAGACGATACATGATTTTTTTTGTTCCTTCTACAATTTTGATACTAGAAACATTGAATTAAATTTAATTTCACATCAAGTTATAAATATTTAATAATAGTATAATTCAAACTCACAAAATAAATAAATGTTTCATTAAATATATTTTGTAATGACTACCAATTTGTAAAGTTATGTTACATCATTTTTGACAGTACACTGGTGTTTTTTAATTCTAAATTTGCAAAGTTCATGTAAATTATACAAATTAAAATAATTCATTCCTTTATCCAAATGCATACTTCTTAAAAAATATCATCTAAATTTTATTTTTTTATAAATAAAATTTATGCAGCAATACTGCATAAAATTAGTGACCATGATATTGAAATGAATGTGTATATTCATTAATTATTTGATATTAAAAAAATTAATTATTTGATATTAAGATAGTTTTTTCCTGAAATTGCTAACTTGAATTTTAGTATGTCACATAGTATTTAACCTGATTTATATGTGCAAGTTCTCAAATTATGCCATGGGTTTTTTTTGGATATGTGCATATGCATGAAATAACAAAAGGAGTAAATTTGTTTGGTTGAATCAATCTTTGACTTTGGTTCTAAATTTCTAATATGCATAAATGTTTATTGCTTTGGAACTTGTGATATGGTAAAGCATTGAATTTAGTATTCTATTCGAATTTGGAATTGCCTGTATATATTACTTCTGTATGTGTGTGTATGTCTTGTTTTGTGAGTTCATGTATATACACCTCACCACGTGTGAATCCCTTAATCATGATTTGGGAACCTTTGATTGAATTTCTTCTCTGTATATATATATATATATATATATATATATATATATATATATCACGTCTGGAATCGATTAATTTGTTATTGAATCGATGAAATTTATGAATATGATGTGATATGTGGATATGATTGATTTAGGGTAAAGAAAGAATGGATAAAAAGTGATAAAAAGTGGTAAAAATTTTAAAAAATAGTTGCCTAACAACCTATATATTTTAACCCTCAAATTTCAAATTTTGGAATTTTCTAAATTATTAAAGCTTTTTTTTGAATTAATTTTTGGCCCTAAAACCTTGAAAATTGATTCTTACCTCCTCAAGTAAAAAATTTAGAAATTTAGCCCTTAATTTTTGAATATTTTGGTTATTTAATCAAGTTCATCTTTTATTTTCATTAAATTGATTGAAGCAAAATGTTGCCAAAGTAATCTCTTTTATGTAAATCAATTTAATTGGGAATTAAAAGCGTTATCCATGCGAACTGTGCTCGACCCAAAGGAAGACATAGTTTGGGCTAATAATAATGTGTCTATGATGGTAAATATGTGACGATTGTAAAGTAGTTTTCATGTAAATAATAGTCCATCCAAAGAGCGGTTATTATTTGACAGAGTTCATTATCAGTATTTGATCATTGCAATGAGAGTGTCAATTACAGTTAACTTCTTTGTCCAAAGACTAGAAATTAATGTTGTGCTAGGTATCTCACTATAGGTTTCCCATTAATTTATTATTATGTCTTGCTTTATTTGCTAAGACATGTTTGATAATATTTGTGTTTATGTCTTTTTCTCAATCCAGTTGCTATTGCTATAGCTACAAATGTTTCCGCTCAAGTAAACAATATCCCAATGTAAAGCCGGATGAACTTTAAAGTTTGAAAGACACCATGGAAATTGTCCTCAGTTGTATGGAGTTGGATCTGGCACTTCGGTCAAAATGATCCACTTCCACTGCGGAAAAGCTAATATGGCTAAAATTGAGAAGTGGGATCGTTCCAACTGAATGTGTCTCATGATCATGAAGCGCTCCATTATGGAGGCATTAAGGGGCTCTATAACTGAGAGTGATAGTGCCAAGAAGTTCCTTGAGGCAATTGAACAATATTTTGCTAGGACTGGAAAGGTGGAGGCAACTAGCCTCTTGGCTAAGCTTGTCTCTATGAGGTATAAAGGAAAAGGGAATGTAGGGAGCACATTATGGAAATGTCAAATCTTGCACCAAAACTAAAGTCACTAAAGTTGGAATTGTCTGAGGACTTAACTGTGCACTTGGTTTATCTCTCTGCCTGCACACTTTGGGCAATTTAAGGTGAGTTATAACACTTAGAAGGATAAATGAACTCTTAATGAGCTCATTTCTCACTGTGTGCAAAAGGAGGAAAGACAACAGCGAGATAAGACTGAAAGTGCTCACTTGGCCACTAACTCTCAGAACAATAAAAATAACAAGAAGAGAACTAAGGACACTACAGAGGGATCTTGTCAAAGGTGCACCGACTGGCGTGTAAGGAAGCGTATGCCTATTACTCTAATTTGTTTTGAAGTCAATTTAGCTTCTGTACCTAAGGATACGTGGTGTGTAGATTCTGGTGCTACTACTCACATAAGTATGTCCATACAGGGTTGCCTGCGGAGCCGGTTGCCAAATGATGATGAAAGATTTATCTTTATAGGCGATGGCACTAAAGTTGCAGTGGAAGCTATAGGAACTTTTAGATTAGAATTAAAGACTGGATTTTATTTGGATTTGTTTGAGATTTTTGTTGTGCTGTCTATAAGATGGAATTTAATTTCTATTTCTTGTTTGGACAAATCAGGTTATTCTTGTTCATTTAGAAATAATAAAGTTAGTCTCTTTCTAAATTCATATATGATTGCACCGGTTCTTTGATTGATAATTTATATATGCTTGATATTGTGAGTTCCTATAATATGATACTACAAACAAGCTCAAGAGGTCATAGACCTAACATGGGAAAATTGTAACAATATATTTACTAATTTAAACAACATTGTGACAATGTATATATGCTACTAAATTTGTGCTTTTTATCAAACATCATGTTACTATAAACTAAACACAATTGTGAATCATGTATACAAACAATTTTTTTCCATTGAATTTTACAACAAACTTCAACTTGCAAATTTTTTTCCCGTGCAATGCACGGGTGTAAAAGCTAGTATTGTATTTAAAGAAGTTTTCCAGAATCTGTGATGCAATATTTAAATATGTTTATTGAAGTTGTTGAATTTCAACTACATTTGTCGTAGTTGTATTCAATGATCTAATAATGATTCGTTCTTATCGTATACTTTCTATTTGTGTAAATTATTTGCTTCTCCATGTACAATCTAATCGTATAGGGCACTTTTTTTTGGAAAAAACCTAAATTTATTTTGTGTACAAATTTAACACATTTACTGAAATTTATTTATGAAACTTAATTCCAACTTCATTGATCAATTGTCAACAATATTTACTTACTAACTTTAGTTACATGTGTTTTTTTCTTGTTAACCTAAACGGTTTTACTCCTGTGCAACGCATGGGTGCGAGAACTAGTAACTCTAATAGCACATCAATCTTTTAATAATCAATATTTTTTTACACAAAATACTTACAAATATTTGATGGAGAAGCTTCAACATTTTGATTAACCACTTTCTTTCGAGCAACTAGCTCCGTCAATTCTACCATGATGTGTTGTAGATCGAGGTGAACTACGAACAATGTATCGATTCCTATTATCGGAAAAGATAGGAATGCCATTATTGTTCAGGAAGCCCTGTACACGAGATGTGTTCGAATCTCGTAGTCCAATAGTAAGGTCCGGTCCCAGCATTCACTAACTAATTTAAAAATAAAATAATCATGATCAATATAATAAATTGGTAAACACCAAGTTATACATAGACAATGGGGATGAAACTACATATATATTGTAATATCTACTTACTCTTAGTTACACAATTCGATGCTAGTAGAATACCCTCACAACTCAAACGATCATGGGAAGGGAGAATGCCCTCACAAGCAGCAAGGTATTCCGGTAATGGTATAACTAATTTGAACATTGATTTATTAAAAAAAAGTGATTAACATAATGAAGCACTAAAAATTAGGTTTTCAGAAAATGAAAAATAAGAAATAAAGTTGAATGGCCAAAAAAATCATCAAGTGTTGTCATAGTAGTATTAATTTTTGTTCTGAAGATGGGTGATTTGCTAGTGCTTGATCCAATTGCAACTGGGAGATTGGAAGTCCCTTAGTAAAATAGGGCAATAATGAAATACAATAATATAGACGAAATAAAATAAACAACTATAACATTCAATAACATATGAAAAATTTAAAACTTTAAATAATATCAAAATATAATAGTTACAGATGAATAGCCTTAATTCAAATAGATACATCGGATGAACTTAATATCGAAGTAGAATTTTTAATTTTTTAAGAACAAATAATTTTTGAAAATAATGCTTACAATTATTCGGTGGACAATTTTCATAATTCTGGTTAACACATGGCTCGGACTACCACCATCAATTCCACCATGACAAACTTGAGAACCAGGCGAATTCTCAACCACATGTTGGCTGGTGTGATCGACTAAGATACAAATGATACGATTGTTCACATAGCTATTGCCACACGATGTGTTGACTAAGATACAAATGCAATCGATTAATATTGCTTATTCAAATACTTTCAAAACAATTACTAAATCTATAACTACATATATCACCATAACGAACAATTTACCATTACTTACAACCCCAATTAGCACAACAACTAATTTGTAAAAATGTATGTTGTACATAGCAAAGACTAAAAGATTGGATTTGAAGTAGAAGGACAATCCAAAATTATTAAATATATTTTAAAAAAATACCATTTGTGATGTTAGACAAAGGCGTACAAATACTCGAAAGCGAAGTGCTATCAAATAAACTGACAGGGCTAGTGACATTAGGAGACTTGCCCACGGTAGACGAACATGATTTCATAGCATGTGATTTGACTACACCCGGGCAAATATTTCTATTGGTAACATTATTCAAAAAAATTAAGCAACATAACTATAAAAAAAAGCATAAAACAATATGTTGTAAAATAATTAACTAAAAGAACATACTAAACCAATCAACTAGAAAAATTTGGAGTTTTAAAATTAACATTTGAATAACATTATTCAATATCTATATTTTATCTAGAGTTACAAAGATTTTATAACCGTAGATTACTAATAAGTAATTGCAACCACAAATAAACAAATTCTAGGATAGCAACACGTTAGATTGACCAATTAATTTCTAAAAAATAAGTACCTTAGGTAGCCGCATACTAACTTACCAGGTTTGAAGTAGATGGACTATCTAAAATTAAATATTATTTGAAACAAACATACCATTGGTGATATGGGACAATGGCGTTCGACTTGAAGGTGACAAACCATCAAATAAACTGAAAATATGGGCAGGGGTGAAGCCAAGATTTTTAATCAGTGCCGTCCTTTTTTTTTCCAATAATGGGGGTATAGGGGGATGTAGAAGGGGGTGTGGTTTGAACACTGATCACACATAAGGGATTTGGAGATTTTAATCACGTGCAATCAAAAATTTTAGAAAAGGGAAAATATAATATAACTTATCAAATTCAGTAATGAATGAATAATCAACTTAGCTTATAATTTACAATATCAAACCAAAAAACCGATTTCAGCATTAATCATCTTAACAATTGAACTATAAAAAAAATTAACAATAAAAGTGTATTGTCAAAAAAATATATGTGCAAATCTGATTTCAACTTTTCAAGGATAAATACACCGGAGTTTTTCATAACAAATATGATTTTGTTAAATTTTGAAATGTAGAAGATGATGAAATTTTATTATTTCTTTGATTATGTATATTTATAGAATTGGAAAAAAAACTATTCAATATATTTGTGAAATGTAAATGAACCAATAGGAATATCCCATATCTATCTGTATGTGGAAGTTGCTAGGGAATAACAAAAACAATAAAAATATTCACATTAGGCTTGCAAATTTACCCTTTCTTTGATGTTTACAAACTACTTCCGTACACAAACACCACAGCTTCCCCTGCTTCGTCTTCTCCAATAGCAAAACCTGCAACTAATTTCGTCTTCTCCAAGCACAATCTGGCTAGTCAACAAATTTTTTTTTGTCAACTTCAGTGCGGTCCATGGACCGCATTGGCCATTGTTTGGCTCCGCCAGTGCATATAGGTGACATTAGGAGAATTGTCCACGACAGATGAACGTGATTTCTTTGCCTGTGATTCAGTTGTAGCTGTGAACATATTTGTATTAGTAAGATGAAAAAATAATTACACAAACAACTAAATAGATAGTATAAATATAAACTACAATTTTCATCAAGAGGTGGTTCCCTTCCATTTGAAATAACAGCAAGAGGATAATCACATATTAATTGTGAATAATGAAACAGTAGAATTCCATAAGAAGGAAGCAAGATGTGCTTTGGTTGGGAAGATTATTACGCGGAGGGCGTATCATCTGGAAGCCTTTAAGGCTACTATGAAATCGATATGGAAGGCAAAGGGTGATGTACAGATCAGATTTCTGGAGGGCGATCTCTTCATTGTGGAATTTGGGGATAAGACCGATCGCTTCCGGATATTACAGGCCCAACCTTGGAACTTTAATCGTGCGCTATTGGTTTTCGCCGATTGAAGGTTCTATAAACGGATCAGGGTATGAATTCAATCACGTGCCATTTTGGATCCAGGTTTATAATCTCCCGCTTATTCATATGAGATCCGACATGGCCGCAATGATCAGGAATCATGTTTATTTCATGGTTTTATAAGTATTTAGAGTGTTTATTATGTCTAATTTTGTCTATTTTTAGGTAAAAGACCAACATGAATGGACGACATTGAGAAGAAGTGAAAAGAGGCAAAAAAGGACCAAAAGTGGTGAAAAAATAGAAAGCGGGGACCAAAGTGGAAGAGAATGGAAGATGGAGGACCTGGCCTGCAAATATGATATGGCCGTAACAAGAACGCCATACGGTCGTAACCCACGAGCTGAAGAAACGAGCAAAAATTTCTCGATAAGAAGATACGACCGTCTCAACATGTCATACGACCGTATTGGGATGACTTACGGCCATAAAAATGAAGACATACGGCCGTTACACTGATCAACCAGCGAGCGAAAAATCAACAGAATAGACGATACGGCCGTAAGCGCTGCTAGATACGGTCGTATCGCCACACGCAGAAAAATTCCTATTTTAACTAGGAGACCTATTTTTGGTTGGTTTTGGGTTACTTCTTGTGCACGAAATCAAGGCCTATTTTGAGCCTATAAATAAGGAAGTAAGCCATAACATTAAGGGGGAGTTTTTAGGAGAGCTTGGAGAGAGGTTAAAAGGGGTTCTTGGAGAGAAGAAGTTGGAGAAGAATTGCAAGGATTCAAAGGAGATTGAAGTTCAACGCATTATTTTCTATTCTTCTAGATCCGGTGATGAACTCCTTTATTTCTTTTGTCTTGTTTTTATTTACAATGAATAACTAATTTTATTAGTTGGGATGAACGATGGAATTTAGATTGAATGTTTGATTTTCGACTCTCAATTTCTTGAACTTTTATTCCTATGTGTTGATTTTACTTCTACGCTAAATATATGATTTAATTGATCACTAAATCATTGATTTGTGAATTTTAACAAACTGAGAGGTAAGTTAAATATTTAGGCCACGTAGTAAAATCCAGCAATTCACATAAAAGCTGGAGATAGACTTTTATAATTGTTGACATCCCACGTGACAGGTGGACATTTATGAATTCCTAGGTGCGTTAATGCATTTAATTAAGGCTTATCTAGACTATACATAGAGATATGGTAGTTGACTTAATTAAATAGGATTAATTTGAACTCGAGAAAGGTAAATTAAATTAATTTCGTGAATTCGATCTAACACAACTTTAGTGTAGAAATTGAGAGGAGAAATCAAATAGGATAACTAAAGATAAATCGGGATTCCCAACTTCACTCTCCATTGCTTCAACAACTTTATATTATTTTGCATATTAATTTCGCATAATTTAAAACTTTGCTAAAAATCCAATCTTTATTCTTTATATTTCCCTAATTGCTTTTGTGATTAGCTTGAACCGATATAGAATAAGCTAGTCCTCGTGGGAACGATAATCTGGACTCTAAAAAAGTCCACTTTACTACTTTTGTGGCGATATTGTACACTTGCGATTGTTTTCACAACAAGTTTTTGGCGCCGTTGCCGGGAACTATTTTTATTTAATATCGGTTTATATTAATCATAGTTATTAATTTCAATTTTAGTTTTATTATAAAAGAATTTTGATACTTGTTTTTATTTTTAGTTTTGCAGAAAATTGGCGTTCGGTGCATGACCCGCTCACAGGGGAGCATTTTAGAATAATCTGACCCAGAAATTGAATGTACATTAAGAGCCAAACGCAAACTAATCATGGAACAGCACTGCAGAGGAAGAAGCAAGGCAAAGGGAAGAAGAAGAGGCAGGAAGAAGATTCGCGTTGGTTAATGGGAGAAATCAGGAAGCCGAAGATTAGGATGACGATGGTGGAAACCTACCTATGACCCAATTCTTGACTCCACCTGCGGCTCCCACGAGGTCTAGTATCGTGTATCCTCCATTTGGGAGAAACGATTTCAAGCGAGAGCAGATATCATCGACTTATTCAGCAATAGCCATCAATTCTACGGCCTAGTGCACGAAGATCCTAACGCTCATCTCGCCAAATTTTTGAGGACGTGCCAGAACTTCAAATTTGATGGAATTGATGACGACTGTCTAAGGCTCCGCCTTTTTCCCTATACTTTAAGAGATGGTGCAATGGAGTGGCTTGAGTCCGAACCAGATGCCAGTATCACTACATGGGAGGATTTGGCCAGAAAATTCAGCAACAGGTATTTTTCTCCTGGCAAGTTAGCTAAAATGAAGCTTTATATTTCGACATTTCAACAATATGACAGAGAAAGCTTCCATGAGGCATGGGATAGATACAAGGGCATGTTAAGAAAATGCCCTCATCATGGATTTGAAAAAGGAGCTCAGGTTCAGTATTTTTTTTGGGTTTAGCTCCGCAATTCAAATCTATTGTGGATGCATCATCTAACGGGTCAATCACGAATAAGAGGGTGAATGAAGCTTGGGAACTACTTGAACTCATTGCAAAAACACAGACCATGTTCCCATCTGATTGAGTGGTCTTAAAGAAAGGACCTATGGCAAATGAAAGTGATTCACTAGCATCCACCAATGCTAAGATAGCTGCTTTAACCAAACAAGTGGAGCTGCTAGTGAGAGCGCAAACTCAAGGGGCGCACTCTATTCAATCAAGTCCGGTGTGTGGACATTGCGGGGCTAAACATAATATTTCCGAATGCATGCTATTCGGAGCTCAAAGTGAGCAAGTGAATTATGTGGCAGACAATAGGCAGCAATTCAACCCCTATTCACAGACCTATAATCCGGGCTGGAAATTCCACCCGAACTTGAGATACGGGGATAGGGTAAATAATCCTCCACCAGCGAACAAGCCAAGTTTGGGGGATATGTTCCAATAGTACATGCAAAGGACAGACAAAGTGTTGGCACGAATTGAAGTGAATGCCAAGAACCAACAGGCTTCCATAAAAAATTTAGAAGTGCAAATTGGGCAGATGGCGTTACAACTGGCAGAAAGACCTCGTGGAACATTCCCGAGTAACACTGATAAGAATCCAAGAGAGCAAGCTAATGCCATCTCTATTGTGAAAGAGGGGCCTACAGTTCAGTCTGTTGAAGAAGAAGAAGTGCCATATGTGCCGCCAAAGGCTTACGTACCCCCAATTCCTTTCCCTCAAAGGTTAAGAGTTCTCGCAAAGCAAGCTGAGGTACATGCAATCACCACGAGAAGTGGGGTACAGTTGCCTGAGATTCACGTTAAGAGGCCGGAGACAGATCCCAAAGGTTCAGTGATCGAGGAACAAAAGAAGGACAAGAGGAAACTAAACCATCAGTTGAAGTCAGTTTTGAGAAGGAAGTTGAAGAAGTAGAGAAAAAGACTCAAACTCTGGTTAAAGCCTATGTTCCGCCTATTCCGTTTCCATAGAGACTACAAAAGAGTAAACTCGACAAACAGTTTGCAAAATTTCTGGAAATCTTCAAGAAGCTACATATCAACATTCCATTTGCCGATGCTCTTGCTCAGATGCCATTATATTTAAAATTCATGAATGAGATGCTTTCGAAGAAGAGAAAACTGGAGGAGTTTGAAACAGTGGCACTGACAGAAGAATGTAGTGCAATCTTACAGAATAAACTGCCACCTAAACTCAAAGATCCAGAGAGTTTTTCTATCCCGTGCAATATTGGAAATTTCAACTTTGATAGATCTTTATGTGATTTAGGTGCCAGTATTAATCTAATGCCACTGTCTGTTTACAGAAAACTTGGATTAGGCGAGCCGAAACAGACGACAGTGACACTGCAGTTGGCAGATCGCACAATCAAACGTCCATATGGCATAGTAGAAGATGTTCTGGTTAAAGTGGGAAAATTCATTTTCCCACCAGATTTCATGATAATGGACATAGAAGAGGACATCGGAACGCCTCTCATTCTTGGACATCCATTCCTAGCAACTGCACGAGCTCTAATTGACGTGGAGAAAGGAGAGCTCATTTTGCGGGTTGACGAGGACAAAGTTACATTCAACATCCTTCAACGAGATGGAAAGCCTGCTCAAGACAAAAGTTGTTTTAAGCTTGAGAAAGTAGAGAAAGAGGATGTTGAACCCAACAAGCCCGATCAGAAAGCTCAGAGCAACCTGCATGAACTTTGGATACCAAAATGGAAGAAGAAAAAGCTTGAAAAGAAATAGCTTGAACAGAATCTGGAGGACTACCTCACTCAATTCAATACTTCACAATTCCGTTTCAAACCTCCATGATGATTGTCACAAAGTCGAGCTCTAGACTATAAATAAAGTGCTTATTGGGAGGCAACCCAATGTTTCTTCTTTTTTTCGCTATTTATCTCTATGTGTGCTTTGCGTGATTGACTTTATTTTTTTTATCTTTTTCTTAGTGTGCCTGCATGTTTATTTATTTTTAATAAAATAATGGCTTCTCTTAATGTGGATGTTTTGTAGACTTGATATCAAGATCAAATCCGAATGCACATGGACCCAACGCCCCCTGATGCCACAACTAATCCGCTGGGACTTTCAGTAACTTTTCTTTTCTTTTATCCGAATTTTTACATTGAGGACAATGTTGGTTTTAAGTTTGGGGGTGTGATTTTAATTATTGAATGTGTGTTCAATTGTGAGTCGTAATGTTTGCGTCAATTTTTTGAGAAAAAAAAATATTTTATGTTAGTCTATCGAGTAGTGTATCGCCAATGATTGTTTCTTTTGAGCATAATTGCATAAGATGACAGTTGGACTTTTGAACATCACTTGATCTTTTAAAAAATTTTATGTCACTTACTGTTGCACGACTATCCTGATATGAACACATGGTCATTGTTTGACTTGGATTTATGTTGGGGTGTAATCTAGATGCTGTTTTCCCTAGTATTACCTGTGATTAAACGTTAAACCTTTAGAAGTAGGTAATCTTCCCCAGACCGAATTAAAGGATCAAACTAGCTAAAGGCTAAGTTTGGGGGTGGTAAGACTAGTGACTCTATGTTGGGGGAACTGCAACTTGATGTGTTGAAGTCTTTGCTTTAAGTTGAAGGATTTTTGGTTGGCGAATCTGTACCGGCGCTGACCGAGGCTATCATTCTCCCGTGAAAAAAAAAACAGAAAAAAAAGAAACAAAAAAAAAGAAAAAAAAGAGAGAGACATCATTCACATTGCATATATGCCCCATTCTCTTGCCTCATTGACTCGAGTGATTAAGTCTGAGGGGTATTTTACCTGGTGCCTTGAGTGACGAGCTCGGGAGTCATCGACCTAAAGCTCGCTACACGGGTTCTTGAGAAAGCATTATTGTTGGGGCATTGCATTTGCATATCATACCCAAAAAAAAAAAAAAAAAAAATCCGGGAAATGAAGAGTGATAGAGGTTTGAAGTACCGGGAAAAGATTCAAAGATTGGAAATTTGGAAACTTGGAATAGAGATGGATGGATGGATAGCGGTAGTTTCCTTAACATCTAGTCACTTTTACTTAACATCTTGTGTGGAAAAATGCATGGAAATATTTCTAGAATACCACATTGATTAAATACCCCGGGATTTGAGAGAAAAGCATAAGGAGTGAATCATACGAGTGGGGTAAGGACAATCGTACCACGAGGGAATATGGGCATGGTATTGTGATGTGCATTCTGTAATTACATTCTAACATGAATTTGAGTTGCGCAATGATTAATGCACACACACACCGAATGTCATGTACATGATAAGTGAATAGTTTTGTGGTCGTTTATTTGGTCCAGCTTGTAGTGACCGCGAATTTCCTTAAATTAAAATATTTAATTAAAGTAAAATCTCAAACGTGTCGCTACAACTTCACCTATAGAGTTAAACTGCGTACGCTCGTCTAGTTAAAATTTTATAAAATTTACTATTATATTGAATTATTTAAAATGAAAACAAAAATAATAATTTATAATATATATATTTATTTATTTATTTATTTTCAATTTACGTTTGAGGACCAAACTTTAGAAATTATTCGTTTAGATCCAATTAGAGGCCCATTTGTAGTCCAATTCTATTTCTTACACTCTAAGAAAGCCCATTTAGAGTGTAACCTAGTTCTTACCCTACTCATAGAACTTAAATTTGTTTTTCAAAGACCAAGCCTCACTATCCTCCCCTCTCTCCCCCAAATAGAACACTCTAGATCATCTCACTCTATCCCATTCAAGGAACCAACCACCACTAGAGGTAAGATTTCTTGATGTTTTAATTCTTATTCCTATTGGTACTTTTGTTATTTTAAGTTTTTAATCACCTATTTGTGTTTTCACTTGATTTTCTACACAAAGCAAGATAAAGATACGTATATACATATATACACGCACCACCACCGCCGCACCGCCACCATTTCCACCACCTAGAACACATCATCATCATCATCTCAAGTCACACACACACACACACAATCGCATATATACACGCATATATACATACACCATGCGCATCAAGTTCGGCCCACACATCAACCTCGTCCAAAACTCGACTTTAATTCACAAAAGTCACACCTACACCTTCCTCCCTGTCCCTAGAACATGGTATATAGTTTGATTTCAAAAATTTTCAACGAATCAAACCAATTTTGAAAATACCCAAATTTGTACCTAAGTTTCAATCCTTGATTTCTCCCTAAATACTCAACCATTTTTCAATCAAAGACCACCACTAGGTTCACCACACTTCACTTCACCTTTTCCGACCAAAAAATGGCCAGAAAACCGCCGGAAAATCGAGAGTGTGAGAGACCCGAGAGAGAGAGAGGCAGCGTAGGAGAGAGAAGAGAGTCGGGTGAAAGGGATGAAGATCCGGCCCAACCCGATTTTAAATCCGAAATTTGCAAACAAGTCCCTCTATTTTATTATTTGTTTTAAGTTGATCCCTAAAGTTTATTTAATTTTCAAGTCCCCAACTTTTAATTGATACAATTTAATCCCTAAATATTATTTACAGCTTTAACCCCCTATTTTATTTATTTTATTTAAATGAGCCCTCAAATTTTATTTAATTTCAAGTCCCTAACTTTCAATTGTTGCAATTTGACCCCTAAACTTTTATTTCACTTTTCATCCTTCAATTTCTTTTTCATATTTAATCTAACCCCCAAAATTTAATTGCATATTAGTCCCTCATGATTTGAAAATGTTATAATATAGCCCAAATTATTTTTAGTTCACTTTTATTTCATAATAGGTCCTCAAACTATTAAATTCTTTCAAATTGACCCCCAAAGTTTTATATTCTTTCCATTTTGGTCCACAAACTTCTATATTACTTATAGATACTTAATATTTAAGAATATTAACATAAATTAAACTCGTTATTGGCTAGACGAGGCGTACGGACAGCTAGAGGACTGATTTCTCACCGTTAGTAAGCTCAATACTCGGCTAAAGGTTAAGGTAGATCCCTTTTCTAAAAAGTTTCTTTTAAATGTGCGCAATTGCAATTAATATTATTATAAATGCTGCATGTAAATGTTATGTGATGATAGGCTTTTTAGCCTACTTTTGACGTGCTTCCTCGGCACTATGACGATAGGCCCTTTGCCTAATTACGACGTGATTTAGGCCTTGTTCTATTTGGTGTTAACCAAATCCGCACGCAATTCCGTATACCTCATACTCATTTTCAACCACACACACATTTCCCAAAATAATATTAACCACACATTTTTACAGGAATACCGCGCGGAACAACTAAACCCCCAATCAAACAAGGCCTTAATAGCATTATGACGATAGGTCTTTGGCCTAATATATTATAATGACGTGCTATTAATCACTATGATGACGTGCACGATTAAGAGGGATGATGAACAAACTTGTATTTTATACCTGTTCGTATTTTATGAAAATGATGATTATATGCATTTATTTTGTAATATATATTAATTGTGGTGCGCAGGATCTACTGAGTATTTAAAATACTCACGATTTTCTCTATCAAATGAACAAATTGCAGATTAAGGATCCGGAGGCTTGGCGAGGCGTGGGAATCTCTTAGGGACCTTCAAATAAATTAGTTTTAATTATATTGACAATTGAGTACTTTTAACTGTTGAAGTAATGACTTTTGAATGTTTTGAACTTACTAGTACTTTAATTGGATGTTTTTGAGGTCTGTGTTGAAACTATCGTGAAGCACTCTTTCGATTTTATTAATTTAAATAAATTTCCGCATTTTAGCTATTTGTTATCTTTTCGCACTTATTGGTATTATAAAAAAAATGGTTAGTTTTAAAGAAAGAACTAGCGTTCCGAGTTCTACGAATTCGGGGCGTTACACAGCTGGAGTTCTATTAGTATTTTATTAAACCTGAGGCGAATAAGTATAATACTTGTCGTATTTTGAGTCTTGTTTATATTTTGTGGTTAGTGTTTGGTGAGTAAGCGTTTTCTATGTGTTGTTTGTGTCGCTTGTTCGAGGGCGAACAAGAGTTAAGTTTGGGGGTGTTTGATAAGTATTTTTATTAGTGTTTATTTCATGGTTTTATAAGTATTTAGAGTGTTTATTATGTCTAATTTTGTCTATTTTTAGGTAAAAGACCAACATGAATGGACGACATTGAGAAGAAGTGAAAAGAGGCAAAAAAGGACCAAAAGTGGTGAAAAAATGGAAAGCGGGGACCAAAGTGGAAGAGAATGGAAGATGGAGGACCTAGCCTGCAAATATGATACGGCCGTAACAAGAACGCCATACGGCCGTAACCCACGAGCTGAAGAAACGAGCAAAAATTTCCCGATAAGAAGATACGGCCGTCTCAACATGTCATACGGCCGTATTGGGATGACTTACGGCCGTAAAAATGAAGACATACGGCCGTTACACTGATCAACCAGCGAGCAAAAAATCAACAGAAGAGACAATATGGCCGTAAGCGCTGCTAGATACGGCCGTATCCCCACGCGCAGAAAAATTCCTATTTTAACTAGGAGACCTATTTTTGGTTGGTTTTGGGTTACTTCTTGTGCACGAAATCAAGACCTATTTTGAGCCTATAAATAAGGCAGTAAGCCATAACATTAAGGGGGAGTTTTTAGGAGAGCTTGGAGAGAGGTTAAAAGGGGTTCTTGGAGAGAAGAAGTTGGAGAAGAATTGCAAGGATTCAAGGAGATTGAAGTTCAACGCATTATTTTCTATTCTTCTAGATCCGGTGATGAACTCCTTTATTTCTTTTGTCTTTTTTTTTTTATTTACAATGAATAACTAATTTGATTAGTTGGGATGAACGATGTAATTTAGATTGAATGTTTGATTTTCGACTCTCAATTTCTTGAACTTTTATTCCTATGTGTTGATTTTACTTCTACGCTAAATGTATGATTTAATTGATCACTAAATCATTGATTTGTGAATTTTAACAAACCGAGAGGTAAGTTAAATATTTAGGCCACGTAGTAAAATCCAGCAATTCACATAAAAGCTGGAGATAGACTTTTATAATTGTTGACATCCCACGTGACAGGTGGATATTTATGAATTCCTAGGTGCATTAATGCATTTAATTAAGGCTTATCTAGACTATACATAGAGATATGGTAGTTGACTTAATTAAATAGAATTAATTTGAACTCGAGAGAGGTAAATTAAATTAATTTCGTGAATTCGATCTAACACAACTTTAGTGTAGAAATTGAGAGGAGAAATCAAATAGGATAACTAAAGATAAATCGGGATTCCCAACTTCACTCTCCATTGCTTCAACAACTTTATATTATTTTGCATATTAATTTCGCATAATTTAAAATTTCACTAAAAATCCAATCTTTATTCTTTATATTTTCCTAACTGCTTTTGTGATTAGTTTGAACTGATATAGAATAAGCTATTCCTCGTTGGAACGATAATCCGGACTCAAAAGGTCCACTTTACTACTTTTGTGGCGATATCGTACACTTGCAATTGTTTTCACAACAAATCATATTGGTCATTTTCTTGACGTAGATTGTGACCGGAATGGCTCATGTCTTGGACGGCTCATGCGGATCTGTATCGATCTAGATGTGACTAAACCGCTTCGCCGATTTATCAAGCTGCAGCTAGGGCAAGCCGAAGCCTTAACACACCTCAATCTATGCTATGAACGGCTCCCGGATTTCTGTTCGTTCTATGGTATGCTTGACCACACTTTTGGAGACTGTGGGATTGAAGCACCTAGCCTTCTTCGCAAAGTAGAGCACCACAGGTTTGGCGACAACATCAAGGCGCCGGGTGGGGCTCGGGCTCGCACTCATGCTCGTCAAGAAAATTCAAACTCTCGAAGTTCTAACGCGACTAGATCCTCATCTCCTTGCCGTGAATCAACACCAGTACAGTCAACTGGATCTTCGCCAGCTAAACCTTCAACTGCCACGGCTCGAGATGTACTACCGCAATTAGTTCATTCCTCTGATGAACTCATTAACATATCTGTTGCCATGGACATTCGGGAGAGTGCCGTGGTGATGGGCTCTCGGGCAATGCATACTAAAGGGTAGGACTGAACAACCAAACCACAAAACTGCAAATCCGAACCAAAACCGTTTTTTCAAATCCGTGGTTTGGATCCACGTGGATCCGGTCAACGATTTGGTCTTGAACCGAACTGAACCGCCGAAAAGTGGTTTGGTTTAGGTTTGAAAATTTCAAAACCGTTTCAAACCGCCGAACCGCAAAAATACAAAAATAAAAAAATTAAAAAAGAGCACATTACACAAGAAGTCTACTAGTCCAAATTTCAATTACTTAAAAAAAATTCTGAACGTGTCGCTGTAAGAGCAAGCCACCTAACGGGAGTAAAAAAAAAAAAGAGAAGAGCCAGCTGCACACGAATAGTAAAAAGAGCCAGGCTTATTGCTTGATTAGATTTTTTATGGCTTTCCATATGATCATGATTATTTGTTGATTACATGTTTTTGTTTCATTGTATGACCGGGAGAAGCCAGGATGGAGCCCATTCAGGCCTAGTGAGGTCCATTGACCTCACTGGGTTCTGCATAAATCCATTAAGAAGAAAAAATGGACCTCACTCAAATTTGGAAGCCCAAAAAAATTTGGCCAAAAAACAAAGCTGGGTCAAAAAACTGAAAAAGGAACCGGCTCAATCCCTACTCATACTCAACGCGTCTCATCTCTCGGTCTCTACTCTCTACTCTCTCCTCTCTTGCGCTCTCTCTCTCTCTAAGTCTCTCTGTGCGTCTATGCTCAGCGGCAAGTCGGCGGCAACCACGGCACCACTCTAAGCAGTTACAGGCCAACACAGCAAGCCGGCAACCGCGGCACCACTCTAAGCATCTCGGTCTTTGGCTTTTCACTTCAATTCTTCGAAATTCGAAAATTAGAAGTGAGTTAATTCGATTTTCACTCTTCCCTTTTGGCCTTTTCCTATTTCTAGATGTAAAATGTTTAATGATTATTGTTTCTAGTAGTATATAGAAAACTTCATAATTTTTTATGTGTAATTTAGTAATTAAAGTTAGGGTTAATGATTATTGATTAATTGAATTAATAATTATGTCATTGTTTCATTGTTTGGAACTTTGTAGTTTGTAGATTGGCAATTTGCTAGGCCAACCTTTGACCTTTTAAGCTTGTATTTAGTTAATTAGTTTGCAGGAAAATATTATTTGAATGAGATTTTTGCAATTCACTCTGTGATAGGCAGGGACGATTGTGTGAGATTTCGTTGTACTTCATTGTTTGATGATATGTAATCCTAGAATGACTTCATGAGGTGTTGGTGATATATGGATTAGAATTACAGGATGCTTGAGGATGAAGTAATTTTGGGGATTTATCATTTATGCTTCATGATGGTGGTTTTGGTTCTAATGTGTGCTAAGGGAGCATTGCATAAGAATATGAATTTTTCACTTTAATTGGTGATTTCAGATCGAGTTCACTGTTAAACCATTCATTACTTCATTTTCAGTTGATAATGCTTGGTTATTTATTTATTTATTTATCTTTCGTTCGCATCTCTAAGGTTTATTTATTTATCTTTGGTCATAAATTTAAGTTAAGTTATTTTGGTGTTGTGACAAACATTGTACTGGTTTCAAATTATTAAAGTTATTTAATTTGTTGGTTACAGATTATTAAAAATGGACCCATTTTCAGTACATGATGAAATTCCAATCCAAAATGAGACTCTGGAGATGCAACAACGTGGGAAGGGACATAAAAGGTCAGATGTGTGGGCTCACTTTAATGAGACGAATAATGGAAATGTAAAATGTATTTATTGTAGAAAGGTGTACAAGCATCATTCTAAAGGTGGGACTAGTACATTGCGAAATCATATTGAAGATTTGTGCAAGAAGTATCCGTATAGGCTTCAAGACAAAAGAAAAAAGACGTAGGCTTTTGGTGGCTCTAAAAAGGATTCTATTTTAGATAGTGGTGGAGGTAGTAGTGGACAACTAGTCAAGTTTACTCAGAAAGGGGTAAGAGAACACGTTACTAGGTACTTCGTACTATCTGAGCTACCTTTTCGGCCCGTGGAAGATGAAGGTTTTCAAGGTTACACAAGGTACTTTTTTCCAACTTTTGTTTTTCCTTCAAGGATAACAGTTGCAAGGGATATATATCGTTTGTTTCTTGATGAAAAGAAGAAATTGAGGAAAGAATTGAGTAAACATAGGGTGGCTTTGACTACTGACTGTTGGACATCAATACAAAATGTTAGTTACCTGTGTTTGATAGCTCATTGGGTTGATGATGATTGGAGACTTCAAAAACAAATAATCAGTTTCATCCAAGTTCCTAGCCACAAGGGTGATATGATAGGACAGGAGTTGATTTCCTGCCTTAGTGATTGGGGAATTAGTAAGATTTCTTGTGTGACAATTGATAATGCCTCATCTAACGACGTAGCAATATTGACACTAAAAAGTTGTTTGTTGGAGAAGAAAAATGGTCTAGTTCTTGGTGGAGAAATGTTTCATATGAGGTGTTGTGCTCACATTCTTAATCTTATAGTTTGTGATGGTTTAAAAGAAATTGGTGATGCTATTTCATCCATCCGTAATGCTGTGCGATATGTTAGATCTTCTCCGGCAAGACTCAAAACATTTCGAGAGAATTGCAAAGTTGCAAATATTGAGTCTCGAGGTGTGCTATGCTTAGATGTGTCAACTAGATCGAATTCCACCTTCATGATGTTGCAAGCCGCATTGAATTTTAAGAAAGGATTTGATGTTATGAGAAGTGATGCAAACTACATAACATACTTTGTTGAAGAAACACGCACAATGAAAAGTGTAGTTGGACCACCGAAAGATGCCGATTGGGAGCAAGCTAAGGTGTTTATTAGATTTTTGAAAACTTTCTATGATATGACTTTGAAAATTAGTGGTTCTCTATATGTAACGGCTAACACTTTCTTTCAAGAAATGTGTAAAGTCCATGGAGAGTTGAAAGAATTGGCTAAAGAGCCAAGTAGCTTGATGGGATCTATGGCAACTAACATGAAAAAGAAATATGATAAGTATTGGGGAAATCCTGAAAAGATCAATCCTTTATTGTTCATTGCAATAGTTCTTGATCCTCGGTGCAAATTGGAATTGCTTAGAGTTGGGTTTGAGCTCATTTATAATGCCCAGATTGTTAACATGTTGTTGAGAAATGTTGAAGGCACACTTCATAGACTATATGGTTGCTACAAGGAAATGATGGATCTACTATTAGTTCCACCAAAGGATGCTACTCAATCTAGTAGCTCACATGCTTCAAAACCTCCTTTGGGCATTTCCAAGCCCGTTCCTTCAATTTTTAAAGCAGCTAGACTTGTACGAGAAGCTCAAGCGGAGAAGAATGATTTGTTGGATTACTTAAATGATCATTGTGAAGATTTGACTCATGAATCTTTTGACATACTACTTTGGTGGAAATTAAATGCAAGTAGGTATAAGATTGTCTCTCAAATTGCAAAAGATGTGTTAGCTGTTCAGATATCCACAGTTGCCTCCGAGTCGGCATTCTCTACTAGTGGTCGGATTCTTGATTCATTTAGGAGCTCGTTGAGTGCAAAAATGGTCGAAGCAGTGATTTGCTCTAAAAATTGGTTGCATAGTAGCAAGGAGCCTATAGTGATTCGCCAATACTTGGAAGAAGTAGAGGCATTAGATGATTCCGAGAAAGCTACAAAAGGTATTATAATATTTGGTTTGCTACTCATTTTCTTTTATTGATGATTAGTTTATATCATTTAATTACAATTAATGGATAAATTTACAATATTTTTATGTTTGTGCAGATAATGAATCATGTGTTACAACTGAAGATGTAAGGTCGATTGACATTGATTGAGATGTTATTTTGTACTAATGTAATTGAACTTTGGTTAAGTGTACTTTGATGTAGTTTATTCTGTAAAATCTTTTATCAACATTGATTTTGATGTCTATATGTAACGGTGAAATTTTAGACTAATATTATAGAATTTTTGTTGTAATATAAATTTGGTTTTGCATTTCTTGATTTTTATTTATATTGATGCTTATGTTATATTGATAAATTTTAAATTAATATTTATTTTTAACTAGAATATTATTTGCATGTTTTGCTTTATGTTTCCTAAACCGTGGTTTTAAACCGAACCAAACCAAAAAAAGTGGTTTGGTTTGGTTTGGTTTGAAAAGTGAAGTGGTTTGGTTGGTTTGGTTTGGTTTGGTTTGAGATTTTTCCAATCCGCTTTAAGTGGTTTGGTTTGAAAATTTATCGGAAACCGCCCAAACCGAACCGTGTTCACCCCTACTAAAGGGGATGTTGTTGAGAGTGTTACGGCGGGTAACCCTACACCTAAGTTAGAATCAGTCGCTACTCATAGGTGGACTCGTCAGTCTCGACATAGTGCAGCGTTGGAAGCTAATAAACTCGCCGGCCAGCGATGGCTCCAGGGACTCATCGGGCACCCACTGTTGTTCCCTTGCCAACGGTGGGGCGAGTCTTCACCCATCCAAAGAGGGGGTTGGATATGATGGATACAGATGATATCGAACAACATGGAGATAGTAAGAGGCTTTGTATGGCTGGGAATGATGACAATAGTTCCATTGATCAACTGGTGAACCCCGATGCTCGGGGTCGCCGGAGCTCATGAGTTGCCTCTTTTGGAACGTGCAGGGTGCGGGGAGCCCTGTAACGTTCGATGCTTTGTGGAGATACGTTCGTGATTTTTCCCCGAGCCTTGTCTTCCTAGCCGAGACAAGGTTATTTGGTAGTACGGCTAGTTCTTTCGAGTGTCGTATGGGGTTCTCGAATAGTTTTTCGGCAGATTGCCGTGGGAGAAGCGGTGGTTTACTGTTGCTGTGGAATGATGACATTACGGTATCTATCCAATCTTTTTCTGCTGGACATATTGACGCTTTGATATGTAATCCTGATAGTTCAAGATGGAGGTGCACGGGGTTCCATGGTAACCCACGGCGTGAATTACGTCGCTTCTCGTGGGAGTTGCTTCGAAAGTTATGCTCCCACGACTCCACTCCATGGTTTTGCGGTGGAGACTTTAATGAAGTTACTTATATTTTCGAAAATGAGGGTGGGGTTGATCGATCGCAATCATTTATTGATGCGTTCAACGATGCTCTTATGGATTGCTCGTTGAGAGAGGTGACTTTCACGGGGCCCAGATTCACCTGGACAAATAAACAGCACGGGGCGGATTTCATTCAAGCTCGTTTAGATAGAGTTCTTTATTCCGCCTCAGCTTTTCATGCTTTCCCATGTGCGGTAGTTCGCCATCTGGATTTTGTGGCAAGTGACCATCGATCCCTTCTCTTGCTAGTGCCGCCGAACACCAATCAGTTGCTCGAAAATAGTAGGGGAACTGGGTTTCGATTCGAGCCCTTTTGGCTTCGTGAAGCTGAGTATTTGCCTTTTATCACCGAGAGGTGGAATGTCAATTGGCAGACTAGTGGTCTTGGTATTTCCTTACAGGGGGTCCATAAAGCCCTTGGTCGATGTGGTGAAGATTTAAGGAGATGGGACAACAAAGGCTTTGGGCAATGGCATAAGGAGCTTAGTGAATATAGAGCTAAGCTAGAGGAATTATATCAACGTCCTGACGCGGCTAATTGTCTGGAGGAGATCAAGCACATCGAGGCTTGTATTCTTCGTTTAGCAGAACGAGAGGAAACTTATTGGCGCCAACGGTCTCGGGCCGAATGGCTTAAAGATGGGGATTGAAACACATGCTACTTCCACATGAAAGCATCGAATCGGAAGAAGAAGAATACTGTTGAGGTTCTGCATTCTTCGGATGGGTCTCTTGTGCGGAAACCTGAGGAGATAGCAGGGGTGTTCCAGAACTACTTCACTACTTTGTTTTCTTCTTCCCATCCTTCAATCGATACGCTGGACAGTGCAACTAGTGGAATCTCTACCTTTCTATCAGACGATCAGGTTGCTACCCTTGATAGAGCTTTTACTCTGGAGGAAATCCATGCTGCCATACATGCTATGGGCGCCACTAAAGCATCGGGGCCGGACGACTTTCATGCCCTTTTTTATCAGCGACATTGGGATTTGATTGGGCCAACTGTTACCTGCGCTTGCCTTCGATGCCTTAATGATGGGGAAGAACTTGATTCAATAAACCAGACCAATATT
Source organism: Jasminum sambac (assembly GCA_018223645.1). Taxonomy (NCBI): domain Eukaryota; kingdom Viridiplantae; phylum Streptophyta; class Magnoliopsida; order Lamiales; family Oleaceae; genus Jasminum; species Jasminum sambac. The sequence goes on from CP073647.1 coordinate 23,692,993, forward strand.
GTACTCATTCCAAAAAAGAAGAATGCCAAACTTGTTACAGACTTTCGGCCGATCCGCTTGTGCAATGTGTTATACAAGATCATCGCCAAAACTGTAGCCAACTGATTGAAATGTGTTCTTCCCTCACTCATTTCTGAAACTCAGAGTGCTTTTGTTGCCGGTAGGCATATCACTGATAATGCAATGGTTGCCTTTGAGTGCTTACACTCCCTCCGACGGCGCACTAGTGGACGGAAGGGTCTCCTTGGCCTAAAACTTGATATGAGTAAGGCTTATGATCGAGTCGAGTGGCCATTTATTTTGAAAGTGATGGAACGAATGGGTTTTTCTAGCAATTGGCAGCAGCTTATTTTTCGGTGTATATCGTCGTCATGTTTTGGGATTATGGTTAATAGACGCTCATATGGTGAATTTCGGGCTTCCCGGGGACTTCGTCAAGGTTGCCGCTCTCCCCTTATTTATTTCTACTAGTTGCCAAGGCCTTTTCGGGTCATATTCGTAAGGCCGAGATGGACGGGGTGGTTATGGGACTCAAATGCTCATGGCAGTCATTGACAATTAGCCATCTCTTCTTTGCCGATGATGCTTTGCTCTTTATGCGAGCAACTCGTGATGATCCGAGGACGATTAAGTCTATTATTCAGCTGTATAGGAGAGGCTCTGGTCAAGAGGTTAACTTTGACAAGTCCGCCATTATCTATAGCCCGAATGTTAAGGATGAGGATCGAGAGTCTATCAACCAAATCCTTGGTGTGGAGTCCAGCGAGTTCTATGACATTTATTTAGGCTTTCCCACATAGATCGGTCGCAATAAAAGACGTTCCTTCGGTGGCCTTGTGGCCAAGGTCCTCAATCGGGTGAATGGTTGGAAACATGGTCTCTTTTCCATTGGCGGGCATGAAGTTTTAGTGAAGTCGGTTATCCAAGCTATTCCTACATACATCATGAGTTTATTCCGGCTACCACGATATATTCTTGATAGCCTCCAATCAGCGATTTCGAAATTTTGGTGGGGTGGCTCAGGCTCTAGTCGAAAGATCTCGTGGCTTAAGTGGGATAGACTTTGTCGTGCAAAACCTTTGGGTGGACTGATTTTTCGCCACCTGGAGGAATTCAATCGAGCAATGGTTTCCAAGCAATTATGGAAGCTATATAATGAGTCATCTTCTTTCCTCGGTCGATTTATGGCTGGGAAATATTATCCCACTGGTGATTTTTCCTCGGCCACCTATAGGAGTGGAGACTCATGTCTCTGGCAAAGCTTATGTTGGGGAAAAAAGCTTATCGATCAAGGAATTCATTGGGGAATTGGTAATGGGGAGACTGTTAGTATGTTCTTAGATCCATGGCTCCCCCGTGACAATGCTCTTCTCCCATACATGGCTCAAGAGGATAATGGAGGCCGGGTTGTTGACCTCTTTACCGCATTCGGGCCTTGGGATTGGCAGCGAATCTCTAGCTTGTTCTGGCAACCAGATTTCGATGCTATCCTTCATCTGCCAGCGGGCCGACATGATCGTGAGGATAAGCGAATTTGGCACTATGATCCGAGTGGCGTATATTCTGTCAAAACTGGGTATAAGTTGCTGGTCAATAATAGAGTTCAAGAGGAAGGTGCTAGTCATGAAGATAAGCTACCATGGTGGAAGAAATTGTGGGAACTCAACCTCCCTCCTAAACTCCGCCTATTTTGGTGGCGAGTCTTCTTTGAAGCCTTACCAGCGAACAAGAGGCTTCAAGGTGGGGTGTCGATGTTCATGGGTCGTGTATTAAATGTGGGGGTGAGGAATCGGTTGTGCATGCTCTCTTTTACTGCCCTGTGGTTATGGATGTATGGCGTGGACTCGGTTTATGGACCGTCATTAAGAACATAGGCGGAGCCACGTTTGGTCCAGTGCGGTCCATGGACCGCACTGGACTTTGGAGAAACAACTTTGGGCCATAAGTCTTGGGCCCAAAAATTGAATTAGAAAAAAATACATAAATAGGCTATTTTAGAGATGAGAAGTCAGGGAACCCAGGTAGTCATTAGCATCTTGCCGACTTCTTTCCCACTCGTCTTGCTCTCGACTTCTCTCAGCCTTTGCTCTCGTCTCTCGTTGTCGGCTAGTCGGCTTCTCCTTCTCGCCGGACCTTGACCTTGGTTCTCACCGGCGACCTCCGTCGATCTTAGTGCACTCACGGTCGGCCGCTTCTATTGCCTATTTTTGGTCGGTAAGTGAAATTCGACTTAGGCACTTAGCCCTAATTTTTGGTTAACTGAGTCTGAATTCAATGATAAAGAATAATAACAATAGGAGGGGGGCATAAACCTGACCTCCAAACAATGAAAAAGAATGTGCGAAAAGCAGTAAATGAGGAGATACTATCTCCCTGACAATAAGGAATAAAAGAATAACAGAATGATAAATAAGGAGGTACTACCTCCCTGTACAAAAGAAGTATCTGAACTGTGAAGAATCCCCAACAGTTCAGACAAAGTCCGACCATTGTGGATGGGAATATGAAGAAGTAACAGACCTGGAGCAACTGCGTGTCTACATACGTGAGGTGGCAGCGGCCTGGAACTTGGGCCCGCGGGCCCGAGATTTCTGATGTTTGCGAATTACCGGCTCAAACTGAGCTTCGTACTCAGCCTTACTGAGAGTATCAACGTCCTCCTCCAGGCGGTCAAGCTCCTCATCGGAGTGACGCCGGTGAGGACCAGGCAGATGGATCTCCGGCAATGTAGATTGGGAAGTAGCTTGGGATGGGACAGAGGGTTCGGCGTTATACTGGCACGCAGGCAGAGGAGAGGCAACCGTCACAGGCGGTGCTACGGATGGGATGACCAAAACACCATCGGGACAAGGATCCGCCGGAGGCGTGGTCCCCGGCGGAGAGACACCATCCGAGATAGCGACCGGGAGCGGCGGCGATCTGTAAGAGGAGCTCGACCAACAAAGCTCGTCTCGACGCATCGTAACCAATATCGAGCGAGAGGCAACAGAATGAACCTGAATCGGAGAGCTAACCAATGGAAGCACTGGGGCGGTCGAGATCGGTGCCGTGAGAGGAGCATCTGAAATAACAAGTGGAGAAGAGCCCATGGGGCGATGGCGGGTGAGTGCAGGCGTACATGAGGAGGAATAGGCCTCCACCGACAGGCCGGCTCAAAGACAATCGCAGGCCCCTTCTCCTACCGAGAACGTGGACCGAGAATGGTACCGAAGTAGCGGTGGAATAGTAGTGCGGGGACCGAAGGACTTAGGGGTGGTGCCGAGGAGCACCAGCGGTACCTTTGTGAGGAGTGTCCCAGGCACCGGCATGTAGAACAAAAGGGCGGGAGGTGCTCAGTAAAGAATGCTTGTTGCCGAAGCTACGCCCCGGCCCACGGTCAACCCAAATACGCTCGGGGAGCTTATGCTCCAAATGCACCTCTACACAAACTCTAGCCTCGCTTGGGCGCAATAAATCGGCAGTGGCCTCATCAATGTGCAGAGGCTGGCCCACAACCTTAGCTAAGGTATACAATACGTCCTTAGCACGAAAATGAACGGGCAACAGCGGGAAGGAGATCCATACGGGCACAATAGGTGTCTCCTTCCCAGGGTGAAAGTCTGCAGTCCATTTCAAAACCTTCATCTCACAACCACTAATGAACCAACGCGGCCGGGAGAATAGACGTGTATAATCCACCTCCTGGGTAAGATGTATCAATATATGCACACTATCAATCAAACCAGTCGTATGGCAACCAACAAACCCAAACTGATCAAAACCAGTACGTATAGCAAGCATAGGGGGCTTCCGCCGAGCGAACTTACCCACCAAAGTATAACGGAACGGGGCAGCCAACCGAGACTCCTCATCAGCCAAAATAGAAATGGCTGGCTCACCATGATGCATGTGGGGTTGTCGAGATACAATAGTGGACGGGCTGGAAGCACCAAACACCGAATCAAAGGATTTCCGCTTTGCCCGTTCCTCGGTCGACAAAATGGGCCTATTAGCAATGGCTGATGCATATGTACGACCTCTGAGAATGCCTGTCTGAGCCTCCTGAGGGTATGGCAGAGTACGGGATGTCGTCGGGAGCGCCGAAATAGCCCCAGAAGGCCGCGCGTGGGGCCCACGCGCCGGCCGAGATAGGGGCCCACGTGCCGGCGCGTGGCGATCGTGGACTGGCTCCAAGAGGTTCGCCTCATCGAGTAGAGCAACTTTTTCAACTGGCCCAACTTCAGATTCTGCCCGGAAAGTGTTCAAATTGGCGTTCAAAGTTCGGTTTTTCTCCAAAATTGGGGCTTTTTGATCCGGAAAAGATTTTTAAAATTGGCTTTCATGGGATCGTAAGACACCATTAGGTGATGCTACAGCTCCATTTTCAGGCATCAATTTGAAGGAATTTGTGAACATTTCGTTTTGGGGCCGAAATCTAGGGTTTACGAAATTTGTTGTAATTGCTCTCAATCCATCAATGCCTACGTGAAATTGAGTTTGGGGATGATTACAGGGCATAGGGGCGCACGTTTCCATGGAAAGAATTGGGGTAGAAATGGCTGGATTCGAGAAATTGGTGGTGGGGGTCATTATGGCCGAATTTTCAAAGGGTTCCATGGCCATATTCGTGGGGTTTCCGGCGGTGGGGACGGCCGGTGAGGGCTGCTGGGTGGTCGACGAGGTGGTGGGTGGGACCGGCGGCGGTGGGTCCGGCGGTTCATCGCCGAAATTGGCCGGAATCATAAAAGGGTAGGGATTCCAAACCCCCACTAGCTAGGCTCGGCGGACCGACGTACGTGTCTAGTTGGTGCTTTGCTTAAAAAAAAAAATTCAATGATAAAGAAAAGGGTTGAGTTCGCAGCCTCCAATAAAGATCTTACAGTAGCCGAAATAGAGAGTTTTAGGCTGATTTGAGTTAGAGTTGAGTTGGAGCCTATCAATGAGAAAGTGGGATTTGAGAGGACCACCAGCTAGCAGATCTTTTTCGAAAAAAATAGAAGCTTTTGTTGCTTTTGGGGGAGCCGGTGTTGCTTTTTTTGGTGTATTTACTATCATACTATGTCTATTTATAATTGTTTGAATGTGCATTTGTAATTGTTGGAAAATTAGATATACAATTGATAAATTGAAATAAGTTAAATAGCCAATTAGTGAGAAACGCCTAATTTCGTTTCTAAGTTCAAATGTGGAAAAGCCCCTAATTTTGTCGATAAGTGAAAAAGGTTTATGATATGTCGTCTTTAAATTGTTCATATCATTAACTTTTATTGAATATAATTCTTTTGCGATTACCTTTTTCCCAGTTGAACTATTTGATTGGAAATTATGCGATAGGCATATATTAGTTTGCTTTTGTGGTTTGTTTATTCAAAGTGAGTCTGTGATGGATTCCATAGAACAATTGTCAAGACTATTATTTGATTCCGTTGGAATCCATATTGTGAAGTGGTTAATGTTTGAAAACGTATTTAGTTTGATATTGTAAATTGTAAGTAGTAAACCGATTGATTATACTTGAAGTGAGTTAATTTATTTATTAGTTAATTGGTTTGATATTGTAAATGAGTGTATGCTTGAAGTTGAAATTCAATTTTGGGTTTATGCTTGGAATTAATCCTTGTTGGATATTTTAGATTATGGAGAGAGATATTAAAAAAAGAGTTTGTTCAAAAAAAATATTGTTAAGTAGAACACAACAGAGTTTCGGAAAGCTTAAATGGAGCTGACAAGAGCACAAACGGAGTTGAATAAAGCTCAAATACAATTGGAAAGAGCTCAAATATGATTGAGGAATTTGATGCTGCAAAAACTTCCCTCAATTCTAAACCTGGGATTCCAATTGAAAATAATAGTTAAAAAATTGTAGATAGAGTTCAAAGTGTAAAAACCCATAAAGAACAGTTGTAAGATACTACTGTTCAATTATATTACATTTTCGCTTTTCTTAAAATTTTGGACTGCACTGATGATAATTCCTGGCTACGCCACTAATTAAGAAGTATAGGACTGGTGTCTCGATGAAGGATATTATACACCACCTTATGGCGAGCTTCGGAATGGTGTTCCTGGAGGAAATTGTGGTTGCCGCATGGTTTATCTGGAGTGATAGGAATCGGGTGCTTCATGGCGGTACAGTACGGATTAGCCACCTACTTGTGGCGGGTATTCATGAGTACCTCAGCTTTTTTGGACAGTGCGACCAGCCGAGGGAGAGTGGTGATGTGCCTATTGCAGCTTCATGGAAGAGGCCGAAACCCAGTCATCTCAAGCTTAATGTTGATGCCTTAGTCAAGGAAGGCATGGTGGGATTTGGAGTTGGTGCTGTTGTCCGTTACGATGAGGGTCGAATTCTAGGGTGCTTGGCTAAACGGACGGAGGGATGTTCATCAGTTGAGCTTGCTGAGGGTATTGCGCTTCTTTTGCTCGAGATTGCCATATGCAGGGGTTGGAGGTGGAATCGGACTGTCTATCTCTTGTACAACGCTTGAGCTCGTTCACTGATTGCCACCCATTTTATGGCATTTTAGTTCGAATCTCTACTTTATTAGCGCAGCTTGGGGCTGGTAATTGCACCCATATTAGGCGATCGGCCAATATGCTTGCTCATACTTTAGCCACCCATGCGCTGTCCACTGGTTTCAGTTGTGTTACCACAGAGTGGACTCCGCTGATTGTAAGCGCCGCTGCGCAACTTGACTTAACATAAATTTCAATCCCGTTTCAAAAACAAATGAGGAAAATTGATAATGAATTGAAATCGAGGTAAAGGTTTGCAAAAATTAATCCCATGGAAAAAAGAATAATTATAATAATCGTGATTAAAAAGTGTAAACAGTGAAAATCACATACACTGCAGATTTGAAAATTTGCATTTATTAAAAATTTAATTTATATTTCTAAAATAAAAAATGACCACTATTGTTGCAAATGAATCCACACCGCAAGTGTACGGATCGTATAAGTAATAAACAAGACTTTTAAAGTCCGGATGTCGTACGACGATGACTGATTTATTCCCACGTTCAGTCTAACTAGCCTTAACAAAAATGAATAAGTTGAGATCAATTAATTTCCAATCTTGCCAAAATTAAATTAGTAAATTAAATTGCTAAATCTAAAATTAAGAATTAAGAATTAAATCGGAACAAATTAAAAGAATAATCTTTTATAGTTTTAAATCAAATATGGAAAAACTAGCATTAATGTTTCGAATCCACTTTCAATTAGTCATCCCCCGGATTATTAATTTGACAATGAATGTTAGTTTTGACGATTCAATTCACAAAATTTGTTGAATAATATTTCTCAAGTAGAATTCAACTTATTTATATGACGTGTTAACTATATCTCTATGATAACAACGCCATAAAAATGTATTACAACGCATGAATTGCATAAAAATATCGCACAAAGCATAGGGGTATTCTCACCCCCTATCGGATTTTGTGGTTTTCAATAAGAGTCTAATCTATTCACGATTTCTCAATGCAATAAATATATCACAGATCAACTTTGCCCAAAAGTTGTAAAAGAAAGCACAATTATATTGAAAACTCAAAACCGAACATTCATCTTAGCATAAGAATTAAAAAAAAACATCAAATTAACAATCCGGATTCAAACTAAAATCAAAGTTTCATCTCTACCCTAATGCTATGAGAAATCTATCCTAACATGCTGTAAAGAATAGAAGAAAAACGAGAAGAGAAAGCCATAACCGAGTTAATGTTGAGCTCTTGAATTTGAATCTTCAATTGTCGCTTTTTCTCCAAGTTTCTCCAAGTTGATTGCTCCAGTTTTCCTTCTCTCCTCTTCTCTGAAGTTTCCCCTAATTTTTAGGTCGAAATCAGTATTAATAGATGCAAGAAAGCCCAAAAAATCAGAGTCCAATTCAATCTCGGAAACTTTTTCGAAAATCTACCCGATATAACCATGCTACTGCGCGTGCGGCCGCATGGTTATAATTTTGCAAACGCATGTGGTCGCTCGTGTGACCGCATGACGCATGGTTATACCAGTTTCAACTTTTGTCCGATTCAAGTTTAGTCCCCACAGTTTAATTGCAGGGCAAGTCCTGAACTTCCAACTTTGACCAATTGAGTCCCCAAACTTTTAAATCTCTCCAACCTGGCTCCCATTTGATTTCTCTTCACGTTCCCGATTTTATTTCTTCTGATTGGGTGCGTCAACTTCTTAATTGAGTCCCATTTGGCTCAAAATTGTAATATTTTCTTCAATTCCCGGTTTTTACTGAAATAGAAACAAATATCACAAAATTAAATATGAAATTGGCCAAAAATAAGAAAAATACATAGTTTAAGAGACCTAAATAAGTGCATAAACTGCACTTACCAAACACCCCCAAACTAGAACAATTGTTCGTCCTTGAACAATAAAACTAAACTTAAAGAAAGAAAACCAACAAAGTAGCTAATCACCAACCACGAGCACGACTCATGGTCAAACCGTGTATCTTATGCCTCAGGCAAACGAAATGATAGTGAAAACTCAAGTTGGACAAACAAAACAATCACCAAAAAGAAATTCACTTACCCAAGTGCTCGACGATCTAGCGTGTATGTGCTAGTCATCACCTAACTCAAGTGCTTGTTAAAGTATCACCAAAGAATGTTCAACACAAAACCATGCCCGTGTCCCCAAGTGGTCGAATATCTTCATTCACTCGTAAATCGCTCCTGATGATTTTCTGTCAATTCCCGAGGTGTTTCTACCTTGTGGTTTCTAAAAATTTTCTATGCATTTTTCCACACAAGGTGTCAAGAAGAGTGACTAAATGTTGAAAAGTATGACAGCTATCATTCCATCCACTTCGGCCTTAAGTCTCCAAATTTCTAGCCTCAAAGTTGCTTCACGGCACTTCAAACCCCTATTAATCTAGATTTCCCTTTTTTTACTAACTCTATAAGATGCAATGCAGTGCTCCAACAATAATGCTTTCTCAAGGACCCATGTAGCGAGCTTTAGGTCGGCGACTCCGGAGCTCGTCACTCAAGGCACCAGGTTTGAAAGACCCCTCAAAGCACCGACGACTTAATCACTTGGGCCAATGAGGCAAGAGAACGGGGCAAAAGAAAATGAATGCATGTATGATTTCTTTCTTCTTCTCTCTTTTTTTTGGGAGAATAATAGTATTGGTCAGTGCCGTTACAACACGTTGGCCAGAAATCCTTCAACCAAAAGCAAAAATATCAAGACTTCCAACAGCAATCCCCTCCAACATAGAGTCACTACGTCTTACCACCCCCAAACTAGACCATTTGGGCCAGTTGGATACTAAAATGGTGGTTGAGGAGAACTACCTGGTTCTAAATGTAAAATTGGTTCTCATAGGTAATCCTAAAGGAACACAGCATCCAGGTGATAAGTCAACAAGAACGAGAGTTAAACAAGGACTATGTGCTCTTTCGGTGAACCGGGCACAGATAAGTGATAGAAAAATTTTGAAAATTTCCAAGTGATGTTTCAAATCCAACTATAAGTTCATTAGAAATAAATTTGGCACCTTGTCATCATCGACGATACACAAGTTGACCCCAACACATAAAAGCTTTTTTTTTTAAGTGACCACTAGCAAATGCATAATAGCAAAAACAGGATGGAAGAGTGCTAAAATAACAAACGGGGCATCAAATATATATGAAGATTTGAAGTACAACTTCAATCTTTCACCACGTAAGCACAGAAGTCAAACGGCATCAAAAGTACACATAAGTACCCCCACCCCAGCAAAATAAAGTACATTGCCCCCAATGTACACGATTAAGATCAAAGAGAAAAAGTACAATAAGAACAAATAGCAAAGATAAAGGAGTTAGAAACTCCCCTATTGAGTCCCGTGAGGTGGAGGGAACATCGGATCATGACGGATCCCCTGTGCTGACTCCAGACGGTCCAAACGCTAATTGAGACTGGCCTGCCCCTCCTCAATGCGAAACATAGATGCCTGAAGCTCATCAAACCGCTGATTGTGGCCTCAAGCTATGCGGTGATCTACTGGAGGAGGCGATGTATCTCCGTGTCGGACTTCTTGCCTCCTTTCTACGGGTGGGAGCTCTGGAGCCTCTTGATGTTGATCCCCGTAGCCGGCTCTACTGGATACTCCCGAGAGTGCAGTGAGATCTGACTAGTAAGGCAGATGCTCGAGATAAGGCACGGGAAGATGGGCTTGCGGTCACTGTCTGATCCAAAGTTGACCACAAGCCGATATATGAGGCTCCCAAGATCAATCTTCGTCTCTTGGGCTAAGTGGCACCACAATCGAGCTTGTCCTCAATGAGTGTTGTAAGGTGCGTGGTCGGCTCTACGTTGGTGCAGATGAAGATGTAGAGCACCCTCAAGATATCCAGGAGATCAGCATAGGCGTACCCGGTGGGGCGTGGCCATGCATCCTCTGACCCATAAAGAAAGTGCGCCACATCAGCAATATCCTCATCCAATGGCACTGGCTCAATATCATCATGTGAGAGGCCAAGTGTTGTATCAATGATCTCCGGGCTGAATGTGATCCACTGGCCTCGCACCCACGTCTCCTGATAGTGGGATGTCTCGGGAATGTTGATCCTGTCATTTAAATTTGGGTAGAACTCGCAGACCAGATCATTATAGCACTAGGAAGGTCTAGCTACCTACTCCCATCCGGCTCTGGTGATGAGTCTATCAATCACCGTATCCCGAAAGTCACCTAGAGTGACCTCCAGCTCGGCGATGTAGAAGTCCTTCTTCTTCAATAGTTTCTTCAGGGTCTGCTCTTCCTTCTTACCCCGACTACGTGGAAACTCAGCGGTAGCACTATCCTTTGCTCTGCTCTCTCTAGCCACGCCCTCTCTCTTGCGGGATGATCCCTCTCCGTCATCTCCGTGCTCACTCGAGTTCTTGGTACGAGGCATTGTACCTGCAATAAGGAAAGGCCACTATTAGTTTCCAGATATAATGATATAGCAAGGAATACCTAAAAAAACATACCCCCAAACTATATAGAATTGCATAAGACAGAAGAAGTTCAAATAATTGACCAAATGAAGGTGGGGCCCGCAAAAACAGTCCAAAACAATACAAAGACGGAACAAACCCTCCACTCTATAAAGTACGTGCCAAAAGCAGCTACATATCAAAAATAGATGCAATTCTATCAAGTGTGTAATAAAAATGAGGGTAGTGAAGTTGGTGACGCGGCTCGAGCGGCATCAGGGCAGTGACTCGAGTGGCATCAGGCCATGACTCAAGTCACGTTCGGGCAGTGGCTCAGGCGGCGTCAGGGCAGTGACTCAGGTGGCGTCAGGCCATGACTCGAGTCACTACACTAACCTTGCCTAGGCCAAATTCAATGCTTAGTTATGCAAAGAACAGAGTTTTTACACCAAAGTGATCATTTAATGACGTAGAATCATGCCATATTGGAGAAACATATGAATAAGCACAAAATTTTATTGAAACATTTCACCGAACACTTGCTGTGCATGGTAGGTGGCTTAGACTTCCTTTGGAAAATCTCCGCCCCAATATGGCTTCAACCGCTGTCCATTCACCTTAAACGTGCCCTTACTCTCGTGGTACACCTCAACAGCCCCGTTCGAGAGAACTTTAGTCACCATTAAGGGTCCCGACCACCTGGAGCGAAGTTTGCCTGGAAAAAGCTTGAGTCTAGAATTAAATAGGAGAACTTCTTGCCACTACAAACTTTTTCATATGAATATGCTGGTCATGCCACTTTTTGGTCTTCTCTTTATACAACTTAGCATTCTCATAGGCATCCAAACGAAACTCATCTATTTCATTTAGTTGAAGGAGTCTTCTTTCACCCGCAACTTTCAAATCCAACTCCATAGGCAAATGACAGGCTTTCCTAAATACTAGGCGATATGGTGACATGCCTATAGGGGTCTTAAAAGCTGTCCTGTAAGCCCAAAGTGCATCATCCAACTTTTTCGACTAATCTTTCCGAGAATTGCTCACTGTCACCTCAAGGATCCTTTTCAACTTTCGAATTGATTTTCCACATGCCCGCTTGTCTGTGGATGATATGGGGTGGCAGTACGGTGTCTAACACCGTACTTAGCCAAAAGAGATTCGAACTGTTTATTACAAAAGTGTTCACCCCCGTCACTTATAATAGCACGCGGAGTTACATATCTAGTGAAAATATGCTTTTTGAGAAACTCCACGACCACTCGACTGTCATTGGTGGGCAGAGCAACTGCTTCTACCCATTTGGAGACATAGTCTACTGCCACCAGGATGTATTGATTTGAAAATGAAGAGGGGAATGGACCCATGAAATCTATTCCCCATACATTGAAAAGCTCGACTTCAAGAATGCTCTTCAGCGGCATTTCATCCCTTCTCGAGATATTTCCTATCCGCCGGCATCGATCACACGTCTTCACAAACCGATAAGCATCTCTAAAAAGAGTGGGCCAATAAAAACTGGATTGGAGGATCTTAGCTGCGATTTTAGAAAGACCAAAATGCCTTCCATATGCAGATGAGTGACATGACTCAAGAATATATGGGATTTCTTCCTCTGGCACACACCGGCGAATAATCTAATCAGGACCACGTCGATACAAAACTGGATCCTCCCAAAAGTAATGCTTCAAGTCGGCAAAGAATTTCTTCTTTTGACGACTTGAAAACTCCGGTGGTAGAATTGATCCAGCCAGATAATTAACATAGTCGGCGTACCATGGTGTGGAATCAATAGAGAACATTTGCTCATCTGGAGAAAACTCATTGATCCCCACTTCCTCATCTTCCTTACGTTGGTCAAGTCGAGATAAGTGGTCAGCAACCACATTTTCACTACCTTTCTTATCTCTGATCTCCAAGTCAAACTCTTGAAGTAGAAGCACCCACCTGATCAACCTAGGCTTTACATCCTTCTTCTCCATTAAATACTTCAATGCAGTGTGGTCAGTGTATACAATTACTTTCGATCCAATGAGATAGGATCGGAATTTATCAAATGCAAAGACAACCGCTAAAAGCTCCTTCTCAGTTGTTGCATAATTCAACTGTGCATCGGTCAGCGTTTTGCTAGCATAATATATGACTTGAAAGACTTTATCCTTCCATTGTCCCAAGACTGCTCCAACTGCATGGTCGCTAGCGTCACACATGAGCTCAAATGGGAAACTCCAATCTGGAGCGACGATCACTGGTGCTGAACTCAAATTTTCTTTTAAAGCATTGAATGCCAGTAAACACTCCTCTGAGAAGACAAATGGGACATCTTTGACTAAAAGATTGCACAGTGATTTGGTGATCTTAGAGAAATCCTTGATAAAGCACCGATAGCAGCCCGCGTGACCCAAAAAACTGCGAACTCCTTTAACTGAAGTTGGAGGTGGTAATTTCTCAATCACCTGAATTTTTGCCTTATCCACCTCAATACCATCAGCTGAGATTCGGTGCCCTAATACAATACCTTCTTGCACCATGAAATGGCACTTTTCCCAATTCAGCACCAGATTCGTTTCTTAGCATCGCTGTAGAACAAGCTCTAAATGTTTCAAACATTCATCAAAAGAGGATCTAAATACAGAGAAGTCATCCATGAAAATCTCAATGAATTTTTCAACCATATCAGAGAAGATAGCCATCATGCAATGCTGAAATGTGGCAGGTGCATTGCAAAGGCCAAATGGCTTCCTACGGTAAGCAAATGTACCACAGGGGCAAGCAAAAGTGGTATTCTCTTGATCCTCAGGGGCGATAGGGATTTGATTATAGAAAGAGTAACTGTCAAGGAAACAATAATGTGAATACCCGACTAGTCTTTCTAGCATCTGGTCAATGAATGGTAAGGGAAATTGATCCTTTCGAGTGGTTGCGCTGAGTTTGCGGTAGTTAATGCAAACTCTCCATCCTGTGACTATTCGAATTGGGATCAACTCATTATTCTCATTCTTCTCCACCGTAATACCCCCTTTCTTCGGCACAACTTGCACTAGGCTCACCGAAGCACTATATGAGATCGGATAGATAATCCCTGTGTCCAGAAGCTTCAACACTTCTTTTCTTACCACTTCCTTCATATTGGGGTTCAAGCGGCGTTGACCATCGACTATATGTTTGTAGTTATCCTCCATTAAGATCTTACGCATACAAATTGCGGGACTGATTCCCTTGATGTCTGTTATTGTCCAGCCGATGGCTGTTTTTTGCTCTCTAAGTACTCGTAGTAATTTTTCCTCCTCAAGCTAACTTAAAGAGGTAGAAATTATAACAGGCAGCATAGATGAATCCCCAAGATAGGCATGCCGAAGGTGTGAAGGTAATGGATTGAGCTCAAGCGTAGGTGGCTGCTCTATAGATGGTGGCTGTGGTGGAGGTCCAACTCCTAGACTCTCACGACGAAATCGATGTTTATACAGTTCTTGTGCTTCCAAGTACCTCTTTCATCCTTCAATCTCTTCCCGGCTGAGGGAGTTTATGGAGTTGGAATGGACAAGAGATCCCTTTAAAGGGTCTATAGGATAATCCAGCTGAAATTTTCCACAAGCTGCTTGATCAACCTCATCCACCATAAAGCACGGATCTGATTGGGTTGGATACTTGATAGCCCTGAACACATTAAAGGTGATGTGTTCATCATTCACCCGGAGACGAAGTTGTCCTTTTGCCACATCAATAATCGCTCCTCCAATTGCTAGGAATGGTCGGCCCAAGATAAGTGGCATATTCTCATCTTCCTCCATGTCAAGTATAACAAAATCTATAGGGAAGATGAACTTCTCCACTTTCACTAGAATATCTTCAATAATTCCCCTTGGGTGCTTGATAGAATGATCTGCCAGCTGTAAAGAGACTGAAGTTGGTTTTGGTTCTCCCAAACCTAATTTCCTGCAAACAGAGAATGGCATTAAATTGATGCTTGCACCTAAATCACACAGAGCTTTATCAAAATATGAATCTGCAATAGTGCAAGGTATAGTGAAACTCCCTAGGTCTTTTAGTTTGGGTGGGAGCTTGTTCTGGAGGATAGCACTGCATTCTTCTATTAGCATCACCGTCTCATTTTCTTCAAGCTTCCTCTTATTTGACAAAATTTCCTTCATGAACTCTGCATAGCTAGGCATTTGAGCTAAGGCCTCTGCAAATGAGATGTTGATATGCAGTTTCTTGAACACTTCAAGAAATCGGGAAAATTGCTTATCCAGCTTATGCTTTTGAAGTCTCTAAGGAAACGGTATAGGAGGCACATAAGGTTTTAATGGTACCGCTGTCCTTTCCAATGAGTTGCCCCTATTTTCCTCTACTAGTGACTCAGCTGGCACCTTTTGTTCTTCTCCTGGCTCCATTTCCTCAATGGTCGCTTTTTCTTGTTCTCTTGAAGGCCTTCTGACATGAATCTCGGGAAGCTGCACCCCGCTCCTAGTAGTGATAGCCTGAACTTGCTCTCTTGGGTTCACTTCAGTATTGCTAGGCAAAGCACCTTGTGGTCGGCCCGAAATAGTGTTAGCCAGTTGCCCAACTTGTGTTTCTAGATTACGAATGGAAGCTTGTTGATTTTGGAGGGCGGTATCGGTTTTCTTCATAAATTGATCGGTGCGATCCATGTATCTCTCAGTTCTCTCCATAAATCGACCTAAAGCCTCTTCAATAGAGCTCTTCTTTTCTGGTTGCTGGTATTGGGGTCCTTGGAATACTCCATTGTTTTGATAATCTCTCCTGCCAAAATTTGGGTAATTACGCTAACCCTGGTTATAAGTGTTGGAAAATGGATTGTTGGGTTGCTGTTGACCTCCTTGAACATAATCCACTTGAGTAATGCGGTGAGCGATAATAGGGTAGCACTCATTAGTGCTATGGCTAGCTCCACACTCCTCGCAAGTGGGTGACAGAGGTGCCTTTGAGCTACTTATCTTCACAATACTCTCCACCCTATGAGCCAATGCATCAATTTTCGCGGTCAGAGCAGTGAAATTATCAACTTCATAGACTCCAGATGCTCTGCTATGATTTCTTCTATCGGACGCCCACATCGCCGTGTTGTTTGCAATCCTTTCAAACAACTCAAGAGCTTCAGCAATTGTCTTGGTGCGAAGTGATCCATTTGATGAAGAGTCCACCAAGCTTTTACATGAGGGAAGCAATCCGGCATAGAAGTATCGTACTTGTTGCCCATTATTGATCCCATGATGCGGGCACTTCCTCAGCAGTCCCTTAAACCTTTGCCAAGCTTCATCAAAAGATTCCAACTCATGTTGTTGGAAAATAGAAATATCATGCTTCAACTTGGCAATCTTCGCCGGAGGGAAGAATTTGGTACAGAACTTTTGAGCTAGGTCATTCCATGTGGTAATACTGGCTATTGGCTGTGAATCGAGCCACTCCAGAGCCTTGTCTCGTAGAGCGCAGGGGAACAACCTTAGTCGGATGGCGTCGTCCGAAATGCCCCGATATTTAAAATGTTCACACATCTCAAAGAAGCACGAGACATAAGTGTGCGGGTTTTCATCTGGCAATCCAAAGAATTGGTGTCCATTTTGGAAAATATCGATCACATCCGTCTTCAGTTGGAATGTGGGCTACCCAAATGGAGGGTAAACGATGCTGGATTGACTTTGAATGATCTGTGGCGTCATAAAATTGCCAACTAGCATGTTATCTTCGTCCACGGCCTCTTCTGCTCGTTCTCCACCATTGTTAATTCGCAGAATTTCATCATTGGCCGCCATTGCTTTCTTTTTTTGATTTTTTTTGTTTTTCTATTTCTCTAGCTTCTCTACGTCTTTGGCGAAAGGTACACTCGATCTCTGGATCAAGTTCGAGAGGTTGACCGAGCCTCGCACTTTGCATAAACTTGAGAGAAAATAAGAGAAACTGTGAACGAAAAATGCAAGCAAATTAAATAAAAACAAATAAAGTTCAAATTAGTGCTAACTAAAGTAAACAAGAAAATAATTACAGTCCCCTGCAACGGCGCCAAAAACTTGTTGCGAATGAGTCCACACCGCAAGTGTACGGATCGTTTAAGTAATAAAGAGGACTTTTAAAGTACGGATGTCATACCCACGAGGACTGATTTATTCCCACATTCACTCTAACTAACCTTAATCGAAATGAATAAGTTGAGATCAATTAATTTCCAATCTTGCGAAAATTAAATTAGTAAATTAAATTGCTAAATCTAAAATTAAGAATTACGAATTAAATCTGAACAAATTAAAAGAACAATTTTTTATAGTTTTAAATCAAATATGGAAAAACTAGCATTAAGGTTTCGAATCCACTTTTCAATTAGTCATCCCCCAGATTATTAATTTGACAATGAAAGTTAATTTTGATAATTTAATTCACAAAATTTGTTGAATAATCTTTCTCAAGTAGAATTCAACCTATTTATATGACGTGTTAACTATATCTCTATGATAACAACGCCATAAAAATGCATTACAACGCAAGAATTGCATAAAAGCATCGCACAAAGCATAGGGGTATTCTCATCCCCTATCAGACTTTGTGGTTTTCAACAAGAGTCTAATCTATTCACGATTTCTCAATGCAATAAATATATCACAGATCAACTTTGCCCACAAGTTGTAAAAGAAAGCATAATTATATTGAAAACTCAAAACCGAACATTCATCTTAGCATAAGAATTAACAAAACATCAAATTAACAATCCGGATTCAAACTAAAATCAAAGTTTCATCTCTACCCTAATGCTATGAGAAATCTAGCCTAACATGCTGTAACGAATAGAAGAAAAACGAAAAGAGAAAGCCATAACCGAGTTAATGTTGAGCTCTTGAATTTGAATCTTCAATTGTGGCTTTTTCTCCAAGTTTCTTCAAGTTGATTGCTCCAATTTTCGTTCTCTCCTCTTCTCTGACGTTCTCCCTAATTTTTAGGTCGAAATCGGTATTAATAGATGTAAGAAAGCCCAAAAAATCAGAGTCCAATTCAATCTCGGAAAGTTTTCCGAAAATCTGCCCGATATAACCATGCTACCACGCGTGCAGTCGCATGGGTATAATTTTGCAAAGGCATGCGGTCGCTCGTGTGACCGCATGTTATACCAATTTCAACTTTTGCCCGATTCCAGTTTAGTCCCCACAGTTTAATTGCAGGGCAAGTCCTGAACTTCCAACTTTGACCAATTGAATCCCCGAACTTTTAAATCTCTCCAACCTGGCTCCCATTTGATTTCTTTTCACGTTCCCGATTTTATTTCTTCTGATTGGGTGCGTCAACTTCTGAATTGTGTCCCATTTGGCTCAAAATTGTAATATTTTCTTCAATTCCCGATTTTTACTTAAATAGAAACAAATATCACAAAATTAAATATGAAATTGACTAAAAATAAGAAAAATACATAGTTTAAGAGACCTAAATAAGTGCATAAATTGCACTTATCGACTATGTTAAAAATGCTTTAACGTATTCCATAGATGATTTTGAATTAAAAAAAAAAAAAGAGAAATGTGAAGGATAAAACCAAATAAGAGCACTACATTTGGTCACAATATTAACTTCATAATAGTTTGTTGCGCTAAATAATCTAGATCACTGACATTAAAAATTTGAATAATTATATTGATTCAAAATTTAATTTCCACTTTTAAAATAAAAGAAATGGGTTTAAAAATCGCTTTGTTCACTGCAATAGAATTAAATTAAATTAGTTTGTACTGAAAATCTATAGATTACATTAAAAAATTGATTATTCACAAAATAAGAAACAATAAATCGATAGTGGTAAAAACTTCGAATCACGAATGACAATGAGAATGGAGAGAACATAACAAAATCATTATATTCAAATTCTTATACTTAATGGAAATACCATTATTACCTATGCATCATAGGGGAAAAAGAGCATCATTTAATTCAAATTTATCTAACGTCAAGAAATAAATGGGATGGAGATTGAAGATTTATAGAATTTGGTCTTAGCAAGTTTCATCGTCCATGCCAAATTTGAGGAATGAATGTGCATTTTATGTATCATTAAATGGAAAAAATAATTTCACGACCACAAGATTGAACCTACATGAGAAATATATAATCCAAACAATCATAAATGATAAAACTTCATTGTTCAAAATGTGATACCTATGATCAATTTCAGATTTACTTTTGTACTCTTATGAAATGAAAGATTTTTTGACTGCTCCGTTTACCCAGTAATCGAAATTTAAGCTACAATTGGGATGGGAAAAAAGCCGGAGTGCATCCTAAACATGTCATAATCACAAAATTTAGACTCTAATGCAATGGTTGATTAGTCAGGCTATAAGATAAAGAAGACTTACATAGTTTTGGTTATATTTGAAATGGCGGTATAGCTGTGATTCTAGAGGTGCCAAATTCCACCAGACAAATTCAACAGTTTGCAAAAATAGTCAAAGAATAAAGAGCTGTTACAAATAGAAATACTTGCAAACCACACAAAAATCAGATTTAATATAGGCCTGCCGTGGTTTGATTTCAAAACAACCTAGCTTGTTTTGTTATGCTAGATGAGGGTCGGCTTAAAGAAAGAACCATCAGCATAGAAGAAAGAAGAAGACCAACAAGAGTAGATGATGTCTGGCAATGATTATAAATGAATTTGGGATGAAAAGTAGAGGATGATTACTTGTGAAATTTGGCAAAGTCATTGCTGTTGCTACTGCAATTTGCGTGGGCTGGTTGAGTGAGAGGATGTCAAAATTCTAACAATTCTGTAATGGTGGACAATGAAGGAAGAAGTGGATGAATAGGCGTGTAGGGTTCAATGTTCTAATGATGCCATGACTTTGCATAAGTAAAACAATTAAACAAGTTTTGGAAGGAATAAAAGATACACAAGAATTGTGGTCATAGAAAATCTCTACAGTATCTATAGAATAAGCAAGTATAAATCTCTATATATAAATCTCTATATATAGAATAAGCAAGAATCTATCTATATTTATATATAGAATAAGCAAGTATTTACAGCTTTAGTCCTTTCCCGCCAAAATTTTATTTGCAGCTTTAGTTCTTTTCTAGCCAAAACTTTATTTTTTTAATTTTTAATCGTTTTCTTTTCATTAATCCAATTAATCATTTCCTTTTCCTTATTTGGACCCACAAATCTTTTAAAATCTTCTCTTTTCTTATCACTGGATCTCTATCTTTCCCATATTTTTATCTTTCTTTATTTTCCTATAATTGTCGTTTCAAAAATTACTATACAATTATCTTTTTATTTTTATTTTCTTTTCCTTTTTTCGATTTTCAAATTTTTAGAATACCATTTTATTTTTACTGTACCCACCATAAATTTTTGGATTAGTTAATTAGTGAAAACATCTTCTTGAATTATAATAGCAATATAATTTGTCATAAATTATTAATAAAATTGTGATAATCAAATAATTTGACAATTAATATTTAATATTTTTCTATATCAATTAACCAGATTTCTCTTTATCTTGAAAATTTGATCTCCATCAACACAATCAGATTTATCTAGATTAAATTATTTTATAATTTTAATATTTTACTACTAATAATCTGGATCGTCCATCTTTTTATTATCAATCATCATCTATACCACATTAAAATTTAAATTTAAAAAAGTAATAAAATTATTAATAAATAATATAAATGAATAATATAGATCAAATTTAATAAAAAATGTTAAGTAAAGAACTTTGAAATTAATTAAGTTTTTAATTAATGATCCAATAGTAATATTAATATGATTTTTAAATTAGTTGAATCTATATCTATATCTTTTAAATTGTAAGATATCTTTTAAATTATTAAATATATCAAAAATTGGATTGATCTAATTTTAATTACAGCTATTAAGCTACTTATTTTATAAATAATTAATTCTTTTCAAAAAAATTAGATAAATTGAAAATTAAATAAAAACATTTATATTCAAATAAATTAATATTAATTATAATACAAAAATTTAATTAGATATGGTTTTATACATTAATTATATTGCTAATCACTTATATTGTAATTAATTATAATTAATTATAATACTAAATTTTAATTGGACATGGTTTCATTCATTAATTATTATTCTACTGCTAAAATTAGAAAATAATATTGATTTTAATAAACTAAAATTAATTAGATTACTATGTAATTAACAACATTCTTCCTAAAAATAAAAGATATCTTTTAAATTAAAAAATATATTTTTAAATTAAAAGATATATTTAAAATTGGATTCATAGAATATAATTATTAAAACTACAGTATTAAACTAATATTTAGGAAAAAATTAATTATTTTTGGAAATAATTACCCAACAATAAAAAATAGAAAAAAATAATTATATTGCTAAAATTTCACAGGACGTGATTTTATTGAACGAAAATGGACCAAATTAATTATATTCCGAAAATGGAAAAATATAATTAATTTAAAAGAATGAATAATTAATTAAAATTAATTAGATTGCTACGGATTGTTAAGATTTCACTTAAAAATGAAAAATATTTTCTAAATTGTGAGAAATATTTTAAATCACAAAATATCTTTAAAATTAGATTCATATACTTTTTAAAACTTCGGTTGTTAAGCTAATTTTTTAGAAATAAAGAATTAGTTTTAGAAATAATTAGGGAAAAATTAATCAAAATTAATTATACATGCTTAGTATGTTTAAAATGTACTTATTGAAATAGATGTAATTAATACATATTAAAAAAATACAAATAAAAGTTTCCAATTGAATGATCACGATGAGAGGTGAACAGGAATTAGAATTTTTTAGAAGGACGAGAATGGGGAATGAAAGTCTCCATCATTTTTTGTAATTCTATCATCCTCTATCAGTCTCAATTAAATAAAAATGGGATAAAGGTGAGGATAAGTGTTTTTTGGCGAGGTAGTAACGGGGTGTTAGGGTCTATACCCGTTACATTGTCATTTTTATAATATATATGTATATTAAGGATATTTTATAATCAAATTTAAAAAATTTATTATTCACATATTCATTGTTAGTACCGTACATCACACATGTGTATAATTAATATCTCGAAATTTATAGTTGCATATAATAGAATACAGAATAATTTTAAAGAGGGAGTTATATGAACTTCGAAAGTTAGTAGAATTTAATTTGATTATTTAGATAACTATAATATTTAATATTATTTAATATTACTTTTATAGTTAGTAAATTTAATCTTACAATGAACAAAATGCGACATATTATCATAATCTATATGACGAATTATCATCCCGTATAATGCACGGGTGTAAATGCTAAGTCGGAGTATGATACAAATTGATAAGTAATTGTCAATAAATTGTTTCATTATTCAATTAACATTTATCAAAACTACTATTCATTGAAAAATTAGTCTCTCATGCACGAGTAAAGAAGCTAATTGTTTTTATTATTCAATTAATATTTATCAAAACTACTATTCCATTATATTAAGTTTATTTTTTGACTTATTATTTATTTTATTTTTTTGAGGTCTTATCTTAATTTATTAAGATCTATCAATATTGTTATTAGTTGAAAAATTAGTCCGCCGTGCAACGCGTGGGTGAAACAACTAGTAAAATAAATACAATAAATGAGCGGGTTTAGCCTGGGGAGAATAAAATAAATGCAAAAATTTACATTTAGCATTTTAATCATTTAGACAACTCAATAAGTTGGTATAAAAAATTAATAAGCAAAGAGTGGGGGAAAAAAGATAGCACCAATGAAAGTGGTTGAGAGTGAAAAGTACCAACTTGAAGGTTATATTGTCATTTAAGAGTGGATTTTTTAAAAATTATAGTACCACACATAAAAGTTAATAAGCCAGACGAAGGGGAAAATGCCACACATAAATGATAATAAGCCTCACAGGGGGAAAAATAGGAAAAAGAAAGACGATACATCAATGCAGGAGGTTGAGACAAAAGAATATCAACTCGATTGTATTTTATGATTTAAGAGTGAATTGAATGAAAATTACAATAATAATCGATTAACGGGTTTAATACTAGGAGAGTACAACAAATGCACAAATTTACCTTTAATATTTTAATTATATTTAGGGTATATTTGGTAGAATAAGTTGATAAACTAACTGATCGTTGATAAGTTAGCTTATAGTTGATAAGCCAACTGAAAACTTATGGCTTATACCTGAAAAGCTAGCTTATTTAAATATTAGCATTTGGCAAAATGATATATTTAAAATGATCGAAAATGACCGAAAATGATAGATTTAAAATAATAACATTTCTTGTTATACATAAAAAAATTGTAAAAATGGAGTAAAAAATTAAAAATTCATGAGCTTATTTGAAGAGCTTTTTTTACTAGCTTTTCAAATAAGCTCTAACTTTTCAAATAAACTCTTCCAACCAAATATAGTTTATTTGAATAGGAGGAGCTTCTAAACTCTCCAAATAAGTTATAAGCTAGCTTCCTGTGCTTATCAAACATACCATTAGTCTTTTAGACAACTCAATGTATTGGTATAAAAAATTACTAAGCAAAAAATGGGGGAAATGATAGCACAACGAAGGCGGTTGAGAGTAAGGAATACTGACTTCAAAGTTTTTTTAGATTATAAGACGGACTTCAAAGTTATCTCGTGATTTAAGAGTGAATTAAAAAAAAAAGAAAGAAAATAATGCGACACATAAAAGACAATAGGCCACGAGGAGGAAAAGAAAAAGACAATACATCCAGCGTAGGCTTTCAACTAATTTTCCAACAAATAGCGGCTAATTTAGACACTAATTATTTTCTGAACTAAACATTAAAAACCAATTATACTCTAAAAGTATAATGAACTCATTAGTATGAACCAACAGCATGGGACACTTTATTTATAATACGAAAAGAATTAAGAACATGCAAGAATAGTCATGTTACAAAAAAATTAATGCCATACAACATATCATTAATCGATCAACAACTAATTAGCATTTTTAAAAATTTAATAGTACAACAACAACAAACTAAGCCTTATTCCCTACAGATAGGGGTCGGCTGTATGGAACCATATGAGAACTACGTCGGATCGTGGGTATGAGTTTTGCTATACCACGCCTTCCTATCCAAAGCTAGTTGCCCATCTACCTGTTTAATAAGCATATCTGTACGAATGACTTGCATCCACGTTTGTAACGGTCTTCCTCTACCTTTCCTTATATTTCCTACCCTAATACTCTCACTCTTTCTCACGGGTGCAATTTTTAAAAATTTAATAGTAATGAAGGAAAATATTCGATGGGAAAAAAAAGGAAAAAACAAAAAAAAAAAAAAAAGAAAACGACAATAAGAAACATGGACGAGAGTAAAGAGAACCAACGGGGAACTTAATAAATGTTATAATATTGAAATTTCTAAAAATAATTACTAATGGAAATAAACAGAATAATTGAATCCAAAAGCTCGACGTTATGAGGTAGAGAGGCTAAGTGGAGAGAAGAAGAAGAAAATCCCTCTATAGAGGCAAGCGTGAGGATAAGGAAATCTTATTGCTTAGTGGTGAGATTCGAATGTTTTATCAATAGTTAAAATAATGTAATATTGTGTAGCATTTGCTTTAATTAGTGCTATTGAAATTTTAATTCATGATGGCAAACAAACAAAATGCACTAAAAGTTAATAAATATTTACTTGTATATACTTTTGTGTTGTTCGTTGAGATAAATTTTTAAGTGGCATCGACATAAGAATTCATTAAGACAAGCAATAAAAAGTTATATCAAGGAAATTTTTGTGTTGTTCGATGTTTTCGTGTTGCCATTTTTGTCTTGATTACTATTGATCAATGATGTATTCAGCAGTTTGAAAGTTATAATTTTCAGTTTTATGAAGTAAAGATCTTTCTTTATAGTTTGATGTGGAAGTTTCTTCGCCAAATAAATTATATGGGGTGCTTAGTAGAAGAAATTATCCAATTTTCAACTATGAATATTTGTTTAGGAATAGATGGAATAAAAATAAATTTTGCTTTCCTCATCCCTAGAGACCTAAAATGTATGGCACCAAGAATAGGACAAACTCCCACTAATTGTGTGTTGATTTGGGTGTTTTTCAAGGACATGGCTCCACTGATATTGTTGTTCATATGAAAAAAAAAAGATACATTTCTAAGGGTCCAAGCCCAATTTCATAATTTCTTTTTTTTTTTTTTTGGAAACCAAACAAGCATATATATTTTTTTTTTTTTTTGGAAACAAAACAAGCATATATTAATAGAACAAGAATACAATGGGTCATGCTCAGACAAAGGAGCAGTGTGTACACAGACAAGGTGAAGGCTATTGAGATTTAAGTGTCAAAATTGTTCCAACCTCTACACAAGTCTAAAAAGGAGAATCCCTCAAAGTCTTCAGTGTTGTACACCCAAGTTGCAACCCAAAATTTCATTTTTTTCCCCACATGCTATCTATAGTAACTTCCTTGTCTTTAAAAATCCTTCTGTTTCTTTCTAACCAAACTTCCCAAAAGATTGCCAAAATTGCTGCTTTCCACAATTTGGTTCTTCTTCTACCTCCCGCCACTTTGCAAATCGTCAACTGACTACAAGATTAGGGCATACACCAGTGTATGCCAAATTCAGAGAACAGATTAGACCACAATTTCAGTACCATGGTGCACTCCAAGAACATATGTGAAATAGTCTCCCCATTTTCTCTACAACATACACACCATCCTGGGGACATTGCTAGATTAGGGTGCCTGATTTGTAGTCTTTCATGTACATTTAGTTTCTCCAAACCCAACAGCCATCCAAACATTTTAACTCGAGATGGAGCAACACTCTTCCATAAGGATTTGACCCACATTTTCTCCGGCGTTGAAATATCTGCACTAAATGCTAGGTATGCGGATTTGCATGAGAATAAACCACTCTTTTCTAGTTTCCATATTCTGCAATCTACTAAAGAGTCACATATACAAGAATTCTGTAAAGTACTCATTAGAGCCTCAGCATTCGATACCTCCCAATCAAAGAGATTTCTCCTCAGAGAAGGTTCATCCTTGATCACTTCCTAATTTCCCTTCATTTTCCCTCACCATTTCCTTAATGCTTTTGTTTTTAGCCCTAGATATTGCTGCCAGATCAGGAAATCTGTCCTTAAGTGCACATTCCCAATCCAAATGTCTTCCCAAAATCTAATCTTATCGCCCCTCCCGACCTTATATTTAACCAACCCAAGGACCTCGTCATATAAATCAACTATACTCTTCCATGGGCTCCTACAAGTCATACTCTCACCCTTCTTTGTGTCCCACAAGTTATCAACGCTACCGTAACGACTTCTGATAACTTTGTGCCATAACGATTTACTTTCCAAAGGGAATCTCCAAAGCCACTTCATAAGAAAAGCTTTATTTCTCGTTGCTATTCTGCATAAGTCCAGTCCCCCATGAGATCTTGGTTTACTCACCACCTCCCATGCCACTAGGTGATTTTTGCTTGAGACGTCACCCCCTTCCCAGAAGAATTCTCACATTTTTTTCTCCAACATGTTACTTACTTGTATAGGAGCTTTGAATAACGACAGGTAATATGTAGGTAAAGCAGAAAGAACTAATTGGATGAGTGTTAGTCTTCCACCTCGAGAGAGATAGGAACATTTCCAATTCTCAAGTTGTTTCGCACATTTTGTTATAACTGGTTCCCAGAAAGACATTTTCCTTAGATTTCCACCCAACGGTAATCCCAAGTACTTCATAGGCCATTGCCCTATCTGGCAGCCAATCTCCCGTGCACATTGTTCCACCACACTTGATACGGACCTCGTTGGTCTCGATGCCAACGCAACCCAATCCAGATTGGATTAGATCCCAGAAAAGCCAATCACTGGTCACGATCGAGAACCTGACGACCTTCCACTCACGAAGTGACAACAATAGGCTAAAACCTATCACCTTCGACTGTGCGTAGTAGACAACCGGCAGGGGTGAACGCCACAAGAGTTGATCACGCTCTTGATAAGTTCGATTTGTTCAAAAGAACAACAAGAGAAGATAAATTCTCTCAACAAGCATAAAGCTCTCTATTTTCATATCCACCAAGTTGTTCTTACAATGAGGAGGTTTTTTGTACATATACAAGTCCCAAATGGAAATAATGATAAAATAATAAAATATCCAAAAGTAGACACAAAAATGACTAAGTCGGCCAACATTACTACCGTAAGGTCTTGGAGTTACGGCCAGTAAATTCCTAAGTTACGGCCGTAAGTAATAAATGTACGGCCGTAATAACCTCTCTCGCCAAAACCGTCAACTGGATTCTTGAGTTACGGCCAGATGTGTGAATGTTACGGCCAGTATATCCTTCGTTACGGCCGTATCATGAAATAATACGGGCGTAATTAGTTCTCTGCATATTTTGGGCCAAAAAGTGGAAATTGCCGATACGGCCGTAAGTATCATCCGTACGGCCGTAAAAATGTATGATACGGCCGTATTTTATAAGGTACGGCCGTATTATACTCTCTGTAAAATACTGTTCTTCAACCCCATGGGTTACGGCCGTATGGAAACTGGGTTACGGCCGTAAAAATTGGGTTACGGCCGTAAAGGTATGGGGTTACGGCCGTAACTTTGGTCTTCCTTTTTTCCTTTGATCTCGAACATCTCCAACCTGCAATTGGATGACTTCTTTCAACATAGGACCTCCCGTGGACTGGTCCAAGTGTGGAAATGACCTACTCTGGACTTGTTGACATACATTTTCGACCCAGGTCATCAAGGCTCGTCCCATTCTTTTGGCTCGACTTCTCGTGATCGGTCCAGTCGGCCAATGGGGCGGTTCGTCCGTCGTGGAGGCATCCGGGTTCGTATCATCCCTCCCTTCTTCAGGTTGATTCGTCCACGAATCAGTTCCTGCATCAAACGGAACAAGATCAGAGACATTAAATGTAGCAGACACATTATACTCACCTGGCAGATCGAGTTTGTAGGCGTTGTTGTTGATTCGTTCAACTACTTGGAAAGGCCCGTCACTTCGGGGTAGCAATTTCGAGCGACGTAGTTGCGGGAATCGGTCTTTTCGAAGGTGGAGCCAAACCCAATCTCCCGGTTCAAAAATCATTTCCTTTCGCCCTTTGTTCACCCTAGTCGAGACTTGTTGATTTCTTTTTTCGATCTGTAGCTTTACTTTGTCATGTATGGATCGAACAAGCTCGGCTTTTCGTTTGCCATCCAAGCTAACCCTTTCACTCACAGGTAGAGGAATCAAATCTAATGGGGTTAGCGGATTAAAACCATAAACTACTTCAAAAGGCGAATAAGCAGTTGTAGAATGTTTTGCATGATTATAAGCAAATTCAGCATGTGGTAAACATTCTTCCCATGTCTTAATATTCCGACGAATGATAGCCCGAAGTAATTGTGACAACGTACGGTTTACTACTTCAGTTTGACCATCAGTTTGGGGATGACTCGTGGTTGAAAATAGCAGTTTGGTACCTAGTTTTCCCCACAAAGTTTTCCAGAAGTAGCTAAGGAATTTGACGTCTCTATCTGACACAATTGTCTTCGGCACTCCATGTAGCCGAACTATTTCACGAAAGAACAAGTCGGCAATATGACTTGCATCATCGGTTTTGTGACAGGGTATAAAATGAGTCATCTTACTAAACCGATCAACTACCACAAAAACCGAATCCCTACCATTTCTAGATCTAGGCAATCCCAAAATGAAATCCATCGATAAATCCTCCCATGGCGAATGAGCTACAGGAAGAGGAGTGTAAAGCCCTTGGGGAACTACCTTAGATTTGGCCTTTCTACAAGTAATGCAATTCATGCAAATTTTCTCTACGTCTCGTTTCATCTTAGGCCAATAGAAATGATCACGCAAGACTTCAAATGTCTTTTCTACGCCGAAATGTCCCATGAGGCTTCCTCCATGAGCCTCCCTCACTAACAACTCTCGTATAGAACTAGAAGGAACACAAAGTTTGCCCTCTCGAAATAAGAACCCCTCTAGCCTATAGAACTTCTCAAATCCATTCTTTTCACAAGCAACATAGATACTACTAAAGTCCGGGTCTTTCTCATATAATTCTTTCATTAATTCAAAACCCAACAACTTAGTATCTAGAGTGGTGAGTAAGGTATACCTGCGTGATAAAGCATCTGCAACAATGTTTTCTTTACCTTATTTGTACTTGATCACGTAGGGAAATGTCTCAATAAATTCCATCCACTTAGCATGTCGCTTGTTTAACTTGCCTTGGCTTCTGAGATGTCTTAGTGATTGGTGGTCGGTGTGGATCACAAATTCCTTTGGCCAAAGATAGTGTTGCCAATTCTCTAGTGTACGAACCAATGCATAGAGCTCCTTGTCGTACGTAGGGTAATTGAGAGTGGCACCACTCAATTTCTCGCTAAAGTATGCAATTGGCCTTCGTTCCTGCATCAACACAGCACCAATACCTATGCCCGACGCATCACATTCAATCTCAAAAGCTTTGTTAAAGTCGGGAAGAGCAAGTACGGGCGAAGAACACAGTTTTTCTTTAATCATTTGAAAAGCTCGTTCTTGCTCTTTCTCCCATTTAAAACCAACGGTTTTCTTGATTACTTCAGTTAATGGTGCAGCTAGTGTACTGAAATTGGGTACAAATCGACGATAGAAGCTAGCTAAACCATGGAAACTACGAACATTGGCTATGCTAGATGGAGTAGGCCATTCTTGGATTGCTCGAATCTTTTCTTCATCAACTTCTACTCCCTTAGCACTAACCACATAACCAAGAAAAACAATCCTCTCAAGACAGAAATGACTTTTAGTAGGGTTTGCAAACAGTTTTTCTTTCCTTAGAACTTCTAAAACAAGTCTAAGGTGCTTTTCATGATCAATGAGCTCCCTACTATAAATCAAAATGTCGTCAAAGTACACCACTACAAATTTACCAATGAACGCGCGTAACACGTGATTCATTAGTCTCATGAATGTACTTGGTGCATTTGTCAACCCAAACGGCATAACTAACCATTCATATAACCCTTGTTTGGTTTTAAACGCCGTTTTCCATTAAATCACCCTCTTTCATTCAATTTGGTGATAACCGCTTTTTAAATCAATTTTGCTAAAGATACTAGCACCATACAGTTCATCAAGCATGTCATCAAGTCTAGGTATAGGGTGGCGATATTTTATCAGTAATGTTGTTGACAAAGACGATCAACACACATTCTCCACGAGCCATCTTTCTTGGGCACGAGCAAGGCTGCACAAAGACATGGACTTAGACTCTCCTGATATACCCTCGACCGAGCAAGTCCTCCACTTGGCGTTGCAACTCCTTTGTTTCCTCGGGGTTACTACGGTAGGCGGGGCGATTGGGAATAGCGGCTCCGGGAACTAGGTCAATTTGATGCTCAATGCCTCGAATTGGTGGCAATCCACTTGGTAATTCTTCTGGAAGGATATCATGGAATTCTGTAAGAGAGAAACAATAGAATTGGGGAGGAGTCAAGGTTAGAATTGAGCACTCGTCCACTCTCCTTGTAGACTAACAAAAGCACTTGTTGGTTCTCCGAAGAGCCCTCACAATGTCTCTTGGCCTTGCAAAGAAACACTCTTTCTTTTTGTCTCATGCTCACTCTTCTCTCCTTTTACTCTCTCTTCAATTTTTCCACTCGACTCTCGTCTCTCCTTTTCCTTCTCATCGCCTTCTTGTTTGAGCTTGACTTGATCCTCATACACTTGTTGCGGTGTCAAAGGGCAAGCACAATTGGTTTTCCATTGAACTTGAAGCTATATCTATTCCGATATCCATCATGTGCCACTCGTCTATCAAATTGCCACGGCCGGCCTAGCAATATGTGTGTAGCTTGCATGGGTACTACATCACATACCACTTTATCCTCATACGTGCCAATCAAGATAGGGATCTTCACTTGCTTGGTAACCCGAACCTCGCCTGTGTCACTAAACCATTGTAACCGATACGGTCTCGGTGTTTCATCAATGGAAGCCCAACCCTATCGATTTAATAGATAACTAGCAACATTAGAACAACTTCCCCCGTCAATAATCAAACTACATGGTTTGCCCTGCACTAGGCACCGAGTGTGGAAGATGTTCTCCCGCTGAGGAGTCGCGTCATCCACTTTAGCCTTTGTGCTAAGCGCTCGCCGTGTAACTAAAGTCTCGAGGATAGTCATCACATATTGATCATCCGAGTCCTCCTTTTCCTCCTCCACAATTGGAGGGGATTCTTCCTCATCCTCCGTCTCAATCTCACCATTGTCCCTTACCACCATTGTGCGGCGATTGGGGCACTCCGAGGCTATGTGACCTCGTCCTTGACATTTGAAACATTGGATATCTCGGTTTCGGGGTGGTGGTGTGCCCACTGGCCTTTTTCCTTTATCCTCCCCCACCGGAGAAGACTTAGGTGGCTCACTCCGCCCTTTCCAAGCCGGCTTTGGAGTTGTAGTCTTGTCACTACTCCATTTTGGTTTCCCAAAGCTACTACTTCCCCCGGCTTGAGGTTTGTTGAAACTCTTCTTCTTCAATTGCATCTCAACTTTGGCGGCTTTATGAACCAACTCTTGTATATCGGCATAATCATGTAACTCAACAAGATTGGTAATCTCTCGATTCAATCCGCTTAGAAACCGTGCCATGGTGGCCTCCTCTTCTTCACCTATATCGGCCCTAGTCATAAGAGACTCCATCTCCTGATAATACTCTTCCACGCTTCGTCCCCCTTGAGTTAACGTTTGTAACTTGTTATACAAACTCCGATAGTAGTAGGTAGGAACGAACCGCTTTCTCATTATCATTCTCAACTCATTCCAAGTACTCACCGGAGCTTCCAAATTTCTTCGCCTAGCCGTAGTCGTTTGTTTCCACCAACTAAGAGCATATCCCGTGAATTCTTTCACTAAGAGCGGAACCTTCTTCTCTTCCGGGATTCGATGAAATTGGAATACCAACTCAACTCGGCTTTCCCAATCCAAATAGGCATCCGGGTCGGCTTTACCTTGGAATGGAGGCACTTCAACCTTCACATTCTTCACATCACTTTCCTCCTCTCGTAGTCTCTCATTACCTCGACCTCCTCGACCTCCTCGGCCGCCTCTACCACCTCTACCACCTCTATATATCACCTCATATTCATCCTCATCGCCTTCTTCAAACTCCGGCCTACGAACATTTAACCTAGCTACCGATTGCTCAACATCTTCTCGTAACTGTTGACTCAACCGACGCTCCATTGTGGTCATAGAAGCCTGAAGAACTGATTGGATATCATCCAAGGTGGCAGCTTTAGATCCGTGTCCCTCGACTGAACCTGTATCAGACATTGTGTGCAAGTGTGTGCAAGACCTGTAGTGTCCTCTCGTGAATATCACTCGTATATTTCACTCAACACTCTCTCACTCACACTCAATAATGCACTCACACTCTTTTGTTCAATCGAACTCAACGAACTTGATCAAGGTAAGATCGTCTTGTTAGTTCCCCAAAACGACGCCAAAGCAGTTGGTTAGCTAAATTACAACTCGATGACTCAACACAATACAAACTAAATTCCAACTCGATGTAACCCTATTACAATATAACTCGGCTACAAGATGATGTAACCACAAGACAACGTAACAATCATACGACAATAATACTAAGTGTAGCCAATGTGTAGGCTATCACTCGTTCAACACAACAAACGGAGCCATTGTTCGTTTTTTTTTTCGACTTTCTTTTTTTTTTTTTTCGACTTTCGTTTTTTTTTTTCTCTACATATACTTACAACCACAATACCAACACAATACTAAGATTTGGAGGAATTCTAAGCACAAACTCAAATTGCACCAAGAACACCAAGAACACACACTAAAATCCTACACATTTCAAAGTTGAAATTCAAGATTCTAATCCGATAACAATAACAAGTATAACAATCTAAGACTTAATAACAAAGGACTTATACTATAAAAACATAAAACAAAGGGATAGATACCAGATGATTAGAATCTGTGCTCTGATACCAACTGATACGGACCTCGTTGGTCTCGATGCCAACGCAACCCAATCCAGATTGGATTAGATCCCAGAAAAGCCAATCACTGGTCACGATCGAGAACATGACGACCTTCCACTCACGAAGTGACAACAATAGGCTAAAACCTATCACCTTCGACTGTGCGTAGTAGACAACCGGCAGGGGTGAACGCCACAAGAGTTGATCACGCTCTTGATAAGTTCGATTTGTTCAAAAGAACAACAAGAGAAGATAAATTCTCTCAACAAGCATAAAGCTCTCTATTTTCATATCCACCAAGTTGTTCTTACAATGAGGAGGTTTTTTGTACATATACAAGTCCCAAATGGAAATAATGATAAAATAATAAAATATCCAAAAAGTAGACACAAAAATGACTAAGTCGGCCAACATTACGGCCGTAAGGTCTTGGGTTACGGCCGTAAATTCCTAAGTTACGGCCGTAAGTAATAAATGTACGGCCGTAATAACCTCTCTGCCTCAAAACCGTCCAATCTGGATTCTTGAGTTACGGCCGTATGTGTGAATGTTACGGCCGTATATCCTTCGTTACGGCCGTATCATGAAATAATACGGGCGTAATTAGTTCTCTGCATATTTTGGGCCAAAAAGTGGAAATTGCCGATACGGCCGTAAGTATCATCCGTACGGCCGTAAAAATGTATGATACGGCCGTATTTTATAAGGTACGGCCGTATTATACTCTCTGTAAAATACTGTTCTTCAACCCCATGGGTTACGGCCGTATGGAAACTGGGTTACGGCCGTAAAAATTGGGTTACGGCCGTAAAGGTATGGGGTTACTGCCGTAACTTTGGTATGCCTTTTTCCCTTTGATCTCGAACATCTCCAACCTGTAATTGGATGACTTCTTTCAACATCGGACCTCCCGTGGACTGGTCCAAGTGTGGAAATGACCTACTCTGGACTTGTTGACATACATTTTCGACCCAGGTCATCAAGGCTCGTCCCATTCTTTTGGCTCGATTTCTCGTGATCGGTCCAGTCGGCCAATGGGGCGGTTCGTCCGTCGTGGAGGCATCCGGGTTCGTATCAACACTTTTGTCAACATTCAATCCCAATAATTGACTTTTCAGCATGTTGATATTCAAACCTGATATAGAGCAAAAAAAGTTCAACCTCTCCATCAAGACCTGAAGGGAATTGGAATCGTTCACAAAGAAGATGGTGTCATTGGCAAACTGCAAATGACTAACTTCAACCTTATCTTTCCCAACGTAAAAACCATTGAAAAGATGTGAGTTGCTGGCATTATCGACCAACCTCCCCAAGACATCAGCCACTAAGGTGAATAAAAAGGGCGATAGAGGATCACCCTGTCTAAGACCTCCAGATCCTCTAAACTTGCCTCTAGGTCTTCCATTGATGAATATAGAATATGATACCGAAGATATGCATCCTCTAATCCATTTTCTCCACATTTTCCCAAAACCTTTGCTCTTTAATACATAATTAAGGAAGTCCCATTCCACATAATCATAAGCCTTCTCGAAGTTGATTTTGAAAACCAGCCCGTTCTTCCCCTTATTTTTATATTCTTCCACCACCTCGTTTGCCACAAGAATAGTATCTAAGATCTGTCTGCCTTCCACAAAGGCCCCTTGCTTTTCTGATATAGTATCAGGCAGCACTTCTTTCAATCGTGCAGATAACACTTTGGCCACAATTTTGTACAAACTTGTAACAAGACTAATAGGTCTATAATCTTTCACATTACAGTTGTTTAATTTTTTGGGAATAAGGCAAATGTAAGTCTTGTTGGTAATCCCATGGATAACACCATCTTTGGCAAAGCAACTGAAAACTTCCATTAACTCGTTCTTAATTAAGGACCAGTTCTGTTGATACACTGCCATAGTGTAGCCATCAGGGCCGGGCAATTTATCACCATCACAGTCAAAAATAGCCCTTTTCACCTCTTCTTCCTTGAAAGGCCTTTCGAGGAAATCTGCCATGTAGTCTGGGATGCGCTGCCACTCTATTCCCTCAATTTCAACAAGGGTCTCTCCCTAGACTTATAGAGCTCCGAGAAGAATCTGATGATTTCTCCTTCGATGTCAGCCTCTTTAACAAGGATAGATCCGTCTTCTTTCTCAACCCTAGAGATAAAGTTTCTAGCTTTCCAGTCACTCAACAGACTATGGAATAATTTCAAATTTGCATCTCCTTCTTTTGCCCACTTGCACTTCGATTTCAGCCACGTCTCCCTATCTGCTTCAAAAACTAGTTGGTTCCACTCCTTTTTAACATTGGCCCTCTTCTCAAGAAGTTGATAGTTCCAATTCCCCTTAGCCTCCATTCGGTCGCGAAAAGCCAATTTCCTCTCAAGAGCTTGTTTGAGAAGGCTTCTCTTACCGTACTCCTCTTGATTCTATGTCTAAATGTTGCTTTTGATAAGTTTCAACTTACGCATGAATTTGTAGCCATCCATCAACCTTAGCATTGTTCCACCAGTTTTCGATGTTTGTTTTGAATGCCCTGTGCTCGAGCCAAATGTTACTAAATCGAAATGGGCTTCGGCCCCAATTACGGGGATTAGAGTCCAAAATAATTGGACAATGGTAGGAGACAGTTCTGACAAAAACCTCCTATCTGATGTATGAGTAGAGCTCTGACCATTTGCTTGTGAAGAGGAACCTATCCAATTTGCAACATATGGGATTTTCCCTGAAATTTGACCACGTAAACCTACCGTTGTTCAACTTTGGATCAATCAGCCTCAATTCCTTGAGTAATTCGTCAAACATCTTCATACTTTTCGTGTTGGAGTTGTTATTTAGCTTATCTTGGATCTTCCTAACTACGTTGAAATCTCTTCCCACAGACCATTTCTCTCTGCAGATAGAGCTTAATCCAGCCACCTCGTCCCAAAAATCCAATCTCTCCCTAGCATTGTTTGGACCATACACTCCTAAGAACCACCAAGACTCCTTATCTTCAGCCTGAATGAATACTGACACAGAGAACTCTCCTATCAAAGAATCAATCACTTTAATGGTTCTAGTATCCCAAATCACAAGTGTCCCTCCAGATCTTCCAATAGACGACATCAAAACCCATTCCTTAAATCGAGACCTCCAAATGCTCCCCACAAAACTTCTTTCAATGCTAGCTTTCTTCACTTCATGAAGAACTACTAAATCTGGATTGATTTTACTCATTGTAGCTTTAATGGCCCTTCTTTTATCCACAGACCCAATACCCCTAACATTCCATGTCACAATCTTCACGATGTTTGGCCTGATGCCCGATTCTTATACGAAACTTTATCGTAATTAACATTGAAGGACATCTTTTTAGCTCCCTACTCTTTCTATCAGTTCTTTCGGCCACTGTCTTAATGCCGAGGTTCGATTTAACTTTCAAATCCAGCTTCTCCATCAAGTTAGATCCCAACTCCTCCGTTGAGTGAATAAGCGGGCCCCAGTCATCTTCAACCTGAGGCGAGAAGGCTGGTGCCAACTTCTCACGAAAAGGTTAAGAGTTGCTCCCTTCAGGTCCTGCCATGTTTATAGCTTCTTCCACCATATAGGGTTTCCCCTCTAATATATAGGGCCACAAATTTTTATGGTGGTTAGGAATTTCCTCCATGGTCACCTCTAATGAACTGATAGATGAATCATCTATGTCTTCAGAGCTACAAAACTCTGAATCATCGTCCCGATCTGCCAATTTTGGGATTTCTTCGCTGTATGCGGAGTCTTCTTGAAAGAGCTCCTCCATCCTTTTTTTGATAAAGATGTCACCCTCACTGTTTGGTCGCCTATTTCTGAAATACACTTTGCATAAGGCTCTCCCACCTTCTTCGTTCTCCTTATTGTCTTCGTCGAGCTGCTTAATGAGCACCGAGGATCCTTTATCTGGTATATTGGTTGAAAAATCCAGCCACGATATGATCGACGCACGGGTAAAGTCTTTTTTCTTCTTGGGCCTAATTACTTTGACCAACCCAGTAGAGGATATGAGCCCAAGTTCGCGACGGTTAACCCCCTTCATCTCAATACTATAAGTTTGGCTTTTGTTTGAAGTCCATATACTGCCTCCCGGCCCACTACATGCCATCTGATGTGCTGTTGAATGTTCTTTAAACATGATCTAGCCAACATCGAGCCCAGTTCTATCCTTAATGATAATACCACCTTTGGTACTCCACTTTGATCGGCCCACATAAGGAAAATCCCATACCTGTTTACCTCTATTAATAGCCCCAATCGTGGCCCCATAAAAAGAAGGGCATCTGAAGTCAACTTGCCGCATCGTCTGTGATGGTTCCAAGACCAGGCTGCCATTGATTCTTTTGAAGATCTTCTGGAGGTTGATAGTATACCCGTCTTGTCATGCCCCTGCAGTAGTCTTCAAATTCGTCAAGGGCTGCGCATCTCGAATTCCAAAACTGTCTTCAGCCATCACATTTATGTTTTCTGTCCCTGAGAACTTTTCCTTGATTGTACCATCACTGTTGACATCATAGGTTCCTACTGCCACGTCATCACCTCCGTCTTTGCTGCTCTCTGCCACATCATCATCTTCTTCGTTTGATTCATCTAAGGGGACCTCAGCTCCTGTGGGAGCTTCTTCCTTTCCATTACTTAAGTTATGCCACACCAAATTAAAAATCCCATGGAATTTGTATCTTCTGTCATTGATTTTGAAGAATTTCAGAACAATCTCTGATCCTTCGTAGGGTAGATATATATTTTCTGGAATAAAACCCTGATGGTTCCCTTTCAATATTAATCTGGCATGTATTAGAACGCGTAGCTTAGCTGTTTCTTTATAGACGTCCAACAAACCTCCACACATATTCCCAATGTCTTTGAATGCTTGAATGTTCCATATGTTTAAAGGTAATCCTTGCACTCCGATCCAATTGACTCTGCATTCGATCTTCTTTTCATTCTGTTTTTTCCAACTCCGTGGGACAAATAGCACATAAGTGACAGTCGGGATTTTTAAGCTTCTGATAAGTGCTAGAAAAGCACTTAAATAACTCTTCTATTTTACGTATTTGTGTGTTTTATTAGTATTATATGTTTATTTTTATGTGTTTTCCTTTTATTGTGTGTTTAGAGTAACAAGAAATCAAAAGGAGCCAAAATGGATAAAAACGGAGCGAAAACGGAACTTGGGACTGAAATGCAAGCAAATTCAAAGATGGAGGGCCTCCGATGCAATTTTATGAAAGTTACAATTTTTCTTGTGCCAATATCAAAGAATATCAAAAGAGGATTCCACATTTTTGTTGGATCCCAAATCGGAGTTTCCTAGTGAAAGTTATGGCCATTTGAAGAGAAAGGACAAAGCGTAAAAAATCAGTAGCTCAAATTTACTGCCGCAATTCAGTAATTTGACCATAACTTTTGCTACAAACTTCGGATTGGCCTGCACTTTATATTGTTGGAAAGGACACTCAGAGGGCTACAACTTTGATGTTGACCTCTTCAAATGATTCGGATTATATCATGGTCAAAAATGGGCACAACCGAGAGTGATGTGAATGGAGGATTTCTTGGGCCATGTTTTGGTAGAAAATTCATAACTTTCTATTAAAATATCAAAAAAAAGGAAATTCCAATTACACAATTCAGCCAAG
Source organism: Jasminum sambac (assembly GCA_018223645.1). NCBI lineage: Eukaryota > Viridiplantae > Streptophyta > Magnoliopsida > Lamiales > Oleaceae > Jasminum > Jasminum sambac. The sequence continues at coordinate 23,731,553 of CP073647.1, forward strand.
ATGCTTACCTATACCATAATACAATATCTGAACTAATGGAGCAATTTAAGATCATGATTTGGTGGTTACCAATTAGTGGAATCATAATGGAGTAGTTGCACAATTTTTTATCATGTTTTCTTGTGAAATTTTGCCTATAAATAGAGGCATTTATAAGGAAGGAAAGACACAACTTAGTAGAAGAGAATTAGCTAGTAGTTCTCTTCAATAAAATTTTCTTCTTCATTTGTTCTTAGTTTTAGCTTGAAGATTTTAGCTTTTCATATTCCGGCGGATCAATTCTTCGCTAAGTTCTCTTTTCACTTTTATTTCTCTATTTATTTCTTAGTATTTATTTACTTGTTTACTATATTTTGCATAATCTATCATATAGCGGTGGTGATACAAGGCGAACACTCGCTAAAAAGTATGAAACCCCGCAATTATGAGTAGTTAAGACTTTTCTATCTAGTTCGAGGGCGACGTTGTGTTCAACTAACATGTTGTTATCTTTTCTAACTCTTTAGTAACGTTTTATCTATTCCTCTACTTCAATTTGTTGATTTGTTATGCTTGTAAACCCGTTTTTGAGTCTATGTGATTATTGCATTCACTTTGGCCAATTGAATCAATTAATCTTTAAATTCAAGTCACTTGCTAGGATTGGAACTTTTGATCCGTAATTGTCATTAGATTCCAATCCAAAGTAGCAAATGAATATCGTGCATATTTATTAACAAATCAACTTAGATGCATTAATTCGAGCTTGTGAAATTATTCATCTAATTCAACTCATTCTTCTCGTTCATTTCATACTAGCTTTGCATTAAATCCTAAGAGCTTGTTTATGGTTATCCAATAGCTAGATGTTAAGTTACAGAGCTTACTTTTAACTTAATATACTTAAGGAAGAATTGGTTAATCAGAGCTTCTTGGTTAATTGAGAGTTGATAAATTGAAGAAGGAATAGTAACACGTTGCATGGGAAAGATAAACACAAGTTGTTGATACAACCGAACCCGAGAACTAGATATTTATTTCAATTGTTTTATTTGATCTTATCTTTTGTCATTTCATTTTCATTCAAAATTCTCAAAACCCCCACTTTCCTATATTAATTGATAAAGACAACTAGATTAAGCACCGTTCCTCTTGGGTTCGACCCTTACTTACCACTTCTACATTAATTTGTAGTTTTGAAACCGAGTAAGGAAAAAAATTAAACTTTGGCGCGCCACGACCAACGCGCCCAGCTTCCAATCTTAATCAATTCCTCCCTCTCTATCTCAATGTTACACCATATCACAGCTCTATCGTCGAATAAGGGTCGTACCTCGTATTTTCTGTTCAATGGTTTCATCAGTCCATACTGTATGGCTTCCCAAGGCTTGTGACTATCTTCCCTGAGCAGAAGCACTGCTTGGTCTCCTTGCTTGAGGTTTCTATTGTCCTTTGTCTAATCAGTAAGTCTCTATTGCATTACTCTTCTGTTCACTTTCTGCTCCATTGGCCTGCTTCCTTCTGTCTGATCAATGGGTTTCTGTTGCATACCTCTTCTGTTCACTCTCTGCTCTATTGGCCTGCCGTCTCTAACCACAGCTGCCCAAGTTTCCTTACCATCAACTTGTGGTGGGCGCCATAGCTGCTGAAGCTGTCTTGTTTGCTTCATCTTCCTCCCGAGTGTATAAAGTAAACACTCCTCCAACCTTTTCCAACCTGACATTTCCTCCTCGGCTGGATGATGATGTTCCTTATCTTATTCTTCCTGAAGGAAGAAATTTTTAAGAACTCACCCCTATTGTTATTGAAGCATTCCATCCACAATCTCAATTCTCTGTTCCTAAATTGCTTCTTAGCGTTTTGAAGGTTCCCGCTTTTGCACAGGGAGCCTATGCTTTCAACTAACCACGTAGATGCATCCACGGTGATCAAGATTGTATAACCTGTAGTCCTTGTTCTCTCGATAATTCTAATAGATCCACCATCCGTGGTCAAGTTGAGCAAGAAATCTTTATATTTAGTGCTAAATCTGAACTGGTTTTCAATGGCTGAATCCATAATTTTGATACCATCTACACTTAACGAGCAGTGTAATGAGCAGATACTTTCATCTTGTTAGCGATATTGCTTTGCTATACAAGAAAAAATTGAAGTATCAGACTGTTAACAAAGAAAGAAGCTACGTTAGAACCCACTTTGAGCAGATTTTTATATCAAGCCCAAGTTCATAATTAGCATAAGGAAAAAACTTAGGTTAATATTTCTGATAGCAAATGAAATCAAATATAATGGAGCTTGGCCACTTCAATGTGAAGTTAATATAAAGGTGCTCAATATGTCACTCAATATCAATCCTGATAGTCTGGCCTAAAGTTGCTGCAAAACATGTGTACAACAAATACCTTTGCAATCCACTTTGAACATGTCACTCTAAATCCATTCTGATAGAAACTATACCTCATAGCAAATAAAATCAGACACAATTGATTGACACAGTGGAGCTACTGCTTTATCCACTTATTAACTTCATCATCAACTTAACACTAACATGCTCAATATTAAGGGTGAATGGAGTAAATTAGAAGTGTTTTAAAGTGTTTTAAAGTAAAAGAGGAGAGTGAATGAGTGGAGGTGAGTGGTTGAGATTTATGGATGTGATGAGATATGTGGATGTGATTGATTTAGGAGAGAGAAAAAAGTTGAAAAAAGTGAAAAAAGTGGTAAAAAGTAGTAAAAGTAAGATCCATTCATGCTTATTAAGACTAAAATTCCAAGACATACACGGCCCCAAACAAAAAATGGCATAAAATTTGCAAAAAAGAACCAACATTCATCCTTCATCACTTTTCAATCTTCACACCCTTTAGCTTTTTGTTCGAAGAATTTTGGGGTAGTAGGTGTAGCACCAACATCGTCCCCATCTTTATCCACCCGACGCTTTGATGACGTTGTATTGGTAGTGTCATCATCAGCTTCAGTAATAGATTCCAGAGGCTACTATATCATATGAAAAACAAATGAGTATCAAAATATGTCATATTAAATGAATGTCCCAAAGGTAAAAAAGGAAAATTTTAAAGGAGATGTATCGCATTTGAGTCACCTTGAGTAACATTAGGAAACATGAGGTCAAGATCGTCATCTGAGTCGTAGACCTATGAATAGCCAATAGACTAGCAAAATTACATATGCGAAGGGACCATAAGATGATAGAAAAATTCAACTCAAATTATTAAATGTATTACCTCCACAATTTCTTCATCTTTTGGTTTATGCAACTCAAGAATTTTTGGGTCAACACAAATTCATTGATTGTGTAAGTCCTTCCACCCCCACTATCATTAGTATAATTATAAATATTGAAGAGGAAACTTTTCCCCTCCACTGAAAAAATATCCTTAGGAAGACTCTCAACTTCACCAGGCTACAAAATAATAATAATAATAATAATAATAATAATAATAACAATAACAATAATAAAAAATAAAAAAATATTAAGACATCAATATAATTGCTTTTATTTAAGAAGGAATTACAAAATAACCAAATGAAAGTAAAAACTAACCTTATCCATTTCCCTATGGAATTGAGCAGCTGTCTTGCCAATGAAAAGTATGCATTTCTTGGCCCACATGCAAACAATAGTGAAGGAATCACCATCTTCGACCGAAAACTTCATGTTATATTTATGAATTGTGATATGATCCGGGTTAGCTCGACATCATCAACACGCATGAGAAAGCCGGTCGAGACGAAAACGAGCTTGAACGGAAGTAAGATAAGGTGAAGATGTCAAGAAAAGCCGGATATGCCTGGAAGAACCCTCACTTTTGACTCATCCCGGGACGTGAAGCGAAGGCGAAAGTCGAGAACGGTCGAGCTCGGGAAAACAAGTGAAGAATCTGCGAGGAAGCAAAATTACGGCCGTAACCTTTTGTTCATACGGCGTAACCCGACCTTCTGGCCGTAACCCCATTTACGTCTGGCCAGTAACCCTGGGACGATTTTGGGCGAAATCTTGAGAGCAAATTACGGCCGTAACCAAAATATCTGGCCGTATGGGATATCTGGCCGTAACGTTGGTCATCTGGCCGTATCATGAAGATCGACTTTGGCCAATTTGAAGCGAAGGTTTTATACGGCCGTATTTTTCCTTCATACGGCCGTATCATCAGTTCTGGCCAGTAAATCAAGAATTACTACCGTAACTTTGACCGACTTTAGCTTTTTGTGTCTACTTTTTAGATATTTCATTATTTTACTATTATTTCTTAGTCTTAGAGGTATATGAACGAATTTAGGCCATTTGTAAGGATAAATTTTGTTCAAAGAAGCTCTTTAGCTTTGAGTGTAGCCTTTGCTCCTCTTTGGGTTGTAGCCTTGCTCCCCACCTTTATTTCCTTGATCTTGATTGCAATTTGTTGAGTTGTAGCCGTGCTCCTCCGTTGCCATCTCGTCTAAGGAACCCCCGAACTTATCGAAGGCGTGATCAACCTTCGTGGCGTTCACCCCCGTGATTTGAAGGCGCAGTCGAGTCGAGTCGAGGGATCCTCCTCCTCGCCGGAGAGTTTCGGGTTGTCCTCGATCATACCGGATCCAGTCTAGGGGTTCTCGACCTTGGGGTCGTATCAAATTGACTCCTTCATTTTCTTATGTCACTTGCCACACAATAACTCATCTCCAGCCAAAGTAACCTTCTTGGCATATCTAAAATTGGGACATCTTGGATAGGACCAATTGTCCGTCGAAATAACACATCTTATAGTGATATAAAACCAGTATCCAACATGTTGCAAAAAATTAGAATGAAGGACAAAAAGGCCAGCATTAACGAACACATTTATCATCAATAAAATAACGTTAAATTGGAATAAAGTAATATCTAATCCAGGCGGAAAAATCATGCAGTTAACAAAATCAATACCTCTTTTGCATGGATCAAGGATTTTATTTTTTCTGGGAAGTGTTACGATAAAATCCCACATCGTAAGTATACGGTCGCGCGAGTAATAAAGTTGACTTTTTTAGAGTTCGGTATCGTACCCACGAGGCCGGTAAGTTTACACTTGATTTAACTGACCTTAACTAAACAAATAAAGTGTAGATCAATTAATTTCTAAAATTGCAAAGATTTAAATATTAAATTAAATTGTAAGATGTAAATCTAAAAGAAATTACGAACTAAACTAGAATAAATTGAAAGATTGATTTTGAGATTTAAATGAAATATGGGGAAAACTAACATTAAGGTATTGAATCATCTTTTCACTTATTGTTCCTCCGAATTATTAATTTAACAACCAAAATTGGTTTTGATGATTAAATTCACAAAATTATTGAATAATCTTCCCCAAGTAGAATTCAACTTATTTCTATGGCGTATTAATTATATCTCTATGATAACAACAATATAAAAACACATTAAATGCACAAAAATTGCATAAAACATCGCACAAATGATAGAAATATTCTCATCCCTTATCGGACTTTGTGGTTTTTAATAAAAGTCTAATCTATTCACGATTTTTCCATTCAATTGAATAGATCACAAATCAACTTTGGCAACAAGTTGTAGAAAAAGCACAATAGTATTGAAAACTCAAAAACAACATTCGTTTTAGCATAAGAATTGACAACATAAAATTAATAATCTAAATTCAAACTAAGATTAAAGCTTCATCTAAACCCTAATGCTAAGAAAAGTTTAGCCTAACATATTTAAAATAAAACAACAAGAAGTAGATGAAGAAGCCATAACCAGATGATGAACGCGGGTGATCTTGACTTCTATCTTCAATTTCTTGCACAACAATTCTTGAAAAGCTTCAATGCTTTTTTTTGCTCTTGTGTAGGATGCTCTCCCTATTTTGTGCACTCTTAACCTTTTTATATAGCCCCCAAAAGACCTCAATTTCATATGGAAAATATAGCACAAGACTTACCAAAGTAAGAAGTTGAATAAAATAAGGAAATTTGGACTCGAGGGTATTTACGGTCATAACTCAACTGTAGGCATCTAATGCAAGCAAATTGGCTGGGGGTTATGGCCGTAACCCATGATGGTTATGGCTGTAACTCAAGTTGCTCCTCTATCTTTCAATTTTTTTCATTTTAGTCTCCATCTTCAAAATTCTTGATTCCTTTAGGCCTTTTTTCTTCTTTTGACTCCGTTTTTGCTCCATCTTTTTTATTCTCCATTTTTCCCCTAAAATAACAACATTCGACTCAACTTAGGCATGAAATTAACATAGAATAACGTAAACGCAAGTTTAAAAGCTCTCTATGAGTATGCAAAACGCACTTATCAAACACCCCCAAACTAGAGCCATTGTTCATCTCGACAACTAAAATAAACACAACAAAGAGAATCAATACTAAACACCAATTAAAATGACTACTAAAAGGCCAAATTGTGCACCATATGCCTCAGACAGACAAAATGATAGCAAGAAAGTTTTATATCGGACACTAGAAGAATCACAAAAAGATTTCACTTAAGTGCTTGACTGTGGTGTGTATGTGTGTGTGTGCTAGTTATCACGTAACACAAGTTCTTGTCCAATCATCACCAAAGATTGCTCAATCTAAAACCATGCCCATGTTCCTAAGTGGCAGAGGATCCTCGCATCACTCATGAGTCCCACCTAATGCTTTTCTCTCAATCCCCGAGAATTTCTAACTTGTTGTTTCTAAAGGTATTCAAAACATTTTTCTACACACAAGATGTTAGAAAGAGTGACTAAATATTGAAAGAATTACAGTAATCCATCCCCCAAGTCTCCAGATCTCTCGCCTTCTAGTCTTTTTCCAACACTTCAAACCTCTATCAATCTCAAAAATTCCTGGATTTTTTCCTTCTTCCCCCCACCCCCACCCCTTTCCTTTTTTTTTTAAATTTTTTCTTTAATTTTTTCTTTTTGTGGACTAACTATATGCAATGCAATGCCCCAAGGATAATGCTTTCTCAAGGACCCGTGTAGCGAGCTTTAGGTCGATGACTCCCGAGCTCGTCACTCAAGGCACTAGGCTTTGAAATACTCCTCAGACGTAATCACTCAGGTCAATGAGCCAAGAGAATGTGGCAGATACAATGAAATGCATTTTTTAACTAGAAGAATGATAGCATTTGTCAGTGCTGCTATAGACTCTCCAGCTAAAGTCCCTTCAACTCAAGTAAAAGACATCAAATAGCAATTCCCCCAACATAGAGTCCCTAAACCTACCACCCTCAAACTAGGCCTTTTGGGCAAGTTGGATTCTAAAAGTACTATTTGGGAGAGGTACCTGATTCTAAGCACAAAAGGTTAATCATAGGCAATCTTATGAGAACACAGTTTCTATGTGAAAATTGAACAGGAACGAGGGTTAAATGATAATTATGTGCTCAAATGAGCGAGTCATGCACATATAAGTGATTAGAGATCAAACGTTCAACGTGACACTCCACTTCCAACTATTGACACAAATAAACAAAACGTCATCATTGGCGACGCACAACTTGACGGAAAACAGGAATTTTTTGTTATTATTATTATTATTATTATTATTATTATTATTATTATTATTATTATCATTATTATTATTATTATTATCATCATCATCATCATCATCATCATCATCATCATCATTATTATTATTATTCATTTTCTTGACTAAATGAGAATGACTCCAAAATCAATAATGGATTTCATAAGCAAAGACGAACTTTATAACAATAACATGACAATCAACAAGGCTCACCGACTCTTACTAGACAAAGTTCAGACAAGTGGAGATAACAATATGACTACGGAGCAAAAATAAAGAAAGAATAATAGACACAAAAGACCTTTCCCCCACAAAAATTTGCCATATTGTCCTCAATGTGGACTATTCCAAGTACGCTAATAAAGGGAAGAGAGGATAGAGAACTCTCTTGGGGCTAAGGGTGCATGTGGTGCAGATTATCAAAAGTCTTTGGGATACCCACCATCTTTGCTCGATCATTTGCCTTGTACCCAGAGATCTTGATTACCTTGTATAGTACTTTGAGTCGACTAGGATCGCCCACTGCTCATCTTGGATGGACATCAATTGAGCACCGAAACCTTGCCACATGTTAAGTATGCAACGCTCAAATAGAGTATACTGTGGCTCTTGTAGAGCTGCTTCTTCATCGGCGGCCGCATTATCGACCTCATCTGCATTATCTGTGTCTTTTTTCTCAACTACTTACAGTGCTTATTCCAACTCCTGATTGTGAGACGATAGCCATACAGGTAGGTATCCCCAATTCCGAGGCATTAGCCCTCTGATTTCTGCAGATCATTGTGATGATGCAGGAATGCGAAAGATTCTGGTGCCGACACTTATCGCGGGCATATGTAAGGATCCTATCATAAATATGTGCCCCAAGGTCTAACTTCCTCCCTGAAATGATGGCATAGTAAACTCGGAAGTTGCGGATGTTGCACGTGGTGAGGCTGGATGAGGGAAATAGGCTTCCTGATCCCCATAAGTGCATAAACCATGCATTGGCATCCAATAACCTATTCTTGTAGCTGGGGTAGATAACGGGGATCATGTCTTGTGGTGGCTCACGAAGTGCCCAGTGTAGCACCTTAGCATCTGGGAATATAGCGTCGGACTCTAGACTGAAGTAGGTGGTGCTTGGGCTGTTCACTTCCAAATATTCCTCAATCACTTCCTTAGAGAAACGTACACTCTTCCCAAACTCTTTGACGGTATGAACCTCCATTAGTGCTCTTTTTGGGGTTGAAGTCGTCATAAAATTCATACACAATAGAGGGGTTGCCCGGGGAAAATCATTGGCAAATTTGGTCCAACCATACTCCACAAATCCTGCCCAAAAGTCGTGTGGGGGCTGAAAAATGATCCCTCATTTGTGCCTTCGAAGTCAAGGGGCTAGAAGAGTCGTTCTTTTATGCAATTCCGCGTTGGAGGGTAGATTTGTTAAGCTCTCTAAGATTCAGCAACAACTTGATTTCCCTTCTTCTTTGATGGTGCCATTTTGTCCTTACAATAAAAAATTTTTAACATTTACCGGCTAGAAGTAGATAGAGGATGGGAGAGAAATAGAATGAACGTACGTAATGGCTTGTGAGAGTTCAAATTGCATTGAATGTCATTTAAAAACAATGTGGCCAAGTGTATTAATGTGGGGCCCACAAAAACAGTGTAACATGCAAAAGCTGTGGATACACCCATTACTACATGAAAGTACATAGCTTAAAATGCCACATATCCAAAAATAATGTAATTTGGACATTGGATGAGGCGAAAATGGGGTTGGTCAAGTGAGTGGCATGGCTGCAGCGACGTCAAGTAGTGACTAAGGTCGCTGTAGGCCATGACTAGAGTCACTACACTCACTTGACAAAGGCAAACCTCAGAGTGTTGGAGGTGCATAAAGCCGAATTTCAGCATATATATGATCAAATACTCGTAAGTAAGCATGCAACCATGTGAGACTTCAAGAATATCATGTAAGACTCTTAGAATCATTTTATCAAACACGTAGTGTGTTTGGTGAAGGATTCAATATATTCAATTCAATTTAACCACTCAAAATGGCACACCAAAACAACAATTCATCCTCCAAATCAACCGAGAGCCCATATTCCTTGCTTAATATCAACTCAAGCTTCGAAAACTAAGCTACAATGAGCAACTATGAACAAGCAACTATGCATTATTCTGTAATGTGAAAAAATCAATGCATAAAACAATCATTCACAAAAGCTAGTTCAAATTCAAACCCTAATGCACCACAAGCATCAATTAGGGCATAAAAACAATCACAATGGTGACCTAAACCCTAGAATTTTCAAAGTAACAATGAAGCTTGTGCAAAATTATGAGGTAAAGGTGGAAATCCATGTACCTGGCCTTGAAATTCGACAGAGAAACACGAAATTGAAGATGAAGATGATGAATGAACCACTAACAACCTGACCCTATATAGGCAGATTGAGGCTAAATTTTGAAAGATTTCTTGAGTTATATGTTTAATCCACCTTCCTAATTGTGATAAAGGTTGAAAATTCTTGAAAAGTGATTGTTAATTGTATGTTGATGGAATTTCGGCTAGGGTTCGAAAAAAAGGGAATTGGGGATAATTTTTCGTGAAAGATACTGAGGTCTAGTTGTTTCTCATTTAAAGACCAAAGTCACATCGTGACCTTGTCTAGTATGGCTGTAACATAGCTTCAGCAGTTGGGCTATTTTTTTCCCCTGATTGATGGTTACGGTCGTAACCATTGTTAGTTCCAGCCATAACTCCATTTTTTTAAAACTAAATTCATGACGACGAATATGATTCTAACAAGAAATTAAAGCATAACAATGCAAAGCACTTGGAATGTTCGACCCTATAGTAGAGATTAAACATAAAAATGCAAGAAATCGAAAGAGAGGATAGGGGATGGGTTGCCCCCACCAAGCATTTCGTTTAGAGTCTCAAGCTCGACTCTTGGCAAGATTGATGACAATGGTGGTGAAAGATAGGTGGCCGAGATTTCTTTGGAGAAACTTCACCTAATATGGCTTCAACCATTTTCCATTCACTTTAAAAGTGCCTTTAGTTTCATGGTGCACCTCAACAACTCCATTTGGGAAAATTTGAGTTACTGTGATGGTCCGGACCACCTAGATCAAAGTTTGCCTGGAAATAATTTGAGCTAAGAATTAAATAAGAGAAGCAGTTGTCTCTCTACAAACTTCTTCAACTGGATGTACTAATCACGCCACTTTTTTGTTATGTCTTTATATAGCTTGGCATTCTCATAGGCATCCAAACAAAACTCATCCATCTCATTTAAATGAATGAGCCTTTTTTTACCAACACTCTTCAAATCAAAGTTCAACTTCTGCCCAACAGGCTTTGTGTTCCAACTCCATCGATAAGTGACACGCCTTGCCACACACCAAGCGATATGGCGACATGCCAATAGGGGTCTTAAAAGCTGTCCTGTAAGCCCATAGCGCGTCATCTAACTTTCTTGACCAATCTTTCTGATAGTTGCTCACTATCACCTCAAGGATCCTCTTCAACTCTCTATTTGATATTTCCACCTGCCCGCTTGTTTGAGGATGATATAGGATAGCAATACAGTGTCGAATATCTTACTTGGCCAATAGAGATTCAAACTGCTCATTGCAAAAGTGCTTACCCCCATCACTTATAATAGCCCGCAGTGTACCATATCGAGTGAAAATATACTTTTTGAAGAAATCCACCACTACACGTCCATCATTGGTGGGTAAAGCAACAGCTTCCACCCATTTTGAGACGTAATCGACGGCCAGCAAGATGTACTAATTTGCAAATAACGAGGGGAATGGACCCATGAAGTAGATTCCCCAAACATCGAAAAGCTCAACTTCAAGAATGCTCTCAAGTGGCATTTCATCCCTTCTCGAGATATTTCCTATCCGCTAGCATCGATCACATATCTTCACAAATTGGTAAGCATCGCTAAAGAGAATGGGCCAATAAAAGCCCGATTGTAAGATCTTAGCGGTGATTTTAGAAGGACCAAAATGCCCTCCATAAGCGGATGAATGGCAAGGACTCGAGAATCGTGGGAATTCTTCCTCCGGTGCACATCATCGAATAATCTAATCAGGTTTACGACGGTACAAGCCTGGATCTTCCAAAAAATAATCCTTCAAGGCGGCAAAGAATTTATTCTTTTCATGACTTGAAAGCTCCAATCGGAAAATTAATCCGGCTAGATAATTCACATAATCTGCATACCATTGTGTGGAATCAATAGCAAAGATTTTCTCATCAGGAAAAACTCATTGATATCCATTTTCTCTCCTTTCTTCAACTTGAGTTGAGATAAGTGGTCAGCTGCCACATTTTCACTTCCTGTCTTATCTTGCATTTCCAAGTCAAACTCTTAAAGTAGAAGCACCCATCTGATCAACCTAGGCTTTGCATCGTTATTTTCCATTAAATGCTTCAAATTGGCATGGTCAGTGTATACAATCAACTTCAATCCAATGGGATAGGATCTGAATTTGTCAAATGCAAAGACAACAGCTAAAAGCTCTTTCTCTGTTGTTGTGTAATTCAACTGAGCATCTATCAGAGTTTTGCTAGCTTAATATATGACTTGGAAGATCTTATCCTTCCATTGTCCCAGTACTGCTCCAACTGCATGGTCGTAGCATTACACATGAGCTCAAGTGGCAAACTCCAATCTAGTGAGACAATGACTGGTGTCACATGGAAGCTAGTGAGTACTCTTTAGAGAAGTCACATGGAACATCTTTGACCAGTGAATTACACAGCGGCTTGGTGATCTTAGAGAAATCCTTAATAAAGCGCCGATAGAAGCTGGCGTGATCAAGAAAGCTACGGATTCCTTTGGCTGAAGTTGGATGTGGTAGTTTCTCAATTGCCTGGATTTTTGCCTTATCCACCTCAATGCCATTGGCTGAGATTCGATGTCCCAACACAATACCCTCTTGCACCATAAAATGGCATTTCTTCCAATTTAACTCCAAATTCGTTTCTTGGCATCGTTGAAGAAACAACTGCAAGTGCTCCAAACATTCATCGAATGAGGATCCAAAAACTAAGAAACCGTCCATGAAAATTTTGATGAACTTCTTGATAAGTGCTCAAAACGCACTTAAATAACTCTTCTATTTTACGTATTTGTGTGTTTTATTAGTATTATATGTTTATTTTTACGTGTTTTTCTTTTATTGTGTTTAGAGTCACAAGAAATCAAAAGGAGCCAAAATGAATAAAAACGGAGCGAAAACGGAACTTAGGACCGAAATGCAAGCAAATTCAAAGATGGAGGGCGTCCGATGCAATTTTATGAAAAGTTTTTTTTACAATTTTTCTTGTGCCAATATCAAAGAATATCAAAAGAGGATTTCTACATTTTTGTCGGATCCCAAATCGGAGTTTCCTAGTGAAAGTTATGGCCATTTGAAGAGAAAGGACAAAGCGTAAAAATCAGCAGCTCAATTTCTGCAGTTCAGTAATTTGACCATAACGTTTGCTACAAAATTCGGATTGACCTGCACTTTATATTGTTGGAACGGACACTCAGAGGGCGACAACTTTGATGTTGACCTCTTCAAATGATTCGGATCATATCATGGTCAAAAATGGGCAAAACCGAGAGTGATGTGAATGGAGGATTTCTTGGGCCATGTTTTGGTAGAAAATTCATAACTTTTTATTAAAATATCAAAAAAAGGAAATTCCAATTGCAAAATTCAGCCAAGATGCTTACCTATACCATGATACAATATTTGAACTAATAGAGCAATTTAAGATCATGATTTGGTGGTTACCAATTAGTGGAATCATAATGGAGTAGTTGTACAATTTTTTATTATGTTTTCTTGTTAAATTTTTCCTATAAATAGAGGCATTTGTAAGGAAGGAAATGCACAACTTAGTGGAAGAGAATTAGCTAGTAGTTCTCTCCAACTTTCTCTTCAATAAAATTCTCTTCTTCATTTGTTCTTAGTTTTAACTTGAAAGATCTTAGTTTTTCATATTCCGGCGGAAGAAATAAAGGCTTCAATCGATCAATGATACTTCGGTTGTGAATATGATTAGCGGATCATTTCTTCGATAAGTTTCTTTTTTCCCTGGTATTTCTCTATTTATTTCTCAGCATTTATTTACTTGTTTTCTATATTTTGCGTATAATCCATCATATAGTGGTGGTGATACAAAGCGAGCACTCGCTAAAAAGTATGAAACCCCGCAAATATGGGTAGTTAGACTTTTCTATCTAGTTCGAGGGGGACGTTGTGTTCAACTAACATGTGGTTATCTTTTCTAACTCTTTAGTAATGTTTTATCTATTCCTCTACTTCAATTTGTTGATTTATTATGCTTGTAAACCCGTTTTTGAGTTTATTTGATTATTGCATTCACTTTGGCCAATTGAATCAATCAATCTTTAAATTCAAGTTACTTGCTAGGATTGAAACTTCTGATCCGTAATTATCACTAGATTCCAATCCAAAGTAGCAAATGAATATCGTGCATATTTATTAACAAAACAACTTAGATGTATTAATTCGAGTTTGTGAAATTATTCATCTAATTCAACTCATTCTTCTCGTTCATTTCACACTAGCTTTGCATTAAATCCTAAGAATTTGTTTAGGGTTATCCAATAGCTAGATGTTAAGTTAAAGAACTCACTTTAATTTAATAGACTTAAGGAAGAATTCATTAATCAGAGCTTCTTGGTTAATTGAGAGTTGATAAATTGAAGAAGGAATAGTAACACGTTGCATGGGAAAGATAAATATAAGTTGTTGACACAACCGAACCTGAGAACTAGATATTTTGTACAATTGTTTTATTTCAATCTTTTATTTTGACGTTCGATTTTCTATTTTTATTCAAATATCACAAAACCCCCATTTTTCTATATTAATTGATAAAATCAATTAGATTAAGTACCGTTCCTCTTGGGTTCGACCATTACTTACCACTTCTACATTAATTTGTAGTTTTGAAACCGAGTAAGGAAATAAAATAAATTTTAGCGTACTGCGACAACACGCCCACTTCTCTACCATATCAGAGAAGATGGCCATCATACAATGCTAGAATGTGGCGGGTGCATTGCAAAGACCAAATGGCATCCTATGGTAAGTAAATGTACCGTAGGGGCAAGTAAATGTGGTCTTCTCTTGACCCTCTGGGGCAATTGGTATTTGATTATAGCCGAAATAACCATCTAGAAAGCAATAGTGTGAATATCTGAGTAATCTCTCTAACATTTGATCAATAAACGGTAGTGGAAAGTGATTCTTCCTTGTTGCTGCATTGAGTTTGCGGTAGTCAATGCAAACTCTCCACCTCGTGATTGTGTGAGTTGGGATCAACTCATTATTATCATTTTTCTAGACCCTAATATCCCCTTTCTTCGACACAATTTGTACTGGGCTGACCTAAGCTTGGATAGATCATCATTGCATCAAGAAGCTTCAACACCTCTTTTCTTACCACTTCCTTTATGTTAGGGTTCAAGAGGTGTTGACCATCAATTGTTGGCTTATAGTTATCCTCCATTAGGATCTTCTGCATACAGATGGTGGGAATGATTCCCATAATGTGCGCTAGAGTCTACCCAATAGTTTCTTTCTACTCTCGAAGTACCCTGCAATAGTTTTCTTCTTCAACTTTACTTAAAAAGGTAGATATAATGACTAGCAATGTAGATGACTCTCCAAGGTAGGCATACCGTAAATGTGAAGGTGTTGGCTTCAGCTCGAGCGTAGGTGGCTGCTCTATTGATCATGGCTGCGGTGGAGGCCCAACCCCTAAACTCTCACAACGGAATCATCATTTGTATTATTTCTGTGCTTCCAAGTATTTCTTCCATTCTTCAATTTCTTCATGACTAAGAGAATT
Source organism: Jasminum sambac (assembly GCA_018223645.1). NCBI lineage: Eukaryota > Viridiplantae > Streptophyta > Magnoliopsida > Lamiales > Oleaceae > Jasminum > Jasminum sambac. Next base: position 23,746,944 of record CP073647.1, read on the forward strand.
TATGGAATTAGAGTGGATAAGAGATGCTTCCAACTGGTCAATAGGGTAGTCCAACCAAAATTTTTCACTAACTGTTTGATCAATTTCGTCAATCATAAAGCATGAGTCTGACTGAGCTGGATACTTGATAGCTTTGAACACGTTGAATGTGATATGCTCATCATTCACCAGGAGACAAAGTTTTCCTTTTGCTATATCAATAATTGCTCCTGTAGTAGCTAAGAATGGCTGGCCCAAGGTAAGAGGCATATTCCCATCTTCCGTCATGCCAAGTATGACAAAATCTATAGGGAATATTAATTTCTCCACTTTTACCAAAATACCCTCAATTATGCCTTTTGGGTGCTTGATGGAGTGATCTATAAGTTGAAGAGAGACTGAAGTCGGCTTTGGCTCTCCCAGTCCCAAGTTCCTGCAAACAGAAAATGGCATTAAGTTAATGCTTGCACCTAAATCACAAAGAGCTTTATCAAAATATAAATCTTCAATGGTGCAAGGTACAGTAATGCTCCATGGATTTTTTAGCTTGGGTAGGAGCCTGTTTTGAAGGATAGCACTGCATTCTTCTGTCAGCATCACATCTCATTTTCTTCGAGCTTCCTCTTGTTTGCCAAAACCTCCTTCATGAACTTTACATAGTTAGGCATCTAAGCTAGAGCTTCTGCAAATGGAATATTGATACACAATTTCTTAAAAACTTCTAGGAATCGAGAAAACTGCTTGTCCAACTTGTTCTTTTGCAGCCTCTAAGGAAACGGTATAGGTGGCACATGGGTTTCATCGGCACTGCTAACTTTTCTAATGAATTTTCCACCTTTTCTTCAACTTGTGACTCTGCCGGTACATTTTGCCCCTCTTCTAACTCTATCTCGTCAATTGTCTCATTTTCTTGTTTTTTAGAAGGCCTCTTTACATGAATCTTGGGGTAGTTGCACCCCATTCCTAGAATTGATAGGCTGTACTTGCTCTCTTCGGTTCACCTTTGTATTGCTAGGCAAAGTTCCTTATGGCTGGCCTGATATAGTGCTAGCCAATTGCCTAACTTGTGTTTCAAGATTGCGTATAGAGGCTTGTTGATTTTGGAGGGCGGTGTTGGTTTTCTTTATAAACTGATCAGTGCGATCCATGTATTTTTTAGTCATCTCCATAAACCGTCCCAATGCCTCTTCAATTGAGCTCTTCTTCTCTAGTTGTGGGTATTGTGATCCTTGGAATCCTTCATGGTTTTGATTTTCTTACTACCTAAAATTTAGGTGATTACACCAACCATGGTTATAAATGTTGGAAAACGGGTTGTTGGGTTGACGTTGACCTCCTTAAACATAGTCTACTTGAGCAGCGTGGTGAACGATAATAGGGCACTCATTAGTTCGATGGTTAGTTCCACACTCCTCGCAAGTTGGTGGCGGAGGTGGCTTTGAGCTACCTATCTTCACAATTCTCTCCACTCTGTGAGCCAATGCATCAGTTTTTGCAGTCAGAGTAGTGAAATTATCAATTTCACAAACTCCAGATGCTCTACCATGATTTCTTCTATCGGACGCCCACACGGCCTTGCTGTTTGCAATCCTCTCAAATGGTTCTAGTGCTTCAACAATTGTTTTGGTGCTTAGAGATCCATTTGATGAAGAATCCACCAAACTTTTGCATGAAGGAAGTAGTCCCGCATAGAAGTACTGCACTTGCTATCCATTACTGATCCCATTATGTGAACACTTCCTCAATAAGCCCTTAAATCTATGCTAAGTTTCATCAAATGACTCTGATTCATGTTGTTGAAAGATAGAGATGTCATGCTTCAACTTGGCAATTTTCACTGGAGGGAAAAATTTGGTGCAAAACTTCTGAGCTAGGTCATTCCATGTGGTAATACTAGCGATAGGCTGAGAATTAAGCCATTCGAGAACGTATCGCGCAGAATACGAAGGAACAACCTTAGTTTACTAGCGTCATCCGAGATGCATTGATATTTGAAGTGTTCACGTATCTCTAAGAAACGAGAGATGTGCGTGTGAGGGTTTTTATCCTGTAATCCATAGAATTGGTGCCCATTCTAGAAAATGTGGATTACGTTCATCTTTAGATGGAAGTTGTTCTGCCCAAATAGAGGCTATACAATACTAGATTGGCTTTGAATGATATGTGGTGTCACGAAATCCCCAACTAGCATGCTATCTTCATCCACGGCATCTTCTGCTTGTTTTCCACCACTGTTGATATGTGGAATTTCATCATTAGCCGCCACCATTTCTTTCTTTTTCTTTTTATTTTTTGTTTATTCTCCAGCTTCTCTACATTTTTGACGAAAGGTACGCTCGATCTCCGGGTCAGATTCGAGAGGTTGACTGAGCCTTTCACTTCATATACACCTGAGAGAAAACAAGAGAAACTGTGAACGAAAAAGAAATAAAACTTTAATTAAGGCAAATAAAGCTCGAATTAGTACGAGCTAAACTAAATTGTAAAATACCTACAGTCCCGGCAACGATGCCAAAAAAACTTGTTTCAATAAAATCCCACACCACAAGTGTACAGGTCACACAAGTAATAAAGTGAATTTTTTTCAGAGTCCGGTTATCGTACCCACGATGACTATATTTTCATGCTTGATTTAACTAATCTTAACCGAACAAATAGCATATAGATCAATTAATTTCTAAAATTGCAAAGATTTAACTAATAAATTAAATTGCAAGATGTAAATATAAAAGAAACTACGAACTAAACTAGAATAAATTGAAAGAGTGACTTTGAAATTTAAATGAAATATGGGAAAAACTAGTACTGAAGTTTTGAATCAACTTTTCACTTAGTTTTCCTCTGGATTATTAATTTAACAACAAAAATTGGTTTTGACGATTAAATTCACAAAAATGTTGAATAATTGTAACGCCCCGAATTCGAAAAACTCGAAACGTTAGTTCTTTCTTTAAAACTAACCATTTTTTTCTAATATTAAATGCGGAAGTATAATAAATAATTAAAAGCGGAAATTCATTTGATAAAACAACCATCTAAAGTATTTTAAAATTATTTGATCACCAAACGTCCAAAACATCTAACACAAGTTACTAAATAGTTCAAAAGTTTGAAAATGACATAATCCCATACATCAGTTTACCAAAATAACAACGGAAGTGAAATCTCTTATTTAATAAGCCTAAATAGAACTCACATCTCTCGTCACGCCTCCGAACTCCTCAATCTGTAAAAGAATGAAAGGCATGAGTATTTAAACAATACTCATTAGGCTCAGTGCAAGTTAATCATCTATACAAATATATAAGGCAAATAGTTATGTAAACTCTGTAATATAATACCCGAAGGTAACTCTGGGCCCGAATGCAGCTCTGGGCCCGAATGCAGCTCTAGGTCCGAAGGCAAGTAATTTGCTCAAAGGCAACTCTAGGCCCGAAGGTAAGTCTGGGCCCGAAGGCAAGTCTATTACACACTAAAAGCACTTATATAGCACAGATAATTAACAATAATTGTGCGATAGGTAAAAATGAGTCTTTCGAGCCTACCTGAAGTATCTCTCGAGTTTTTGAGTATACTAAGCGGTGAAAATCAGTCCTCTAACTGTTGGTACGCCTCGTCTAGTCAATAACGAGTTTAATTTATGTTAATATTCTTAAATATTAAGTATCTATAAGTAATATAGAAGTTTGTGGACCAAAATGGAAAGAATATAAAACTTTGGGGGTCAATTTGAAAGAATTTAATAGTTTGAGGACCTATTATGCAATAAAAGTGAACTAAAAATATTTTGGGCTCAATTATAAGATTTTTAAAACATGAGGGACTAATATGCAATTAAATTTTGGGGGTTTAATTAAATAGGAAAAATAAATTGAAGGATTAAAAGTGAAATAAAAGTTTAGGGGTCAAATTGTAACAATTGAAAGTTAGGGACTTGAAATTAAATAAGATTTGAGGGCTCATTTAAATAAAATAAATAAGATGGGGGATTAAATCTGTAAATAATATTTAGGAATTAAATTATAACAATTAAAAGTTGGGGATTTGAAAATTAAATAATTTATAGGGACCAACTTAAAATAATGATGGAACTTGATGGACTAACTTGCAATAAACCAAATAAATTAAAAAAAGGAAATGGGCTGGATCATCTTCTCTTCTACCCGATTCTCTCTCCCGTCGGCTCTCTCTCTCGGCTCTCTCTCTACTCTCGGCGATTTCCAGCGATTTGGCCAGCTAAAAGGGTGGCGAAAGTAGAGTTGAAGGTGGTGAAGCTAGTTGTGAAGTCAATTTGAAGAAATATTGAGTATATGGGGAGAAATTGAAGCTAGAACACTAACGGAAAAAATTGGGTATTTTCAAAATTCGATCAAATCTTCAAAAATGTTCGAAATTAAACTATACTACGATGTTCTATAGAGGTAGAGGAAGGTGTAGTATAATTTTTGCATTGTGAAGTGTGAAGTGGATTTTTGAGCGTAGTTGAAATTTTGGGCCTAGATGCTATGCGTATATGCGTGTATGTATGTGATGGTGTATGTATTGCGTATGTATATGCATGCTATTGTGTGTGTTTTGGCCAAAATGATGGTGGTTGTGTGGTGGTGACAGTGGTGGTGCGGCGGTTGAGGTGGTGGTGATGCACATATACGCATATTTATCGTGTTTTGTGTAGAAAATCAAGTGAAAAATACAAATAGATGATTAAAAACTTAGAACAACAAAATAAAAATGGAGATATAAATGAAAATATCAAGAAATCTTACCACTTGAAGTTTGATTTGTTGAATGAGAATGAGTGGGATGAACTTGAAGATATCAAATGAGGAAAGAGGGGAAAGTAATGTAGCTAGGGTTTCTAAAATCAACCTTAAACTGTATAAATAAGGTAAAATTAGGTTACCCCTCCAATTGGGCTTTCTTATAGTATAGGAGATAAAATTGGACCTTAATATAGGATACTCCTTCTATAGGATACTCCTTATATAGGATATTCCTTCTATTTTGTGCACTCTTAACATCTTTATATAACCTCCAAAAGGTCCCCAAAAGACCTCAATTTCGTACGGAAGATATAGCACAAGAATTACCAAAGTAAAAAGTTAACTAAAATAAAGAAATTTGGGCTTAGGGAAGAGTTACGCTGCTGGCATTGAATGAACACAAACTGGCTGGGGGTTACGGCCATAACCAATGATGGTTACTGCCGAAATTCAAGAGGGTCCTCTATCTTTCAATTTTTGTAGTTTTAGTCCTCGTCTTAAAAATTCTTGATTCCTTTAGTCCTTTTTGCTTCTTTTGACTCCCTTTTCGCTCCATCTTCTTAATTCTCCATTTTTTTGGGTAAAATTACAATAGTCAACTCAACTTAGGCATGAAATTAACATAGAACAACGTAAACGCAAGTTTAAAAGCTCTCAATGAGTGCGCAAATGCACTCATTAGTAAACAGTTTAAAAAGCTCCCAAGAATCTAATAATTCAAAAAAAACATGAATCAATTCCCTTTTATAGTCCATATTGTTTAAAGAAATTACAAAGTAAATAAAAACAATTGGGATAATTTAACTATTGGAAACGAAAATCTACAATCTCAGGCAGATTCTCATCAATCATGACCTTCGATACATGGAATGATGTATTTAATGCAACAGAATCATCTACAAAAAAGGTAATAGTGTTCAAAAGACTAAAGGAGAAATAATTATAACCTCAAGATTAATCATTTCAAAGAGGGTAATTAGAATTGTCCACAAGGGGGCACAAAAAAAAAAAAAGAAAAAAAAAGGAAAAGAAAAGGAAAAGGAAAGGAGAGAAAAAAAAAGTTAGAAGACTTGCACCATTCTTTATGCGGCCAAGCGGAATCAACACAATAATAAGATCATTCTTGGGCTATGGGAATTTATTGATTGCTTCATCACCATAACCCTAACATAGGCTGCAATAAATCCTCTTCATACTTCAAATGCAATAAACAACAATATAAAATTTGAGGAAATGAAATAACGAATATAAAGTTAATTTTAAACAACTATCTCCTTACCTCACTTCATGCAAAGTAAACGAGACATATCTTGAACAACTTTCTGTCATCTACAAAAGAAATATGAAGAAACAAATAAGTTTTTTTTAAAAAAAGGAAAGAACTTTTAAAAAGAAGTTATGTTAGCAAAATTAAAAGAGTGAAAAGATAAAAAAAAAAAAAATGAAAAACCTAACCTAATCATCTTGTAGCACAATTTCAAAACTTTTGATGGCATTCAAATTGTACCTCTATGGAACAATCCATAGACATATTACACGGACCAAAAAACCCTTGTCTTTTGGGATATCACCTCTGATGTCCGATACTGGGATTGGTTTTTGAGCCATTGAAGAAAATCTGGGCTGAGATTAATTAAACGTTACATGGTTAATAAGGGATCATTAATATAGGTACATTAAGTCATTTTATAAAAAGTTTAGATCATATATAAAAGCCACCATTAATAAAAGAAGGATGCAACAACAAATAAATCACCATGTAAAGGAACAAAAGAGGGAAAGCACAACAATAGCAGAATATATTGACAGATTCAATCTATATATACGTAAAACCTCAAAAACATTTTAAAAAATAAAAAATAGAGAAGTAGCAAAACGGAACTAGCAAGAGAAGAATAGTGTATATATAAGCCAAACCCAAAAAAAAAAAAAAAAAAAGGAATCAACAACAAAGTAGAAGGCAGGAACAAAGATAAAATGGTCCACTTTTATTAGGAATCAGCAAGAGAATAATAAATCGAGGAAGCAAAAAGCACTTAATGAAGAATCATTATGCAATAAGAGTACTTAATGAAGAGTCAAATAAATCCAAGAGATTATCAAATGATCAAATCAAGGGACACAAACAGAGTCGTAAGGCTGCAACAGAGTACTCTTTTAATATGCATAAATTAATTTAGAAGCATAAATTAAATAATTCCAAGCACATGCATTGGTAATTGCATAGTAGACAATAATCTAGTTCTAGAGGTAGAAAAAGAACAAAAAATTTCCTACATAATGGATTAACTAACGCAATTTAGATTCAAAGACAAAAGCCACAAACTCTGCAATAGAAATGTTCAAAAGATAGCAACTTAAAAATAGATGGCACAACAATCACACTGAAAAAGGTAGCAGTCGAGGTTTAAAAAAATCCAAGATAAGGAAGCAACATAGTATTCTTTTAATATGCACACACCTAGCGCAACTTAAAAGATAACACTAGAAAAGGAAATTTAAAAAACATAGACTTCCAAGCACTAAGGTAAATTCAAAACACGGCCACTTAAGAATAGATGGTACAACAACCGTACTAGAAAAGGCAGTAATCGAGGTAAACCAACACAAATCGAATAAAACATAAAAACCCCATGCCTTGGAGTGTTGATTTTGAGCGGACAGTTTCAACACAGTGGCAACCTTGGATTCAATCAGTGTGGCGTTTAACACCCAAAAAAATTCAAAAAATCAGAATCAAGGGAGAAAGTTAGCAATCGCACAAACACCCTGCTCTATAATGCATATTATCTATAATCTACGAAGAAAATAAAAGAAAATTCAATCAAAGAGGATAAATACCCCCAATGGCTTCGAGATGGTGGCCGAACCCTATAGAGATACAAATATATATACTAGATTCTTTGTTATTTCAGAATTGTAATTGTTGTACAATTCCAAGAGGCCAATTTTGTTCCTATATTGAAATCAAATGATTTCATAATTGTAATTGTTATACAATTCCAAAAGGCCGATTTTGTTCCCATATTTAGTGCTGTGATTAGGGTTATGTATACCAATTAGGGTAATGAGTAAGAAAGAAGGATATATGAGTAGATCTATGATAATCACATGGGCAAAGCTAAGATGAGCAAGAGACAGAGAAGTAAAGATCCGCCAATAACCATGATAAGAAACACGTGGGTTGAAATAATAAAGGAAATAATGGGGAAACACGTATAAGCGATGTGCCTAAATGGTATGCACGCACTAGTGAAGTGGGATCTCATTATTGTAGGTTGATTGTTAGTGTTAGTGTAAGTATTAATATCAAAAAATAAAAATAAAATAAGGTTAAAAATGTTTAGGCTGGAAAAACATTTATTTAATTAGAAAATAAGTTGAAAATTTCCTATTTTTCTTTATATAAATAAATATGGATTCGAAAGTAGTAGTAGTTATTATTATTATTATTATTATTATTATTATTATCGATTCAACAAAAAGTTATTTTTTAAAATTTAAATAAGTCCATCAGGTGTTTAACTAGTTTTGCAAAACGAACCTTTACCACAGAAACTTTAGTGTGTTTCCATATTCATTTCAATGTATTTTTACGAGTAGAAAATGTGAGAATACATGGAGCTGATGAAAATTCAATAGTACACCTTTTCGAAAAGCATTAAGAAAAAGTTGCGTTGGTGATATTAAAAAATAATAACGAAAATATCGGAAAGGAAATAGATAAATAACTGTAACCAAATTAGGCTGAGGTGAGCATATCTCGATTTCTTCAAGGAGATTAAAGCCTTCTGTGGTGTTGGAAAATGTCAATCACTGGTACAACAAAAAATATGTGACTTATCCCTTCCCAGATACAACAACCCAATTTGAAATATTGTGTGTGTTGACATCAGATGTTGCGGATCCTGTCAATCAATAGCTCGACCCGAAGATCAGAGGTGATCTCCAGCTCAACCAAGAGTTAAAAATGGTTATGGTAAGAATTAGGTGCTAGATATGACTAAAATGACTGAGAAAATAAGTATATTGCTCTACTTCTTGAGAAAAATCTCCCCCAAAAATGAAGCCAACTCCTCCTATTTGTAAACTGTGAGAGGTAACATGGCTTATTACATAACTGAATTCGGATACGACCTGTACTTGGAAGCTTGGGGTGTACTTGGGGGTTCTAACACAACTAGTTACAAGGGATTTTCGGTAAGTACAACTAAAGTACAAAGATAGTTAGATGCCCGAATAACTGTTTCAACCGCTTTGTTTGACTTGACTCCAACAAGCATGACCTGATGTGCCTGACCTGGCTTCTTCGGTTGAATCCGCATGGCTTGACCTCTAGGTAATGCTGGGATTTTGGATTGGGTTGCCACTGGTCCGGGTTGCCCTATTTCGGATGTGGTCCGGGTCACGCTCGACCGTTTCTTGTGAATCTTCTTTGGCCCAATTAGGTACATGCGCAACAATACCCCCCAATGGCTGGTCTAACTCGTGTTTGACCTGGAACTTGCTCAGAACAGGGCTGACTCCTCAAACAACCTATAATCGAAAGAAAATACTAAAGTAAAAATGCTGTGAACGCCAAATAAAATTAGAAAAATGCCATTTTGAAGGCCTAAAGGAGCCCTAATTGCTAAAAAAAGCTTGATTTCAGAGCACAGCTGGGAAGTTTTATAGGGCCTTGTTCTATACAATATCAAATTAAAAAATTTAAATCTATTTTTTCTCTCTCATCCTTTTCCACCATCCAAATATTAATTTGACAATTCATTTACATTTGTTAATATGTTTTCTCCAAATCTCAACCATCAATTTTATACAAAATTTGAGTAAATCTAAATTTTTGAAATTAACCTTCTATAGAACAAGGCCTAGATCTCGTTGAGATCTTTCCAGAATGGGGTCGCGGCTGAAAACGGACACTGCATGCAAAAGTTGTGACCATTTGAAATTGTGGTATGAAATTTTTTTTCTTTTTTTTAATCCAACACATCCATCACTCTAAATATCTTATGTTTGGATAAGGTTCCTCATTTCCACCACTCAAATTCTCTCCCAAAACTCTTTCTATCCTCATTTTCTTGTAATTGTGTGACATGGGCTTCAGCTCTCCAAAAAATTAGTGCGAGAGGTGACTCTTCCGGTCCCGATCCTTAGTTGCAACGTAAAACTTTCTTTTCTTTGTCAAGTTGAATGAGTGTTTTCTCTGGAATTGAGGAGAGTGGATCATGTTCTTGGAGAGTTGGAGTTAATAAGGAGGAGATGGTAAGTCCATTGGCGGAAGAGCTTGTTGCCGTCACCGAATTAGGGGATCCAAGTGGTTCGAGGGTGCGACCGGATCGATTGGTGCGAGACTCGGGTTCTGCACGGGTTAAGTCACATGAGCACCCCCTTGTTGCGTGACCTGAATCGCTTGCGTAAGCCCCGATCACGTGCGCGATCTGGTCTTGCGGCCAGAGGGGCGTGCGCGACCAAGTCGTGTAGCTCCGGTCTCGTGCATGAGATCTCAGCTCCGCGCGCTAATGACCCTGTCCCGGCCAAATCCGAGTCGCACAACTTAGGCTCCACCAAATACGCGTCTTACTCGCGTGACTCCAGTTCGGACGGGTCCGAGTCGTGTTGAATAGGCGATCTACACTCATATTTGCCGGATTTTGGTAATTTCGGGAGTGCCGTTGTTGTTTCGTCCAGCTTGGATCATCATGGTGACACGTCCTTCGGTATGGTGGGGGATGAGGCGAACCGTGAAAGAAATGGGTTGGACCCACTTGATCCGCTTGGAGAGGATGAGGGGACAAGCAATGGGGAATCATATGAGGTCGATAGTGATGAGGTAAAGAATGCAAATGTCGGATCCAGTTCGCGTGAGATCGGTCCTACCTTGCATTCCCAACTGAACTCCTCGTTTGTTTGGCGTTAAATATCCTTCATTTTGACTACGTGCAATCTTACCATGTGGAAAAAACAATTTTGTTTGCCTCCATCTGTGGTGTTCCCGAGTCCCGACCTGACGACAAAGCTCACATACCCCAGGATGGACACATAGTCGCAAATTTGCATATGTTTGAGATGGGTTTTCAGTTTCCACTACCGAGGATTGTAACAGATTTGGTGCAATATTGGGCCATAGGCCCTTCTCAAGTTTCTCCTAATCGTTGGAAGGTTGCCATTGGTTTTGTGTCTTTATGGCATCGGCTTGGGTTTGGCGCCCCTACCATCCACGAGTTCAATCGTATTTATCATTTCAAGTCAGATAGTAATAAGACTGGATGACATTATTTAATGGTATGTCCCCAACTTGGGGAAAGTTTTATCTTGGGCTTACCCGAATCAGTTCAGAAGTGGAAAGAGAGGTGGTTTTTGGTATCCAAGGAATGGATGTGCGACAACTGCCATTCTAGGAAGATTATAGCTTCCCCGACTAAAATACAGGGATTTGAGTAAGTTTAATTTTATCGTCGTTAATCTTCGATCCATCTTTCTGATACTTATATTCGTCTCTCTACAAGGGTGATCAATCTAGTAAAGATTAAAGGGTTGAGGCACAAGCTTGAGGCGACTCGAGAGTTTGATTCACATGAGCGACATTACAAGGCGCTGAGCTCTAAGACGAACTTGTATAATGCAAGCTTGACTTCAGTTCACCCCCCCCCGCCAGTTACACTCTTCTCTCGATAAGGACTCCTTTTCTTAAGATTTGATTGTTTCCGTTCCATTTCTGTTTGTCCACAGGTCCCTCTAGAAAGAGAAAAACAACTCGAAAGTCAGGGAAAGGATCGATTTTTTAAAAGAAAAGCGTCTCCCGAACAAAATGGTTCCGGCACCACCAATCGGGGGTTCTAAGAGGACTTTATCCATTTATCCAGGCTCTTCCCCGAAGAGGCTAGCCCCAGTTAGTTCTAACTTACTTGCTACGGTGCCATTCGACCCCCTGCCAGCCCATGTTCTGCTGGCGGAACTTGGGCCTTTGTTCTTGGGTTTGGACCACGACCGTGTCGTTAACATGGATAAACTGAAGGGACAAATTCCCAAAGCATTGAGCAATGCATGATACCTTCTTTCGAGGACCAGATACATTCAAGAAACTTCCTAGGTCGATGAACATCACTTTCGACTACTTTTCCAAGAATTAGTCTACCAAGCATGAGGCCATGGCCTTGAGTCTTGACATGCAAATGGGTTTAGCAATGGCATTGACGCTCGCGACACAATTTATGGGCTACATTTCTCATTCGAGTCAGAAGATTAATGATTATGTGCGCCATTATAATGAGATGGTCAGCCAGGCCGTTGTGGACAGGGATCATGCTTAGTCCTTGATCACAAAAGTTGAGACTTTGAAGAAGAGTTTGTCCGAGAAAGAGGAGAAGGCGCAAGGTCTAAAGGAAGCATTTGCTAGATAGAAGAAGGCTAGGGCGAAGCTGAGAAGAAATGACATTTGGCAAAGGAGGAAGCAAGTTCGACCTGTGTTGCGTCACTGGAGGAGTATAAGGCCTCCCAAGACTATGAAATCAACCATACTGACACCTACCTAATTTCCCCTCAGGACTGCACTGGGGAAGGTCAAGGAGCACGCGCCTGACCTCGATGTCGATTTTTTACAAGAGGAGATTGACACTACTACAGCCGAGCAGGAGAAGGCGATCGCGAAGCGCGGGGGTTTTGGTATACCTGACCAAGCAAGACCAAGGTGCTAAGGTGGCTATTCAGACGGATGATTAGCTCCCGCAGGCTAGCTTCTTTTGTTGTCGCATAACGTTGGGCCTGGTCCATCGCGGTAGTTTGCTTTGTTGTTTGTCATTCCTGTATGTTTTGTCTTTTTCCCTTTGCGCCGACTTTAGTTATGCTCTGTTCTGGACTTATCTTGTAGTACTCTTTTGTAGTGCAGCCGCTCATCTTGTTTTGTATGTTTCGACATTATGTCCTATTATTATTGAATTCTACCTTTGGTCTTAAATGCTTTGTCGTGCATAGATGATTTTACTATTTCGTTCTCATACTTAGCCAAATTTCGAGATTTTTAGGCTTCCTTTGGTTGAAATCAGTCCTGATCGGCATTATTTGATTGTGTGTGCTCGACGAGGTGTATTTGAATTGGAAATTTCAGAGGCGTTGACCCTCCGGACCAGATCAAGAGTCCGGTTCATTTTGTTGGTCCTTTGGTCAAGTTCAGCCCCAACAACATCATTTGATTGTGCAAATGCTCGACGGGGTGAATTTGACTTGGGAAATTTCGAAGGCCTTAGTGCTCCAGACCGAATTGGATGTCTGGCTTATTTTTTCTTTGGTTCCTTGGTCACATTCAGCCCCAGTCGGTCCAATCTAATCGTGCAAATGTACTACAGGGTGAATTTGATTTGGGAAATTTTGGAGGCCTTCGAGCTTCGGACCGGATCAGATGTCCAGCTCATTTTTTATTTCTTGTTTCCCTAGTCACATTCAATCCCAATCGGTGCAATCTGACTGCATAGATGAGCGACAAAGTGAATTTGACTTGGGAATTTTCGGAGGCCTTGGTGCTTCGAATCGAATCGAATGTTCGGCTCATTTTTTATTTCTTGTTTTCTTGGTCACATTCAGCCCCAATCCGTGCAATCTGATCGTATAGATGCCCGACAGGGTGAATTTGACTTGCGAATTTTCAGAGGCCTTGGTGCTTTGGATCGTATTGAATATGCGGCTCATTTTTTTATTTTTTGTTAGAAGAATATTTAACATCTTCTTTACTGATGTCTCCATGGTTACATCAGCCTGATTGAGGATAAAAATTAACCAGGCTTACCACGCAGGCATGGCCTAACAAAAATTTCTTGAAATACCTTTTTAAATGCTCGACATTCCAAGGGTGCTTGAGTGACTTCCCCTCCATCATTTCAAGTTCATAGGCTCCATTGGCTAAGGCCTTTATTACATGATACGGCCCTTCCAAATTTGGTGAGAGGTTGCCCGCCGAATGCTCTTTGCTCTAAAGGGACAACTTTTTCAATACTAAGTCTCCTTTCAAAACCTTACGGCCCCTAACCTTTTTGTTGTAATAGCTTGCACTCCTCTGCTTGTAAACAGTAATTTTTAGGTCCGCATTTATCCTCTCCTCTTCAAGTAGGTCTAGCATTGAGTGCATTACGAGGTTGCTAGAATCTTCATTGTGGTGTTCCATACGAAAGCTAGGTAGGCCAATCTCTATGATATGATGGTTTCAGCCACAAAGGCAAGTGAAAATGGGGTTTTCCCTGTGACGTTTCTAATCTTAGTTTTATAAGGCCAGAGCACCCTTGGCAATTCATCAGTCCAAGCTCCTTTCAACTCTTCAAGCTGGGTATTGAGGGTATGTTAAATGATTTTGTTGGCTGCCTCTACTTGGCCATTACCTTGGGGATGGTTCGGGGTAGAATAAAATTTTTTGATCTTTAGTTCTTTACAGAATGACCTGAGTCTAGCATTATCGAACTGCTTCAATGAAGATTGAATGTGGGATCCCAAATCGGCAGATGATAGACTTCTAGATAAAATCGGTGGTCTTCTCTTCGATTATTTTAGCTAGAGGCTATGCCACTGCCCACTTTGTAAAATAATCCACTGCAACGATTGCGAATTTGGTTGAACCGCTTCCAATCGGGAGTGGCCCGATTAGGTCGATTCCCCACTTGACCAGTGGCCAAGAGACCATTATAGATGTTAGGTTTTCCCAGGAGGATTTGATGATTGGGGCAAACCTTTGGCATTTATCACACCCCTTGACAAAATCTATTGCATCCTTTTTTAGATTTGGCCAAAAATAGCCCTGCCTTAAGATTTTGAATGCTGTGGACTGGCCTCTAGTGTAGTTTCCTCGTATACATTCATGGACTTCGTGTAAGGCATATTCCACTTCCTCTTGCATTACGCATCGTAGGAGTGGAAATGAATAGCCCTGCTTGTACTATACATCATCAATTAGAGTGTACCTTACAGTCCTGATTCTTAGGCTCTAGGCCTCGTCAGGATCCGGGGACACCATTCTTTCCTTCAAGTATTAGATGATTTCATCCATCAAACATGGAATCAAATCCAAATCGGTCACATCACTTATAGGGGGACCGTTCAACTAAGCCAATTGGTACTGAGCCTAAGCACTCTACTCCGTCACTCATTGCCAGACGTGCCAAAGCATCGGCTTGGCTATTCTGTGTCCATGGAACTTGTTTAATTTTGGCTAACTCAAAATTTGCCAACTCCAGCATAACCAAGCGCTGGTATGGCTCCGTTTTCTCATCTTTGGCTTGATAGTTACCCAAGACCTGGTTTATGATCAGTTACGACTCACAATGGACATGTACTCGATGGATCCCCATTCCCCTGGCTATTTTTAAACCAGCGAGGAGCGCTACATATTCTGCCTCATTGTTTGTTATAGGGAAAGAAAAACGAAGAGATTGACAATGGTGAACCTTGTTGGGACTGACAAGGACGACACCTGCCCCCGAACACATAGTGGTAGAGGAACCATCTACAGATAGTGACTAAAATTCTAGTTCAAATTGCTACTCTATGACATAGACGGGACTAAATTCAGCTACGAAGTTACCCAAAGCTTATCCTTTGATGGCGAATCTAGGTCGGTATTCAATGTCGAATTCCCTCAACTCGACTAACCATTTCATTAGTCTACCGGAGGTATTCGGTTTTTGCAATGACTGTCTGAGTGGAGAGTTATTCAACAACTCTATTTTGTGGGCCCAGATGTAGGGGCGGAGTTTTCAAGAAGAAATGATCAGGGCATACCCCAATTTTTCCACTGCGGAGTACCTTAGCTCTGCATCTTTTAATGATTGGTTAACAAAATAGATTGGACTAGCACTTCAGCGTCGGTCCTTACTAATATAGAACTGACTGCAATTTTAGATATGGTAAGATACCAGACGAGAACATCACCGCTTACTGGCTTTGAGAGGATTGGAAGGGATGCCAATTGTTCCTTTAGGTCATCGAAAGACTTTTGGCACCGTTCAGTCCATTCGAAATTCTTTCCATCCCTGAGTACGTCAAAGAAAGGTTTACATTTATCCGTGGACTTGGAAACAAATCTGTTCAGGGCTGCTATGCATCCTGTGAGACTCTATATTTCCTTGACATTGGTCATGCTTTCATATGGAGCAGGGCCTAAATCTTCTCTAGATTGGCCTTGATTCCGCGCTGACTGACTATATATCCCAAAAACTTGCCTGAAGTGACACTGAACGAACATTTCTTCGGATTGAGGTTCATACGATACTTTCTAAGTATGGCGAACATGTCGGATAGGTGCTTGATGTGATCAGTGATCAGTGGACTTTTGACCAACATATCATCCACATACACTTCCATCGTTTTCCCAATCTGGTCTGCAACACATTGAATTTAATAGCTGTTGATATGTCCATCCTGCATTTTTTAACCCGAATGGCATCATCCTATAGCAATGCAAGCCACGGTAAGTTATGAAAGAGGTGTGCTCTTCATCCTGCTCAAACATCAGGAGCTGAATGTAGCCGGAGTGGGCATCGATAATACTAAGAAGTGCATGCCCCATCGTGGAGTCCACCATTTGGTCAATTCGAGAGAATGGAAAACTGTCCTTTGGATAGGCCTTGTTCAGATCCGTAAAATCAATGCAAATTGTAATGCCCCCTCTAGTTCTACATTCATATACATCATCATGACATCATATCTTCCGCAATTGCTCGTAATCCTTTACAACATTATCTCATGCGCGTATTTATGTTACATAGTGGACCTTAGGGCAACGTTACTCATGTATATAACATATATGAAATCCTGAGTTCATACTTTTCTTTTAAAACTTTCTTACGTATTGACATAACTCCAAGGGTTTCGGACTTACATTTAAATATATTGGAGGATCGCTTGATTCCTTTTTCGTCACACATTTTCTCATGTTGGGCTTGGAGGACTTTTCGTCATCTCCCATATACCTAACATGTTTTGTACCTTAAAAAACATAAATGAATACATAATGAGTCATAAAGACTCAATGTGAATAGATGCAGATACAAATGCATGTCATGCATGTCACATTCTTTCTTTCTTTGGGCCTTGTTGTGAATCATGTGCTTATATTGGTGCCGTCATATAACATAGCATATTTGACCAGGCCTCAATCCTCATGCGGGGTTTAGATCCCCCGTGAGGCCACCATTCGAGCTAAAGGCCTCAATCCTCATGTGGGGCTTAGATCCCCCGTGAGACCATCTTTTCCTTTACATAATTGCAAACACATGATAAGCAACGTCGCATCAAATGCTTTCATGATATGGTCGTGCAAACATCTTACCTTTTTAAACATTCGTATCGTTTCTACATAACCTCATCATCATCGATTCATGTCACATATGCAAGGCTTCACAATCATGCGTTGACCATAAACATAACGCATTACACATTCAATGTATTGAGCATTCCACATATAACATATCGTAATGCTAACGTCATTCAATAGGTTCATCATCGTCATAATTCCTTTCTTATTCATATAAGGCTTCGAATCATATCTCATCACACACACATCAACATTACCCTTTCAATGCATAGGGTATATCACGTAAAGCATATTGTGTCACCAACTTGTTCAAACATGACACGTCATCACATACTTCACAATCATATCCTCATCACATAGATAAGGGTATTACCCGTTTTAATGTATAAAACATATCACATATGATGTATCGTGATATCAATATCATTCACCATGACATAGAATCACATGCTTTCCTTGACCTATTCTAAACTTGTAGACAAGGGAACTTGAGCTGACTAACATCTTTAACATCTTCTAACATATAACATGTCATGACATAGCATTTCAATGTGTGTACACATATAACATATCATCATGCTAAAAGCATCCAAACTGTCATAAAATTCAATACGTCACTTAGTTCTTTAACAACATGCTTACTCTATAAGGTTGATAAAGTTGTTAAGACTCTTATAGATTATGTAACATATCCATATTCGTGGGAACCCTCAACATATTCATCAAGCATATAAGATACGTAATAAGAAGCATTCTGTAACGCTCCGGGTTCGAAGAACTCGGAACGCTAGATCTTTCTTCAAAACTAACCATTTTTTTTTTCATATCAAATGCGGAAATATAATAAACAATTAAAATGCGGAAATTCATTTAACTAAACAACCATTTAAGGTATTTTTGAAATTATTTGATCACCAACGATCAAAACATCTAACACGAGTTTCTAAATAGTTCAAAAGCATTAAATTGACATGATCCAATACATCAAATACTAAAATAATAGCGGAAATGAAAGTTTTTATTTAATAAGCCTAGCGGAACTTCCATGCCTCGCCACGCCCCCATACTCCTCAATCTGTAAAAGATAAAATAATGAAAGGCATGAGTATTAAAATAATACTCAGTAGGCTCAGCGCAAGTTAATCAATCTATACGAATATATAAGGCAAATAGTAATGCAAACTCTGAAATCTTTTACCCGAATGTAACTCTGGGCCCGAAGGCAATTCTCTTACCCGAAGGTAACTCTAGGCCCGAAGGCAAATATCTTACCCGAAGGTAACTCTGGGCGAAGGCAAATCTCTTACGAAAGGTAACTCTGGGCCCAAAGGCAAGTCTAGGCCGAAGGCAAGCAATCACATAAATTACATACATTTGCTCACTCATATAGTACAGATTATTAACTACGATTCTTGCGATAAGTAAAGTGAGTTTCTTGAGCCTACCCAAGTATCTCTCGAGATTTGAGCTTTCTAAGCGGTGAAAGTCAGATCCTCTAGGGTCAAATGCGCCTCGTCTAGTCAATAACGAGTTTATTTTATATTAATACCCTTAAATATAAAGTATCTATAAATTATATAGAAATGTAGGGTCAAATTTGGATGAATACAAAAGTTTGGGGGTCAATTTGAAAGAATTTAATAGTTTGAGGACCCAATATGCAATAAAAGTGAACTAAAAATATTTTGGGCTCAATTATAACATTTTTAAATCATGAGGGACTAATATGCAATTAAATTTTGGGGTTAGATTAAATATGAAAAAGAAATTGAAGGATTAAAAGTGAAATAAAAGTTTAGGGTCAAATTGAAACAATTGAAAGTTAGGGACTCGAAATTAAATAAAGTTTGAGGGCTCATTTAAATAAAATAAATAAGATGGGGGATTAAATCTGTAAATAATATTGAGGGACTAAATTGTAACAATTGAAAATTGGGGATCTGAAAATTAAATAAATTATAGGGACCAACTTAAACTAAGGATGGAACTTGAGGGACTAAAGTGTAAAATCTGGATTTAAAAACGGGTTGGGCCTCGGATCATCATCATCTATACCCGGTTCTCTCTCGGCTCTCTCTCGGTCACGCACACACATTTCTCGGTTCTCACACACACACTCGATTAGCGACTTTTGTAGGTAAAAATGGAGGTGAAGGTAGATTGAGGTGTGGTGAATCTAGTGGTGTTGTTGGATTGAAAAATGGTTGAGTATTGAGGGAGAAATCAAGGATTGAAACTTAGGTAGAAATTTGGGTATTTTCAAAATTGGTTTGATTCGTTGAAAATTTTTGAAATTAAACTATACTACGATGTTCTAGGGACGGAGAGGAGGTGTAGGTTTGATTTTTGTGAATTAAAGTCGAGTTTTGGGCGTCGTTGGTGTTTTTGGGCCGAGCTTGACACTTGAGTTTCATGGCGTGTATGTATTGTATGTATATATGTGTGTATGTAAGTGTATGGAGGTGATGATGGTGGTGACTCGGTGGTGGCACGGCGAGGTGGTTCTTGTGATGGAAGTGTCTTGTGCGGTTGTGTATATATATATATCATTATATTGTGTATGTATTGTGTATGAAATCAAGTAAAAATACAACTAGATGATTACAAACTTAAAATAATAAAAATAAAAATAGTAATATGAATTAAAACATCAAGAAATCTTACCTCTAGATGGTAGTTAATTTGTTGAATGTGATTGAGTAGGATGATTTAGGAGATACTATTTGGGGAAAGATGGGAGAATAGAGAGGCTAGGTTTTTGAAAAAAAAACAACCTTAACTTATAGATATAGGGTAAGAAACTAGGTTAACTCTAATTGGGCTTTACTTGTAGCTTAAGAAATATAATTGGGCTACAAATGGGCCTATAGTTGGGTTTTAAAAATATAATTAAAATTATAATTGAATAAAAAGTTAAAGTTTAGGGATTAAAACGAATGATTTCTAAAATTTGGTCCTCAACATAAATTGAAGATAAATAAATAAATAGATATTTTATAAATTATTTTTTTATTTTTTATTTTTAAATAATTCAATATAATAGTAAATGTTATAAAATATTAACTAGGCAGACGTCTGTTGTTTAACTCTATAGGTGAAGTTGTAGCGACACGTGTGAAATTTTACTTTAATTAAACATTTTAAATTTAAAGAAATTCGCGGTCACTACAACCTTACCCTCTTAAAATAATTTCGTCCTCGAAATTTAAATTTACTTAAACATAAACTTACTTGATCTGTAAGGTTTGGGTATTGGGATAGGATCTCTTCTTCTTTCTCCCATGTTGCCTCATCCTTGCCATGATTACCCCATTGAACCTTGAGTAGGGGAACTCGTCTATTCCTCAAAACATGAACCTTTCGATCTATGATGGTCACGGGCGTCTCTTGATAGGACAAATCTTTCTGAATGCCCAAAGACTGAAAATTTACCACATGACTTGGGTCGTGGACATACTTCCTCAACTGCGAGACATGAAACACATTATGCACCGATGAAAGCTCGGGTGGCAAAGCTAATCGATAAGCTACTGTCCCAACTTCTTCTAATATCTCGAATGGTCCAACAAACCGTGGTCTCAATTTCCCTCTCTTCCCAAAGCATATGGTACCCTTCATTGGAGACACTTTGAGAAACACCTTCTCTCCAATCTCAAACTTCAAGTCCTTTCTCCTCTTATCGGTGTAACTTTTCTGTCTATCTTGAGCGGCCTTAATCCTCACTCTGATCTTCTCTATAGCCTCATTGCTTTCTCTACCATTTCGGTCCCAACATCTTCCTCTCTCCAACATCATCCCAATATATCGGCGATCGACACCGTCTCCATATAATGCCTCATAAGGCGCCATCCCAATCGTGGCACAGGCGTTGTTGTAGGCAAACTCTACAAGTGGCAAATGAGTTTCCCAACCTCCGGCTAAGTCTAAAGCATGCTCTCAACATATCCTCCAATATATCTGAATGGTACGCTCAGATTGACCATCCGTCTGGGGATGGTAAGCGGTACTGAATCTGAGTTTCGTGCCCATAGCCGTCTGTAAACTCTTCCAAAACCTCGAGGTGAACCTCGGATCTCGATCCGAAACAATGGACACAGGTACCCCATGGAGTCGATCAATCTCTCTAACATATAAGCGTGCTAGCGGTCGATCTTTGAGAGTCGACCTAAGCGGTAGAAAGTGTGCAGATTTCGTAAGTCGATCAACAATCACCCATACGGCATCATGCCCTCTCGAGGATCTAGGAAGACCCGTCACGAAATCCATAGAAATCTTCTCCCACTTCCACTCTGGTATCTCCAAGGGATTCAACAATCCCGAAGGCCTCTGATGTTCAGCTTTAACTTGCTGACATACTAAGCATCTAGCTACAAATCTCGCAATACAACCTTTCATATTCCTCCACCAAAAGGTATCCCGTAGGTCACGGTACATCTTCGTCCCACCAGGATGTGCTACATAAGGAGTGGAGTGAGCCTCTGTCATAATCTCACCCCTTATCTGCTCATCTTTCGGCACACATAAACGCCCTCTAAACACAAGTGCTTCATCTGAAGCAATCTCAAAGCCTATCCTCTTACCAGTCCCAACCTCCAATCTGATCTTTTCAAGGAACTTATCCTTCTTTTGTGCCATGACAATTCGACTTCTAAGATCTGGTTGGACGGTTAAGCTCGCTAACTTGCTCGATCGCCCACTCGACGGGACTTGTACTTCAATCCTCAATTTCTGCAAATCCCGAATGATTTGATCTTGCATAGTGCCCAATACAGATAACTGTCCGGCACTCTTCCTACTCAGTGCATCTGCCACCTTATTAGCCTTACCCGGATGATAGAGAATGGTACAATCATAGTCTTTCACGAGCTCTAGCCAGCAGCTGCCTCATATTCAACTCTTTTTGAGTGAAGAAGTACTTGAGGCTCTTGTGATCTGTGTAAATCTCACACTTACTCCCATACAAGTAATGACGCCAAATCTTCAAAGCATGTACTACTGCTGCAAGTTCCAAATCATGAGTCGGATAATTCTGTTCATGCGGCTTCAACTGTCTCGACGCATAGGCAATCACTTTCCCTTTCTGCATCAATACACATCCCAATCCTTGCTTAGAAGCATCACTATAAATGACAAAACCTCCTGTACCATCGGGTATAGCCAACACCGGCGCCGAAATCAATCGACTCTTCAACTCCTCAAAACTCTTCTCACACTGGTCGGTCCAATGGAACTTAGCACCCTTCTTAGTCAACTGAGTCATGGGGCCCGCAATCTTGGAGAAACCCTCAATGAATCGGCGATAGTATCCGGCTAACCCGAGAAAACTCCTCACTTCTCCAACATTTGTAGGAGTAGACCAATTCATTACAGCTTCAACTTTGGAAGGATCAACTTCAATGCCCTTTGCCGTCACAATATGACCCAAAAATCCAACCTTCTCAAGCCAAAATTCACACTTCTTGAACTTTGCATATAGCCTCTCTCTCCTCAATACGTCAAGGACAAACTTCAAATGCTTCCCATGCTTTGATCGGGATCTCGGAATAGATCAAAATGTCGTCAATAAACACAATGACGAACTGGTCCAAATACTGATGAAAGACTCGATTCATCAAGTCCATGAACACTGCCGGTGCATTCGTGAGACCGAAGGGCATCACTGTAAATTCGTAATGCCCATATCGTGTCCTAAATGCTTTGTCTTCGGTACATCTACTGGCTTAATCTTCAAGCGGTGGTATCGACCTCAAATCAATCTTGAGAAAACCGAAGCACCCTTCAAGCGATCAAACAAATCTTCAATCCTTGGTAGAGGGTACTTATTCTTTATCGTCAACTTGTTGAGTTCTCTATAATCAATGCACATCCTCATACTCCCATCCTTCTTCTTGACGAACAAGATAGGTGCTCCCCAAGGAGACACACTCGGCCGGATAAAGCCCTTCTCAAGCAATTCTTCCAATTGAACTTTCAACTCCTGCAACTCCTTTGGTGCCATTCGATATGGGGCTTTAGACACGGGGGCGGCTCCCGGTACTAGATCAATAACAAATTCCACTTGCCTATCGGGTGGAACACCTGGCAATTCATCGGGAAAAACATCTTCATACTCACATACCACAGGCACGGAACCCAATGCAACTTCATCTACAGATTCGCCTTGAAAGCTAACAAGATATCCCGTGCTCCTCCCCTTTGCCAATAGCTTCTCCGCTTGTAGAGTCGAGATAAGGCGAGGAAGTGCCTTAATCTTCGACCCATAGAATCTAAACACCTCTTCCCCATCCTTTCGAAAGACAACTTCCTTCTCATGGCACATAATAGCGGCACGGTTGGCACTCAACCAATCCATGCCCAAGATAACATCAAAATCCTTCATCGAAATCACATTCAAATCCGCCTCTAGCACCATCCCATCGAAGTCTATCGGTATGGTCTTGGCTATACTATCAGTCTCTATAGTCTTTCCTGACGGTAGGCTAATCTCGAGTATACTATTAGTTTTCTCAATCAACAAATCCATTCTATCCAAGCACGCATCAGAAATAAACGAGTGCGTAGCACCCGAATCTATCAGTACATAAACGGGAATACCAAAAATAGATAGCACACCTGCAATCACCTCAGCATCTCCCGCGGCATCCATAGCAAAAACTTTAGCTTTCCCCTTCCTTGCTTGCTCAATCTGCTTCGGCGGTCCATCACTCTTAGTCGTCTTGGAGCGACAATCTGGTGCCATATGGCCTGGCTGCCCACATCTATAGCAAACTCCCGTTCCCCAAAGACATTCTCCTCTATGATTCTTCTTGCACTTAGGGCATGGAAGAACATCTCCCGAAGTCTGACCCTTAGTCGGTCCATAGCTAGGCTTCTTGCGAGACATCTGATTCTTGTTCTGATTCTGACTTGGGCCTTGCCACTTCCTCTTTCCTTGGAACCTTTGGCCACCTTGGTTCCCCTTGTCATTGGCCTCCTCCATAACATAAGCCACAGTCTGAGCTTTGCTAACCACTTCCCCATAAGTAGGGAGCTCAAGAACACTCACCTGTCCTGGCGGATCTCGGGGCGTAGGCCCATCTCAAAGCGGCGTGCCTTCTTCTCCTCCGAATCAACAAACTGGGCCGCAAATCGAGATAACTCCTCAAACTTCCTCTCATAGTCAATGATATCCATGTCGCCCTGCTTCAGATCCAAGAACTCCCTCTCCTTCTTATCACGAAGGGCCCGTGGAAAGTACCTCTTCCTCAACCCCTCCTTAAACTGCTCCCAAGTGAAGGCCTTTTGTTGCTCGACACTCCTAGTCCGAGTGTCCGATGCCTGATAACTTGACATTGCCCTTCAACATGAACTCAGCACATAACACCTTCTGATCATCGGGGCATGAGATATGTCTAAAAATCCTCTCAATCTCCTGAATCCACTCCTCAACAGCTAGAGGACCGCTCTCACCATCGAATGTGGGTGGAGTGTACTTCCTAAAGCACTGTCGGTGATACTGATGAGCAAGCTGGAACTAAGCGCGGAGGAGCTTGCATGAGATTATGAACGATGCTTGCATGAAATTCCTCATGAAAGCAATGGGTCAATCTGGTTAGAGTCAGCCCCATGTGGAGTAGCCCTACGTGGTCGAACCATCCTCCTAAGCAATTGAACCACACAATACAACACCACGTCATATTCCCGTTTCATTCAATCACAAATCCATCACAACTCCCATCTCAATGCGAAACACTAACTAAAGTCCCAATCCACCAGCAATTACAAATTACCATTCAATATAGGCAAGAGAGAGCAACAATACCCATACTCAATAATCAATACTTTTAAAAAAATCACGAAATAAATTTTGAGGACTAGAAATATCATGCAATACATTTAAAATTTCACTCTATTAGTCACTTGGAGATTTCACGCTTAGGCTCAAACTCGATTTCTTTCCCTTCTATCCGGATACAAATACTTAATTTCTAAAACATTTCATCTCATGTATCCGAAATAAACATAAAATCTTTATCCATAAACACTTTACCTTGGAGTTGGTGGAGTGACGACGACCATGGTAGTTCTTAAGGCTTAAAACTCTTAAAATTTTCAAAATGGATTTTGAAAACACTCTAAAACTGTGCAAGTCTACAGAAACGTAGACCCGCTCTGATACCAAGCTGTAACGCTCCGGGTTCGAAGAACTCGGAACGCTAGATCTTTCTTCAAAACTAACCATTTTTTTTTTTTCATATCAAATGCGGAAATATAATAAACAATTAAAATGTGGAAATTCATTTAACTAAACAACCATTTAAGGTATTTTTGAAATTATTTGATCACCAACGATCAAAACATCTAACACGAGTTTCTAAATAGTTCAAAAGCATTAAATTGACATGATCCGATACATCAAATACTAAAATAATAAGCGGAAATGAAAGTTTTTATTTAATAAGCCTAGCGGAACTTCCATGCCTCGCCACGCCCCATACTCCCTCAATCTGTAAAGATAAAATAATGAAAGGCATGAGTATTAAAACAATACTCGATGGGCTCAGTATAAGTTAATCAATCTATACTGAATATATAAGGCAAATAGTAATGCAAACTACAAATCTTTTACCCCAATGTAACTCTGGGCGAAGGCAATTCTCTTACCGAAGGTAACTCTAGGCGAAGGCAAATATCTTACCCGAAGGTAACTCAGTCTGGGCAGAAGGCAAATCTCTTACCGAAGGTAACTCTGGGCCCGAAGGCAAGTCTAGGCCGAAGGCAAGCAATCACATAAATTACATACATTTGCTCACTCATATAGTATGATTATTAACTACATTCTTGCGATAAGTAAAAGTGAGTTTCTTGAGCCTACACAAGTATCTCTCGAGATTTGAGCTTTCTAAGCGGTGAAAGTCGGCCTCTAATTTGTCAAATCGTACGCCTCGTCTAGTCAATAACTTGAGTTTATTTTATATTAATACCCTTAAATATAAAGTATCTATAAATTATATAGAAATTTAGGGTCAAATTTGGATGAATACAAAAGTTTGGGGGTCAATTTGAAAGAATTTAATAGTTTGAGGACCCAATATGCAATAAAAGTGAACTAAAAATATTTTGGGCTCAATTATAACATTTTTAAATCATGAGGGACTAATATGCAATTAAATTTTGGGGTTAGATTAAATATGAAAAAGAAATTGAAGGATTAAAAAGTGAAATAAAAAGTTTAGGGGTCAAATTGAAACAATTGAAAGTTAGGGACTTGAAATTAAATAAAGTTTGAGGGCTCATTTAAATAAAATAAATAAGATGGGGGGATTAAATCTGTAAATAATATTGAGGGACTAAATTGTAACAATTGAAAATTGGGGATCTGAAAATTAAATAAATTATAGGGACCAACTTAAACTAAGGATGGAACTTGAGGGACTAAAGTGTAAAATCTGGATTTAAAAATGGGTTGGGCCTCGGATCATCATCATCTATACCCGGTTCTCTCTCGGCTCTCTCTCGGTCACGCACACACACTTCTCGGTTCTCACACACACACTCGATTCCGGCGACTTTTCGCCCGGTAAAAATGGAGGTGAAGGTAGATTGAGGTGTGGTGAATCTAGTGGTGTTGTTGGATTGAAAAATGGTTGAGTATTGAGGGAGAAATCAAGGATTGAAACTTAGGTAGAAATTTGGGTATTTTCAAAATTGGTTTGATTCGTTGAAAATTTTGAAATTAAACTATACTCACGATGTTCTAGGGACGGAGAGGAGGTGTAGGTTTGATTTTTGTGAATTAAAGTCGAGTTTTGGGCGTCGTTGGTGTTTTTGGGCCGAGCTTGACACGCGAGTGTCATGGCGTGTATGTATTGTATGTATATATGTGTGTATGTAAGTGTATGGAGGTGATGATGGTGGTGACTCGGTGGTGGCACTGGCGAGGTGGTTCTTGTGATGGCGGTGTCTTGGCGGTTGTGTATATATATATATACGTATATTGTGTATGTATTGTGTATGAAATCAAGTAAAAATACAACTAGATGATTACAAACTTAAAATAATAAAAATAAAAATAGTAATATGAATTAAAACATCAAGAAATCTTACCTCTAGATGGTAGTTAATTTGTTGAATGTGATTGAGTAGGATGATTTAGGAGATACTATTTGGGGAAAGATGGGGAGAATAGAGAGGCTAGGTTTTTGAAAAAAACAACCTTACCTTATAGATATAGGGTAGAAACTAGGTTAACTCTAATTGGGCTTTACTTGTAGCTTAAGAAATATAATTGGGCTACAAATGGGCCTATAGTTGGAGTTTTAAAAATATAATTAAAATTATAATTGAATAAAAAAAGTTAAAGTTTAGGATTAAAAGCGAATGATTTCTAAAATTTGGTCCTCAACATAAATTGAAGATAAATAAATAAATAGATATTTTATAAATTATTATTTTTATTTTTTTATTTTTTTAAATAATTCAATATAATAGTAAATGTTATAAAATATTAACTAGACGAGCGTACGCTGTTTAACTCTATAGGTGAAGTTGTAGCGACACGTGTAAAATTTTACTTTAATTAAACATTTTAAATTTAAAGAAATTCGCGGTCACTACACATTCATATTTCAAACCTGCCTATGTTTACCTCATTAAGGGTATGTTTGATTGGGTATTAAGTTGATGTGCGCGGTATTCCGTATAAAAATGTGTGGTTAATATTATTTTTGGAGATGTGTGTGTGGTTGAAAATGGGTATGAGGTTATACGAATTACCGTGCGGTTAAATTTATAGTGGAAAGAACAAGCCCTAAATATGTAATACATCTACTACCCACCTTTGAATGATGAGAATTAAGCACAAATAAGTTTTGACACTTTTCTTCTTTTTTTCCTCTTCCGCTTCACCTCATTTTTCCCTCTTAGTAACATAGATCAAACATGGATCAATCAAGGATATGGGGAGCTTAGACATGTTTAAGGGTTTTTTGAGGGTATTGAGAAGTGTCAAAACCGAGCTTGAGTAGATGTATATCAAGAAATGGAGAGAAAAGTCTAGAAAACCCATTCTGCCGACTTAAAATTACGGTCATAACCTTCATATTTACGGTCGTAACTCAGGCCATACGGCCATATCACTTTTTTATATGTCTGTAATGAGTCCTCGGTTAACCTTAACACCTTTCCTTCATCTTCAATTTACGGTCGTAACCTAACCTATACGACCGTATCACTTCATTAGACAGCCATTTGAAACCTTCTGCCAATCTTTCCAATTTTCTTCTTGACTTTTATGGCTATATCATATAAACTTATGGCCATAACCTGCCTTTTACGGCTGTAGCCCTTCACATTTACGGCCATAATTTCCATTTTGCTGAAATGATCCCTACAATATGAATGTGAAGATCATATAGGTTCCTAAGACATCAAATTCACCTATAAACATGCAGTAAACATAACATATACATATTCATCATATCAAAACATATGCATATCATTTCAGATTATATACAAAATCACATACAGATCATATATGAAATCATATACGGTTTTGGGACGAATTCGGGTGGGGGTGCTACACAAACTCTCCAGCTCCCAAACTTTCCAGCTCTCATTGCTCTTCTTAGTTAGCACTGGATTGGCTACCCATTGTGGGTACTTTCCCTCTCTGATAAAACCATTCTCGAGGAGTTTGACAACTTCAGGGGTTAGAGCCTCATACCGCTCCGGGATTAGTAGGCATCGCTTTTGATTGCGGGGCTTGAAATTTGGGTTGACACTAAGTCGATGGCAAATATGTCAAAATTCCTTCCATGTCAGTGTACGTCATGGAAATATATCCAATTTACTTCCAAGGAAACTTATCAGCTCTGAACGAATTGACTCTTCCAACGCCTTTCCAATTTTCAACTTCGCGTCAGGATGCTCAAGGTTCGGGCCTATAACTTCCAATTCCTTGATAGGACCCTTGCGGGTGTCATTTTGTTTGAATCGTGAGTCAAGGTTGTTGAATAGGTCACTGCTGATGCATGTGGCAATTCCATCTGTGGTATAGTTCAAACAGCACTCCTTAGAAGCTTAGTGATCGCCTGTGACTGCTCCTATCCCATGGGGGTTGGAACTTCATCATGTAATGGTAGGTTGAGGTGGACGCCTTTAGCTCATGCAAGATTGGTCGACCCAGGATTGCGTTATGATTGGTAGGGACATCCACTATGACAAATTCTGCTAGAGTTCGTCTGGTACATGGTGGGTCATCCAACTCCACCATGAGTGAGATTTCACCCTTAGGGATTATGGAGTGACCAATGAATCCTTGTAGCCTGGTCGGATGTGGATGGAGCTGTCGCGGGTCCAGACCCATTTTGATGAATGTCCTCCAGTACATGATCTTGGCGCAGCTTCCATTTTCTGCCAAGGTCTACTGAAGTTTCACCCCACACACTAATATTGTGATGACTAACGCGCCAGGATGGGGTTTCACCACTCCAATAGTGTCATCCTCCATGAATCCGAAAGCTTCAAGATCGTCCTGCGGGGCCGAAGATCTCGTCGAGCATACCTGTGGCTATTGTACGCTTCACACACCAAGTTTTGCCTTTGCTTTTTTTATCCTCGCATGCATTGGCTACCATTTATCATTCAGATCTCTCGCGGTGGTTGGACTAGCACTTCAGGCCGCCGATTCGGTACTAGCTGGGTGGCTAGTGCACGGCTCAGCCATGTATTCCTTCAGTTGACCTCTGTTGATCAACTTATCTATCTCTTATTTTAAGTCTCGGCATTCATCTATGTCATGTCTCGCTGAACGATGATACCGACAGTATGGGGACTGATCGAACTGGGCCGAGTCCTTTTTCATCTATCGTGGTTTAGGAAGGAAGTTCCGATCTTTGATGTTCATGTCAATCACCTAGGGTCCGGCATTCAATGCATGCGCGAACTAAAGGTTAGACAATTCATGGGGTTGAAAGGGTTTGAACCAATCTGAGCCTCGATGGTCATTCCTACAATGTGGTCCTGAGTTTTTTTTCTACTCTTTCGGTTTGGGTAGTTCTTTTTCTTTTACTGGCACCTGCTCATTAGGGTCGGCAATTGCCTGTTCTACGTCCTCGACAGATATGAAATTCTCAGCCTTAGTTTGAAATTCATGTTTCATCTTTGGGGGGTTCATATGTAAGGACCACCAAAACTTAGTGTGCTTTATCAGGCCATCCCTGACGGCCATGCGAATTGCCTCATCTCCAATTTTTTCTGTTTTAATGAGCTCTTTGTTGAACCGACCCAAATAACTCTTGAGTGATTCATCCTTCCCCTGTCGGAGGTTACACAAATTATCGACAGACAGCTTTTGCTTGCGAGATCCCATCAAGTTCATGACCAATCGTAAGCCGAACTTCGCCTAAGTTCTGATCGAGTATTCTAGGACTTGGCAAAGCCACTCCGGCGGTCCATTTCCAAATGTCAATAGGAAGGCTTTACACATTACACCATCACTCATCCTGTGAAGTTCCATCCATGATATATATCTGCCTATGTGGGCTACCGGGTCAGTATTTCCATTATAACTTAGGATTTGGGGCATTTTCCGCCTTTTTGATATGGGTACCGCAAGCACTTCAGGGGTGAACACAGAGTGTCTAGCAGCACTAATGTCAATATTCCCATATTGTTTCGCCTTTAAGTCCTCAACTCGCTTTAAAATAGTCTCCAGTTCGGGGCTGTTTGATGTTATTTCTTCAGACCCAGGAAGCGGCCCTAGAGTTAGTTGATGAGCAGAGAGGTGATCTGAACCGAGTGAACTTCAAGATATTCTGCTCCGCCACTTTTGGGTATGTTTTCTTATTGTTTCGGATATGAGATGGACCAGGTGATTGTTCTCTTACTCTCTCAAGGCTAATAAGGCGATCTAGGCCGATTGTCCCACCTTAAAGCTGACGAATGTAACCTCCTTGTTTCAGGTGTTCTATAGATGTCCGCTTAGGTGGGATGGCCTCAAATGGCCCTGGCCTATGTGGTTTAGTATGTGCTATCTTCATCCCACGGTGCCTAACCTCACTATAAACTAGCTAAATAAGGAATGAAGGTCGTCTAGGGGGGTCGTTTGGCCTCATGTAGCTAAAGACCATTGTGGGACCTTGCCTTTCAGAGTGGAGGTTTCTATCTTCTCCAGTGGAGGAGCTGGAAGTGTGAACACCTTCTAAGCCCAACTTACAGCGGACCTAGGGGTTAGTATGGGCATCCCGTGGTTGGGACTAAACTTCGTTGTCCAAGTCTCGATCGTGTGCACAGTTCTAGTTGTGTGCATGGTCGTACTGCCTTGCTGTAGTTTTTCAATACTTCATGTTAGTTGATCAAGCCGTTCAAGCATAGTCCCAAGCCCTTGGTCATTTTGAGGGACCTCAGAGTTGGGCTATGGGGGAGGGGGCAAGGGACCCACGAGGGGTGGCAGGTCTACTCCCTTCAGATACCATGGTTCACAATAAGTGAGAGGGGTGAAAGGTGTGAGATGTGAGTGTTGATAGTTGGACTTTCACAAAAAGGCCTTTCCTCTTGTGCCAATTGTTGACATTGAATTTTACGGATTCTAGTCAATCAATAGCTCGCCCCGAAGATTAGAGGTGATCTCCAATTCAAGCAAGAGTGAAAAATGGTTAAAATAAGAACTAGGTGCCAGATATGACTAAAATGACTGAGAAAATAAGTATATTGCTCTACTTCTTGAGAAAAACCTCCCCCAAAAATGAAGCCAACCCCTCATATTTATAGACTGTGAGGGGTGACATGGCTTATTACATAACTGAATCGACACAACCCATAATTAGAAGCCTGGGGTATACTTGGCGGTTCTAACACAACTAGTTACAAGGGATTTCTTGTAAGTACAACTAAAGTACGAAGGTATACTAAAGTACAAAGGTAGTTAGATGGCCGAATAACTATTTCAATTGCTTTGTTTGACTTGACTCTAATGAGCATGACCCAATGTGCCTGACCTTGCTTATTCAGCTGGATCCGTATGGCTTGACCACCGGGTAATGCTGGGATTTTGGATTGGGTTACCACTAGTCTAGGTTGCCCTATTTCGGATGTGGTCCAGGTCACGGCTAACTGTTTATTGCGGATTTTCTTTAGCCCGATTAGCTGCGTACACAACAGTGTGGTTAATCCCTTCTTTGCACTAAAGAAATAACCCAAATCTCCCACAGTAAGAACACCTTTCTTTTGGCCAATATATATTTATCACAAGTGTTAAAGAATTATATGACTCACAATTTTTTTCATACATAAATCCTCGGCAAGAGTTCTCAATTTATGGCAACATATGCATAAGATGAATTAATGAAATCATTAAAGAAGTGTAACTTCATTTATTTATTCAAAAGTTATAACCTACACTTCTTTAACAATTTATAACTCAATTTATCAATTTAATTAAGCCGTCTAAACGTGATATTGTTATATTTTTGTAACTTTTATTTAATTAATTAACTTATTAATTAATGTTTAATATTAAAAATGTCTAACAATCCCCCACTCATTTTTAATATTAAATTAAGTTTACTGAATTTATATTTTTGGCCAAAAGACGGATTTTATGCATCATGATAGGTGTGTTGAACCTTCATTAGAGAAATAGCTAGGGGATATAAAGAATTATTTCCCACTCATAGGTGTTAATATGAGCTTTAATAACTCGCACATTACGGTCTTGTGCTGATTCCAGTATTCATGAGTGTATTTAGAGAATTAGCCCACAATTCTCATAGAGAACGGCCCCATTCCTGCACTCACATAGGTAAAATTTTTCTCAAGAGTGCTCCTATAACTTTAGCACCCCACCATACGAGATACAAAATTTATTAAGTGTTTTCAAAGAAAACTTAACCCTCAAAACGTTACAGGATAATTCACTTACATCATTGGGATGGTATATTCAAATTGTGCACTTTTTTTGCCCATCATATAATTCGTTCTTCCCATTGAACTGGATATAGGATCTCTGGTCCCCAGGTTGGTTATCTTTATACATGGCTCATGATGATATGGGCTTCAACCCCATCCCCCTCGATGTACTCCAAACCCTTTCTCTTGCCAAGGCCTTGGTTAATGCATCTGCAAGATTATCACACAATTTGACATAATTCAAATTAATTGTGCCATTACTCAAATAAGATCTCAGAGTGCTATGTTTTTTTCTTATAGGTCTAGATTTACCATTATAATAACAGTTATTCACTTTACCAATGGCAACAGTGCAATCACAATTAATCAAAATAGGAGGTGTTGACTTTTCCCACATTGAAATCTCATGTGATAAATTTCTTAAACAATTTGCTTCCTCACTAGCTGTAGCTCACAAACTTAGCTCAGCCTCCATAGTTGAGTTAGCAATAATTGTCTAGTTTTTAGATTTCCAGCAGATAGCACCATCCTCCATTTTGAATATATATATATATATATATATATATATATATATATATATATATCAATGGTAGATAAAGAATCTCCTGACAAAATATTCCAATCTGCATTAGAAAATCCTTCAATAATGGCGGGATATTCTTTATAAAATAATCCATAATTTTTCATACCCAGTAAATATTTCATTACCCGGTCAATAGCATACCAATGTTCTTTACCTAGCTACTAGTAAACCTGCTGAGAATCCCCACTACAAATGCAATATCTGGTCTCATACAATCAGTAGCATATCGCAAGCTACCAATTATACCAGTATATTCCTTTTGATTTATCATATCATTTTCACTCTCAACAGGAAATGAGTGAATACTATAATCAAAAGGACTAGTAACATGATTGCAGTCAACATAGTTGTATTTTTTGAAGATCTTTTTGATATAGTGCGATTGATCAAGAAAAATATCATCACTCATTTTAGTAATTTGCATGCCTAGAATAAAAGTAGCCTCTCCAAGATCTTTCTTGCGAAATGACTCTTCAACATATTTTTTTGCCTCATTTATCACCAAAATATGAGAGCGAAATATCAACAGATCATCAACATATAGGTAATTATAACATGCAAATTTTCTCATAATTTATAGTAAATGCACTTATCGCTCTCATTTTTTCAATCATGTAAGAATCAAATTTCTCATGCCACTGTTTAGGGGCTTGCTTTAAGCCATAAATGGATTTAGATTGCTTACACACTTTGCTTTCTTCACATGGCTGTATAAAACCTTCGGGTTGGTCCATATATATTTCTTCATCAAGATTGCCATTTAAAAAAATCATTTTAACATCCATTTGATGAATAATTAGATTATGAATTGTAGAGATTGCAATCAACAGTCTTATGGATATTATTCTCATAACTGAAGAAAAAGCAGCAAAAAAGTCCAAATCGACTTTTTGTTTAAAACCTTTTGCGACAAGTCTTGCTTTATACTTGTCTATACTCCCATTCGGTTTTAGTTTCTTTCTCAGGATCCATTTGCACTTGCTTCCGTGGGACTACTCCAGTAGCACTATACAGTGTACGACTCACTTCGGATGCCTGCTCGGGCTCGGGCACTCCTACAGATGGATCGGCAGGGCTTTCCGTCGGTCCGCGGTCTTTAGCGAGGGTACCGGTTTATTTTTATTTTTCATTTTTTACTTGTTCATTCTTTTGTACAGGGAGGTAGTACCTCCTTATTTATCATTCTGTTATTCTTTTATTCCTTATTGTCAGGGAGATAGTATCTCCTCATTTACTGCTTTTCGCACATTCCTTTTCATTGTTTGGAGGTCAGGTTTATGCCCCCCTCCTATTGTTATTATTTTATTTATTAATAAAAAGGTAGGGGGATTCCAAACCCCCACTAGCTAGGCTCGGCGGACGCGTAAAACCGACGTACGAGTCTAGTTGGTGCTTTCTAAAAAAAAAAAAAAAAGTTTTGTTTGAAATTAGTGACTCCATCTCATCATTTATAGCCTCTTTCCAAAAAATAGCACCCGATGATGACAAAGTCTCTGATAAAGAAATTGGTTTTTCTTCAATGTTGTAAATAACAAAGTCAGAACCAAAATCTTTTTCGATTCTAACTCTTTTACTCCTTCGAAGTCCATGATTTTCCCCACTTTGTAAATTTTGAATAGAAGATTAGGTTTTAAAATATCATTTTCAATTTCTTTGCCCCAATATTTCTCTATATGTAGGGAAATTTTTTTCATGAAAAATAGCATCACTAGATGAAAAAAATAACATTATTTTTTATGTCAATAAATATATAGGCTGTACCATTTTTGCATAACCAATAAAAGCACAAGTGGTAGCTTTAACTCGTAGTTTAGACATTTTAGGGTCTGTTAACCTCACAAAGGCCAAACAACCCCATACTCTAAGATATCCTAAATTTGGCTTATGTCCCTTCCACACTTCAAAATGTGTAATTTTTTCTTTTTATGTGGCACTATATTTAATACATATCAAGCAGTTGAAACTACTTCACCACACAAATTTGAAAGAGCACCTGAAGTTAATAGCATGGCATTTGTAAGATCAATTAAAGTTCTATTTTTCTTCTCAGCTACACCATTAGAAGCAGATGAATACAGTGGAGTAGTTTCATGGATTATTCCCAATGACTCAACGTAAGAATTAAATCCAAAGTATTCATATTCTTTACCTCTATCACTTCGAATCCGTTTGATTTTTCCACCAAATTGATTTCCAATTTCGAGTAGGAACTTTTGAGAATATTCAAAAGCATCACTTTTATTCTTCAATAAATAAACATGTGTATATTTTGAGCAATCATAAATAAAAGTGATAAAATATCTATTTCCTCAACGAGTTAAAATTCCGTCAAATTCACATAAACCTGTGTGAATTAATTTTGTCAATTCGGTACTTCTTTCAATGATTATACGAGGTCTTTTTGTAATCTTCACTTGACTACAAATTTTATATTACGAGCTCTTTTTGTAACGATTATATTACAAGAAGTAGATGCATTTTTTTATTACCATTCTCACTATTTAATTTGAACATTCCATCACAAGTATATCCGTTAATAATGACAATGCCTTTTTTGGTAATCACCTACTAATCAAATTCCATAATTTGCTTGAAGCCAGCTTTATTCAACAAATAACTTGACATCAAATTCTATCTCATGGAAGGTGTATATAATATATCTTTTAATGTCAAGGACTCTTCGGAGGTGAATTTG
The DNA here is from genome assembly GCA_018223645.1 of Jasminum sambac. Lineage (NCBI taxonomy): Eukaryota > Viridiplantae > Streptophyta > Magnoliopsida > Lamiales > Oleaceae > Jasminum > Jasminum sambac. The sequence goes on from CP073647.1 coordinate 23,783,144, forward strand.
AGATTAACATCTCCAGGTCCAAGCAACTGCATAGTCTGTGAATCTCCAAGCATAACGGTTTTAGCCTCCTTAAAAGGAGTATAAGTTTTGAACTAATCATTTTCATAGAAACCATGTTTCTTTGCACTTGAACTAGCCTATCATCCTTCAACACTTTGCACTATATTAATATCAATAATCATAGCCATGAATGGCTCTCCGGTAGCGTCGACCTGGGGGATAGGTCCATGTTTCCGAATCTATAATTTTTTGCAAGGTGCCCAATTTTTCCACATACAAAGCAAGATTTTTCTTGCTGATTATTCAAAGGATGTGATTGGTTCTTATTTTTCATGCTTGAGTTTCTCATATTTTGCTGATACAATTTTTCATATTTCTCTAATTTGGCTTCAAAGAATTATTTTTTTGAGATCTGATTATCATGGACATTTTCATTGGTAGATATTAAATTTACCTTTGTGGAATGTCCCTTGTTTTGCTCAATGAGCTCATCTTGGCCTCACGCTTCTTCCTCCACACGACTACCCACGATTAGGGTTTCAATAGGCATTTCCTTTTGTAACGCCCCGAATTCGTAGAACTCGGAACGCTAGTTCTTTCTTTAAAACTAACCATTTTTTTATAATACCAATAAGTGCAAAAAGATAACAAATAGCTAAAATGCGGAAATTTATTTAAATTAATAAAATCGAAAGAGTGCTTCACGATAGTTTCAACACAGACCTCAACAACATCCAATTAAAGTACTAGTAAGTTCAAAACATTCAAAAGTCATTACTTCAACAGTTAAAAGTACTCAGTTGTCAATGTAATTAAAACTAATTTATTTGAAGGTCCCTAAGAGATTGCCACGCCTCGCCAAGCCTCCGGCTCCTTAATCTGCAATTTGTTCATTTGATAGAGAAAATCGTGAGTATTTTAAATACTCGATAGATCCCAGCACCACAATTAATATATATTACAAAATAAATGCACATAATCATCATTTTCATAAAATACGACAATTATAAAATACAAGTTCGTTCATCATCCCTCTTAATTGTGCACGTCATCATAGTGATTAATAGCACGTCATTATAATATATTAGGCCAAAGTCCTATCGTCATAATGCTATTAAATCACGTCGTAATTAGGCAAAGAGCATATCGTCACATAGTGCCGAGGAAGACGTCAAAAGTAGGCTAAAAAGCCTATCATCACATAAGATTTACATGCGGCATTTATAATAATATTAATTGCAATTGCACATTTAAAAGAAACTTTTTAGAAAATGGATCTACCTTAACCTTTAGCCAGAGTATTGAGCTTACTAACGGTGAGAAATCAGTCCTCTAGTCTGTCAAAATGCCTCGTCTAGCCAATAACGAGTTTAATTTATGTTAATATTCTTAAATATTAAGTATCTATAAGTAATATAGAAGTTTTTGGACCAAACTGGAAAGAATATAAAACTTTGGGGGTCAATTTGAAAGAATTTAATAGTTTGAGGACCTATTATGCAATAAAAGTGAACTAAAAATATTTTGGGCCATATTATAATATTTTCAAATCATGAGGGACTAATATGCAATTAAATTTTGGGGGTTAGATTAAATATGAAAAAGAAATTGAAGGATTAAAAGTGAAATAAAAGTTTAGGGGTCAAATTGCAACAATTGAAAGTTAGGGACTTGAAATTAAATAAAATTTGAGGGCTCATTTAAATAAAATAAATAAAATAGGGGGTTAAAGCTGTAAATAATATTTAGGGATTAAATTGTATCAATTAAAAGTTGGGGACTTGAAAATTAAATAAACTTTAGGGATCAACTTAAAACAAATAATAAAATAGAGGGACTTGTTTGCAAATTTCGGATTTAAAATCGGGTTGGGCCGGATCTTCTTCCCTTTCACCCGACTCTCTTCTCTCTCTCACGCTCGTCTCTCTCTCTCTCGGGTCTCTCACACTCTCGATTTTCCTGCGGCTTTCTGGCCATTTTTTGGTCGGAAAAGGTGAAGTGAAGTGTGGTGAACCTAGTGGTGGTCTTTGATTGAAAAATGTTGAGTATTTAGGGAGAAATCAAGGATTGAAACTTAGGTAGAAATTTGGGTATTTTCAAAATTGGTTTGATTCGTTGAAAATTTTTGAAATCAAACTATACTACCATGTTCTAGGAGACGAGAGGAAGGTGTAGGTGTGACTTTTGTGAATTAAAGTCGAGTTTTGGGCCGAGGTTGATGTGTGGGCGAACTTGATCGCATGGTGTATGTATATATGCGTGTATATATGCGATTGTGTGTGTGTGTGAGTTGAGATGATGATGATGCGTTCTAGGTGGTGGAAATGGTGGCGGTCTGACGGTGGTGGTGCGTGTATATATGTATATCGTATCTTTATCTTGCTTTGTGTAGAAAATCAAGTAGAAAACACAAATAGGTGATTAAAAACTTAAAATAACAAAAGTACCAATAGAAATAAGAATTAAAACATCAAGAAATCTTACCTCTAGTGGTGGTTGGTTCCTTGAATGGGATAGAGTGAGATGATCTAGAGTGTTCTATTTGGGGAGAGAGGGAGGATAGTGAGGCTAGGTCTTTGAAAAACAACTTTAAGTTGTATAAGTAGGAGTAAAAACTAGGTTACACTCTAAATGGGCTTTCTTAGAGTGTAAGAAATAGAATTGGACTACAAATGGGCCTCTAATTGGATCTAAAACGAATAATTTCTAAAGTTTGGTCCTCAAATGTAAATTGAAAATAAATAAATAAATATATATATTATAAATTATTATTTTTGTTTTCATTTTAAATAATTCAATATAATAGTAAATTTTATAAAATTTTAACTAGACGAGCGTACGCAGTTTAACTCTATAGGTGAAATTATAGCGACACGTTTGAGATTTTACTTTAATTAAATATTTTAATTTAAGGAAATTCGCGGTCACTACACCTTTTGCTTGTGGTGAATGCCTTTTTGAAATTCCCTCTAAGGTGGAAGTTTGTCAATCAAAGTTAGTGAGCTTGTCTCCAATTTTAACTCCTTTAGAAGTAACTTCTACCACTGTAATTTGAAAATCTTGCGTTTGTTCTACTACAGATTTTCCATCCACCATTTGATAGTGGAAAAAATGACTCGCTGCATATTTTTCCGCACCCGCCTTCTCTGTATCATATTTATTCTGCAAGCCTTTCCAAATTTTCTTTCTATAAGAGAATATAGTATCATAATAATCATAAAAATGGTCAGTGAGACAATTTAAAAGATGGTTTCGACAGTTTACACTCATCTTTTGGTATTTTTCAACCTTTTCCTCATGCTCATAACATTCATCGTCATTCATACCTTTGGTGTTGATCCGTCTAGGATCTTTTTCAATGAGCACATAAGCGACTTTGAGCAGGTTGAGGTTGAAGACTTTTCCTTTCCATTGCTTGAAGTTTACACCCTTGAACCGAAAAGGCTTGTTGAAATCTCCAATCCTCTCATTGATTTTCTCGACAGTTACATCCATCTGAATCTCCTTAAGATTGTTGGTGATATTACAAAAGTAATACGAAAATATCACAAAGGAAATGGATAAATAACCATAACCAAATTAGGTTAAGGCGCGGATATCTTACTCTTTTTAGGGAGACTCAAGCCCTCTGTAGTGTTAGAAAATGTCAATTACCGCTGCAACAGAAAATATGTGACTTGTCCTATCCTGTATATAACAACCCAACTTGAAATATTGTGTTATTAATTCCTTCTTTCTACTAAAGAAATAACACAAAGCTCCACAGTAAGAACACATTTCTTTTGGCCAATATGTATTTATCACAAGTGTTAAGAATTATATGACTCACAATTTTTTCATACATAAACCCTGGGCGAGAGTTCTCAATTTATAGGCAACATATGCATAAGATGACTTAATGATATCATTGCATTTAATTAACCCCAACTGAAGGGAGATTTTCTCCCTTGTTGACCCTTAAAAAAGAAAATGTCCGTCTGATTGTCAATCATTTTGTATTTACCTGTGCCTTTTCTTCTCCTATTTTTCTCCATTATCTAACTGCTCTTTAAAATCTCCCCAAATCCTTTGGTATCTTGCAACTGCTCTTCAAAATCTCTACCAATTATTTGGTCGGAACTACCGCTACAGCGGTATTCTAGTTAACTTAGTGTGTGTTAGCGGATGATTTTTAATGTATTTTTATGAGTAGGATGAGAGAGAATGAGTGGAGTTGGATGATAGAGATTTAATGAGTTGAGAGATATATAGATATGATTTGTTTGACCAAATTTCAAATTTGAAAAAATGCATTAAAATGCATTAAAAGTGGGTGCTATCACGATAGAAGGGAGTCCTCTATGAAATAGAAATATCACATAGCTGTCTATCTTCACGAAAACTAAGTCTATGTTCTCTACAAGTTTTAATATATTTTTATACACAAATCTCGTGGGATTTACCTGTACTACACAAATTTCTACCGTTTAATTCCACTCATTTCCTCCCTTATATCACATTAAACCGCATAAAAACATATAAAAACACGCATCCTAACACCCTAACACCCTAAAAGCCACAAAATTTGCGCAAAATTCCTTCCTATCTTAAAAGTGTGACTTTATTTTTACTGTTCATTACGATCACGCAAAAACGACGTCGTTTCACATTTTTCCCCCCAATACGACGTCGTTTCCAGAACCAAAAATTAATCCGCGGATCCTCCAGACCCACCGACATATCCGACCCGTTACACTCGGTTCGTACGTATTTCTTCTAGGGTTTTGGTCTCCACCTTCACTTTTCCTTTCCCTCTTTCGTCCAAAACAAGACTTGTGATTTACTCCGTTCAGTGAAAAAAGGCTCTCCAGCTACAGTCCCGCACCCGCCGCTACAGTGCTTAACTCCGTTCAGCTTCCGATTCGGCCTTCTTCTACATGAGCCGAGGTCGATCTACCTCTTCATCTTCAAAGCAACATAAGTTGCTTCTCATTTTTCTACCTAATAATGTAGATCTGGGATTTTTTCTTTCTGATTTTCATCTTTTCCATTCAGATCCCGCTACAAGGTTGGAGAACCCATATCTATGATAGACTTGCCTTAGCCTTGCCCTAATTCCATTGTATCGACACCTCGTTGCTTCAGAGTGTCGCTGCTACAGTTCCAAGCTCCGTCTAACCTTCGAATGCGCCTACTACAAGCTCAACGAAACTACGATTCTCGGTGAGTTTGAATATTTAATCAGTTATTTCTTTGATTTTTTTTTACGAACCCCATATCTGTACGAATCCCATGTGAGCATTTGTCGACATGAATATTTGTACAATCCCCATTCTCTTGCATAAATCCCCATTCTCTGTTTCACTTTCTTAAATTTTAAGCTTATTGTTTACTTTGTTTTAGTTGATTAAATGCGTTTCTGATGGTGGTTATAGGTGATGAACATTTCAAATTTTCTTTTGAGATTTAGAGAATTTCTGTGTTAAATAACTACAAAGTTGAACTATTTTGATAAGTTGTTATTCTATACATTATTAATGGTTAATGCTTTAAATCAAAAGATGGAAAACTGTAACAGTTGAGTTTGTCTCCATTCACCTTTTTGTGCTCATATTATTGATCAACAAATAAGAATGCAAGAATCACACTGTGCTGATAGAAATTTAATTGAAATGTTCACTCTGTGTTTAGAAATAATGATTTCATTTGCAAATGGATAATCCATTTTCCTTTTCTCACATGAAGTTGACTCCCAAAGTAGCATATTTTGATCTTCATGCTTCTATTTGCAGAACCAACTTTGGTTCAAAAATCTTGAAGCTTCAACTGTATGTCTCAAATTGTACTTACAAATTAAAAATGACATTTTATAGAGCGATTGTATTTCACCAATGGTTGTTCAGTGTTTTCTCTTGCATGGTAGCCGATCTTTCCAATGTCTAATATCGACCTTCAATAATGAATGTAAACTTAAGAAGTTTGTTTTTTGTTTTCATTTTACTCTTATTTGTGTTATTATTTAAAGGTTATATACCATTGTATTTGATGTTGGAATATTTTATATTCCAGAATTCTTGGGCAGAAGAATCTCAAATATCAAAACCGCCTTTACGTGCTTTAAATAGTTCACTCGGTCGCAGGTATACATTTACCGAATACATTGTCTTTTTATTTATTTATTTATTGTTATACTTTAATGATACGGAACTCGTTGGTCTCGATGCCAACGCAACCCAATCCAGATTGGATTAGACCCTAGAAAAGCCAATCACTGGTGGAGATCGAAAACCTGGCGACCTTCTACTCACGAAGTGACAACAATAGGCTGAAACCTATCACCTTCAACTGTGCGTAGTAGACAACCGGTGTGGTGAACGCCACAAGAGTTGATCACGCTCTTGATAAGTTCGATGTGTTCAAAGAACAACAAGAGAAATTAATTCTCTCAAGAAAAGCATAAGCTCTCTCTTTCATGTATCAACCAAGTTGTTCTTACAAAAATGGCTTGTTAGTTCATATACAAGCTCTAAAATTGAAATAATAATAAAATAATGAAAAAAATCCGAAAATATCTATAATTTAACCCTAGGTCGGCTAAAATTACGGCCGTAATTATAGGATTTACGGCCGTAAATCCTCGGGTACGGCCGCATGACTAAAAAGTACGGCCGTAATAAACTCTCTGCCTCAGAACTGCCAAACCAGATGCTTGCGTTACGGTCGTATGGACAAGGGTTACGGCCGTAATTCTTTAGTTACGGCCGTATTCTGCGTAAGTACGGCTGTAATGAACTCTCTGCATATTTTGGCCCAAAAGCTAGAAACTGAGGGTACGGCCGTAATGATCAAAGTTACGGCCGTATGGACCAAATGGTACGGCCGTATTTAACTATCTGTAAATCTCTGGTCTTCAGCTTCCTAGGTTACGGCCGTAATGGATGAGTTACGGCCCTAATTAATACTGATTCTGGCCAGTAAATTTAAATCGCATGGCATTCTTGAGTTCCAACGTCCCCGACTCGTAATTGGAGGATTTCTTTTGGCTCGGGAACTCCTGTGGACGATTCCAAGGCCGTGGATGACTTGGTAGGGACATGTTGACACACCTCTTCGACCCAGGTCATCAAAGCTCGTCCCATTTTCTTGGCTCGGCCCGGCGTGAAGGCGGCTTGTTGCACTGCGATGGTAGTTCGGTCGGCATGGAGCTTTCCGGGTTCGTATCATCCCCTCCCTCTTCAGGTTGATTCGTCCACGAATCGGTTCCCTCAAGGCCAAACTAACAAGATCAGAGACGTTAAATGTAGCAGACACATTATACTCACCTGGAAGATCGAGTTTGTAGGCGTTGTTGTTGATTCGTTCAACTACTTGAAAAGGCCCATCGCCTCGTGGTAACAATTTCGATCGCATAGTTGAGGGAATCTTTCCTTTCGGAGGTGTAGCCAAACCCAATCTCCCGGCTCAAAGATCACTTCTTTTCGCCCTTTGTTCACCCTGGTCGATACTTGTTGGTTCTTTTTCTCGATCTGCAGTTTTACCTTCTTGTGTATGGACTGAACAAGCTCGGCTTTGTGTTTACCATCCAAGCTAACCCTTTCACTTACAAGTAAAGGAATCAAATCTAACGGGGTTAGCGGATTAGAACCATAAACCACTTCAAAAGGCGAAAAATCAGTTGAAGAATGTTTAGCATGATTATAAGCAAATTCAGCATGTGGTAAACATTCCTCCCACATCCTAATATTCCGACTAATGATAGCTCGAAGTAATTTTGACAACGTACGGTTTACTACTTACGTTTGACCGTCAGTTTGGGGATGACTCGTGGTTGAAAACAGCAGTTTGGTACCTAGTTTTCCCCACAAGGTCTTCCAAAAGTAGCTAAGGAATTTGATGTCTCTATCTGACACAATTGTCTTCGGCACTCCATGTCGCCGAATTATCTCACGAAAGAACAAGTCGGCAATATGACTTGCATCATCGGTTTTGTGGCAGGGTATAAAATTAACCATTTTACTAAACCGATCAACGACCACAAAAAGCGAATCTCTCCCATTTCTAGACCTAGGTAACCCCAAGATGAAATCCATAGATATATCTTCCCATGGAATTGAGGTATGGGAAGGGGAGTGTAAAGTCCTTGAGGTAATACCTCGGATTTGGCCTTTCTACAGGTAATGCAATTCATGCAAATTTTCTCTACTTCTCGTTTCATCTTAGGCCAATAGAAATGATCACGCAAGACTTCAAATGTTTTGTCTACACCGAAATGTCCCATGAGGCTTCCTCCATGAGCCTCTCTCACTAACAACTCTCGTATAGAACTAGAAGGAACACAAAGTTTACTCTCTCGAAATAAGTACCCCTCTAGCCTATAGAACTTCTCAAATCCACTCTTTTCACAAGCAACATAGATACTACTAAAGTCCGGGTCTTTCTCAGATAATTTTTTCATTAATTCAAAACCCAACAATTTAGTATCTAGAGTGGTGAGTAAGGTATACCTGCGTGATAAAGCATCTGCAACAATATTTTCTTTGCCTTGCTTGTACTTGATCACGTAGGGAAATGTCTCAATGAACTCCATCCACTTAGCATGTCGCTTGTTCAACTTGCCTTGGCTTTTGAGATGCCTTAGCGATTGGTGGTCTGTGTGGATCACAAACTCTTTTGGTCAGAGATAGTGTTGCCAATTCTCTAGCGTTCGAACTAATGCATAGAGCTCCTTATCATATGTAGGATAATTGAGGGCGGCACCACTCAATTTCTCGCTAAAGTATGCGATTGGCCTTCATTCCTGTATCAACACAGCACCAATACCTATGCCCAACGCATCACATTCAATCTCAAAAGCTTTGTTAAAGTCGGGAAGATCAAGTACGGGCGAAGAACACAGTTTTTCTTTAATTGTTTGAAAAGCTCGTTCTTGCTCCTTTTCCCATTTAAAACCAATGGTTTTCTTGATTGCTTCAGTTAATGGTGCGGCTAGCGTACTAAAGTTAGGCACAAATCGACGATAGAAACTAGTTAAACCATGAAAACTACCAACATTGGCTATGCTAGATGGAGTAGGCCATTCTTTAATTGCCCGAATTTTTTCTTCATCAACTGCTACTCCATTGGCACTCACCACGTAACCAAGAAACACAATTTTCTCAAGACAAAAGTGACTTTTAGTAGGGTTTGCAAACAATTTTTCTTTCCTTAATGCTTCCAACACAAGCCTAAGGTGTTTCACATGATCATTGAGACCCCTACTATAAATCAATATGTCATCGAAGTACACCACTACAAATTTACCAATGAAAGCACGTAACACGTGATTCATTAGTCTCATAAATGTACTTGGTGCATTCGTCAAACCAAACGGCATAACTAACCATTCATATAAACCCTGTTTAGTTTTGAAAACCGTTTTCCATTCGGCGCCCTCTTTCATTCGAATTTGGTGATAACCGCTTTTCAAATCAATTTTGCTAAAAATACTAGCACCATAAAGTTCATCAAGCATGTCACCAAGTCTAGGTATAGGGTGGCGATATTTTACCGTGATGTTGTTGGCAACGATCAACACACATTCTCCATGATCCATCTTTCTTGGGCACAAGCAAGACCGGTACGGCACATGGACTTAGACTTTCCCGGATATAACCTTTGCTAAGCAAATCCTCCACTTGGCATTGCAACTCCTTTGTTTCCTCGGGGTTGCTACGGTAAGCGGGGTGATTGGGAATCGCGGCTCCGGGAACTAGGTCAATCTGATGCTCAATGCCTCGAATTGGTGGCAACCCGCTTGGTAAGTCTTTGGGAAGGATATCATTGAATTCCTGTAAGAGAGAAACAATAGAATTAGGGAAGGATTCAAGGTTAGAATTGAGCACTCGACCACTCTCTTTGTACACTAACAAGATCACTTGTTGGTCCTTCGAAAGAGCCCTCACAATTTCTCTCGGCCGTGCAAAGAAGCACTCTTTCTTCTTTCCCTCATGCTCACTTTTCTTTCCGTTTACTCTCTTATTACTTTTCCCACTCAACTCTCGTCTCTCCTTTTCCTTCTCGTCAGCTTCTTTTTTGAGCTTAACTTGATCCTCATACACTTGTTATGGTGGAAAAGAAGCAAGTACAATTGGTTTCCCATTGAACTTGAAGTTGTATCTATTCCGATATGCATCATGTGTCACGCGTCTATCAAATTTCCACGGTCGGCCTAGCAATATGTGTGTAGCTTGCATAGGTACTACATCACATACCACTTCATCTTCATATGTTCCAATCAAGATAGGGATCTTCACTTGCCTGTTAACCCGAACTTTGCCTGTATCACTAAACCATTGCAATCGATACGGTCTCGGGTGTTTGATCAATGGAAGTCCAACCCTATCAACGCACATATAACTAGCAACATTCGAACAACTCCCCCCGTCAATAATCAAACTACATGGTTTACCTTGCACTAGGCACCGAGTGTGAAAGATATTTTCCCGTTGAGAGGTCACTTCATCCACCTTCGCCTTCGTGCTAAGAGCGCGCCGTGTAACTAATGTCTCGGGGATCGTCATTACATATTGCTCATCTGAGTCTTCCTTCTCCTCCTCCACAATAGGAGAGAGTTCTTCCTCATCCTCCATTTCAATCTCACCATTCTCCCTTATCACCATTGTACGGCGATTAGGGCACCTCGAGGCAATGTGACCTCGTCCTTGACATTTGAAACATTAGATATCTCGATTTCGGAGTGGTGATGCGCCCATTGGCCTTTTTTCTTTATCCTCCCCCACCGGAGAAGACTTAGGTGGTTTAATTCCCCCTTTCCAAGCCGGCTTTGGAGTTGTAGTCTTGTCACTACTCCATTTCGGTTTCCCATAGCTACTGCTTCCCCCGGCTTGAGGTTTAGTGAAACTCTTCTTCTTCAATTGCATCTCAACCTTGGCGGCTTTATGTATCAATTCTTGAATATCTGCATAATAGTGTAACTCAACAAGATTGGCAATTTCTCGATTCAATCCACTTAGAAATCGTGCCATGGTAGCCTCTTCTTCTTCTCCTATATCGGCTCTAGTCATAAGAGACTCCATCTCTTGATAATACTCTTCAACGCTTCATCCCCCTTGATTTAATGTTTGTAATTTAGTGTACAAACTCCGATAATAATAGGTAGGAACGAACCGCTTCCTCATTATTGTTTTCAAATCATTCCAAGTACTCACCGGGGCTTCCAAATTTCTTCGTCTAGCCGTAGTAGTTTGTTTCCACCAACTAAGAGCATATCCCGTGAATTCTTTCACTAGAAGTGGAATTTTCCTTTCTTCCGGGATTCGATGAAATTGGAATACCAACTCTACCCGACTTTCCCAATCCAAGTAAGCATCCGGGTCGGGTTTACCTTGGAATGAAGGTACTTCAACCTTCACATTTTTCACATCACTCTCTTCTTCACGTGGTCGGCCATTACCTCTACCACCTCCTCGGCACCCTCGACCTCTACTACCTCGATATATCACATCATATTCCTCCTCATCACCCTTTTCAAACTCCGGAGGATTCCTACGGACATTCAACCTAGCTATTGACTGCTCAACATCTTCTCGTAACTGTTGCCTCAAACGACGCTCCATTGCAGTCATAGAAGCCTGAAGAACCGATTGGATGTCTTCCAAGGTGGCGGTCCTAGATCCATGTCCCTCGACTGAACCTGTATCAGACATGGTGTGCAAATGTGTGCAAGCTGGTAGTGTCCTCCCGTGAATATCACTCGTGTATATCACTCAACACTCTCTCACTCAACACTCAATAATACACTCACACTCTTGTGTTCAATCGAACTCAACGAACTTGCTCAAGGTTAGATCGTCTTGTATCGTGCACCAAAACACAATGCCAAAGCAGTTTAAGTTACAACTCAATGACACAACATAATACAAACTGAATTACAACGTATACTAAGTGTAACTCGACTCAACAACAAGATAATGCTAACACGAATACTAAGTGTAGCCAATGGATTGACTCACACCCGTTCACACATCAACGGAGCCATTGTTTTTGTATTTGTTTTATTTTTTTTTATTTTTTTTCGGCTCTCTCTCTCTTGGTTTTTTTTTTCACAACATACACTTACAATCACAATACCAAGCCAATACTAGAATAGAAATAGATTCCAAGCACAAATAGCAATTTGTACCTAGAACACCAAGAACACACACTAAAATCCTACAGCTTGACACTTGGAAATTCAAAATTCTAATCCGATAACAATCACTAACATAACATTCTAAGACTTAATAACAAAGGACTTATACTATAAAAACATAAAACAAAGGATAGATACCAGATGATTAGAATCTGTGCTCTCATACCAACTGATACGGACCTCGTTGGTCTCGATGCCAACGCAACCCAATCCAGATTGGATTAGACCCCAGAAAAGCCAATCACTGGTGGAGATCAAAAACCTGGCGACCTTCTACTCACAAAGTGACAACAATAGGCTGAAACCTATCACCTTCAACTGTGCGTAGTAGACAACCGGCAGGGGTGAACGCCACAAGAGTTGATCACGCTCTTGATAAGTTCAATGTGTTCAAAGAACAACAAGAGAAATTAATTCTCTTAAGAAAAGCATAAGCTCTCTCTTTCATGTATCAACCAAGTTGTTCTTACAAAAATGACTTGTTAGTTCATATACAAGCTCTAAAATTGAAATAATAATAAAATAATGAAAAAAATCCGAAAATATCTATAATTTAACCCTAGGTCGGCTAAAATTACGGTCGTAATTATAGGATTTACGGCCGTTAATCCTCGGGTACGGCCGTATGACTAAAAAGTACGACCATAATAAACTCTCTGCCTCAAAACTGCCAAACGTGATGCTTGCGTTACGGCCGTATTCTGCGTAAGTACGGCCGTAATGAACTCTCTGCATATTTTGGCCCAAAAGCTGGAAACTGAGGGTATAGCCGTAATGATCAAAGTTACGGCCGTAAACGGCTGATACGGCCGTATGGACCAAATGGTACGGCCGTATTTAACTCTCTGTAAATCTATGGTCTTCAGCTTCCTAGGTTACGATCGTAATGGATGAGTTACGGCCGTAATTAATACGGTTACTGCCGTAAATTTCGTCTGCATCGCATTCTTGAGTTCCAATGTCCCCGACTCGTAATTGGAGGATTTCTTTTGGCTCGGGAACTCCTGTGGACCATTCCAAGGCTGTGGATGACTTGGTAGGGACATGTTGACACAACTCTTCGACCCATGTCATCAAAGCTCGTCCCATTTTCTTGGCTCGGCTTCGCATGAGCGGCCCGGGCGGCACGTGGGGTGGTTCGGTCGACATGGAGCTTTCCGGGTTCGTATCATTTAAGGAAAAATTTTATTTCCAAACGCAGAATTACATGGTTATATTGTCGCAGTGGTTATTTCCATTTTTTTTACTTCGCCATCTGTCTTTTACAGTTTCTGGATTGGAGGCTTCTTCGAAGTATGAGTAGTTTTCAGAATTTCGCGTTACCAGTAACTATTCAATTAAGCTTTGGGCCATCTTTTCGTGGACATTGGAATACAACAAATGTGTATAAAATGTACAGTGTGTCTGATTTTCCAGACAAGTAAAACACGTTTTTTCTTCTCTCTCCCATTTTTCCTTTGATTTCCTTTTTTTTCTGCTTCTTTCGTACATCATTTTTCCTAAACTGTTTTGAAAAGGTTTTTTTTTATATTTTTCCCTTGTTCTGAGCTTGTTTATGATTACCGAATAGTTTTTGATAGTCGTTCGTAGTTTCCCAGAGTTATTTATTTGAATAGCTTTTTCCATTTCGGCCAAAAAAATGCAGCTTTCTTACCAATGCCATTCTTCTATTCCAGTGAAATTGGATTTCAAAATAATTTGTGGCATTATTTAACCTTTGTTTAAAATTAATTTATAGTGCTAATTGACTCGCGTTACTAATTCATAGTTTCCACATTCCTTGTTCGTGTTAGAAAGATTTGAACTGAAATGTTTACTTAATTTTTTCCGTACGAGTTGAATTGTTTTTACAGATAGCCTATTGGACTAAGACCATTAACAAATTGGATCCATTTGCTACCTACGCTGCTATATTCGTGCAAGACTGTGTTTTTGATCTTGCATGAATCCTTGGATAGCGCTGCTATAGCATATCCGGACTTAATTCTATCTGCTGCATTTTTTTGTTATTACTTTTTCTTCATGCTTTTCTTCCATATAACTTTGCCCCTAAATGCTTTCGATTATCTCAATTCCTTCAGTCCAAATAGAATCAGACTCTAATCAAATACGTAAAGATCTTTTGAACAAAAGACGGCGAGATGTTTATGCCACAAAGAAAGACGAATTGAATGAAAGGCGACGTAAACTTTGGGCTGAAAAAAACACGCCTAATGCAGATACCTCTAATGTAAGAGTTGACAAAAGATGTCGAACTTCAGCTTTCATAGGTATGGCCTTGTATATCTTTGTATTAACACCCAATAGTTCACTTTTCTGCATAACGATTACTGCAGTTGACAAATACCCTTTTTTGTTTTTTTTTTTGTGTTTTTTTTTCCGTTTTGAATTTTTCTTGTAAGGAACATATGATGCTGAAAATGTTTATCAGCCATTGGTCCCCGAAAATGTACGGTCTTCACAAAATCAAGGTATTTGTCTTTTCTATATATGATGCGATGTTTTGCCATTCTTACCACTATTTGAGTTTGTTTTATTTGCTTTCCTTTTGTTGCTTTCCTAATTGGGCCCGTGGTTGTCGCAGTACGCCAAAATTTATTTTATTTCTTTACTCGGTTTCAAAACTACAAATTAATGTAGAAGTGGTAAGTAAGGGGTCGAACCCAAGAGGAACGGTGTTTAATGTAGTTGTTTTTATCAATTAACATAGAAGGGGGGTTTTGTGAAGTTAAATGAAATTTGAAAATAAAATAACAAAATAAAAGAGGTGAAATGAAACAATTGAACTAAATATCTAGTTCTCGGGTTCGGTTGTGTCAACAACTTGTGTTTATCTTTCCCATGCAACGTGTTACTATTCCTTCTTCAATTTATCAACTCCAATTAACCAAGATGATCTGATTAGTGAATTCTTCCTTAAGTGTATTAAATTAAATTGAGTTCTTTAACTTCACATCTAGCTATTGGATAACCCTAAACAAGTTCTTAGGATTTAATGCAAAGCTAGTATGAAATGAACGAGAAGAATGAGTTTAATTAGATGAATAATTTCACAAACTCGAATTAATGCATCTAAGTTGATTTGTTAATAAATATGCACGATATTCATTTGCTACTTTGGATTGGAATCTAATGATATTTACGGATCAAGAGTTTCAATCTTAGCATGTAACTTGAATTTACAGATTAATTGATTCAATTGGCCAAGGTGAATGCAATAATCACATAAACTCAAAAATGGGTTTACAAGCATAACAAACCAACAAATTGAAGTGGAGGAATAGATAAAACGTTACTAAAGTGTTAGAAAAGATAATCACATGTTAATTGAACACAACGTCCCCCTCGAACTAGATAGAGAAGTCTAACTAGTCATATTTGTAGGTTTCATACTTTTTAGCGAGTGTTCGCCTTGTATCACCTCTACAATATAATAGATTATACTTCACTATCACAAATAATATACAAAAATATAGAAACAAGAAAATAAATACTAAGAAATAAATAGAGAAGTTTAATCACTCATATATGCGGGTTAAATACTTTTTAGCGAGTGTTCGCCTTGTATCACCTCCACAATATATGGGAAACTATCTTTCTCAAACATGAAAAATAAGAGGAAGAGAGAAACTAGATTAGAAATGATCCGCTAATCATATTTACGGCCGAAGTATCGTTGATCGATTATTGTACCTAATTTAGACTTTTTTTTTCTTCCGTCGGAATATGAGAAACTAAGATCTTTCAAGCTAGAACTAAGAACAAATGAAGAAAAGAATTTTTATTGAGGAGAAAGTTGGAGAGAATAACTAGCTAATTCTCTCTACATCGGTTGTTTCTTCCTTCCTTACAAATGCCTCTATTTATAGGCAAAATTTCATAAGAAAATATAATAAAAAAATTATACATATGCCCCATCATGAGTCTATTAAATTGTATCCACCAAAATATAATAATGGAATTTCATCATGGTGTAGGTAAACATCTTATCTTCCTTTTGCAATTGGAATTTCATCTTTTGGATATTTTAATAGAAAGTTGTGAATTTTCTACCAAAACATGGCCCAAAGAATCCTCCATTTAGAATAGTCACGGTTTTACACATTTTTTACCACCATAATGTCCGAATCATCTGAAGTCACGAACACCAAAGTTGTATCCCTCTAAGTCTGCTTTCCACAGGAACAAGAATCGGGTCAATTCAATTTTTGTAGCTCAAATTATGGTCAAATTGCTGCACTGCGCCAGTAAATCCGAGTTGCTGATTTTTTGCGATATGACACTTTTAGTCATTTTCCTTCAAACGGCCATAACTTTAATTAGAAAACTCCGATTTGGGATTCGGAAAAATTTTGGGAATCCTCTTTTTATGTTCTTAAACATTGGCACAAGAAAAATTGTAATGATAACTTTTCATAAAATTACATCGGAGGCCCTCCATCTTTGATTCGCTTGCATTTTGGTCCCAAGTTTCCGTTTTCATTCGATTTTCATCCATTTTAACTCCTTTTGATTCTTTGTGACCCTAACACCACAATAAAAGAAAAACACATAAAACGGAACATATAACACTAATAAAACACACAAACACGTAAAATAGAAGAGTTATTTAAGTGCTTTTATAGCACTTATCACTAATCGTTTCAATATATCCACAACCGAAATAGGTACTGTCATATACAATGAACAACAGCCACCTTGTACTATATTGCACACTTCCTCACGGTTTCAGATTCTAGCAATAGTTCCGAACAAACCATTTTGTTTACCGAAAGGGTTGTTTTGCCCTCACTGTAATGCTAAAAAATTTTGGAGAGAAACGGAGAACTTTTGTTGTAAAGGTGGTGAGATCAAAATATGTTCGAATGAAATGCCAAACGAACTTATGGAATTGTTCCTTTTGAACACAGATTCAGCACTTGAATTTCGTAAAATTTGTCGAAGTTATAACAATCATTTTGCTTTTACGTCTTTTGGTGTGAACTATGATAAAGATCTTTGCCGAATAAACAAATGTATATATACTTTTAGAGTACAAGGGCAGGTGCATCATTATATCAATACATTATTACCTAGAGAAAAAAGACCTTCGCATTTGCAATTATATTTCTATGATACTGAACATGAGCTTGATAATAGAACGAGCATGTCCCCAAAATTTGATGTCGCTATTATGAAAAAATTAGTTGAAATATTACGAATGAATCCCTATTCTCAATTTTTTCGCTCCCTTGGTGAACTCCAATCTTTAGATTCAGTTAGTATAACTCTACGAGCAAATCCGGCTCTTGATCAAAGAGTTTTTAATAAACCTTGTGTATCTCAAGTTGCTGCTATTTGGGTAGAGGATGAGTCCTCTCAGAATGTCAGTAATCGTGATATTTGTGTTCGAAGTCATTCAAACGAAATGCATCGCGTCAAATATTATTATGGATGTTATGACCCTTTACAATATCCTCCTCTTTTATTTCCTTATGGTGACCCTGGTTGGCATGAAGGTATAAAAAGATTGGTGAAAACTAGAACTTTTAGAAACCAACCAAAATCCAATCCTTTGTTTGATATCAATGCAACTGTTGATCAGCTCCTTTCACGGGAAGAAATAGGTGCTTTAACATTTGTGTTTTCTTATTTGTTTACCAAATTCTTTTTGGTTTTTTTGCATGCAATTCTTAGGCACCTAACTGTTCTTTTTTATTAGTTAAACACAATTCACCTAAAAATAAATTGTTGTCTATGTACTGTTGCAGTTTTACAAACGAATCACTCGCGGGGTCAAATTTCGTTGATGGAATACTATTGCTATAAATTGCAAATTCGCAATTCGGGTACGTCTATTATCCTTCACACAGGAAGATTATTACAACAATATGTTGTTGACATGTATGTTAAGATAGAATCTGCTAGGTTGAATTATTTTCGAAACAATCAAAAACATATTAGAGCAGACTTGTATCAAGGTGTCATTGATTGTGTTAATGAGGGTGAAACACTAGGTGAAAACTTAGGAAAAAGAATTGTTTTGCCCGCATCCTTCATCGGTGGTCCTAGGGATAATTCTCGACATTATATGGACACAATGGCTTTAGTTCAACGTTTTGGTAAACCTGATTTATTTCTTACAATGACGTGTAACCCAAATTGGCCCGAAATTAAAGACGAGTTAATGTACAATGATGAGCCGCAGAATCGACCGGACTTGATTTCTCGAATATTTAGGGCGAAACTAGAAGAGTTAAAGAATGATATTCTTAAGAATGAGATTTTTGGCCCTGTAGCTGCATATATATATGTGGTTGAATTCCAAAAAAGAGGCCTACCACATGTACATTTTCTTATAATTCTAAAGCAGAACTATAAAATTTCTTCTCCAAACATAATAGATGCAGTGGTGTCATGTCGAATTCCAAGCGACGTTGAAAATCAGTATCTACGTAGTCGTGTTGTTAAACATATGATGCATGGCCCTTGTGGAACTTTAAATCCAAAAAATGTCTGTATGGAACGGACTGGCAAGTGCAAAAATAAATACCCAAAAGAATTTGTACAACTCACATCTATTGGAAATAATTCTTATGCGACATATAAGCGTCCAAATGATGGTGAAGTTGTCAAAATTCGTGGGCAATACTTAGATAACAGATGGGTCGTTCCATACAACCCATATTTGTTGGCGAAATTTGATTGCCATATTAATATTGAAATTTGCTCCACTGTTAAAGCAGTAAAATACATGTACAAATATCTATACAAAGGGCATGATAAGATAGCTTTTACTTTAGGCGTTAATCAACCGGATCAAATCATTGATGAAATTAGTCAATTTCAAAATGCACGGTGGATTTCAGCACCGGAAGCAATGTAGCGAATATATGGATTTCATTTATTTGAAAATGGCCCTTCGGTAATTACTTTGCAGTTGCACCTACCAGATAAACAAACAGTCATCTTTAAAGACCGTGACAATCTGAAAAACATTGTAAACAATGAGTTTTTGCAACGGACTATGTTAACTGAGTACTTTCGAATGAACGCCATTGATCCTAAAGCAAGATCTATCTTGTACAAAGAGTTTCCACAATATTATGTTTGGGATCCTCGCTCACGTTCTTGGAAACCAAGGAAACAAAAATTTGTTATTGGTAGAATAGTTTCTGCTTCACCTAATGAAGGTGAACGCTATTATTTACGCCTTTTGTTGAACCACATTAAAGGATCCACATGGTTTGATGATTACTATAAGGTTGATGGTACTATAGTTAAGTCCTTTCATCAAGCTGTTATAATACATGGATTACTAAATGATGACAAAAATTGTAACCGATGTATGGTTGAGGCTGTAATTTATCGAATGACTCGTTCTTTACGCCAACTATTTGCTACTATATTGTTATTTTGTGCTCCTAATGATCCTTTAAATCTTTGGATAACATATAAAGAATTTATGATGGAAGATTATATTCACGAAGGAATGTCCAATAAATTAGCTGAAGAGTGCACTTTGAAATGTATAAACAATATTCTTGAACTATCAGGACGAAACATTAATGATTACAACTTAGTTTCCCATAAGGTTTGTCAGAATGAACAAGAAAAATTATCTGCTATGATTGCTGAAGAAAATGTTGACTTCGGCCCTGATACAGATGTAGAAGTAATTCGTGATAAATTAAATAATGAACAGAGAAAGGCGTATGATGTAATCTTAGAACGCGTTATTACCAACCAACCTGGTGTTTTTTTATTGATGGACCAGGTGGAACGGGGAAAACATTTTTATACAAAAGCCTTTTAACAACTCTTCGAAAACGAGGCCTTATTTCACTGGCAACAACTTCCTCGGGGGTGGCAGCTTCGCTACTTCCTGGTGGACGGACTTGCCCTTCCCGTTTTAAAATACCTCTTGAATTATTAGAAACCATTCACTGCTCTATAACAAAACAATCGGCCCTAGGTAAACTTATAGTAATGAGTAAACTAATTATTTGGGATGAGGCACCAATTGTTCACCGATTCGCCATTGAAGCTTTACATAAATTTATCCAAGATTTGATGTCAAATGATTTACCGTTTGGCGGAAAAGTTGTCGTTTTTGGTGGTGATTTCAGACAAATGCTACCTGTTATTCCAAAAGGCAATGAACAAGATATTATTCAATCAAGTTTGATTTTCTCACCATTATGGCCTTATTTTACACAAATATATCTCACACAAAATATGCGTGCTCATGATGATCCAAACTTTTCAAAATATTTATTGCTTATTGGTAGTGGTGATATGCCGTTACATTCCTGTGACATGGTCGAGCTGATGCCTGATATGGTTATTCCATTTCAAGACGAAACAACATCTTTACAACACCTTATATTACACGTCTTCCCAAACAATATGTTTTATGAATCAAATGGTTTGGGAATGGTTGGACGAGTTATTTTAACACCACGAAATCAAAATGTAGATTGTATTAATAACATCTTACTTGAAAAATTAGAAGGAGATAAGAAAATATATTACAGTTACGATGAACCACTTGATACTACAGATCACGATATTCATGAAGATTTTTTAAACACATTGACACCTAATGGGATACCACCACATGAACTCATTTTGAAAAAAATTTGCTCGGTCTTATTGCTTAGAAATATAAACCCTTCAGAAGGATTGTGTAATGGCACGAGATTGGTCTGCAAACAATTTAATAGAAACGTTATTGAAGCTAAAATAGCCACTGGTGAATATGTCGGCAAGCATGTCTTATTGCCAAGAATCCCATTCATACCTCTAGAAAGCGACAAAGGAGCTGTCCCATTCAAGAGAACACAATTTCCTATTAGACCATGCTTTGCAATGACAATAAACAAAGCCCAAGGACAAACATTAGATTTTATAGGCTTGTATTTACCAGAACCGGTATTCTCCCATGGACAACTCTATGTAGCCTTATCAAGAGCTCGGACAAGTGCAAATATAAAAGTGTTGATTAAACCATTGAATGAAACACATAAAAAAAAAATATATGCATCGTGTACAAAAAATGTTGTTTACCGAGAGGTTTTACATGCATTACAAGTTGCGTTGTCGTAAATACAAAAAAAAAAAACACTAAATAGATGAATTGTAAAAACAACCCTTTGTTTTCCAGATAGACGCGGCCATTTGTATGGAATCTCGCTTTCTTTACTTTATGTTTTAGCTGGGTATATAGTCTTTGTTTTCAAATTTGATAAGCAAGCCTAATGACATGTCGTTAATTTGTGCTATCTACTGAAGGACTACAAACCGAAAAGAACAGTTCAAGCGGGTTGACATTTCTTCAGGTACAAACAACAAATATGTTCGATTACCTATGCATTTGAAAATACATGTTATATTCATTCTTAGAAAAAACTTTTTCTTGCTCTCGAAGTCTTCGTTTTTTCGTATACTTGTATCACTTGTGGTCGTTTTCTTTTTTTTTTTTAAATACCCATTTTAGACTTGCAAAATTGCGTTTTAATTTATTGTTTGAGTTGTAGGTACTTTGTTTTACCATGTGTTTTTCCGTGCTTTACCTGTGAGTCCCTAAACTGAACGAATATTAAAATTTTATAGGCTCTTCTGAATCCTCAACAAAGAAAAGGTATCAGAAGATTGGTCTTTTGCATGTACACATAAAGAAATACTAAAATCATGCATTTACGGGTACGCTCTCCCAACTGATTTATTTTTTTGTCATATTATTAGACCAATTACATGGAACAAAAAAAATATTGCCTAATATAGCTGCTCTTTTCATTGACTGTAGCAAGGCCGCCTTCTATCCAAATCCAAAATTCGGTATGTTTTGCTTTTGGTTCTCCCCACCGAAAGAGAACCTGAGAAGCAAATACATAAAATCTCTAATCATAGAGATTTTATCTGCTTCTGGCGTAGGACGGTAATATATTACTTCTTAATTTTTTCCTCTATTTTTTTCCACCTATTTCTGCCTATATCATTACTTCAATCGTTTTCGCTTTCGTCAATTTGTAAAGACATGGGACTCAATAGTTTTAGGTTTCAGCAGTTTTTTAAGACATAGGATTGATAATTTATTCTAAATTCTAAAAGTTTAAAAAACAATATGTGCTCACAGTGTATCCTTGCAGTAATTCAAACTTTCGCCAAATCTTTTAACATATATTCCTTCCATACCATAAACTATTTTGTTATAATGCAATATATTTAAATATTGTTAGTGTTGTGTATTTCCTTCATGTGCACTATTAATTCATTTACAACAATCAAAATAGCTTCAAAATTATGAGAAGGACTCTCTTAATTGTCACAACTTGTAGTGAAGTTTTAATACTCCTAAAGGAAGGTTACATTTTATTTAATACCTTGTTTGACTATCATAATTTGTCTTTTTTTTTAAAGAAATCTATTTTGTTTTTTGCTTTTACAAAATTGATGGCATCGACATACATTGCATCACAACTTATCTTTGTACAGGCAATGGATCGGTGTCACACGATTGGGCAAACAAAATGACTCCATGTTTGCAGGCAATGGATCGATGTCATAGCATTGAAGAAACCAAATTTGTCCATGTCTACAGGCTAGATCTGTTGTTTGATTTCCCGAGGTTATTCCTTCATCCCATTTCTCTATTTTATAATATCAAATTTGTTTACACATTAATTCGCATTGTTGTTATTAAGCTGTTATTTCTTATTTTGAAAACTCTTGAAACTAGCCATATTTGATGTGCATGTCTCAAAGAAGGCGTTTAATAATATGAAAAAACAAATTGTACAACATGCATGTAGCGAGAAGACAATTCTTAGTTTAAAAGCCGAATAAAAGAAGGCTGTTATCAATCATGTTATCAAAAAATAGCCACATGTAAGTCTTTTACTTGAATCATCAAATTATTCATGTTTCATGGGCGTGTTGTCGCAGTACGCCAAAATTTATTTTATTTCCTTACTCGGTTTCAAAACTACAAATTAATGTAGAAGTGGTAAGTAAGGGTCGAACCCAAGAGGAACGGTGTTTAATCTAGTTGTTCTTATCAATTAATCTAGAAATGGGGGTTTTGTGAAATTGGATGAAATTCGAAAATAAAATGACAAAATAAAAGAGATGAAAATGAAACAATTGAAGATATATCTAGTTCTCGGGTTCGGTTGTGTCAACATCTTGTGTTTATCTTTCCCATGCAACGTGTTACTATTCCTTCTTCAATTTATCAACTCTCAATTAACCAAGAAGCTCTGATTAACGAATTCTTCCTTAAGTGTATTAAATTAAAGTGAGTTCTTTAACTTAACATCTAGCTATTGGATAATCCTAAACAAGTTCTTAGGATTTAATGCAATGCTAGTGTGAAATGAACAAGAAGAATGAGTTGAATTAGATGATCAATTTCACAAACTTGAATTAATACATCTAAGTTGATTTATTAACAAATATGCACGACATTTGTTTGCTACTGTGGATTGGAATCTAGTGATAATTACGGATCAAAAGTTCCAATCCTAGCACTTAACTTGAACTTAAAGATTAATTGATTCAATTGGCCAAAGTGAATGCAATAATCACATAAATTCAAAACGGGTTTAAAAGCATAACAAATCAACAAATTGAAGTAGAGGAATAGCTAAAACGTTAGCAAAGAGTTAGGAAAGATAACAACATGATAATCGAACACAACGTCCCCCTCGAACTAGATAGAGAAGTCTAACTACTTATATTAGCGGGTATCACCACTGCTATATGATAGATTATACTTCACTATCTCAAGTAATATATACAAAATATAGAAAACAAGTAAATAATGCTAAGAATTAAATAGAGAAGTCTAACTACTCATATATGCGGGTTAAATACTTATAACGGCATAACGCCGTGTATCACCTCTGCAATATATGAGAAATTATCTTTCTCAAACATGAAAAATAAAAGAAGAAAAGAAACTAGAGAAGAAATACTCCGTTAATCATATTCACGGCCGAAGTATCGTCGATTGATTTTTCGAACCTATATTTAGGTTCTTACTTCCGCCGGAATATGAAAAACTAAGAGCTTTCAAGCTCCAACTAAAAACAAATGATGAAGAGAAATTTATTGAGGAGAAAGTTGGAGAGAATCACAAGCTAATTCTCTCTACAAGTTGTGTGATTCAAGCTTGGAAATGCCTCTATTTATAGGCAAAATATTACACCAAAAAATATTAAAAAATCATAAAAGTCTTCCTTCATGAGTCTATTGTGGTGTGCTCAAGTTGTTTTATCTCTAAGAAGTCAAGAAAATACCAAAAACACGTTTTATGGTAGGTGGAAGTCCGCTGGTCAAAATCTGCAATGGCGTCGGGTAGCTTTCGGCGGAATCGCGCGCGACTCGAGTCACCGCCTACTCGAAGTCGTACGCGAGCGGGGCGATCCCTCGGACGCGTCGGCGGATGCGGACATGGCCGAGGGTGACTCGGCAGGTTGCGGCGTGGAGCGAGGCATGGCGAGGGTGTCTCAGACGATTCTTGGCGGTGACTCGAGTCACTCGAGTCACCCGAAAATTGCACACCAAGTCCCTCAACTGTTGAATGGAATTCATTTTGGTCCCTGAACAATTGCATTTTGGTCCTTCAACGTTTTGAAAAGTTCCACTTTGGTCCCTGAACTTTTGAAAAGTTGCACTTTGGTCCCAACAGTTTTGGCTTTGACGCTTTTAGTCCTTTTTCTTCAAACGGCCATAACTTTTACTAGGAAACTCCGATTTGCGATCCGAAAAAAGTTTGGGAATCCGCTTTTGATGTTCTTCAACATTGGCACAAGAAAAATTGTAAAAACAACTTTTCATAAAATTGCATCGGAGGCCCTCCATCTTTGATTTGCTTGCTTTTTGGTCCCCGAGTTTCCTTTTTCATCCGATTTTCATCCATTTTGACTCCTTTTGATTCTTTGTGACCCTAAACACCACAATAAAGGAAAAACACATAAAACGGAACATATAACACTAATAAAACACACAAATATATAAAATAGAAGAGTTATTTAAGTGCTTTTCTAGCACTTATCATTTCATACAAACTTCAACAGCAATATCTAAAGGTTTTTAGATAATCAAATGTGCGAAAATATTTTTCTTTTATCCACTAATTGTAGATATATAGTGTTCCACATTATTCTATTCTCAAGTTTTACACTTTTATTCAAACATATATGTGACACTAACCTACAAAACTTTGTTACTGTACTAATCGCTCTTGAGGTTTTTTTTTTTCCCTTTTTCTTTTGGTTATAGCGAGTATTTAACTATAGTATGAACACTATCAGGTAAAGTGACTAAATGGGTTCTTGCTAGGTGCATATCCACATGTCACCATCATGGTCATTCCCTGCTTGAACTGTTCTTTCCCTGGTTGTTTGCTTAGCAAATACAATATTGTTAACGCCGTTATCATAAACAATATAGTATCTGCCAAGAAAACAACGAGTGAAAGGACAGTTAAGCAGGGAAGGGTATGATGATGGCAGGTGCATATGCATTCCCAGGAGTCCACGCCGGGTTATCGAACCCACCGAGCAAAATATCGCATTATGAATAGAGGAAATTCTACAGATTCCTCATACTGAAAGAAGCGGCCATTTTATTGACTCCCAACAATGTCTGCAACGCCTTTTAGACGAAGATGGGTAACTCCCTTTCCTCTACCCAACACTATGGATTTGCAATTTTTTGTGCATGATTCTCTAGCAACCTGGATTTGTTCTGCCTACGCAGTTGTGGATTTGTTTCTTTTATGTGTTCTGGCACTATTGTAGTTTTTTAAATGATGGTCTACTTTCAGGTTCCTTTAGATTTTAATCCCTATTTGCTGCAATATGCTTCTTAATTTATTCCTATTTGCACGCGTCTTAAAATTCTCGCATTCCTTCATGATGTCTCTATACAATTTGCAAGGGTTTCTTTCGAGGAAAACACAACTCTATAATCCCAATCTATTTTATAAAAATAAATTAATGGTTTTACTTCTCTGTACAGTCATGAATCAATATCCTCCCTCTATTTCTTTTAGATATTCGGTAATGGTGTCGCATAAAATATTTGATATGAAAAAGTGTGTCAAAGTTCAACTCGAGCCTCTTGATACATCTAAATTGTTATTTGGTGTTTCTTTAATCGAAAATTTTGAAGAACATGCATTTTTTCAGTAGATTTAAATGAATGGAATCAGTTACATATGGAAAATGAAAGGCACATTCTCTATGTTTGAATATCTGTGTCCAGTTTTACCATGGTAATGTGGTCTCTACGCATTAGATTCAAATAGCGTTTTAAGCGATACATTCTTCATATGTTTCATTCTCTCAAAATCAAAGAGGTCCACAGTTTCTACACAACTGGTTCCTTTTTCGACAGTTGAGAAAAGCTTAAAAGGAATTTAGATCCAGCACTGTTATTAGGTGTAGACTTTGCAATGGAAAAATACCTACACATGACTTGTCAAAATTCCATTTGCAATTTAGTTGCTATTTGCTTTAACTCTGTTCAATGAAACTCAAATTTAAAAACTTAGCACACAACTTAAATCATCGCCTTATTATCCATACATGTTTTGCTAATGATATTATTCAAGGAACGTGGCGCGCCATATTAGTATCGAATGAGTGCAAGAAAATTGGATTAACTTCTAATCTTATTCATGTAATACTGGGACAAACCAAAATGCACATTTACTTGGCTCGACATTACATGATGATGACGAGAATTATAGAGGTGATCCTTTCGCATGCCCTTTTGTCGTATGTGGTGCTCTAGAGAATTCAATATGCAAATTTTAAATACAATAACAAGAGATTAGACCGTACCTGATTAGGTCAATTTTCATGAACTTTGGAATTTACGTCATGTTCTTGTAGCTCTTTAAAATCTGCACCCCCTTTTTTTGGAGTTTTCTTTTACTGTGGACCATATTTGTTTCCTTTTTTTTTGTTTTAACTGTTTTCTCTTTATTTTAACATTCAGATCCCTACCTGAATACTGATGCCGGAACGATGTCACCTTTTCAGCATGGAAAAGTCTATGTTTTCACGGCGGAAGAGAGGTTCGTAAAAAATATTCTTCAAAAAGCTTAGTTTGTTGAGATTAGAACTTGGTTAAACCAGTTTTGTCACAGGGCTACGATTCGTTAAACTAAATGTACTTGCCGTTACTTGCTTGTAAAGATTGCAGCTAATTCACTCTCTGGTGGCTTGTAATCTTATTTATCAATTTGGTGCTATATCTTGGCGAAAGTGGTGGTTGAGATTTGAATTTTCCTCATACAATAAGTAAATGATGACTTGATTCTCTTTTTGAAGGTGGAACTCAACCTTGGAAACTATGAGCAGTTTATCAGTATAAATTTAACTCGGGGCCTTGAGATATAACCAGAGAAAAAATTACAAAGCAAGTACTTTGGTTTATTTTTACTATCTTAATGGAGAATAATTTATTTCATCTTTGAAGGGGTGGTCTTTAATAAGTTGCCAAATTTTTATTTAATGAAATTGTCTCTCATCTTGTTATGCTTTTAGTCTGTTATTGACAAGGAGAAGGGAAGATTACCTAGGGAGTACTGCTCAAGTTTGGCTTTCATTTGAAGTTTGTTTTTTGTTTGTTTTACCTTCTCTAATGCTACATTATTTCACATGTTGCTTATCCCGTTTAGGTTGTACTTCATATGCCCAATGCCATTCAGGATTGGATTGAACGTGTGCCCCATATACCGGTACATGGCAAATGAGGCCCAACTGGTGTTTCTTTCGTAGAATTGGGTGGCACTATTGCTACGAATGAAGTTTCATATGCGTTAAAAAGTAAGGTGTTTTAACATTAGTCAGTTCTAAAATCATCGTTTTCATCGTTTAGGGGATATTGAATCAATGCCCTTCAATAAAGCTCTGCAACAGTTCTCATAGCAGGTAGTTAACATTGTTTCTATAAATCACAAACCATAATTCATTCACTTAATAAATTCATCAAAGGCTATAGTTGTTTTCTTACAAATTCGGAACATATTTGACATCCTTGGTTCAATAATTATTGAACCAACCCCCAACTGACCTCGAACTCTAGCTTGAACATGCTAAAAAATTGTAAGACATTATGGAAATCGTTTTGTAACTTCAAATTAAAGAAGTCAAACCTTCAAAATAAAATTGCCATGGGTGCGCTGGAATATTTGGTGAAGGAACTATGGATTTTACACACATGTATGCACATTTATTTGCATACTGTGGTAATTGAAGCATATATGATACCCCATACTTTGTTTGGCCTCGGTCAGCCGTCGAATATATGAGCTTAATTTTTAAACATATTGTCTCAGTTGAGAGAATTGAGTAACATATTTTATATTTCTATTCAGTTTCTCACAATAGCAACTGTTCAACTTGCAGAATCCAGATGCCTGTGAAAGTGCTTGGAAGTTATTGCAGGTCTGCACAACTTAGACATAATATTTATGTACCAATTATATAAGCAGCTAGATTTTGTAAATTTCTATAACAAATCTATAATGATCTTTTTGAACCTTCTTACACCTCCTTGGTCGTAGCCATTATAAGTTCTTATGTTACTGCATAGAGAACTTTCTATCCAAGTCAATATTGTTTTAAGTGTTGCTCTCACCTTTTATACAAGTCGTCTTATAATAATGCGGTTCTGATACCAAAATTTCCATTGCACGTAGGTTGAATGGCTATTGAAGCAATTGGTGGTAAATAGAGATGGTGACAAGGCTCCTACGATGATAAATTTTTTGCCCAGTGAATTTACCAGTTTACCTGAGGCGAATCGTTGCAAGGTAAGTTTTTCGTTCACAAACTTTCTTATTCATTCTTATCTTCATGTTCATATCAATTTCCTTTTGTTCAAGATCGAAACTTTTTGTTGTGTTCTTTGATTTTTCAACTCATTATTATGTCGAAGAAGATGAAAGGGGTTGCTTTTTACGCAGCTGTTGATCCCGAATTGAAGCATAAAATTCTCTTGCAAGACTTTAGGCATCTACAAAAGGTACGGGGATTTGTCTTTCTTAGTTGAGGATCTTTAGATTTTTTTATTTAATTATTTTAGTTCTTTGTTCTTGTCTGTTGATTTATGATATTTCGTGAGGTTTCCTTAAAAAAAAATTTCATATAATTTGATGTTTCCTATGATATCTTTATTTGTGATTGATCTTCATTTCTTCCTACTTAAAACCGATCCTGATCTTTTCTTGCAAGATCCTTCATTTATCTTGAAGATTAACGGAATTTAGAAGTGATTTTCACTGTAAAATCCTTTTGTCAATTTTTTTCCAACATCTTTTGTTTTAGGAATGTTGGATGATTTGCATGATTTACTAACTTTTCATTGATATCTGTTCCTCTACTTTGCTAACAAATAAGTTCACTTAAAGGACTCGTTCAACTTTCTGGATGACATGTCATCTGAACTTATCCCTACTTCGAAAATTTAGGAAGTTTCTTGTTTTCTTATTGCTTTGAATTGTGTAATTATTTGTCTCTATCACTTTGGTTGCCAACGTGACTTTTCCATAATATGCCTACCTGTTTACTTTGCATGTTTAACGTTCGCCGTTTGTTTTTTTCCAACCGATACCTATTTCATGTTTCACACAAAACTATATATATGAACTATATTTTTAAATGACCTTTCTTTCTACCGAGACAATTAGATCTCTCTCTACACAGTAAATGAATTTTTAAAGTATATCAAACCCGATTCACAAATTCATCAATTACTCTACAATGAACTTCTGAACGAAAATCCATTAATATTGCCTGGAAAAAAAATACTAGTGCCATTTTTCAAGCACAAACACGTTTGTAACAAAAGCACATACAAATATTAAATTTACAAGTTATTGTGCAGATTAAATTGAATGTGGAGAACCATAATTAAACACGATAGCATTTTGCAGAATTGAATCAGCAGTAACATTTTCTGGATATGGCATGGTTATTACCCAAAAGATAAATCACTGCACCTACTGGCCTCCCTTTTTGTGCATACTAAGCCTTGTTGACTGTACTCAACCAAACCCAACTACCCTGGTACCAATTGAACTGTACATATCAGAAGTTGGTAAGCATAAAGCATGACTGTTGACAGCCTCTGTCAATCATGTGTTTACCAACTGCCAAAAAATCTCAGAAATCCCATACCTAATATCTCAGAAATACTAAAAATACCAGCCAATTGGTAACTTCACATGTGCTGATTTTCCTCACACAAGTTCCAAGATTCTTATACTCCACACGTAAGGGCTGAATCCAATCCCATTCTGGAATTCTTTACATATAGTATAATCAGAATATCATTCCTATAATATAAATTACCAACTACACTTTTCAAAGCATTGAGTATTGCCAATCCCCACCCCCACCCCTACCCCCACCCACCCCTAAAAAAGGAAAAAAAATCAAACTATTGTTTCCCTCTTCTCTACATCTATCTATATATATATGTAGAGAACTTAAACCTCATCTTTATAACCCATTGCCACCAACTTCTCCTTATCCTTAAAGAATAAAAGAATCACTTTAATAAGCTTCTCACATTTGAAGATCATACTCTCATCAAAGAAATACAAAGGTCAGCCTTCATGAGTATTTCTTCCAGAAGAATTCTGTTTTTTCCTTTTACTCACACCTTTACTATGCATCCACTTCATGCTTGCTTTTGCCATTACAGGTTGTCCAAACAATGGGGTCTAAGCTGTTACCAGAGATTGGTGTAAAAATAGAAAACTGGACTGTTAAAATCATTGTAGCAGAAAAGTGTCCACCAAAGCTGAGCCCAAGTTCAGTCAGATATCAACAGCTGGTGTTAATGGATGTCAAGGTAATATATAGATGTATATATGCTTGTGCACTCAATACACTTCAAACAATTTGCTTACTTCTATACAACAAATAGATACATGGACACAGCTTAAAAACAACCTATCAGTGAACAATCAAGCTAACTATTTATGTTTTGAGTATTGTTGAGTGTTTCACAAACCAATTTATTGATTGCTCATTAACAATCCACTTCTCAATCCAAAAACCATCACCTATTTCTGTTTTTTGCCTTATAATATTTAGTTTCATTTACATACTAGCTACTAAATGGTCACTTATTATGAGAACTTATGCTTAGACAAACTGAACACCCAGACATAGATTATTTTTTTTTCCTTACAACTTCTCCTGATCAATCTTTCATGATGTTCGTTTCAAGTTCTTTCCATTTTTTGGATTACTTAGATTACTAATACTAAGTAGTTTATTCCTCCTTTCTATATATAGTTTTATTTCTAAACATACTTGCCTTTAACCATTTTTTACAAAAAAATATATTGTGTTCATGAGATAATTCCATTCTACAATAACCAATAGCATGTACAACTTCTACCAATTAGATACCACTATCAATATTTACATCTGTATACATGTATGTATTCAATTATCTTCCACCTTTCATCATAGGGAAACACTGTTCGTGCAACAGTATATGGACGCTGGGCGTGTCGTCGCAGTACGCCAAAATTTATTTTTATTTCCTTACTCGATTTCAAAACTACAAATTAATATAGATGTGGTAAGCAAAGGTCGAACCCAAGAGGAACGGTGCTTAATCTAGTTGTTCATCAATGCGCCTCCACTAGCAGCATCAACCATGTTTCTGTCTGATTGACATAAGCCTTCATAGAAGTATTGCACTAGGAGGTTTTCACTGATTTGGTGATGCGGGCAGCTTGCAATGAGCTTTTTGAAACTCTCCCAATACTCATAAAGAGTTTCTCCATTGTTTTGGCGTACTCCAGAGATATCTTTCTGATATTTTGCTGTCTTTGAAGTTGGCAAGTACTTTTCCAGGAAAAGTTGCTTCATTTGATTCCATGTTGTGACTGAACCTGGTGGTAAAGTGTATAGCCAATATGTGGCGGCATCTTTTAGTGAAAATGGAAAAGCTCTGAGCTTGATTTGCTCTTAAGTAATGCCTGGGGGTTTCATGGTATCACACACCACATGAAACTCTTTCAAGTGTCGATATGGATCTTCGCCGGATCGTCCATGAAAAGAAGGTAGAAGATGTATCAATCCAGATTTTAGTTCGAAAGTCTTACATTTTTCTACGGTTGGAAAGGTGATACACAAAGGTTGTTGAGTAACTTCGGGAGTTGCCAGTTGTTTGAGAGTTCTTTCGTTATTGTTTTCTGCCATTTCTCGTTCGGTTTGTTTTGCTTGTCTTATTCGTCTTCGAATGGATTTCTCGATTTCTGGATCGAAACTTTCAAGAATTCGATTAGTAGATCGGGTATTATGCATACAAGTGAAGAATTTTTTTTAAAAAAAAATTAATTAATAAAAGCAACAAAATTGGTTAACCGTTCCCCGGTAACGGCGCCAAAAACTTGGGCGTGTTGTCGCAGTACGCCAAAATTTATTTTTATTTCCTTACTCGGTTTCAAAACTACAAATTAATGTAGAAGTGGTAAGTAATGGTCGAACCCAAGAGGAACGGTGATTAATCTAGTTGATTTTATCAATTAATATAAAAAAAATAGGGGTTTTGTGATATTTGAATAAAAATAGAAAATCGAACGTCAAAATAAAATATTGAAATAAAACAATTGTACAAAATATCTAGTTCTTGGGTTCGGTTGTGTCAACAACTTATATTTATCTTTCGCATGCAACGTGTTACTATTCCTTCTTCAATTTATCAACTCTCAATTAACCAAGAAGCTCTGATTAACTAATTCTTCCTTAAGTGTATTAAATTAAAGTGAGTTCTTTAACTTAACATCTAACTATTGGATAACCCTAAACAAATTCTTAGGATTTAATGCAAAGCTAGTGTGAAATGAACGAGAAGAATGAGTTGAATTAGATGAATAATTTCACAAACTCGAATTAATACATCTAAGTTGATTTGTTAATAAATATGCACAATATTCATTTGCTACTTTGGATTGGAATCTAGTGATAATTACGGATCAAAAGCTCCAATCCTAGCAAGTAACTTGAATTTAAAGATTGATTGATTCAATTGGCCAAAGTGAATGCAATAATCAAATAAACTCAAAAACGGGTTTACAAGCATAACAAATCAACAAATTGAAGTAGAGGAATAGATAAAACGTTACTAAAGAGTTAGAAAAGATAACCACATTTTAGTTAAACACAACGTCCCCCTCGAACTAGATAGAAAAGTCTAACTACTCATATTTGCGGGGTTTCATACTTTTTAGCGAGTGTTAGCTTTGTATCACCACCACTATATGATAGATTATACATAAAATATAGAAAACAAGTAAATAAATGCTAAGAAATAAATAGAGAAATAAAAGGGAAAAGAGAAACTTATCGAAGAAATGATCCGCTAATCATATTCACAAATGGTATCGTTGATCAATTTAAACCTTTATTTCTTCCGCCGGAATATGAAAAACTAAGATCTTTCAAGCTAAAACTAAGAATAAATGAAGAAGAGAATTTTATTGAAGAGAAAGTTGGAGAGAACTACTAGCTAATTCTCTTCCACTAAGTTGTGCATTTCCTTCCTTACAAATGCCTCTATTTATAGGCAAAATTTCACAAGAAAACATAATAAAAAATTGTACAACTACTCCATTATGATTCCACTAATTGGTAACCACCAAATCATGATCTTAAATTGCTCCATTAGTTCAAATATTGTATGATGGTATAGGTAAGCATCTTGGATGAATTGTGCAATTGGAATTTCCTTTTTTTGATATTTTAATAGAAAGTTATGAATTTTCTACCAAAACATGGCCCAAGAAATCCTCCATTCACACTACTCTCGGTTCTGCCCATTTTTGATCATGATATGATCCAAATCATTTGAAGAGGTCAACATCAAAGTTGTAGCCCTCTGAGTGTCATTTCCAACAATATAAAGTGTAGGTCAATCCGAATGTTGTAGCAAAGGTTATGGTCAAATTACTGAATCTGGCTGATGAAATTCGAAATAGCTGATTTTTACGCTTTGTCATTTCTCTTCAAATGGCCATAACTTTCACTAGGAAACTCCGATTTGGGATCCAACAAAAATGTGGAAATCCTCTTTTGATATTCTTTGATACTGGCACAAGAAAAATTGTAAAAACAACTTTTCATAAAATTGCATCGGAGGCCCTCCATCTTTGAATTTGCTTGCATTTCGGTCCCAAGTTCCGTTTTCGCTCCATTTTTATCCATTTTGGCTCCTTTTGATTTCTTGTGACTCTAAACACACAATAAAAGGAAAACACATAAAAATAAACATATAATACTAATAAAACACACAAATACGTAAAATAGAAGAGTTATTTAAGTACTTTTCTAGCACTTATCAAACTCCCCCACACTTAGACTGTTGTTCGCCCTCGAACAACAACCATATGACACAAACAACACACTAATTTTACATGAGATTAACAACTTTTAACAATGAAATCCAACTACAGATAATGACTTGCTTAATAATTCTCCCGAACCATGAAAATTTCACTTCTTCTCAAATACACAATGGCTTGTGAGTGTGTGCAATTCAGGTTATCATCTCATCACTAACTGGAACCAAATGAATGCTTACGATGATCTATCCAAATCCTGACCCGAAATAGTCAAATATTTCCTTTCATCTCTCGTGATCCCACTCTTATTTTATAATGATTCCCATGGATTCTAAAAATTACTCTGTTCACCAAAAATCATCAACTATTAGCACCGCAAAGGAAAAAAAGGGCATGGCAGGTGTTTTATCGCAAATATTTCTTCAATTTAAAGAGTGTTTAGATTGAGCACTTCAAACCACTGAGGAAATTTATTTTCTAACTTCACACCTGGGTAGCTATCACATTTCTCGCGATTTTTTTTTTATTTTTTTATTTTTTTAAATTTTTATTTTTTATTTTTATTTTTTGATGAAGAAGAAAAAGAAGAAGAAGAAGAGTTTTGCAATTTTCTTTTCAACTTTTACCCCACATGTAACTTTCACACTAAACTCCTTTCATTGGAGGCAGCCTTCTTCACCCATTCGAGGTGATGGCTTCACACTCTAAGGTAGGTAGCTCTTTCCTGTGGTCCCTCTCATTTATTTCAAATATAAAAGTAAAATTCATTCTCAGTATAGGTCAGTGCTTTTTCCAAACTTTTTAAACTATGTCAATAAAAGACACATTCACAAAAAACAGATACCATGCGATTATAACTCCACCTTACTAACAATCGATGTTTTCCAGGTTACTTTGAGCAGGACGAATGGATAGAAAAAAAAAAGAAAAAGTTAGTTTACTATGGTCTAGAAAATTAGAAAAAAAATCAACATTTTCAACATTCAATTTGTGTTCCAGAGAATGATAGTAAATTACATATAAATGTGCTCAGATAAATTTACCAGCTGTGCTTGGAGAAGAACAGAACACATTTTTTTTTCGAGATCTTGTAGTTTCAGCTAAGTCACACAAATTAAGCTCAATCATATTCAAAAGTTGCTATCTCATGCAAAATCGTCGACACAAATAAAAAAAATCACACGCAGACCACAATATGCCACTCTCCCACACTTAAATTCTACATTGTCCCCAATGTAGAAATATAGAAAGCATGAAAAAGAGAAGAAATACAAACACCCCTGCAATGAGTTGTGCCGATTTGGGGATGGTGGTTGCACAATGTAGCACTTCTGAGGATTACTTCGACAATCCAAGAGCAAGAGACCTGCAATCAACATATTTACAGAACAAGAAAAACAACAGCTGAAAATATTTTGGTTTCTTTTTTTTAATGAAGAAGAAAAATTTATATACAAAGCGACTTTTGGAGTTGACAACCCTCTGAACATCTTGCAGTAGTATTCACATTAAATTAATGATATGATTCCATCAAGTCTGATCCGCATGGAAACTATCTGAATCAGCATACTCTCTACAAAATAGTTTGACAACCAACCTTAATGAAAAGGTCCTCCATATCGCCACATGACACATAGGTATGTTTACCATTCAATAAAGAACAGCGGCCAACAAATGGGAGAACGTTTAGAGTAGAACGCCCAACTCAGACACTTCTCAAACGAATGAGACGTAGTTTTACATCTTCGGATGAGTGCTAATGATCACGCTCAAAAAGTTGCTGCTCAATTGTTAGGCCATCGAGTTTAGTTTCCAACAGATGTTGTCGTTGTTCCAACAAATTATCAAACTCTCTCACACTGATTGCGAGCTGGCTGCTTCTCCTGATAAACTTTTCGGCCCTGCACCTAATCGGTCCATCTTTGAAGAAAACAACATGTCTACATTGTGAATAAGTTTGATTTCGAGTACAATGAGGTCCCTCTAATAGCTTTCCACATTTAAAGCAACTTTTAAGGCGCTTAGCACGTCGTTTGCGAGCAGATCGGGATGATCCTGTCCCAAAAGTTGTAGAAGAGCAACAATACGTAGAGGGATGCCATAGAAAGAAATGAAAATTCAGTGCACTTTGAAGTATCTGCAAAAGACTTGAAAGAAGAAGGTTAATAGAAGAGAATATAGTTCTTTAAGGTCTACTGAAAAAGACCAGTTTAACGCATTTGGGCGGGATACATAAACCAGTATCCAAGGTATTTTTTTTTTTTATTTTTTTATTTTTTTATTTTTTTTATTTTTTTATTTTTTATTACAGAGCGTAACACATATGTGTTTCCAGAGTTAACTTCGTATTCTACCATCTGAGGTTAGCTATTCCACATTCATAACCTTAATTCTAAATCCAATTCATTCGGATCTCTTTTTTTTCGCTTAATTCCTCTGGCCAATTGATGACAGGCACTTCTACATGCATTTGTGGTACATAAGATTCTAATTTCTCCAATAATTCCTCAATTGATGGTGTAATAAAAATCATTTTCAAAGTATTAGGAGAAATCAGCTTTTGATGGGCTAAAAATTCGAGAAATGCCAATAAACCATTGAAATGGTTTTGAATGTTTAAAAGACTAATTGGCTTAGAGTGTAGATTCAACGTGGCCCAAGAAATTATGCAAAAGATCTGTCCCAAAGTTTCAAAACCCCCTGGTAATACGATAAAAGCATCCAAATGCATTATCATCAGTGTTAAGCGTTCAAACAACGATTTAACCTTTACCTCAACGCCGATGGTTCTACCATACACCTGTTTTAGAGGTGGCACAAAGAATACCAATCACTGTGATCCTCGTGCGTGCGCAAATTGAACGGCACACCCTATCACCCACGGTAACCTCCTCCGTATATTATCTTGCCCTTCGATCTCCAATCTTGTTCCAACTCGACTCTGGTGCTAGAAGCGTTGGTTGTCCCAGTTGATTCCACCAAAGAGACTTATGACCCTCAATGTCCTCTTTGAACTCCCAGTTCCGGCAGAAGTAGTAGCCTCCATAGGTTGTCGATTTTGCACACTAAAAACTGACACAAGAACACAAAAACAATTAAAAATAACAATATGTACACGTAGTTGTGATTGTGGCGCACATCTTCCTCTCTGGTTTTACGCCCGAAACGCTTAAACGCCTTCTATGAGTCGGGGATAGGCTTCCCATCCAATTTTCTTATAGGCGGCAAGCAGGTCTTTTAAAGTCGATTCCCAAGATTATATCGTTCGTTCCTTTTTAAATTCACTCCTGCATTGAGAAGTTCGATTTGCACCATTCCACTAGGATGCGTCTCAAGAGTTTGATGGATATCATCCAAAGACTCCTTACTCATGCCATCTTTAATGAAACATATTTTATCTTCTCGATTTGTGGACACAAATCCAATGGAACTATTACCTGATTTGCAGGTCCATCGAGTGCATTTATAAGGCCATCTAGCACATTTATAGCACACATTCATTCTTTTTGCTCTTCGTTTCTTGGCAAAATTACTTTTGCCTAACCCTGGTGCATATTTAGTACTTAAAGCTGGTATTTCACCTCCTAATCGGACCTTTGCTTCAATCAACCAACGGATATCCTCAAGCATTTCCTTTTCCATCAACATTTTTAACCGTCCTACTCTAGAATAGTAAATCTCTTTCAAAGCATTCAAAGGCAATGACAGATAATATTTGTGGATTTTGAAAAATTTGTTATCCATTAAAAATTCAAGTGTTTTGGAGAAGTAGAAGAAAAGAGAGTGCTTAGGTTGCCTCCTAAGTAGCGCCTTTGTTTATAGTCGTTGGCTCGACTATAAAATTTTTTTTTTTTAGTTACGTAACACACGAGAGAAAAATAAATACTTGAAGTAATAAAATTAAAAGCATCAAAATCAATAAGCATAGTATATTATCACACTCTTCCATATTTTCAAGTAAAATAACGAAGGAGAAGAAAAAGTAACAGAAATTGAACTACATAATCAATTAAAATGAGAAAAATACATATATATACAAAAATATCCCACACGTCCATACTATAAAATTAGGAAAAACAAAATAAATAGAAAGAAGAAGAAGACGATGAAGAAGAAAGAAATTACCTAATCACTGCTAGAAAGAAGTACTCACTGAAAATGAAGATTGTGGTTGTGGTTTCGAGTGGAGAATGATCTCTGATTTATAGTCAAAGTGGGCCTTTGTTTCAACCGACAATCGTGCATGCAGAGTGTGTGTCAGAAAGAGTATGTTGGAGTGGGCATCCGAGAAAATGAGTTTGACGATTTGTCATTTATCAATAATTAACACCCCATTATCCAGTAATTCTCGCTAATCAGCGATTTATGGGCCATCATGTCTCTTCCCAAATAATTGAGTCTCGAAATATCGTCATCCTACAGTAATAAAGCAATATCTTCCTTAATACGTTAGATGAAAAGTAAACAAATTAAAAACAAAAAATACAAATATTAAAAGAAAATTGCTTGGGTTGCCTCCCAAGAAGCGCTTTTATTTATGGTCGTTAGCTCGACACAGTTCCCATTTGTCAAGTAGGATTCCTCAAATCCATTGCAGCTCCACTTTGTCTTCGATGGCTTCTCCGAGTGTCTTGATTTCTTAACAATTCTTCTTGAATTCTTCTCCAAATTTTTTGGTCTCATTTCTTTCCATGGCTTCCTTCTTCGAGATGAGGTAATTGTGCTTTGGCTCAATCTTATGTGTTGTGCTGGCTCTGCAGTTCAACTTACACAGTTCTTGCACAAAATGATTAGTTGAATTGATTGCAAAGATAGAACAAGCGTTATTAGGGCGCAATGAACCATCAAAAATATTAAAATTCGCTTTTTCCTCATCAAATTCCATGGATAGTGTACCCTCATAGACATCAATTTTAGTGCGAGAAGTGTAAAGAAATGGACGTCCCAATATGATAGGTGTAGGGTGAGGTGAATGTTCATCAACCATATCAAGCACGTAAAAATCAGCAGGGAAAACTAAACCATTTATTTTGACCAGCACATCTTCTATCACTCCATTCGGGTATGAATTGGTACGATCAGCTAGTTGCACAATTATGTGAGTTTCTTTCGGTTTTCCTAGATTTAGTGAAGCATATAAGGATCTAGGCATGACATTTATGGATGCTCCTAAATCTATGAGTGCTTTGTCAATATGGTGAGTGCCTCTGGTGCAAGGGACAGTGAACATACCCGGGTCTTTGCATTTTGGAGGCAACTTCTTCTGGAATACCGCTGAAATGGTTTCTCCCATTTTGATCATTTCATTTCCCTTCAATTTCCTCTTATTAGTGCAAAGATCTTTTAAAAACTTAGCATGGCGTGGAATTTGTTTGATTGCATCTAACAAGGGAATGTTGATTTCTATCCTCCTAAATGTGTTCAAAATTTTTGTTTCCTTTTCTTCTTTGTTAGTTTTTGCTAATCTACTCGGAAAAGGGGGAGGGATCACTTTAGTAGTGACAGAGGGGTTAGGACATACCTCCTTTTCAAACTTTTCTTCTTTATCTTCATGTGTGGGGAACTTCTTTGTGAGGGTTTTCGATCTCTTTTCCAGTCCTTAAGGTTATGGCACTAACATTCTTTGGATTTTCCTCAGGTTGGGATGGTAACTTCCATCCAGATTGTGCTTCCAGTCGATTGATGGCGGTTGCCAATTGACTCATCTGGTTTTCCAAGTTTTGAATGCTCAATTTGGAATCCTGTTGAAATTTCACAGTGTTAGTTGCTAATGTTTTCACCATATCCTCGAGAGACATACCTGATTGTTGAGGTTTTTATTGAAATTACCCTTGGGGTTGAAAATTTCCATGTTGTTGGAATTGGCCTTGAGGCTTGTTAGGGAAGAATCGTGAGGGCTTGTTGTTTCCATAACTCAGATTGGGGTGGTCTCGCCATCCTGGATTATAGGTGTTTGAGTACGGATTGTATTCTTGTCTTGGGAATGGGAAATTATTTGTTGAATTCACTTGTTCGTTATTATCCACTTGTAGAACAGGACAAGCATCTGTAGGATGTCCTAGATTTGTGCATATGCCACATGCTTTGACTTGCGGATTGTTTCCTACAACAATTTGTTTGAGAAGATGTGTTAGTTCAGAAAGTTGGCTTTCAATATTGGAATTACTTACCTCGTTAACTCTTCGAATGTTCATCTCCCGGTCTGTACTGAATTGTTGAGTGTTTTTAGCCATGTTTGAAATCGTTGTTCGCTTCAAACAGGGTTTTGTTCATCAATGCGCCTCCACTAGCAAAGATCAACCATGTTTCTATCTGATTGATATAAGCCTTCATAGAAGTATTGCACTAGGAGGTTTTCACTGATTTGGTGATGCGGGCAGCTTGCAATGAGCTTTTTGAAACTCTCCCAATACTCATAAAGAGTTTCTCCATTGTTTTGGCGTACTCGAGAGATATCTTTCCGATATTTCTTTGTCTTTGAAGTTGGGAAGTACTTTTCCAGGAAAAGTTGCTTCATTTGATTCCATGTTGTGACTGAACCTGGTGGTAAAGTGTATAACCAATCTGTGGCGGCATCTTTTAGTGAAAATGGAAAAGCTCTGAGCTTGATTTGCTCTTGATGATGCAGGGGTTTCATGCTATCACACACCACATGAAACTCTTTCAAGTGTCGATATGGATCTTCGCCGGATGGTCCATGAAAAGAAGGTAGAAGATGTATCAATCCAGATTTTAGTTCGAAAGTCTTACATTATTCTACAGTTGGAAAGGTGATACACAAAGGTTGTTGAGTAACTTCGGGAGTTGCCAGTTGTTTGA
The DNA here is from genome assembly GCA_018223645.1 of Jasminum sambac. Taxonomy (NCBI): domain Eukaryota; kingdom Viridiplantae; phylum Streptophyta; class Magnoliopsida; order Lamiales; family Oleaceae; genus Jasminum; species Jasminum sambac. Next base: position 23,824,498 of record CP073647.1, read on the forward strand.
GAGTTCTTTCGTTATTGTTTTCTGCCATTTCTCGTTCGGTTTGTTTTGCTTGTCTTATTCGTCTTCGAATGGATTTCTCGATTTCTGGATCGAAACTTTCAAGAAATCGATTAGTAGATCGGGTATTATGCATACAAGTGAAGATTTTTTTTTAAAAAAATTAATTAATAAAAGCAACTAAATTGGTTAACCGTTCCCCGGTAACGGCGCCAAAAACTTGGGCGTGTTGTCGCAGTACGCCAAAATTTATTTTTATTTCCTTACTTGATTTCAAAACTACAAATTAATGTAGAAGTGGTAAGTAATGGTCGAACCCAAGAGGAACGGTGCTTACTCTAATTGATTTTATCAATTAATATAAAAAAATGGGGGTTTTGTGATATTTGAATAAAAATAGAAAATCGAACGTCAAAATAAAAGATTGAAATAAAATAATTGTACAAAATATCTAGTTCTTGGGTTCGGTTGTGTCAACAACTTATATTTATCTTTCCCATGCAACGTGTAACTATTCCTTCTTCAATTTATCAACTCTCAATTAACCAAGAAGCTCTGATTAACGAATTCTTCCTTAAGTGTATTAAATTAAAATGAGTTCTTTAACTTAACATTTAGCTATTGGATAACCCTAAACAAATTCTTAGGATTTAATGCAAAGCTAGTGTGAAATGAACGAGAAGAATGAGTTGAATTAGATGAATAATTTCACAAACTCGAATTAATATATCTAAGTTGATTTGTTAATAAATATGCACGATATTCATTTGCTACTTTGGATTGGAATCTAGTGATAATTACGGATCAAAAGCTCCAATCCTAGCAAGTAACTTGAATTTAAAGATTGATTGATTCAATTGGCCAAAGTGAATGCAATAATCAAATAAACTCAAAAACGGGTTTACAAGCATAACAAATCAACAAATTGAAGTAGAGGAATAGATAAAACGTTACTAAAGAGTTAGAAAAGATAACCACATGTTAGTTAAACACAACGTCCCCCTCAAACTAGATAGAAAAGTCTAACTACTCATATTTGCGGGGTTTCATACTTTTTAGCGAGTGTTCGCTTTGTATCACCACCACTATATGATAGATTATACGCAAAATATAGAAAACAAGTAAATAAATGCTAAGAAATAAATAGAGAAATAAAAGGGAAAAGAGAAACTTATCGAAGAAATGATCCGTTAATCATATTCACAGTCGAAGTATCGTTGATCAATTTAAACCTTTATTTCTTCTGCCGGAATATGAAAAACTAAGATCTTTCAAACTAAAACTAAGAATAAATGAAGAAGAGAATTTTATTGAAGAGAAAGTTGGAGAGAACTACTAGCTAATTCTCTTTCACTAAGTTATGCATTTCCTTCCATACAAATGCCTCTATTTATAGGCAAAATTTCACAAGAAAACATAATAAAAAATTATACAACTACTCCATTATGATTCCACTAATTGGTAACCACTAAATCATGATCTTAAATTGCTCCATTAGTTCAAATATTGTATGATGGTATAGGTAAGTATCTTGGCTGAATTGTGCAATTGGAATTTCCTTTTTTTTGATATTTTAATAGAAAGTTATGAATTTTCTACCAAAACATGGCCCAAGAAATCCTCCATTCACATTACTCTCGGTTTTGCCCATTTTTGATCATGATATGATCCAAATCATTTGAAGAGGTCAACATCAAAGTTGTAGCCCTCTGAGTGTCATTTCCAACAATATAAAGTGCAGGTCAATCCGAATGTTGTAGCAAAGGTTATGGTCAAATTACTGAACTGCGGCAGTAAATTCGAGCTGCTGAGTTTTTACGTTTTGTCCTTTCTCTTCAAATGGCCATAACTTTCACTAGGAAACTCCGATTTGGGATCCAACAAAAATGTGGAAATCCTCTTTTGATATTCTTTGATATTGGCACAAGAAAAATTGTAAAAACAACTTTTCATAAAATTGCATCGGAGACCCTCCATCTTTGAATTTGCTTGCATTTCGGTCCCAAGTTTTGTTTTCGCTCCATTTTTATCCATTTTGGCTCCTTTTGATTTCTTGTGACTCTAAACACACAATAAAAGGAAAACACATAAAAATAAACATATAATACTAATAAAAGACACAAATACGTAAAATAGAAGAGTTATTTAAGTGCTTTTCTAGCACTTATCGACGGCCATATTGGACCATTGGCTAGTACACCGAAACTCGGTCACACTTACCTCCTATCCAATGCCCATGTTAGAGAAGCACCGCCTTCACATCGCCTGTTCATGGGTGAATTACAATGGTCAATCACAGGTGGATGCAACATTGTTGAAGTCGATGAGGCTCACTATGATCTGGTCTTTACTAGAATTAAGATCACTCCATTTGAAGAATTAGGCCCGCTGGAGAATACGAATGTTCCAACAAGTAAGGCAGCTGTGAATTTTTTTTTTTTTGTTTTTTTTTTACCATACAACACATTTCATTACCTCAAAATTCTCAAATACATTGTTTGCAACCATTAAATTCCTTTTACATTTTATTCAGCTACTATTGGAATGGTGATTGCTGCAAAATCACTGAGACTCGGACCATCGAAAACAGGGCAATAATATATGATTCGCGACATTGTCCTAATTGACAAAAGGTAGAAGATTTAAATATCAGCTGCTATTATTTTGTATTTTATCTTACATTTCTTTAAATTCTATTAAAGGTATAAATATATGATATGTTTCTCCATTTACATTGCAAATCTTTGAGCCGATCAATCTCAGACTTTACTCGCGTATTGCTGAAAATGAAGGTCTTGAAATTGCCAATGCTGTTGAGCAAATGCCAATCATAATTGCTAAGCATGTCTTTGTCACAACCTTTGAAGGTAGAATAATCTATAGAAACAAGAGTTTACTATTTATGGATACATCACACACTCATTTTGACATGTTCTATTTCGCTTCAGGCATTGGACTGTCAACCACTCATGATACATGTATGTATATTGATACATGTATCTATATTGATACACCTTTTGAAGAAATCATCGCATATAAGAAATGGTGTGAAATGACCGTATTCCAACTTCTCTTCGTTCACTTGGAATTGCTACACTTACTGATTAAAACAATGTTGGATAGGATTGAGGAAAACCAGGCTGCCATAACTGAGATGAAAGCACTGCGGAAATACTTGATGCTGAAAAAGATTGAGGCAACTGAAGACAACGTCCCGAGCCCAATCAAAGATACTATTGAAATGGTAAATTTCAGCTAATTTCAAACCACTATCGTCTATATTCTAAATAACATCTTTTCTTATGTACAAATGCAGGCATAAAGGCACATTATTGGGTCAAGGCAATCGCCAAAGTTAAGTCTACAAGTACACCTTACTAGTACATGTCTTGTAGTACTTGCTTCACAGCAGCTAGAGAAACCATTGCTGGACGAAATTTCAGCTGCCGTTATTGCACTGACACTGATGCTACAGCAGTCCCAAGGTTCGCCATCTAATTTCTGTATACGTATATGATCAATGTCGTTCACTTTTTTACAAAACTAAATTAACAACTTCAATCTTCTATTTAAAGGGCCCGGGCCGAAGTCAAATTTAAGATAACAACGACACAATCACAACTTCAATGATTGGACGACCAGCAGAGAAGTTTATGAAAGCAACAGCTTCCAAATTGCTAGGCCTCACACAATCCGTAAGAAACTCTACCTACGCAACTAAATATTACCATTGGTTGACACCTATGTGATACTCACACTACACTTGAAACTTTACAGTCATTACACGCCGTGTCACACATTTAACTTCCATTACACCCAAATTTTCCTCATTAAATTACATACAAATTCTATACCATTGCTACTACAAACACATAACGAACTGTATGTGGTGTGTTTGTTGTTAATGGTAATATGCCAACAAGATATGTAAACAAAAAAATAATAACTAAAGTACACCTGATAAACTACAGTGCACGTGCAATTCTTAGCGTACTCATACTTTAATTTCCACCTTTAGTTGCCTTATTATATCACTTGGTTTGCCTTATAAATTTTTCAGTTTCGTTTTTCAATTTGGGGAGCACTTAGTAAGTCCTTTTTGTTTGCATATCTAATCACTAACATTAGATGGCTGTGTGTTTCATTTCCCTCCCAAATAAGACCGTAAATCAACTTGACTTTTTAGACATTTCCACCAAAACATACATTCTTGCTTATATTTCTTCATTGCTGTGGATCATTATGTATTACATCACATGAATTTTACATTTGACATACATTCCATGATATACAAAACTTAGTTCTCAAGTTTTTACCCTAGCCAGTAGGTATGTTTCTCTATGCATTCTAGCATGTGTAATAGTACTTTAAGCTGCTTAAGTTAAATGCTGTTTGATTTCTAGCCTAATTAGCTCAATATAGCCACAACTGTGGCACTTCAGAAATCATCTTAACATTCCAACTTATTGCACTATAGGCCATGAACTTTGAAGACAACATTCGTCTCACTATTAATGAGGACCATCTTTTCTACATCAAAACTGTTTCAGCTCAACCATGGTTAGGAGAACATGGCCGGACAGTTCATGCTCACCCAATGAAAAAATTTGAAGTTGTTGCACTGGATGATTATGATCCGCAGAAACACTACAAAATCCCAATTGAGACAATTGGTGATCAAGTTAATACACCAAGTGCTTCCACCCCAAAAAAAGCCATCTTTCAAGATGATGTTGGAGCAAGCAAGAAGAAGCTTCTTTCGAAGATGGATTAGCAGATCCCCAACAAGTATTTTGTCTAACTAAAATCTTTTGTAATAGATGGAATAGACACCGTTTACTAACCAATATGGTTAAAGCAAACGTTTTGCGATATGTATGTTCAATTCTGTCAACTTGCTGTTCAAAGGGTTACTACCCAAACTAGGTGAAGAATATACGCAGCATGTATATTTTGTGACTGTGTTTCAGCTAAAAACACCCTGCTACTGAAAAGGCAGATTTATGTATGCATGTATGTATTGTCTCTAGGTTTCATGTAAATACAACTTCGTACTCAATTCTCATGAAATTAATCCCTCAGTTTGCAAGAAACTAACTCAATCTTTTACCTTATCTCCCACCATGCTAATATTGTTACAAATCATTAGTTCAATCAACAAAAAAACACAATTTCTTTATATAGTACATCACAATTTGACATACGAATCTTACTCATTACCAAATTGATACCGCTTCTACATATAAACATTTATCAAACACCGCTGTTAGAACAACGCCACGTATATACTTTGTACGCTAGCTTATACGAAATTACTCTAACGTGCAACGCACTTTCCCTCAACCTTAGTTTTTCAAAATATTCCACTAATTTATAAAATTATTCATATCTTCCCGGTATGATAAAGCGGTATATACTACTATTAAAAATGTCTGACAAGCGCTTCAAAAAAAAAAAAAAAATGTCTGACAAGTTGTGTTGAAACACACGCTCACTTTGCGACACTAACCGGACCCCAAACAATTCCATAAACCTTTTGCCACTGCCATGATGTGTAAACTAGTTCGATTTCCCCTTCTCCTTGAGGTTCTCCGAGCCCTAGATGGACGGCGGCAACTTTAGCACAAATGGCTTGGAGCAGACACTGCAGGATGGAAAGCTTTACCGTCATGTCAATGCTCTAATAGTCGCGCATCTCCGTGACAATAATCTCAATCAGGTACTGTTTCTTGCATTCTATTTGTATAATTTCCAATTCTTATTTCTTGCATGATTCTATGTACTTAGTTAGCTTACTGAGAGTACCTTTTGGCAAGCTCTTCTCCGAATTGTTGCGGTCACAACTCGTGATATTTCGTTTTGTTAAGTGGCATCTTTCTGAATTACGATTCAGTAGTCACATATTTAACTTTTTAGATTAAGGTTTCCTAGAAACACTGAAAGCGTTGATGGGAAATTGGGCATACTCTTATTTGATCATCAATGCAATTATTATGTTCGTAGTTAGAGGGAGTAGTGCTATCTGTTTTGAATGGAGAAGCATTTTGTTCCATTGTCATCTCTTTCATTGAAAATGTGGAGGCGCCTATTTGCATATGTACAAAAAATACTTCTCCTTCGTTTTCCATGGCTAAGTGGCGTTTGAGTGGAGGAGATGCATATATAATGAAAACATGTAATATAGTAAGAATAGCACCGTGGAATCAGGTTGGAATCGAGATCGCTTCAAAGGAAAGCAGAAATTGTTAAACCCGCGGTTGGTAGCAGATTCTGGTTTGTGTTTGGAAATAAACATTTATTACCACAAATTCGAATTTTGGGGGCAACAATTATATGCTGCCAAGATGGAGAGTGAGAGCATCATGAAGATGTAGTCCTTTAATCCACTGACAAACAATGAAGTCCCCTGTTCGTAGTTAGAAGTAACTACCCGTTTTGATTATCCTAAGTTAATTTTCCCTCAGCAAAACTTGAAATATTGCTGCAATTTGTCCCACAAAGTACTGCTAGAAGTGGAAACGGAGCTGAGCTGGAGGAGGATGTGTCTAAATTGTTTTTAAGCATCTCAATCACTTACTCCCGTTCCGTTGCCAACTTGTTGGCGTCATAAGACGCCAAGACCCCCATTTTTGGGGGGGCGGGGGGGAAGATAGGGGCCGGGTGAGGCCCCCCACCATTAGGGGGCAGTTATGTATTATTCATCTCATTTAGTATAGATTCCAAAAAAAAAAAAAAAAAAAAATTGGGCGGTGACGTGGGCGCCACATCACCCTTGTTGACAACTTATGTTTCCAACAAGTTGGTAGGTGATCATTCACCCTCAATCACTTATGCTCATAATTAAGCAGTACAAAATTTAATTTAAGAATTCAAATGCACTTTGATTTTGTATCTAAGACCTACAGGAAACAATATTTTGCAATTAGCACATGTAGAACCGTAGAAGGAATTCTACATAATTGTTATTTGACCTGCGATGATCTATAGTACTTATTGTTGGGCTTTTGATGTACAGAATGTCCGACAGATGATTTTAGCGTGAAAGGGGATGCTAAGATGGGTGTGGATAGACTAAAATGGACTAAAAAATGGGAGGCACAAGGCGAGGGGATGGTGGCTTAAGTGGCCGATAATTAAAGGATTTCATTTAGATCCAATTAAATTTATGTGTTTCCACTTTTCAATAACTCAATGATTTATAAAGTTTCTACTGATAGAGGGATTTTAGGGGATTTAGATGGGTTTCAAGTTTGAAAAACACATAACAACCCTTTTGAAATTTCACAATTTTTGTTAGGCTGTCATGAATTATCCGTAATGTTTGGGTTCTTTCAATTTTTAAGGAAACTATAAGAATTCATTATCTTTTCAAATCTGATAAAATCTCACTTGAAGGACCTATTTAACTTATTATTTGTGCAGGTATGAGAATAGTTTGCTTGTATTCGAACACAAAGTCATGATTGCTATTCCTTTTGCAAGAAATTGGACATTTTCAGTGACCTGAGTGATTAATTAATAGACACTGAGACATCTTACGGAAAATCCTAAGAGACATGATTCCATCTTATACCGGGAGTAAATTGTCCGTTAGGGAACTGAATTTAACCGTTGTGTCATGTCATTTAGTTCATTACTTGACAGTTTTATTTCCTGAGAACAGTTGCGGCAGCGACCCTTCTACTCAACATTGCATATCCTTCTACTCAACATTGCTGATATGCAGCTGAAATCTGGAAACATTGGTGTCTTGAGGCACTAGGATTCTTGTGTGCCTTTGATTTTTGGAATTTTTACCACATATCCTGTTGCTCGATACCAGTAGGTTTTAGTAAGAAAGAAACTCTAGAATATGCATCCATATGATATTCCTCAACTTTGGTTCCAGAAAGTAAGAGTAAGTGCTAGTTTGATGAAGTGATTATTTTTAAACAGCGTTTGGTAAAAAAAAAAAAATGAGGATCAGTTATATCAACTGTCTTGCATAGTGACAGCCCAGTATCAATTGCTTCTAGTTCTACCAGAGTGATGGAGCATTCATTATAAAATTCAGAGAATCCCGATGTTGTTATACGCGTGCATTGTTCCTCAGTACACTTCCCCCTGCTGCCTTTTTGTCACCTTTCGCTGCTTCATATGTATTTAATTTATGCTAGCCTTTTTCAGTCTTTACTCGTCCAGGAAACAGTCACCACGACTTTGTTAGTGCATGGTTAATATGGAGATTTGATCAAACAGGAATGTGGCTCTTTTAGTTCTTCTATTGGAGCTGATTTGTCTACCATGATAGTTGGAAAAATTTCTTGCAACCTAAATAAACCAGAGAATAGTTAAAGGTAACAATTTATCTATTTCCTTTTTTGGCTCTTAGTTTGTAAACTGAAGGGAAGGAAAAGGTTATCAAAGATGTGGGCCACAAGCATTCTTGCAGTTTTTTGGGCAGTTTGGTTAGAGAGGAACAAAAGAATCTTTGAAGATAAAGAAGCACCAGCAGAGAAGTTGTGGGAGAAAGTCAGATTTTGGGTGGCAACTTGGGTTTATAAAACCAAAGATTATGAGGCCCTTTCTTGCCTTGATCTTAGCAGAGAATGGAGAAACTTTCTGTAATTAGATCAGATCAGTTTGTAATAGGCAAATAAGAAATTTTTGCTTTTTGGTTCCTGACTTCGATCCCATGTAATTTTTATCATTAATATAATACAAAGTGTGTTTCATTTTCAAAAAAATGTATTTCCTTTTTTCTATTCCTTCATAGTAGCAGCCAATGTATAAATAGCTGCTTAGGGTGATGATATTCCTTCAAAATAAACCCAGCTTTTTTAACAAAGCAAGCCCATATCTCTAGCAATTTCCCCAAGCAGAAAGATGTGATCTGATGGTTTCAATATCTTCACAACAGTGGCAATTAGAAGCCACAAAATCTGGCATCTGTTCTGCATCACTTCATTTGCTAGCATTCAGTTCTACCACAACCTCCACCCACAGATGGATATTTTGGAAGGTAGGTCGCAATGCTAAATGTGCTTGAAGCAGAGCTCACTGTTTTGCGCATCTCCAATCAGTTTCAGACAGCTTTTAGTACTGAATTTACTAGAATTATTTGAAGCCCAGTGTATTCCATCTTGCTGCTAGGTGAGGTGAATTTGGAGAGAGTCGAATTCAAAGTTATGAAAGAATAGAAAAGGAATCGCTCTACACGAGCTTAACAGATCTCAAATATATATACTAATGTCATAACCCTAACAATACACCATAAGCCGTCATATAATACTAGAAGAACAAAAAAAACCCTACACACTTAACCTAGCATGGGCTGGGGGAGATAGGCCCACGAGAAGCCCACGGCTTTCTTAACACCCCCCATCAAGCTGGAGCATACAAATCAAACATGCCCAGCTTGAAACACAAGGTCAAAAAACTGTCACGAGGGAGAGGCTTGGTGAAGATATCACCCAACTGATCTTCAGACTTCACATATGGAGTAACAATCTGCTTTGACATCATCAAATCACGAATAAGGTGACAGTCAACCTCGATATGCTTGGTGCGCTCGTGAAACACTGGGTTGCTTGCTATAAATATTGCCACTTTATTATCACAATACATCGGCATAGGAGAGGTTATCATAATACCCATCTCAGACAAAAGGGAACGAACCCAAATCATCTGCCATAGCTCGATATTCAGCTTCAGCACTTGATCGAGCCACAACATTTTGCTTCTTACTTCGCCAAGGAACAAGATTACCACCAACTAAAGTACAATACCCAGACGTTGACCGACGATCGGTGGAGTCACCTGCCCAATCAGCATATGAGAATCCACTAATATCGATATGCTGTGAAGGCCGATAAAGAAGTCCCTTTCCAGGAGAACCCTTCAAGTATCGTAAAATCCGAATCACAGCATTCCAATGAGGAACGCGAGGACTGTGCATAAACTTACTAACAATACTAACAGCATAAATAATATCAGGGCGAGTCACCGTTAGATAGATGAGACGGCCAACAAGGCGTCGATATCTACCCGAATTAGGAAACACCTCCCCCTGTTCGGCATCCAGCTTCATTGTAGGATCCATAGGAGTATTTATAGGCTTTGAACCGAGAAGCCCAGTCTCAGTAAGTAGATCCAACACATACTTACGGTGAGAGAGATTAAGGCCATCACCTGAACGAGCAACCTCTATCCCAAGGAAATAACGAAGGAGGCCTAAATATTTCGTATGGAACTGCGCCCCTAAATATTTCTTCAAAGCGGAAATACCGACAACATCACTTCGAAATTATAATATCGTCCACATAGACAATGAGAATAATGGTACCCGTAAGAGGAATGCCGAACAAACAACGAATGATCACATCTTTGAGCAGAAGGCCAAACCGAGAACCACGTAACTAAACCGATCAAACCACGCCGCAGGCGTGTTTCAACCCGTAAATCGCCTTCTTCAGCTTACACACCATATGTTCTTGGCCTGGAACAACAAACCCAGGGGGCTGCTCCATATAAACCTCTTCATGTAACACGCCATGCAAAAAGGCATTTTTGATATCCAATTGATATAGAGGCCACCTCTTACAAACAAAGAATGAGAGCAAGATTCGATGAATTAAGCGAGCAAGCTGGAGAAAAGGTCTCCATATAATCCACCCCATAAGTCTGAGTATACCCTTTGGCAACCAAACGAGCCTTCAAGCGTTCTACAGAGCCATCTGGTAAATACTTAACCGTATATACCCATCGACATCCTACCGTTGTTTTTCCAAAGGGGAGCGAGGTCAAATCCCAAGTCTTATTCTCATGAAGAGCAGATATTTCCTCCGTCATGGCTGATATCCAACCAGGGGAAGCTAGTGCCTAAGTAAGAGAAGATGGGACCGAAACAGAAGATATGGACAATGCAAATGTACGAAAAGCAGGAGCAACACGATGAAATGAAACAAACTGAGATATAGGATGGGTTATTTTGGACCTGGTTCTTCTAGCAATGGGTTCTACATCAACACTCTCAGTTCGAACGACAGGAGCCTCTGTAGAGGATGATGATTGGTTCAAAGGCAATTCACATGCAGTGTCTTTTCTCACAGTGCAACGATGATATTGAGCATAAATGGGCATATCACGCAAAGTAGTAAGCGGAACACGACCTGACACTTCCTTGACAGCATCACAAGAGACAACTGGGACAGGAACGACTGGAGGAGATGGACTAAGAAGCTCCCCCTGACGACAAGATACTAACTTTGAATCAAATTGCTGCCCAGAAGAGGAAAAATAGGATGTAGACTCAAAGAATGTGACATCAGCACTAACATAATACTGGATGGGTAACAGATTATAATAACGGTACCCTTTTTGCGTGCGGGAATAGCCAACGAATACACACTTGACAGACCGAGGGTCCAACTTGTCACGACCAGGGCTGAGAACATGGACAAATGCGACACAACCAAACACTCTAGGTGGAACATGATAGGTTTTTAGCAGTTTGGGGGATTTGGACCGAGAGAAATCGTAGACTCTTTGATAACCTTCAAAGAACACTGGAAGATATTTGGGACAGCATTATTTTCTTCACAGGTTTATGGGCAAGAGCGGCCGGAATGTTTGACATCTTGGAGAATTACTTGTTTCGACTTGACCTTGACAGTTTTTTGGATACTTTTAATGTTTTAGATGTTAGATGTAGATGTTAGGCGCAATACCTAGCTTTTATCACGATCTTTTTGGATGTAGGTTTGGTGGATGGCTTATCCACTTGATATGTAACTTATTACTCTTGTTGGCAATAATATAATTTGTTTCTTATCAAAAAAAAAAAAAATGATAGGTCTTTTGACCAGGGTACAACAACTGGAAAGGCGACTGTTTAGCAAGGACAGAAGATGGCATACGATTAACAAGGTAATTAGCTGTAAGAACAGCGTCAGCCCAATATGGTTTAGGAATTCCCATAGCAAACATCATAGTACGAGTAACATCTAGTAAATGACGCAATTTACGTTCAGCAACCCCATTTTGTTGCGAGGTATATGGGCAAGTGGTTTGATGAATAATCCCTCGATCTTCACAAAAGGATTTGACACACGATTGGGTATATTCTAAGGCATTATCAGACCGAAATATTTTAAGTTTAGTATGGAATTGGGTCTCAATTTCATTGTAGAAATTTGAAAGAATACGAGGTAACTCAGTGCGATCTTTTAACAAATACAGCCACGTCATTCGTGAATAATCATCGACAAATACCACAAAGTAAAGAAAACCAGACAAACTTTTATTTCTTGCAGGACCCCAAATGTCCGTATGGACTACATCAAATGGACACAACGACCGTTTATCAATCCCATTGTGAAACGTACTACGGTGATGTTTTCCCAATTGACACGCTTCACACTCTAAAACAGACATAGGACTCAAATTAGGAATTAACTAACGTAAGTTAACAAGAGATGGATGACCAAGACGACAATGCCACTAAAGTGGCGACACAGATGCACTCAGTGCAGACGCAGACCTAGACTCCTCAACATCCAACACATATAATCCATCGCGCTCATATCCCGAACCAATCATCATCTTCGTCTGGAGGTCCTGAAAAACACAACCAGTAGCGGTGAAAGTTATAGAGCAGTTTAGAGCTTTAGTAAGAGCACTAACAGAAACAAGGTTAAATGAAAGATTTGGTACATAGAGGCCCGATTTCAAATCTAAAGATTGAGTTGGATGGAGGGTTCCACTACCAAGAACTGGACGCGAAGAACCATCAGCTAAACTCATACTAGACTTAGTAGGAACAAAGTTGGAAAGAAGAGAGGAATTACCAGTCATATGGGCACTAGCTCCTGAATCAATGATCCAAGATGAAGAAGGCATTGCCAAATTAGCAGACTTACCAGAACTCACAGCGGTAGCGATGGGCATGCCAGGAAGATGTAGACAATGAATTTAGACGACTCGTAATCGATCCAAAATAACCGGAGTCGAGTTATCAAAGGATGTGGGCGGCGCCACATCAGATGCCTCCAGAGACTGATCAACAACATGATTGGCATAAGCTGGCTTCCCATATTTATCCCAACAAAATGGTTCAGTATGTCCTTCCAAACCACAATGTGTACATTTCCTTTCGTCATTACCGCCTACCATTAGAATTTCCACGACCTCCACGACCATAAGAACCTCGACCACCACTCGATCCTCCTCGTCCACCAATACTAGAAGCAGACAGTAACGCAGATGACTCCTTTGAAGGATAACCAGATTCACCACTCTCTTGACGTCGCCTTTTAAGACGAGAGAAAGCCTGTGCAGCTGTAGGAACTGTTTCACTAGCTAGAAGCTGATCTTTGTACACGCTATATTCGGAATTGAGCCCATGCGAAAGAAGCGCTACCTGAAATTGTTCTCGAGCTTGTCGAGCTTGTCGTTGTTGCTCGAGATCCACTGCAAGCGGTTGATAAAGCAGAAGTTCTTCCCACAGTCCCTTCATAGTGTTGTAATACTCATCAATGGTTCTCTCACCTTGTTTGGTCTTAAACAGGGATTCATACAGATCATAAATACATAAGATATTGTTCTCTTGAGAATACATTTCATTCAGGGATGACCAAACCTGTTTAGCTATTGGTAAAAACTGCACATTAGTAAGAACTTTGGGTTCCATACTGTTCCATAACCATGTTAGAACCATCGAGTTAGAGGATTCCCACTCCTCATATTCTGGATCAGTACCACTTGGAGGATCATCCTTAAGAAATTTGATTTTCCTTTTAGCACGAATGAAGTGCTCAACAGCATAACTCCAAGACAGATAATTATTCCCATTCAGACGAATGTTGGTAATCGGCTTGCCAAGGTCATCATTAACATAATACAAAGGTGGCTTGCTGCCAGACGCAGCGGTTGATGCGGGTTTCACAATCTCATCTCCCATTATGCACCGGATCAAGCCAAACAACAGACAAAAACTGAATTTCAGCTTTTCACACCAAAACAACCAACACAAATATATACTGTAGCAATCAACGTGGCGAGATTATCATGGCGGCGACATCGTAGCCGTGTGTTCTGTGTTACAGAGCTTGATAGAGATACTGCACAAATTGGACAGCAACAAACGTAGATTTGATCGATGTAGACTTGATTTCAACAGCTAACAACACATGCACCAGCAACACTACGAAGCCCACACCGATGGAGACAGCACAAACCCACAACTTCACCAACTTTAATACATTAGAGATGCAACACACTTGACACAAAGGGTTTAAAAACCCCCCAAGAACACTTCAATTATGGGAAAACAAAGGGAAGAAAAGAGGGGAACGAAAGGTGTTTGAAAGAGGAAAAGGAGAGGGATTTGGCTCTGATACCAAGTTGAATTCAAAGTTATGAAAGAATAGAAAAGGAATCGCTCTACACGAGCTTAACAGATCTCATATATATATACTAATGTCATAACCCTAACAATACACCATAAGCCGTCATATAATACTAGAAGAACAAAAAAAACCCTACACACTTAACCTAGCATGGGCCGGGGGAGATAGGCCCACGAGAAGCCCACGGCTTTCTTAAGAGAGAGTTTTATCCACAACATTATTAGGCAGGTCTGTGTGGTTACTGAATGTTCCAACTCTGGTGATCTCTGAACTCCTTCACATAATTCAGAGGCCTTTGGTCAATGATGGATCTACCCTGCAGCTTCTGTGATTCCAGCCAATGGTCATGCCACATACTACATATTACTTCCTCAAATTTTTACCTAACATATTTTTCCACAACCTCTTTAAGCTTGACCATTCTTTTCTAGATTAGGGATGCATCTACTTTCGCAACAGCAGTAGAGACACGTTCTCAAACTGTTGCTTTGTCCAAAAATATTCATGTGATTGTCAGCATCACGGGATGTTACAAAGCATGATCTTCTATTTATTCAAGAACATCCGCCAAATTGTGATGATAATAATTTGCAATTTTGGATTGCCCTAGAACTTTCGTAGTGGCAAGACTCATAATAAGAGCTTGTTTGGTATAGATCTTTTGGAAGATCATCTTGTTTAACTTCATTTTGAACCACCTATTTAATTGACTTGACAAAGTCTTCATATTTCTTAAAACCTTTCTTTACTTTTTGACCATCATCTTAAAATATGCCAATCAAACTTGTGACTTGTTACAATTGGGAAGGTTAATACTTGTGGCTTGTTACAATTGATAAGACCCTTTTTATACATATCGCCACCATATTTTGTTATGTGTAGGAAAGAGGGCGAAACCATCGACCATATGCTCATTCATTGTGAATTTGCTAGAGAAATGTGGAACCGAATCATAGGGATTTTTGAAGTGGTGACTGCTTTACCTTCACGATGGGCAGAGTTAATCCTCTTTAAGTAGTCTTTTGAAGGCAACAGAAAGCAAAAGCCGGGGCTTTGGAAACTAGTAGTGATGGCAGCAGCTTGGTTGATATGGAATGAGAGAAATAAGAGAATTTTTGACGACATGGAATGATCTTTATACGGCGTATGGGACAGGAGTTTATTTTTTTCAGGACTATGGACTCGTGCACCTGGGATATTTTGTGATGTAGAGAACTCTCTGTTTAGACTAGACCCATTTAGCTTATTATATACTGTTAGTGTCAGCAACTCATAGGATTGTTTAGGTTGGTATGCTTATTTTTATTTTTATTTTTTTGGTATCGAGGTTTTGTATTGGTGGATATCTTGCCACGTTTTTTGCAGTATTCTATGTGAATAAAATTTCAGTTTCTTTACAAAAAAATAAAAAATAAAAATCTGCCAATCAAACACTAAATTTCTTATTGTCATTTTGCCAATAAAAAAATGGTGGTTGAATTTTTTGCTTTTATGCAGGCAGCCAGTGCGGTTGCATCTGCTACGATGACACCATTAAATGTTGAAGTACCTCATAACAAGCTCAGTGACTTGGTTGCCAAGGTTTGCACTCTGTGTAGATGCTGATTTTACATTATTTATTATTTGGTCTTTTACCATATAATCTAAGAATTAAGGGGATACAATGAAAGAGAAAAGGCTAAAAACAAAAGAATTTATTTACAGGGTCTTGCACTAGAGAAAGATGAGATGTCGAGAGGCATTCCTTCTGCTACGTCACTTGATTCAAGCATACCTGCAGGATATGGATTAATACCAGCTTCACGTGTTGCTGGCATTGATTTCAGGCAAGTCATTTTTTTCCTCCGTCGAATTTAACATTTTATGATGCCCATATGAGCTTGTTTGGTGGATCGTTAATTTTGACAAAATCTAGTCTTACTACATTTTTTACCACACATTCCTATGATTTCATTAAGCCTGTGATTGTTACCGGCTTTAACCATGCATTTAATTCTACCTGCCTATTTTTATGCACTTGTTTGCTAAAAAGATACCAGAGACAGTGACATATGATCTGAGTGGAGATTTATCAATTTTCTTGAAGAAAATGTTTGATGTGAATGGGCTTTGTTTCGTTTGCAATACGTTTTGATGTGATTAGTCTGAAAATGATTTGATGAACTTCAAATTCTAGTTTAATAAAACAAAATGAATGACATCAACATACCACACGTATAGTTTGAAAACTTTTTTATTCAATTTTACATTAATTACATGAAAAACCAAAATTATGAAATAAATTTAAAAGAAATTTGGTTGAAATACTCTAAGGGCATGGTAGGTTTTGTAATACGAGTCTGCTGAACGCCAGCCATGCGGATTTGGTCCGCAGTGCTAGTTTACATGATGTCTTTTTGGGGCTTCTGCTCCACGTGGATTTCTATTGCTTCCCTGGTGGTTCGAACTCGAGACTTTTCCTTTGCTTCCCTAGTGGTTTGAACTCAAGACTTTCCTTTGAAGACTTGAGTGGTACTTAATTTGAATGCCAGTTCAACAAAACCATTCCTAGAACTTCAAGTAACATGAATGGTGGATTATGGCATTATGTTACATTTAATATTCTTTTCGAGATCTGTTGGTTTATCATTTGGAAATAGAGATATGAATTTTCTTCTCCCTTGACTATTAGCGGAAAGTTTGTTATGCTAAAACAGTTCTAAATGGATTGAATTAGAGCTTGTTTGGTACAACTTTAAAGGCTTGTTCTATACATAATAATTTTTCATTAACTTCCACAAACTTCCACAAACTTTTTCGTTCTTATCATTTTCAACAATTCATACAATTACTTTACATTTTTTAAAAAAATTTCCGAATTTTCAACTACGCATCTAACACGTCATTCGAGTAAATCTATATTATTGTGTATAGAACAAGCCCTAAAAGAAAAAATCATTTTTTGAGTAATCATTTTATACCACTTAGGCCTTGTTCTTTTGAAGGGTTCGCACATTTTCGTGTAAAACGTGTGGTTAGTATTGTATTGGAAAATGTGTGTGTGGTTGAAAATGTGCGTAAGTTGCACGGAAATGCGCGAACTCATGAAAAGAACAAGGCCTTAGTTTTCAACCACACATTCAATACTCAATTTTTTTTTTTTTAAATAAATTATCTATCAAACATACCCTTACTACTTTATGAACAGTGCTGTGCACGACACAAAAGGTTCATCAAAGATTTTTCCGAAGCATGAAACTAGGCATGTTTCTGAACACAAGGTACATATTTGTGGTATAACTTTGGCAAAGAACTCTGCTCACAGATAAGCACTTAAATGAAAATCAGAAAGGGATTAACTTTGAGTGAATTTCATGCGCACAGAATGTTGCCAGATGTGCTAGATTTAGTCCTGATGGAAGGTTTCTTGCCACTGGAAGTGCAGACACATCCATTAAGCTTTTTGAGGTGTTAACATCTACTTATAGAACACATACATTTCTTCTTACTTTCTTCGGCTTACTGATCTCCATTTTACACGTGCAGATATCAAAAATGAAGCAAATGATGGTTTCTGACGCAAGAGATGCCACTGCACGGGCTGTAATACGTACATTTTATGATCATCTACATGTAAAATTATCATTCAAAAGAACTTAACATATTGAAAATTTTTGTTAATTTTTATTTTTTATTTATTTGTTTTTATTGTTTGCCATGTTGAACATACATTTTAGTGCATACATTGTAATATTTTTCTTCAGCACACTTAAAGTTCCATCGTCTTAAGATTCCTTATTTGGCTTTCCGTGACCTCCCTCAATTGAGATTGTTGATTCATTAATGCTTTCGTTCACGGATCTGTGTTTCTGAGTAAAATGCTTTATCTTACAACTGCAGCCGGTAAATGATTTGGATTTCCATCCTCAGAATACAATTCTGATTTCTGGGGCCAAAGACCACACAATAAAGTATGACCGACATTTTTATAGTTTCTCAGATTGTTCCTGTGCTTTATTTCATCATCAAATATTTGTTGTCCTATATTTGCATGAGTTTAGAAGATTTGTTTCCCAGTCACTATTGTTAGATCAGCTCCCATCCCCACCCCCATCCCAACAGACACACATACAAAAAGTAAAATGGAGTCTCTGCATCATAAATCTTAACGTGCAATTGTATTGACTGACAGGTTCTTTGATTTCTCGAAAACAGTTGCAAAGAGAGCATTCAGAGTTATTCAGGTTTCCTTTTGTTCCTTTCATTGCCAAACATGGTTCTAGTTTACAAAAAGTGTAATTCATAGCATTAATTGCTCGTGTATCAGTAAACAAATAATCAGTAGTGGCATTTCAACAGGATACTCATAACGTAAGGTCTGTATCATTTCATTCCTCTGGAGATTTTCTGCTGGCAGGTTATTATATTTCTACTTCACAGTTTGATTTCATAGCATGTTAGGAAGGAAATTTTTATAAATCTTTATCCATTTTTTATCCATTCTTTACAATTTTGAATTTGATCAAATCAATCATATCCACATATCTCATGGGACCTACATGTACTATACAAATCTCCACCATTCAACTCCACTCATTCTCTCCCCTACTTCATATAAAAATCCATAAAAATTCATAAAAATTTCAATCCTAACTGGGGTGAATTGTTCCTACTAACTATATCAGAATCATGCAAAATTTTTACTGAATAGTTATCATTAATTTACTGTGCGATTTAAAAAGTATATTTTCTAGTTGTTCATAAATGTCACCTATGTTCATTGAGGATACAGCATTAAATATTAAGTAGCATGTACAACTTACGCGCTGAAAACTATATTTAAATAATACATATCATCCTGTCTATTAGCTTAAGCTTATACTTTAAGTGGCTCTACATGTTATTGAAGCAAGCAACTGTTTTCTCTTCAAGACTAGCTGCCATGCATTATATAAATTGTGCATGTATTTAACTTTAATGAAATAAGAAATCCCGCCTATACGTGAAGGGGTGATTTGAAGACAATATTTAAATGATATACATGTGACCTCACTGGTGCAAATGATATACGTGTGTTCCTATCTAACATCTTACGCTTTCACACTGGTGTTGGGCTACAATTTTTTTTTTTAATAATGAGGATTTCTTAGTTTTAAGCATTTTGATTTCCAATGCCTTGTTTCCTAATTGTAGAAGCCTCTCTGTGTTGTCCTCACTCATCATAATATGACATGCTCGATAATTTTGATTGAGCAACATAATTCTGGGTAAATTTTATTCTAATTTATAAATATATTGCGCATAGGAGTCCATTGTGACGCCCGAAAACCAAAAATGAGAATCAAATTGCATAAAAATTAAATAAATCCAAAGAACATAATGGATTTCATATGAAAATTGAGGATTCAAGACTAGAAAGTAGTTGCAATAGAAACAAGAAACTTGGAAAAATTGTTTTAATGAAAGAAAATATAAACTGAAAGTTTAGAGCTACCTCCGCTTCCTCTCGAGCTCTTACTTGTTATTCTCGAGCTCTTACTTCTTATTCAAAGTTACTGGAGGAGGAAAAGATAGATGGGTGAGATAAATTTCATTTAGTACATATGAAGTATAATCACATCTAATCTATAGAATAACTTGAACTTTCTTTATAGATTCCTACCAACTTGTAAAGTGAATGAACTTGCTACAAAAGTTAAGTCTAGAAACATGCTTGTAAATATTGCGGATCATATAACTTTTATTTATAGATATTTATTTAAGTACGAAGATTGATCATATGTATACACCTTAATTTGATTGAAATCTTTAGCCCCCATTGAAAACACCTTCTTGACATGCACTTCTGTCCGACTTCCATCATGTAAAAGTGAAAAGTGAATAGGATTTTTTTTTGGGGTGGGGGGGATAGACAGACAGAGGAGTCCTATATTATGAGGACTTCCGACTGAGCGCAAGGGTAAAATAATTTTTTTGGGTATTTTCAAACACTCGATACATTGATAACTTTTATATTTTTAATATAGCCTATTTAGTTTTCAATCAAATATTTAAAAATCATTTTTTTTCAATCCTCTCTATCAAACATACCCTAAATATATCCTTTTGATAAGTTCAAATTTCTTGTTTGTAGTTATCTCATCAATTTTAAATTTTAAATCATTTCATTTATACAAAGTTCCATATATTCTATCTGCAAAATCAAAACATTCTCTAGATTATTTTTTAAATTTGTGTGTCATTGTAGGGAAAAAATCTACAGCATCCAAAACTTTTTGTTTTGCATTTTGGCCTATAAAATATGGAAAAACTGACCTTTGAGTTCCTAAATTATTGTAAGTTAAGTCTTGCTATGCGAATTAAGTTTGATGATTAGTAATGATTGTCTTGAGTTTGTCACAACTATCCATCTGTAAAAATTTTCGTCCTAAAAAATTACTTTAGTTCCCTAGGAATATTTCATAAACATTCTGAAAATGTTTCTAAGATAAGGTCTATATACAGAAGATATTGCTTGAAAGATTTTGAAAGTAGGGATCATAGAGATGGAAATTTTTTTGGAATTAGTTATGATTTGTATTTTATTGTTTTGCTAATTTGAATAATGCATGACTTTCCAGGTTTATATGGGATTCACATGGACCATTTAAGTCCCAACTGAGATAATTTAAACTTTTTTGAGAAAATCCCTCACCTTTGCTATCATACAAATTAATAAACTCAGTAGTAGATTTAGTATTTACATTATTTATTATGAAATCATTTTTGGACTTGATTTCTATTCGATTTTTCCTAATATGCTTTTAGTAACTTAAAAGGCTTTTCATAAATAAATTTATTGCAAATTATAAACAATTTGATTTGAACATTTTTCAATGACTGTAGGATGCTTAGTCTCAAACAAGAATCGTACCTTTCACTTATGTTTCCCGTAATGTGTTGTGTATTTGCATATGCATAAGAACTTGTGTTCGTATAATTTAAGAGAATATTCATAATGAATAAGCATAACCCTTTTACCTTATTCCAAGATTGGACACTCAAACCAAATGTGGTCGACTTTTGATTGGTCTTGTGAAAAGATGTACAAATCTGTTTGAGAGCACAAAGATTCTTTTTCTTTAATTGGTGAAAATCTTGTTTTGTTTTTTATTTTTTATATTTTATATTTTTGTCTTCAGAAAAGAGTCGGTCTAGGAACCAGACTGGCTCGACACCACTTTGTGATGCCCAGAAGGCAAAACTAAGAAACAAATTTGCATAAAAATTTGTCCAAAGAACATATTTTTGCTGCTTTCATATGAAACTTGACGATTCAACATAAAAGAATTAGTTAACCTAAGGGGTTGGTGCAGCGATAAGGGTGTACTTGGGATTTTGTGGTTAGGCACACGGTCACAGGTTCGATACTTCGTGGCATAATAACAATTTCTTGGGCTACTGGAATGTCCCCCGGTCGAAGCATGAGGGCATCGCTGGATTAGTGGAGGTGGTCGGTCCCCTGGTATCCTCGGTTATCAAAAAAGAAAAGGAAAACAAAAAAGTTGCACTGGGAACAAGAAACTTAAAGAGAAAATTGTTTTTAAGGAAAGAAAACATAAGCTAGAAAGTTAATAGCCAGCACACCATATTTCGAGCTCCAACCTGTTTATTTATCCTTACCCGGGGAGTGAAACAACATGAAGTGGTGAGATGAGCTGAAATAACCATATGTGAACACATCTAAAATATGAGATAATTTGAACTTGCAACATGAGACACAAATGATTTTGCATTGCATGGGTAAGAACCTTTGTGCATAGCATTACTATTCTGGTTCCGAAACTTTCTTGTAATCATGACATTGGGGACCATGTATTTTGAATTCATAAATTTATTTAAACATGAAGACGGTTCATGTGCACTTACTTGATTGAAATCTTTAGCTCTTCATTGAATAGTTCCAAGAACCCTACTATTTCGTTTGTATTATGTAAAAGTGACGAAAGAGAAGATGATAAATGAGGAAGGGAAAGATGATTTGAGAGAAATAAAGAGAGGGACACATGGAAATAATTTCCTTTTTGGTGTGGGAAAATTTTGGACGGCGAAGGCCCTGTTAATATTTATACTCGAGTTTGATTTTTCAAGAATTTCTATCTTGTCAGGAATTCTGATGTCACTTTTTCATAAAATAACTCAAATTTTCCTTTCACAGATACCTCTTATCTGGTTAAATCACACCGTCAGATCATATCACTAATATATAAAAAGGTGGATGATCGAAAACTTTTTATTTCCCTATTTTACCCTTAAATATATTTTATAATTTCAAATTCGTCCTTAACTCATTAATTATATATATATATATATATATATATATATATATATATATATATTTCATTTTCCTTTGATTTTACTTATCTTCCTTTTCTATTGTTAACTCTCGCTTTCATATTTTTCTTTAAAAAATAAATCGACGTCATAGTTAAGTGAAAAATATGTAGTATGGATGCCAAATCAAAGTCTCAAAGGGTGATGGGATGGATTTTTTAATGGTTTTTTCTGGATTTTTATGTAAAAGAAAAGAGAGAATGAGCGGAGTTGAATAATGGAGATTTATATAGTACATGCGGGTCTCACTAGTTATGTGGATGTGATTGGTTTGACAAAAAAAAAAGAATGGACAAAAATGGATAAAAAAGTGAAAAAGTTGTAAAATTCATTGGCTATCACCCTTTCAATTTGAAGTTTAACATGAGCTCACTTTAAGAGCTAAATTATGAATGTATAATTTTTTTATAAGCCTAGAAACTATGAGTAAAAGTTAGCTTTTATATTTTGCATTTCATATCAAACACTCAGTCTCTGGTGTGTTGTTAAATTAAGTCCAAATTATATTTTTAATTTATTAATTGAGTCACAAAAATTTATTTTAATCTTTTCATTTTTATATATTAACATCCCTATTTTATTTGGTGTTTTCATCTTTTAATTTGATTGTGTAATATTCTATACAACAAGACTTAAACTGAATCAACAAATTCGCTTAAAGGGTATAGGGATCACTAGAGGTTTTAATGGTAGACAGATGCGAGTTGGAGAAAAAGTAAGATGGAACAAATTTTGAAAATTTGTATGCTTTCTTTAATATTAACTTCTTACAATAGTTGTGAATGTAATACAATCAATTACTTTTTCATATTACAATAGGTTCAAAGAGTAAACATAGTGAATCAATGTATTTAAATGTAATATGTAGCATTGAAAATAAGAATTTTGTTTCCATCTAATCCCTCCTATATTTATTTGTCTTTTTTATGAATAAATTAATATTTATTCGGGGAATAAATTACGAAATATAAATCTACAAAAATTGTAACAAATTGTGGTTTGCTCAAGTGTTTTTTCTTTTGTGATGGTACATTGATCCCAATACTTTATTATTTTACAATATCATGTGCAAAACACGTACTATAATATCACGTGCAAAGCACGTGTTGTAAACTAGTCTAGAAAAATCCATGTATTCTTTTTTTTTTGAAAAAGAAACGAATTTATTAATATAAGATAAAGTTACAACCATGCTATCTCAACACAATTCTCTGAGAAAGCAGTGGTACAAATCCTATCCAAACTAATTACAAAAATTCTTCCATTCTCTGCTAAGCTCCAAGAATGACAATCCTTCAAATTCTCTAGTGTGAAATATCCATGTTGCAACCCAAAACTTAACCTCATCCCACAACCTTTCGACTGGCTCTTCTACTCCTTCAAAGATTCTCCTATTTCTTTCTAGCCAAACAGCCCAGCAGATTGCAAGAATTGATGCTGTCCATATTCTTGAAGTCCTCTTTCCTCCTTCCAATTTACTAGCTAGAAGCATACTACAACATTGAGGCATACACCATTGAATGTCTAGTTCGTGAAGTAATCTGGACCACAGCTTCTGGACCAAGGTACATTCCAGAAATAAGTGAGAGACTGTCTCTATCCATCTAAAGACACTAGATTATTCACGAAGTTTGTCAATCATGGCATGGCAAAAAGTTTCACTATTTAAACAATTTCTTTTTACCCCTAAATTATGGAAAACGTGAAGTTTGGCCCTTTAACGATCACAAGTCAAATTTTGTCCCTGAAATTAAGTTTAATGATTACTAGCTATGGTCTTGGGTGTTACATCCATCTTATGCACTAGTATCTGTCTATCTGAACACTATTTTAATTTGTTTACAGGAACGGACCATTCGATTCCACACTTATATGATGTTAATACATTTCAATGTTACCTATCAGCAAGTTTTCAAGAGATTGGTGTCAGTGGAGCCATAAACCAGGTAGCAAATAAAGCTTTGCTGATGTTTTACACATTATTGTTTGTAGTTTTCCTTAATGTTCTTTGTACAAATCAAATTTTGTTCTGTATCCCTTTCCTCCTTGGAGGTGAGGTATTCGTCAACTGGTGGCATGCATGTGACGGCATCTAAAGATGGTGCTATTCGGTTGTGGGATGGGGTGACTTCAAGTTGTGTCCGTACCATCCTTGGCGCACATGGAACAGCAGAGGCTACAAGTGCGAATTTCACGAAAGATCAAAGGTAGAGGTTATATTATGTCTGGGTGCCTGAACCCTTTATCTCTTCTTCTGAACAAAACCAACAACAACAATAACAAACTTAACCTTAGCTTTTTTTCTGGATAAATAACTGCAAGGCATTATGTGCAATTATATTTATATGTTTCTTGTTCCCAGGGTACTATTAAGGACACACTTGAGAACTTGTGCATTGTATGCATGCACACACCTTGAGAGACCGTGCGTCTGTAATGTTCATACCTCATCTACCTTCTTTGAATTTTCTCATGATGCCTCCATAATTTATTGTTGAGGAAAATTAAATAATTTACATACCAATTAGAGGCCAAAGTTACTTTTCGCTTAGAATTGCAAATTGAAGCTGTCTTTAGAAGAAACTCAGTCTGGTGCTGAGGTCGTTAAATTGGATCACAGTTCTTTGATTCCTTTACTATAAGTGGCATTGTACAATAACATTTTTTTAAAAAAAAATATTTCAAAATAAATGCAATTGCAATATAAACAAGACCAGATGCTAAGTTGAGCAACCAGTCCCCATAAACAAATAGATTTAGGGGGAAAATGAACAGAAATAAGAAAGGTAATAACAATTGAAATAAATTGTACTTGTAGGATGAAAGTGAACAAATTATTTGACGCACACACATTTTATACCAAACTACTCAATAAAGTCAAAGGATGTTGTTTTCTTCTTTTCCATTTAGTTGTGTTACTATTTTTCATTTAGATGTCATTTAGTTCAAGCTTAGTTGTTTCTTCATCTTTTTGACATATTTAGCACAGTTGATTTTTTTCTTTTTCCTCCCCGCTTTCCCTCCCAAACCCAAAAGAAACCTAAATCATAAGCAAAACCATCTGGTTTGCAATTGAAGAAAACTGAACTGAAAGCTTCGGTTTGGTTACCGTTCCTTTAATACCATAACCAGGAATGCTGATGGATTTTTTGTGAATAATTCTAGAAAAAGGTCAATAACGCAAAGACACCAGCTAAGGTCTACTTTGAAGAAGGATTTTAATCATATAACCGTTGAGTCTTAATATTTGGTCAACAAAAGATACGAATGTTGATCACGGTATAATTTTAGTTTTTATTGCATGTGGAGGTTACGTCTAGTTACAAGATTACATGTATCAACTGAATTATAACCCAATTTATAGGCTCTAGCCTTCTGATGAAATCTAGAGATCCAGACTAGAGGCTATTAAATTCGTCCGGTTTCCCATTTTTTCATTGAGTCACCATTCTCAGATGAAATTTGTGTCTCCCGAATTTGTCTAACTGTGTATATAACACTTGCACGAATTTTCTGCTCAATTCAACTCTTCAGTTGCTCTTTAGGTATGTTCTTTCTTGCGGAAAAGATTCTACTGTAAAACTTTGGGAAGTCGGCACAGGTCGATTGGTGAAGCAATATCTTGGAACCACACATACGCAATTGAGGTGCCAGGTATGCTATATCTTGATATAGCACTCACTGTCTTGAGGCATCTTCAGTTGGCATTAGGATCAATGTCGAAGTTTTTTGTTCAGAAAATTGCTGAAGCTTGTATTATTAGTTGCATGTAGATTAATCTTCAATAGAATCTGGATGATATCATAATTGTAAAAAGACCTATTTGAGTTATGTATGTCTGAAAAGGTGAAGTATATGCTTAGGTGCTAACATTAGTTTTCCTAAGTTGAAGCCTACTTAAGCCTAACAGAAGTATCAGATGGTGTGGCCACACGGACAGAAGGAGTCAACTGAAGAGTTTAGCTAATTAGTATTTGTTAAATAGTTTAGAACTAATCTAACACTCACATTTTTGACCTGCAGGCTGTTTTTAGTGCCACTGAAGAATTTGTGCTGTCGATTGATGAACCAAGTAATGAGGTTGGTTTACCTGTGTGTGTATTTTCATTTTGTGGGCATTTATGCAAATTTCCCATATGTCTGTATCTTTCTTGCTACTGCAACATATTAGAGTCAGATTTGCTGTTAGTGCTAAAAGTTGTGTTGGGGCTACTCTACAGATTGTTATTTGGGATGCTCTTACGACGGAGAAAGTGGCCAGGTGGCCTTCAAATCATACTGGTTCACCTCGGTGGCTCGAGCATTCACCCGTAGAGGCAGCATTTGTTACGTGTGGAACAGACCGGTCAGTACGGTTTTGGAAGGAGACAAGTTAGATGCATCGTGAAGGCAACAGTAACTTGTTTGCAAAGTTGGATCAGATTCCGACAGAAAGTTTTCTTCTTTTAAATTTTTTTTTTTTTATTTTTTGTGAGAGGAGAAAGTATTAATGTATTATTATTGAAGAAAAATCTTGTGTTATATTATGAACTATGTAGTGCAAAGTGCTATGAACTATTTGATATCAAAACGCGCTAGTTATTGTACTTCTCCCTAATTCAACATTTGGAGGCAGGAAATTATACGTTTTCTTACTAATTATTGGTTTTGATAACTATTCAATTTTGTTGGACATGCACAATGTCCTACGATTTTAATTTTTTAATACAAAGTACAAATATGTATCATAGCAGTACAAATGCGCATAGATACCTGCTCTATTAAAACACAATGCAGCTAAAGTTGCTCTACTTACGAA
The DNA here is from genome assembly GCA_018223645.1 of Jasminum sambac. NCBI lineage: Eukaryota > Viridiplantae > Streptophyta > Magnoliopsida > Lamiales > Oleaceae > Jasminum > Jasminum sambac. The sequence goes on from CP073647.1 coordinate 23,852,032, forward strand.
AAATTCTCAAAACATGTGATTGATGCACGATTGGTCGGAATCGAACCCGAGACCTTATCCTCTTAACCATGAGGATAAGGCCTCATTGGCCAATGGCATAATGATTTCAATTAAGATACATTAATTCATTTGTTAATGCTTCTTTCGAGAGATTCAGCGAAAATACATGTTTCTTCATGAAGAGGTAGAGGACAAGCGTGAGCCGTCTTACCTACTAGTACCTTCCAAACTTAAAAGAGGTGGGTCTTTTGAAAGCTCAACTTCAGCTGTTTCTTCATGTTAATTCTCCATGACATGGAAAATAAAATAGAAATAATAATAAAACTTTTTCAACGGTGGGTGTGAATTGAAGAAGTAATTAACTGTGTGCACATTGACTATTGGCTAAAAGAAGAGAACTAAAAAATAATCAATGCAAAAGGTGAATAGACAACGCCTAACATATCGTCTAAATGTAGACGGTATGCTAAATACCATATAAGCATTTTTTTTTTTTTGAAATGTTATATCATATTTTGTGAATACACAAAATCCATCGAGATGTTCATTGAACTGAAATACTACCTCCGTCCCATAATTATAGTCCACTATTCCTTTTTAGGCCGCTCCAAAATATAGGTCACCTTCCTTTTAAAAATATTGTTAAAATATTAGTTATCTTATATGTCACCATTTAATGTACATAGTTATTATCAAAATAACTTAATTGAAATAAAACATCCAATAAATGAAGGGGTATAATAGGAAAATAAGTTTAAATTTTACTTTTCCAACACTATTAATTACAATTTTCTTAATCTTTGTAAAATTGAAAGTGGGTTATATTTATGGACCGAGGTAGTATCTAGGAAGATTACATAATCATGAAAATTGTAGTGCCATCATGACAGACTTTAGTGAAGGACTTTTAACCCCATCCTGTTTGATAACTCTCTAGTAAGTGACTTTTTCAACGAAAAAAACCAATTAAGTCCTCACTCGACATTATAATATGCAAGAGAGATAAAATCCCCTTTTGATTATTTATTTTGCATATTTGTGTAGACTTATATTACCAATGCCTAGACTTTCCATTACACATCTCACTATATGGCTTAACCAACATGGCTTGACTGCCATATTGTATTGAAATCAGATATTCGTTCGCATTAATACCAAGCATTATGAGAATAGAGTAGTGTTGCTACTTTTCCTTACCGCAAGTGTAGAGTTAAATTAGTAGCAAATCGGATTTTTTGACTTCAAATATCGTCATCACGAAGATTGTACGTATTATTTTATTATTGAGACTAAATAACCTTAACCGAAACTAAATATAAATGATGATTTTTTTTGCCCCAAATTGAAGACCATTAAAAATAACAAAATATTGTGAGATTTAATTTTTTTTTTTTTTTTTTGAATAGATTGCGAGATTGACTTAAGAAACTAAGAACACTAATTTTGGAAAATGATGAATTAATAGAAATGATGAACATTTTAGGATGATGTAAACCACAGGGGTAGACGTGTGCCCGTATGAACCGCACGTTTATTGACGTAAGTCTAGCGTATTTTTTATTTCTCGATATGAAAAAAAAGATATAATAATCAGACTATTGATGTGCAAACAATTATAGAGAAAAGAAAATCAATATTCAAAACTAAAATCCGAACACCAGTTTGAATTTGTGTTAATTCATAAATCATAATCCAGAGCAATGAAATGAATTCAAAAATTTCATCTAAGCCTTAGGACTACGAAAGTTTGACCCTTACATGATACAAGAAATAAAGCAAAATAAAGAATTAAAGTGGATGATCTTCTCTTGTGCAGTCTCTTCCTAAGTTTAATTTGGCCGATGAATTTCCCTTTGTACCATAAGTTCTATATGTTGAAACTTGAGGCTATTACAAAGAAATAGAAAGCAAAACAATCTTCACTTTTACTGCAACGATCTCCTTGAATCTTCAAACCACAAATCCTTAATCTTCACTTGCAATGCTTTTGTCGATCCTTCGAGTAGAACAGAATGTGAGACTTTTATCGCGTAAACAACGCTGTCCTAAAAGCGATATTTGCGCCATCTCAATATAGAGATGCCTTAGAGCCTTCAAAGCAAATAGCTTTAACGGATTACAAGTACCCCTCAATGGCTACTTGAGGGAATTGGTGCGGTTTCCCTTTAGTTTACTAATAATTTTTAAATTAATAATAATGGATGAAAATTCCATAGTGGTTTCACAATGCAAGACAAATTCGAGGTTAAAGTACGTACACTTTAGTGGCTTTAATTTAATATTGAATAGCTGAAAATCTCATAGTCGTCCCCGTAATGACCGGTTTCCCTTTAGTTTAATTTTTTAATTAATAACAATGAATGAAAATCTTATAGTGGCCTCATAATTTGTGCCTAATATGAGGTTAAAGTACGAATTTGTGGTTCTCGACAATGAACAAGATTATTGATTGTGTTTTTCCGTTAAAAGTTTATGTCATCTCAAAAAACTCCTAGGATGTTGAAAATGAAAGCACAATAAGAAATCAATTATAAATTTTTTAGAACAATTGTTAACTTTTTAATTTAAAACAATGTATATAATCCGAAAAATTATTATTAATATCTAATTAAGAGATTATATTGTTATATTTTTAGTTAATCTATTATATTAATTAACAAGATGATTAGAATGAACTATTAAGATATAAAATCCGAAATATGGATGGTAGCTTTAGAAATCATTTTTAAATTAACAAACTTCATTAAGTTATTGTCAGTTTTCAGAATCATTTATTCTATTAAAAAAAATTAAAATGTTTTAGGATTAATTTGATAATTACAATTCATTTTGTATTGTTGCAACCATTTTGCAAATTGAATTGAAGGATGACTGGTAATCTTAAGGTGTAAGAAGTGGGAAAGAAGATGATTGTTGAGGTACACATGTCTATGCTTTATTGTCGATGAACTGAAATTTTTGAATACTATTCAGTGTTCTGGTGTCAAATCATAAACTAAAAGTAAAAGTCGGCATTCCTGTACTATTGTTGGAAAACATTAATCGTTTAGTGGGTTTATGCAGTGGAACCCGATTAATCATCACAAGACTTGGGAACACGTGGTTGAGGCAAAATTATTTTTGATGCAATGTAGGTCACAAAATATTCATTCCTAGAATGACGTTGACTTCAACAATCCATGATTACCGTTTAAGTTCCAACGGAGCGAGTTACCTTTTATTTGTTTCTTATATGATGACGATCAACAAGAGTCAGTACAATTGCTTCTAATGTTGACATTTATTTGAGGAGGCCAATATTCAGCGATGGACAATTGGATATTGCTGTCTCTAGAGTTATTAATGAGAGCCGCTGATGATTTTGATTTGTGACAATGATAGTAAATTGGAAAATTAAACAATGAATGTAGTGTTTAAAGAAGTATTTCAAAATATAAAATGATTTTTATGATTCATAATATTTATTTAGTTTTGATGCATATCACCACAATGTTAGTCCACGCATTCAAATGCACTTCCATATGATGCTCTTTACCTTATAATTGTTTTAGTTCGATTATCACACAATATTGTTCAGCTATATTTTTATATCTAACGTGAGACGTATCTTAAATATTTTATATTAATTGTCCAACATTATTCTTTTTAATTATTTCAACTGTAATTCATCTAATGCATGTTACTTAAATTATTTTTTTTCATCGGATATGACGTGCTCTTGGAATATTTTCATCCCGTGCAACGCACGGATCAGATACTAGTTAAATTAGTAGCAAATAGGATTTTTTGACTTCAAATATCGTCATCACGAAGATTGTACGTATTATTTTATTATTGAGACTAAATAACCTTAACCGAAACTAAATATAAATGATGATTTTTTTTGCCCCAAATTGAAGACCATTAAAAATAACAAAATATTGTGAGATTTAATTTTTTTTTTTTTTTTGAATAGATTGTGAGATTGACTTAAGAAACTAAGAACACTAATTTTGGAAAATGATGAATTAATAGAAATGATGAACATTTTAGGATGATGTAAACCACAGGGGTAGACGTGTGCTCGTATGAACCGCACGTTTATTGACGTAAGTCTAGCGTATTTTTTATTTCTCGATATGAAAAAAAAGCCATAATAATCAGACTATTGATGTGCAAACAATTATAGAGAAAAGAAAATCAATATTCAAAACTAAAATCCGAACACCAGTTTGAATTTGTGTTAATTCATAAATCATAATCCAGAGCAATGAAATGAATTCAAAAATTTCATCTAAGCCTTAGGACTACGAAAGTTTGACCCTTACATGATACAAGAAATAAAGCAAAATAAAGAATTAAAGTGGATGATCTTCTCTTGTGCAGTCTCTTCCTAAGTTTAATTTGGCCGATGAATTTCCCTTTGTACCATAAGTTCTATATGTTGAAACTTGAGGCTATTACAAAGAAATAGAAAGCAAAACAATCTTCAATTTTACTGCAACGATCTCCTTGAATCTTCAAACCACAAATCCTTAATCTTCACGTGCAACGCTTTTGTCGATCCTTCGAGTAGAACAGAATGCGAGACTTGTATCGCGTAAACAACGCTGTCCTAAAAGCGATATTTGCGCCCTCTCGATATAGAGATGACTTAGAGCCTTTGAAGCAAATAGCTTTAACGGATTACAAGCCTTCCAACCGGTTCTTCTGACGGCATAAAGAAAGAACCGGAAATGGAACGTGAAGAACTTTTAATAATCCAAGTATTGAGTCACTTCTTTCTTGATTCCTTGTTAGATTATTATTTTGAGTGCAAACAACCCATGTATTATAGGTTTTTAGACAACTCAAACGTGGGGTTGTGTCTCTTAAGATGAAAAGATGTGTTTTTACAAGAAGAAACCGCCAACTCTTTTATTTCTTAGGCCAAACTGAAGTCTAATTACGGGTGTAGTATCGGAACTTACACCCATAAGTCATCTTTTGCCGACAAGTGAATAATCCTCCATATAAGTTACTTATAACATTACAAAGTAATAAATTTCTGCCGACAAAGTTAACATTCTGCACAAAATGTCATAATATATAAATCCCATGTTGGCACCAAATATTAGGCAAATAGGAATCACGTGTTGGAGCATATCTGCCATCCTTTTAATTGTTTTTATTTGAACAAATCTCCAACAATCCCCCACTTTGTTCAAATAATCCCATACTTAGAATTTTGATGGTGTCACGCATAATATAATGTATCTTTCGAATTGAACAGTATGTTAGTGTTAACGTTGCAAAGTATTATCGAATTCCCGGGTAGCCTTGGCTTTGAACCCATTAATCCTAGTGATAATACCGGCTTCGTCACACACGTGGACACTGTAGTTCTTATTATCCCATATAGTTTTGCTTTGGCGCGTTAATGGCCTTGCGCCCATCCGGTTCGTGAACTTTTCAGAAAGTAACTCATTTCTTTCCTTGAAGCGGCACCACTTCTAAGTTCATATAGGTGAGATTCTTATGGTACCTTGGTTACAGTTAAAAGTACTTGTAAAAATACTGAATCTTTACCTTCATATTCGTAACCCCAGCACTTAGTGTAATTAGGATAGGATTAAATAAAGGTAAGTGCTGAAAACAACCTACATATTGAATAACTGGTTTCTACCCTTTGAACCAGTGAATTACTCATTTTGTAATAACCGGTAAGGTTGCTGTTATTGGCAGGTTTTATTTTAGGAATCTTAGTCCTATCCTACTTGACATAGACCTTACCAACTCTTTGGTAAGTGGTTTAGTAAATGAGTCTGCCAAATTCTCACTTGACCTAACAAATGTAAGTGAAATTATCCCTTTCTTGATTAAGTTCCTTACATAGTCATGTCTTAGACTCATGTGCCTTGACTTCCTATTATAGACTTCATTGTAGGCCCTAGCTAAAGTGGCTTGGCTATCACATAAGATTGAGATGGAAGCCTCATTCTTTGTGTCAAATGGAATTTCGTAAAGAAGATCCTTAAGCCATTCTGCCTCCTTTCCTGCTTCTGATAAAGCAATGAATTCAGACTCCATAGTCGAGTGTGTAATACAAGTTTGTTTCTTTGACCTCCAAGAAACAGCAGCCCCTCCAAGCGTAAACACACAACCGGAGGTTGATTTATTTTCGTCGGCACTAGATATCCAACTTGCGTCTGTATAGCCTTCTAAAATAGAAGGAAACTTTGAATATTGTAGTCCAAGGTCTTTGGTTTTCTTAAGATATCCAAGAACTCTGTTTATCGCCTTCCAATGTTCGACGCTTGGATTACTTGTAAACCTACTTAGTTTACTTACCGCAAATGCAATATTAGGTCTAGTGCATTGTACCGCGTAGATGAGACTACCAATTGCATTGGCGTATTCAAGCTGAGCGACCGCTCTGCCATTATTTTTTTCAAGTTTAATACTTGAATCAAAGGGGGTGTTCGCCTCCTTTATATTTAGATGTTTGAACTTATCTACTACTTTTTCTATGTAATGAGATTGTGTCAATGCAAAACCCCCACTTGTCTTGATTACTTTTATACCAAGAATGGTATCTACTTCACCAAGATCTTTCATTTTGAAAGTAGAAGAAAGAAACTCCTTTGTTTCTATAATTCCATTCATGTGATTGCTAATGATCAGCATATCATCAACATACAAGTAAACAAACACAACATATTTATCACTGGTTTTCGTATATAAACATTTATCTATGGTGTTATGAACGAAACCATGGGATATAATAGCTTTATCAAACTTGTCATGCCATTTTTTAGGTGCTTGTTTCAATCCGTGTAGAGACTTTATAAGTTTACACACTTTATTCTCATCCCCGGGTAGTACAAAACCTTTTGGTTGTTCCATGTCAACTTCTTCGTCTAAGTCTCCATTCAAGAATGCAGTTTTGACGTCCATTTGATGCACATGCAAATCATAAATAGATGCTAATGCAAACAAGATCCTTATAGAAGTAATTCGAGCGACTGGAGCATATGTATCAAAGTAGTCGATTCCTTCTTTTTGCCTAAAACCTTTTGCAACCAATCTTGCTTTGTAGGTTTGGATGGAGCTATTGGTATTATATTTCCTACGGAACACCCATTTACAATCGATTGGCTTTGATCCTTTGGGCAAGTCAACAATCTCCCAAGTGTTGTTAGAAGTTATAGAATCCGTTTCGTCATTTATGGCGTCTTTCCAAAAGATACTATCTCGAGAAGACATAGCTTCTTTGAAAGTTTTAGGATCGCTTTCAACTTGAAGCACGTAAGGTATTGTTCTAACAACCTCTTCCCTATTTGCTTCAATTAAGCATAGTCTAATGCGTTGAGAATCAAGCTCGTCCGATCCTAATATTTTTTCTTTCCGAACCCTTTTACTCCTTCGAGGTGCATTAGATTCATTAGCACCATTTGATGGCGTTTCTAATGTTTTGCTTGATGTTGGAGCTTCCTCGTGAATATTTATAGAATTTGGTTGAATCTTGCCTATACTTAACATGTTCTCAAAGAACTCCACATCCCGAGATTCAACTATGACGTTAGATTCTAGGTTTAGTAACCTGTATGCCTTACTATTAGTGGCATACCCCACAAAAACACTCTTTATACCTCTTGGACCTAACTTGGTTCATTTAGTGTCGGTGTTCTTGTAATAAGCAAGACACCCCCACACTTTAAAATAGCCAATGTTAGGCTTTCTATGTTTCCATAATTCGTAAGGAGATAATTTCAACTTCCTTGAAGGAATTCGGTTGGTTATCTGACATGCTGTTAGCAAAGCTTCACCCGATAGGTTATATGGTAGCTTGGCATGCAAGATCATGACATTAACCATTTGAACCAATGTTCTATTTTGTCTCTCCGCTAAACCATTTTGCTCGGGAGTCCTTGGTGCACTACATTGGTGAATAACACCAAACTTTTCACAAAACTCATTAAATTCATTGGAAAAGTATTCAACGCCCCGATCACTTCTAATTACTTTGACGTGTTTATTCAAATGATTCTCAACTTCAGTTTTATAGCTTTTAAACGCATTAAGGGCTTCGTCTTTATGTTTCAATAAGTATACATAACAATATCTAGAATGATCATCTATAAAAGTTATAAAGTATTTGTTATCACCTCTAGTTAGCATACCATTTAATTCACAAATGTCAGAATGTATTAAGTCCAAAGGATTAGTTGATCTTTCAACACCATTGAAAGGTTTCTTAATCATTTTTTATTTAACACATAACTCACATTTGTCATGCTGAATATTACTACATGAAATTAAACCAATTTTAATCATTCTTTTCAAAGTAGTATAACCAATATGTCCTAGCCTATCATGCCATAAAGAAATAGAATCGAGCACATAATTCAAATGCATAGTCTTATTATTATCATTATCAATAGTACATAGTTTGGTCATTCCGTCGCACGAATAACCTTTGCCTATAAAGGAACCGTTACGGGATAGTACAAGTTTGCCGAATTCATAAATGACTTTTATTCCCGGTTTTCCCAATAGGTTTCCATTTACAAGGTTTCTATTCATATCTGGTACATGTAGCACATTTAACAAAGTAATTTTCTTCCCAGATGTGAATTTAAGATCCACACTTCCTTTCCCGACCACCTTGGATTGATTTTCATTTCCCATTTGAATATACTCATCATCCACTTCTTGGTAGTTGTCGAACAAGGATTTTTCATAGCATACGTGGATGGTAGCGCAAGTGTCATACCACCATCCTTTCACATTTCCTTTGATAGCGTTGACATAGTTGATAACAGCAATTATGTTTTCGTTATCAATGGAGTTTACCGTGCCTACTTCTTTCCTTTTGCGGTGTCGACAATCACTAGCGAGATGTCCAGGTTTGCCACACACAAAGCATCCTGCCTTAGCCTTTTTCTTTCCATTGGTTTTGTCCTTACTAGAGAATTTTCTCTTTTTTGAATCCTTGTTGGGCTTTTTGGAATGGTCTATAGCGTTAGCCTTTGAGGTGTTCTCATTGTAAGTACCATCACGAGCTCTTGACTTTTCCTCAATTCGAAGGTGTTTCTGTACACCCTCCAAAGAAAATTCCTCCGAACTATGAAGGAGTTTCTTTCTAAAGTTTTTCCAAGATGATAGCAATTTTGCTATTATTGCACCAACTTGGAAAGCCTCGGGAAGATCAATGTTTACAGCTTTCATCTTGTTTACAATGATTTGCAACTCATGTACTTGAGATAAGAGAGATATATTATCCAAGAATTTAAAATCAAAATACTTGGATATAAAGAAATTTTTCGTACCTTCTTCTTTGGAAACATACTTTTCTTCTAGAGCCTCCCAAATTTCTTTAGCCGACGTGACATTGACGTAGAGATCGTACAAGCGATCTGAGAGAGCATTTAGGATATGGCCGCGACATATTAGTTCATCTTCCTTTCGCTTCTTTCTCTCGGCTTTCACTTCATCCGAGTCGGCATCGGTTGGTTCCACCAAAGGTTCTAGTTCTGGATCTATGATGTAGAAGATCTTAAGGGTTGTGAAAAGAAATGTTAACTTGTCCCTCCAACGGGTGTAATTCATCCCATCAAATCGATCAAGTCTCACGAGGTCTTGATTCACCATTTTTATAGTTGTCATTGTGGTTTCACTTCCGGTTGCCATCGAAATATTGCTTTTGAGACTGTTGAAACTTGAGGCTATTACAATGAAATAGAAAGCAAAACAATCTTCAATTTTACTGCAACGATCTCCTTGAATCTTCAAACCACAAATCCTTAATCTTCACGTGCAACGCTTTTGTCGATCCTTCGAGTAGAACAGAATGCGAGACTTGTATCGCGTAAACAACGCTGTCCTAAAAGCGATATTTGCGCCCTCTCGATATAGAGATGACTTAGAGCCTTTGAAGCAAATAGCTTTAACGGATTACAAGCCTTCCAACCGGTTCTTCTGACGGCATAAAGAAAGAACCGGAAATGGAACGTGAAGAACTTTTAATAATCCAAGTATTGAGTCACTTCTTTCTTGATTCCTTGTTAGATTATTATTTTGAGTGCAAACAACCCATGTATTATAGGTTTTTAGACAACTCAAACGTGGGGTTGTGTCTCTTAAGATGAAAAGATGTGTTTTTACAAGAAGAAACCGCCAACTCTTTTATTTCTTAGGCCAAACTAATGTCTAATTACGGGTGTAGTATCGGAACTTACACCCGTAAGTCATCTTTTGCCGACAAGTGAATAATCCTCCATATAAGTTACTTATAACATAACAAAGTAATAAATTTCTACCGACAAAGTTAACATTCTGCACAAAATGTCATAATATATAAATCCCATGTCGGCACCAAATATTAGGCAAATAGGAATCACATGTTGGAGCATATCTACAATCCTTTTAATTGTTTTTATTTGAACAAATCTCCAACACTATATATTAAATAGGTCTACAAATGCACATTTACAACTAAAATTGAAGATAATTAAGTAAACTACATCTAAATAATCAAATTTAAGAATATTGAATAACCTATAAACTCAAGGCACAATTTATTCGTTGACAAACAAAATGTGCTTCAGCACAAGTACAAAAAGTTCATTCTCACAGTTAATATTCTTCCCACCACAGACAACGATTAAGGCCTGTCAAGAAAGGAATTACTGACTACATGATTTGGAGTTCAAGACATATATATATATATATATATATATATATATATATATATATATATATATGCACACGCATTCATTATATACACAACTCTTTAGAATGTCACGAATTTAACAGTGAAATATATACTTTAACAGTGAAAATTTTGTTGTTAAAATGTCATTTGGGTTTGTTTATCGAAAAAGGATCATTGATAGAAGATTCGATGCAAAATTTTTCATCTAGAAGAGTCACTTTTTTATATTGATTATAGTATTACGTGCATCGCACATGTTATACATGCACTAGTGATATCTTAAGTATAACATGAGTTGAGAATCATTTTTGGATGATTGTACAATCGGAGTTTGTAAATTATTTCAATAATAGTATTACATTAATTAAAAATGGAAAACACTATTAAATGCTTTCACATTGAAAGATTAATAAATTTCCTTGGTAATTAAATTTAATAATAGATTAATGAATTTGAAAATTTAGTGACCAGCTTCAAGAACTTACAGTATACATGAATTATTATTGGAGAAAACGAATGTATTAATTAGCATTTGTATATGAAAAATGGTACACTTTCATAGTGAATGTCATAATAATTTTCATAATATTCGGTGGCATATTTAATAACCACTCATCCAAAAGTGATGTGATGGATAAAATTATAAGATTATGCCAAGTGTCTATTATGTTAATAATTATGACATCCATTATGTTGTTGTAACATGGTCGTTTGTATATATAAATATGTTATATGTACCAATATATATATATATATATATATATATATATATATATATATATATAGGAGGAGGTTTTGACTCTTTAATTAAAACGTGAACACAATATATAATGGGTAATTATATTTCCACCACCATTTCTATATATGTCTTGCAGGTTATTGAATGATTTTTAGATGTATGATTGAAAATCGAAGGGAAAGTACTAAAACATACAATCGTGTTAGTTACCAAATTAATGTGATATCAGTGGTACGTACATTGAAAATTTAGAAAAATAATTTTTTGTTTGAATTGTATCAAACAAGCTCTTCATTTTTGTCACAACTCCTACCTTGCGCTGCATTAATTAGTGATTAGCCCGTTGCAACTTTTGAATAATAGGTGCCTCAAGTACCGCTCATGTTTGATAATTATCACTGTATTGACATCTCAAACACAGGTAAACACCTCGACGTTATAATCCACCTAGCATTGTTAGCAATGGTCACATAATACTAATCACCACCACAATGCACGCAATCACATAAACAACCGTGCTATGAGCACAGCCACCACAAAAACACTATACCATCATTGCCGTTTCCCATCAACTGCTATCACTATTATAACCAATCATTGCATAAATTTGTGGTCGCTTGTCCTTATACTAATCCAAGCGGCTCTGGCAAGAGGTTTAGAGAAATAAAAAATCGCCCATTCAAATTTATTTGTCGTTTACTACTATTATTATTATACTCAATATTATCGTTGAAAAATATTATTTTTACTTTCCCTTCTCCAGTTGCCAAATTCGTTGGTTGAAAAGCAAATGGATCCTAATTTTGAATAATGTTGCAAGAACGTTGTGGTTTGGGACGACGCTAGTACAGAACTACCCATCTTGCAACGGTTATTTTGATATTTTGCAACGATTGTATGCATGTTGCAAATCAAGGGGTTGCTGAAAGTGAGGACATTCTGCAATGGTTATATAATAAACCGTTGCAGAATGTAGACATTCTGCAACACTTCAAGTTTATAACCGTTGCTGAAAATATACCTTTGGCAACGATTTTATTGGAACCGTTGCGTATAATTTTTTTTTGAAAGTATGAATTTCACATTTGCAATGCTACCCATATTTTTGAATTATATTACAAGATCAATACCTGCATCAAGACTACTACTATAATTCATTAACTTTATCCACAATCATATTAAAATCAAATCCACAATTCATTATACGATATTACACAGAGCATCAAAATACTACAAAACATCTAATGATCTAAGGCCAACCTAAGTCATATTTTCAAAAAAAAAAATAATAATAAAAAGACTAAGCTAAATCAACAAACTATTATATATCATACATAAAGTATTCAGCCCATAAATTTCGAACCTCGTCGATTTGGTCTTGTGTATATGATTCTTCTCCAAAACTCACTTACAAAAGATTAAATCAAGTAGTGCCATGTTTAGTTCATTAGTTTAAAACAAGTTGATGAAGTATATACTAAAGAATTCTTTATTATAGTTTGATAATTTATGGATATATACCTTGTCCAATGAATGGTTCGCATGATGATCCCTCACAAACTCCAACATATACCGCATCACGTAATATCCACATTCACTACCACCAGGTTGTTTTGGACACTAGTATTGCATATATACTTAAAGTCATTAGTAATGAGATTAAAAATAAATGTGAAGTAATTAACACACTTTTTTTTTGTATTTATATACCATTGGATATTTCCACAGCATACTGGACTCTCGCCTCTGACCTCCTCGCATATAATGGAGTCTGAAAGTCCCTGCAGTATAATGAAACATATAATGATTCAACAGAAATTTATTCTAAAAAGACCTTTATGCACTACTTATTCATAATTACTTACATATCCAACCAACGTTTAGTTGGAGACTTTTATTCGGCTTCTCCAACGGGTCCAAGACGTACACCATGCTTTGTTGAGTACAAATGACAAGTAGAATCCAATGCCGCCTACATTATATATATAAAAGAAATTTAATCACAAATGCTTAAGAGAAAAATAACAAAAGTGACATAAATATGGAGGATGAACAGTCTTACTTCTGAAAATAAGGTGCAAGGATGAATCTACATGATTGTTGTTCATGCATTGCATGAGACATATAATTTACATTTCTGTCTTGATACATATACCCTCCGCGATTCTCTCTGGACACATAAACCTAATCGACGCGACAAGATGACCCTCACACAACTTATGTAGATACCTGAAAATAATTCTACAAAAAGTCACAATTCAAATAAAGATTAAGAAGAATGTTGAGTTTGTGATAAAAAGTCTCACATTGCCCATATTTTCAATATGGTTTGTGATAAAAAGTCTCTCATAAGTAACACTATCAATAAGCATGTGTCGAAAGCAAGACGATGACACTTCGAAACTTTTCTTCTTCTTTGGGTCTTCAACAGTTTTTTCCACCTTCCTTTGTACACCTTCCTGCATTTAGTAAATGAAGAAAGTGAAGTATTATGCATTGCAAAATCAAAAGTAACTCAAATTGATAAAAAGCTTACACGTGTCTAAAAATTTATTACCTCTCCTAAAAGTACTAGATCTTTGGGCCATTGAGTGAAACTTCCTTCAGCCTCCCGAACCAAGTTGTGGTGTGGAAATGATGCCGGAAGAGAGTGGTCTCCTGCATCTAGAAGAACACGATCAACCGTTACCCTCACATGGCCTTCCAATAAATCTTGATGGTGCACCTTAACATTGGTTTCGGATGGCCAAACAGTCCCTTCCGCTACTTGTATAGGCTCGCCATTAACACTTACGGTGATAGTACAACAGATTGGTTTCTATTAAAACATCATGATTGGAGATCAATTTAATTAACTAATTAATGATCTTACTGTTGAATTGAAATCGATAACATTGATTAACTAATAGCCCCAACTTCAAATACCTGGAGTCCATCGAATGGATCTGGATAAACGGAGTAACAACTACTTCGAACTTGTGGATTCACTAGCATCTCAGTCCTGTGAGCACCGGGTATTTGGGACAACCCGTGTTGCTGGAGTATGGTAGCTAGTTTCTTTTCCACTGCAGATTCGATTTGGGACTACATTTGGGCCTATGATAAGTGCTTAAATGCACTTAAAAGATCTCCCAAGTATCGTGGCTTTATCGCCTTTTATTTATATAAAAGTGTTGTTTTATTTCCTTTTGTTGTTTGTGATGTTTAGGATCAAGAAAAGTGAAAAGAAGTGAAAAATGGCTAAAAAGTGCACATATGGTAAAAATTGAGGACGAGTTTTGACCTAGATAAAAGTGGAATTTGGACGTGACTATTTCAGGCAAAGTTGCAGATATTGTTGTCTAGTTTCCACATAATTTTGAATGACCTCAATCGGATATTGGACGAAGAAGTTATGCACACAATACCCAACACTGCCAAGCTGTCCAGTTTTACGTGCACGTGGACTTCTTCTTTGACTAGGGTTGTGAAACCTGCTTGGGCTTGGGTCCTATGCACGAAAATTGATCCTTAAAAAGGGAGAAGAAGGCAGCAAACATAGATTCCATCATAGAGAGAGCTAAGGAGAGATTGAAGAGGAGATCTGAAGAACTAATCCACAAAAGTTGAAGATCTAGATGCCGTATTCAAGACCAATCACCGTGGATCTTCACAGCAGAATGACAGGCTAAATTCATTCATCTAGCTCAAAGGGGATGTCGTAGTTAAAGCTTGTTATTCAATTAATCGTTCAGTAACGTTGTTCTCTACTCTCTATTATTAAATTGGTTTGTTATTCGGATCTGAATTTTAAAGATTTATTGAAGTTTATTTAGATCTGACCAATTTATGTGAATTTCATCAAATCTATCGCTATGATTAGTTTTCAATCCGTAATTGTTGATTTTCTAATTCATGCGTAGCAGCTAACGGTGGCTCATCGTTAGGATTAACAAACCCTAAGTTAAACAATTCGAGTGTGATTGTTGCTTAGTTTAGCCTATTTTCCTGGTGATAAATGCAACCATTGTCTTAAACTTAGAGAGCTTAATCTAGGTTATTCAATTGGTTATGATTAATTGAAGAGCTTCTCTCAGTTAATTGAATTAGGGAAAATTCGGGTAGTCAGAGCCTGTTGATTGCCTAGGGTTATTAATTTAACTAGAGAGTAGGAATGCGTTATCATTAATTGGAAGTGCAAGTGGAGACTCGATTGAACCGATGAGCTGGGTGGTTTACATCTAGTTTTTACTTCAATTGCCAACCACTTCCCCCCAATCATTAGTTAGCACACTTTAACTAGTTTTACACCGTGCTTTTGGGTTCGACCCTCACTTGCCGCTACTATATTTATTTTAAAATCGAGTGAGGAAAATTATATTTATTATTTGTTGGTTACGACAGCCATCAGCCTGCAATTGTCTAATAACTTCTTGTGAAACCATCCCACTCGACCCTTCACTGTTGCTCTTACGTTTTCCAAAAACGTTCGTCAAGGTGGCCCGTTTGCTGCATCCTCTCACCCGACCCGGATGATCCGCCTTGCCAAGGGCTATTGACAACACATTATATTGTCTATCCGGGACAAATGTCCCTAAACTTACCTTGGTAGTTTTGGAGACCTATACAAAAAATAAACGATCAAGAAAATGATGACGACAGATATTAGATGTAAGTACATAAACAAATTTTGATCCTAAGTATATGTTTTCTATACATACATATACATACTTACAATTGTATCAAACACCTCGTTCGTTTGCTCGTCAGGAAAGATGTAGCTTCCACTATCTGTTTTCTTCATTCTCGCTCGAGCCCAATCAAAAACCCGATCATTGGCGCATGAGTTAAGTTCACTACATGAAGATGAAGAAGATAACGGGTCGAAATTTTCCCACTATGCCCTCTCTCCGGTATAGCCGGTAAAACCCAAATGACATGGATACTTATTATGTGATATGCTATCCATTGCCTTTCTACTCACTTCCTAGAACCAAAAGTTTTGCATCATTACTATAGAATTAATGTGAACATTATGAAGCTAATAAGGAAAAATGTCATTACTTATAAACTAATTACAATATTATATATATACATGCCAATCCTCACTCTGATGTTGTTCCTTGAATTTCTCCCATTGTTGTGGCGTAATAAAATCATAGACTTCACACGGAGACTCGTGGTCTTCAGGGTGTCATTTGATGTATTCTCTAACCAAAAATGATTTGAATTGCTTCCATCTCGTCCCCGCATCTATTAAAATAGTTTCTTTAATGTTCGGGTTATCATCTAGATTGAACATGGTCTGAAAGGCATCATATATTTTCAATGTTAAAAATTATCAACATTATTTATAAAATTTGAAAGCGAAATTATGAACTATAAGCATATATATGAGTGCCATTACCTTCAAATCCTCCCAAATCAAGTTCTTGAGACCATCAGGGACTTTGGGCCATTTTGCAAAGGTTATATGAACTTTATTTCGTGCATTAATACCTATTTGAGTGATGAACTTTTGCTTGTAGTCCCCTTGAGGATTTTTTAACTTATCAAAGGTAACCTTCACCACTTCCCCAGGCTTGGGTTTGAAACCTTTGCCAGTAGTTGGCCCTCTCCTTCTTTTCTTGTTCAAGGACTTTGAATCAAAAGAACATGAATGCTCGTCCATGCTACCTTCAAATTATTGTTTATGTACGTACACATTATGAGAATACAAAAGATTATTATGAAAAACAACTGAATGATATGACAACACAAATGAATATATTAATTACATGGCTGGACACGAACACATTAATGATATTAGGAAACTAACAATAAGAATGGAATAAATCTTACACATTGTATAATCACGAGCGATGGTCAATCCACAAGCCTTCCGCATGATCCGAAAGGGCATAATCTGTTTCAGTGATATCGTCCCCTGAAGATGAAGGTTGTATACCGATAGAAAATGGGGGAGTTTCGTCAAAGTGGTTATACTCGTCTTCATCGACCACATCACCAATACCAACAATATTCCTCTTTCCATGAAGGACGATTGAAAACTTACGATCAGCTGGATCAGGAATATAAAATACTTGTGTTGCTTTGGATGCAAGTATAAATAGTTCATCAAGATAACCTTGCCTATCGAAATTCATTAGGGTGAAACCTAAATCATCATTTCTCACACCACGGCGGTTGTCAACCCATTTACGCTGAAACAAAGGAATCTTTAGCACCTTATAATCAAGTTCCCAAATTTCGTAGATGACACCATAATATGACATTGCAGCAACTACTGGTCTAGTAGCTGTAGTAGTGGAAAACTCTCTCGACAGTGCCACCAATGTCACTCCACTATTTTGCATCGTACTCTTATCATCTTGACGTTTTGTGTAAAACGTATATCCGTTAATGTCATATCCTTCGTAAGAGGAAACAACCAAGCCAGGGTCGTACGCCAACCATTTGATCATTTCAGTGATGTTGTTCGGAGTTTGGGACAACTCTTGCATCAATCGTTCGCTAAACCACCTTATAAATGAGCGATTATGCTCTTTAGTCAACCACACTTTACCTTTAGAAGGATACTGCTGCCTCAAAGTAGCCATATGCTCGTCCAAATATGGAACAACCTCAGCAACGTGATCCAAGACAATGAGGTGTGCTTTATTCCTATCTACAGCGGTGGACGCGATCTGTTTGAATCCAATCGTACCTTTACCTCCAAGTCTTCCCTCATGGCGAGATTTGGGAATACCGACCGATTTAACACCATGAAGGTATTCAGTACAAAACTCGATAGCCTCCTCAGCAACATAACCTTCAATGATACTACCTTCAGGTCGATATCTATTTCTCACATGTGCTTTCAAAATACCACTGTATCTCTCAAATGGATACATATACCTCAAGAACACCGGACCACAAAGCTTAATTTCTCTCACCAAATGAACAATCAAGTGCACTTTAAGGTCAAAAAATGATGGTGGAAAATACATTTCAAATTGATATAGAATGGTAACAACGTCGGCTTGCAAATCATCTAATGCTTCTGGATCAATAACTTTACTAAAAATAGCATTGAAGAAAATACATAGCCGTGGAATGACATGTCTAACACATGGTTGCAATATGCCTCGAATTGCAATAGGTAACAAGTGCTGCATCATGATATGACAATCATGAGACTTCTTCCCTACCAATTTCAAATCCTTCATTGAAACAAGTGTTCTGATGTTTGACGAGTATCCAGATGGGACCTTAACAGATTTGAGGCACTTACAAAAACTTCTTTTCTCTTCTTTAGCCAAAGCATAGCTCGCCGGGGGGAGACACTTACGTTTACCCAACTCTTGCGGTGCTAACTCCCCTCGTATCCCCATTTCTATCATATCCTTTCTAACTTTGATACCATCCGTTGTCATGCCAGGAATGTTCAATAATGTTTCAATAACACTGTCGCAAACATTTTTCTCTACATGCATCACATCAAGACAATGCCTTACAGATAAATGCTCCAAATACGGTAGATCCCAAAATATAGATCTTTTCTTCCGAAGACTCTTTGGTGGAGGTTTTGAAGTTTTTCCAAACACAACATTAATGTTTTTAACTTGCTCGTAAACATCCTCTCTTGATAAAGGCATCGGCCTCATTCGACGCTCAGTTTTCCCATTGAACGCTTTCTTCTTTCCTCAATAAGCATGGTTAAGGGGAAGAAACCTCCTATGACCGATAAACACATTTTTTTTACTGGTATGCAACCAAAGGTCATCTGTCTCTTCACAACAAATGGGACATGCTTTAGGTCCTTTGTTTGTATAGTCAGATAAATTACTGTAAGCTGGGAAATCATTTATAGTGCAAAATAACAGAGCACGCATCGTGAAACTACATTGACTCTATGCATCAAACACCCGCACACCTTCATTCCACAACAATTTCAAATCTTCAATAAGTGGCTCTAGGTACACATCTATGTCATTTCCTGGTTGTTTAGGCCCTGAAATTAGCAATGTTAACATGATGTACTTGCGCTTCATATACAACCAAGGAGGAAGGTTGTAATTGACCAAAATAACAGGCCAAGTGCTATGTCGACTACTCATATTATCGTGCGGGTTCATCCCATCTGTGCATAGTCCAAGCCTAAGATTTCTATCTTCATTACCAAATTCAGGAAACTTCCTATTAATATTCCTCCATTGAGGAGAATCAGCTGGGTGTCTCAGTTTTCCATCTTCCTTTCTTTCTTCAGCATGCCACCGCACATTCTTAGCATCTTTCGCATTAGAGAACAAGCGTCTGAATCATGGTATTATAGGAAGATACCACAACACTTTTGTTGGAGTACTTTTTTTGTCATCCCCCCTATCACTGCCGTCCTTTCGCTTATACTGTGATGTTCCACACTTTGGACACACATGCACGTCCATATACTCATTGCGATACAATACACAATCATTTGGACATGCATGTATCATCTGGATTTCCAAGCCCATGGGGCACAATAATTTTTTGCCTCATATGTTGAAATAGGAAGCTTGTTGTTCTCCGGGAGCATATCTCCTAGGAGTTTCAGTAACTTTGTAAAAATTTTATCACTCCACTGCATCCTTGCTTTCAAGTTATAAAGTTTGAACACAACTGTTAACTTTGAGAATTTACTACAACCGGGAAACAAAGGCGTTTGAGAATCGCCGAACAAATTGTCTAATACATGAGGATGTTCTATGAAATCTTCTTATACATCACGCATCATCTCGTCTACCCGATCTTTCTCAACATCATTCTCCTCATTGTCCACAATAATATCATCATAATTGTTTGAAGTATTCTCCTGCCGAAGACCTTCATTGACAACAGTGCTCGTGCTAGGAACCATATTCTCACCATGCCAATACCATCGTGTGTAGCCTTGTTTAAAACCCTGACTAATCAAATGATTCCTCACCATTGTAGAGTTACGAAACCGTTTCACATTGTTACAATCAACGCATGGACAACACATTATTTCTTCACCACTCTCTACCATATGTTCCTTAACCAATTTCATGAACTCGGCAACACCAATCAAATATTCTTTTGTTGTACGTTTGATCCCATACATCCAACTACTACGATCCATATCCAACGACCTAAAAAATATTCATTGTCTATTATCAAGAGTACTTATAAAATTCCATAGTTTAAGGTGAGAGTTTTGCTAAGTTTAACTTAAAATATGGTAAAATAGAGATTAATTTATTTAAATGCAGAACAACTTTCAACTTTAGGGAATTGACATCATGATAATTGATAACACAATTAACACAGCCATTGTTAAATATCATAAGACCACAGATTAACACAACCACCTTTTCACGACAAAAATCTGTCAAATTGACAGCATGATAATTGATAACTCATAATCCATAGAGTAAACTAGAACAGACCCACCCCACCCTCATTAATTTTGTGATTGTCTATTCATACAAAATCCAAAATAAAAAAAATTCAAAAAATATATTGCAGCAATGTAGTGATATACGTTAACAATTTAGGGAACTTCTCATCCAAAATTCCATCAAGACTTCAAATTTCCTCGATTAATCCTCTGATATTTTTGTTTGTTTATGCACATAAATATTGTCAACTCTATCTTAACCCAACACTAGTGGTACCAGTCCAAATGATAAATCTTCAACATTTGTAAACCCCTTAATCTAATCAAATCTCCTTCAAAACAATGAGACTTCTGAAAACCTTTTCGTCATTCTAAAGCTCTCAAACATTTTAGTCAATGGTTTCCATTCTATGTCACCTTATCCTTTCCGATTTGAAATCCCACATCAAACTCCCATCTCCAAGAACCCGCTTCTCTTCAATTCACAACAAGTAAGGAATTCACACAAAGAACAAATTGTCCCTTTCTTCACATTCAAATATTACATAATCTAGTAATATATACATACATTCAAAT
The DNA here is from genome assembly GCA_018223645.1 of Jasminum sambac. NCBI lineage: Eukaryota > Viridiplantae > Streptophyta > Magnoliopsida > Lamiales > Oleaceae > Jasminum > Jasminum sambac. Next base: position 23,873,377 of record CP073647.1, read on the forward strand.
AATGTTGGATTTATTAGAAATATATGTTGTAATTTGAATTTGTACTACATATAATAATTATCTAGATTGATATTAGTTTTGTATAGTTTTGTTAAATTAGGGTCTAACTCGTGAGTAAGGTTGTAATATAAGATTGCATAGAGTTGCTAAGACAATTGCAATAAGTGGCTAAGTATATACAACCATGTACTCTTTCAATGATCAAGGTGTGTTATAGTAGAAGAAAATGTTGTGGTGCGCTTTCCCTTTTAAACCATGGCCTTGATCTTGAGTTGAGGTGAATTTTTTGTGTATTGATGACATAAAAATTATTGAAAAGATGAAGTTGAATGATGATACTCTAGTAATTACAAAGGGCTTAATAAAATAGTATCTATACATATGTACAAAATAGTATCTATAGTTAGATTTAAAAGTGAGATTAGGAAAAAATTAAACCTTGTGTAGTTAATTCAAATGAGGCATTTTATCAAACACATAGTGGGCAAAGATAGGGTGGGTTGGTTAGGAAAAAAATTGGTACAATAATTTGAAAACCCATGCTACAAATCTTAAGTACCCAAGCTCAACATACATATTAACACACAAAATAGCAAAAAACAAACCAAAAAAAAGATTATATTACCCAAAAATTCTCCCTAATATTCGTCCATGTAAGAGAGCAAAAGGGGTGAGTTTTACCTTGAATCTTTGTGAGATGATAATGCAAATGCAGCCCACAAATATGTTTAATCTCGCCTCCTTGATACTAGAATAAGGTGAAATTGGAGTTAATATATATGTATAGCAAACGTACACACGAAATGGGAAACAAATGAATGCATGTTTACCTTTAATCTTTGAGATTCGCCTACAGTGATGCTTCAATAATCCTTCCACGTTACTAGATCTAGAAAATCTTAGTGTTTTCAATGAGCAAACGGGTGGAGAAATGGCGAAATAGAGAAGAAAGGAAGAGCAGCAGCACACTAGGCTGGAAACGGGAATAAAACCGAGGCTTGGGTTCTGGTTAAAGGGACTGGGAATATACCACAGTTGAGGATGAACCGTTGCTAATTTTAGGCTTCTGCAATGGTTTTAAATTTGAACCGTTGCTGAAAGGTAATATTTTGCAACGGTTTTATATGAAACAGTTGCAGATTAGTGCCGCACATCCATTTTGCAACGGTTATTTTGACAACCGTTGCTATAAGTTAAACTTATTTACAAAAAGGCCACTGCATCGCTTTTCTGCAACGCTTTTCCTTACAACTGTTGCAGAACGTGTTAATTGAAAAGTTGTTTTTGTACTAGTCGACTTGGTTAACATTGAAATTATGTGTCATGATTATGTGAATCGACATTCACTATTATTATATCATTATCATTTTATGGAATTGTAACACATAATATTATTAACCCAATTACTAAACAATAAAGTGTAGGTGGTGTAGTATTCATGTAATTTTAAACTATCTTCAGCTCGTGCGGAATTGAGTAATATCCAATAAAATTTGTTTTCAAGCTTTCTTGTACTACCTCAAGCTTTTCGATCTTTTGATTCTATTAATGATTTGTGCATATTGGTAAAGAATGGGGGTGCATCAAGTATTTTATTCTTATTAGCGGTCGAGAGTGATGTTCTTCTTGGGGGAGAGGAAAGTATCACTCAATTACTAAACCATAAAGTGTAGGTAGTATTGATGTAATTTTAAACTATCTTGAGTTCGTGCAGAATTGACTAATATCTAGTAAAACTTTCTTGTACTACCTTAGGCTTTTTGATCTTTTGACTCTATTAATTATTTATGTAAGTTGTTAAAGGATGTGGTGTAGTGAGTATTTTCTTCTTATTAGAGGTTGAGTGATGTTCTCCTCTCAGGGAAGATGATAGTACCGATGTAATAATGTCATGTCATTATTTTCAATCAATATATAATAATGTGATGGTGCTACATTATCATTCTTAATTGGCGTAGAATTGTCACATCTGTACTGTTATGCATTATCATGGGGAGGAGATCATTAATCACTAGAGGTCAGAGGTTTACGTTGTCAGAGGTCGGAGGCTTACATTGTTATTCTTGCTATTTATTCATGTCAGACAGAGCCAGTGGATTTGGAATTGGGTATGGGTTGCCTTTGGAAGTTTGATGATTTCGAAGAACTGATTGTAATTTTTTTCACATTAAAATTTCAACTACAAGACAAGGACACGATCTTCTTTCCCTTATACAATTTGCACACAATGGATAATCCACTAGGCTACCGATCTGTTGCCCACGGTGGGCAACATAAGAGAAAACTCACGCTGACGTAGTGCCATTTCGTGGTGCCACGTCAGCGACTACATTTTTTTAAATATTTTTTTTGGTTATCAACGTTAGGTTGGATGAATAATACATAACTGCCTCCTGATAGTGGGGCCCCATAAACCCCTACAAATTTTTTTTTCTCAAAGTGTGGGCATTAGATCATTACTTGAAATAGGCTAAATTGTCCTTCTTTTACTTAATAAAATAATGAAAATAAATGTCTTTGATGTTTGTCAGATAAGTAGAAGCTTGAATTTTGGATGAATAATGCTTATTTTTTAAAAATTTAGCGCAATTTATCCAAAATTAATTATGTTACTCAATAGAAATTTGCAGTCTCAGACTCTTAGCTATAAAATGTCTATACACTGCAAAAGTACAGTGCATTTTTATTTTTTTAGTTTTAAGTTGTTTTAATTTCTGCCAAACATAGCCTTAGGGGGAAAAATGCCACAAACAAGACTGATCAGAGGATGTTAGCGGATGAGTTTTAATGTATTTTTATGAGTAGGAAGAGAGAGAATGAGTGGAGTTGGATGGTGGAGATTTAATAAGTTGAGAGATATATGAATGTGATTTGTTTGACAAAATTTAAAATTTGAAAAAATGCATTAAAATGCATTAAATTATTGATGCTAACACCTGCTGAGAGCTACCAAGACTCATATGATTTATTGGCATTCGGGTTTGCCTTGCATACATCAGGTCAATGGTTTGAATCCCCACCCCTACACTCCCCATTGCATACACTCCCCATTGCATACATCAAGTCAAGGGTTCGAATCCCCACCCCTACTTGTATTTATCTCGGTTTATGTAGGATGTCACCCAACTGACAAAACTCACATGTAAATATGCAGACTGTTTCAAGACCCACCTACACAACCATCCCACATGGCCCTGCCAATAGGCCTGCTACCACTTCCATCTTCCTTCTCATTTTGGATTATTAAACTATAATAATTTATTTATTTATATTCTCCAACTTTTTATATTTGATGATTGATCCCTCGTTCAACATTGCAAGCTCTTCTGGGCTGGATTTCTCTTTAAGAAATTCAATAGATTAATTTGAAAAAAAAAATCCTTATTTTGTTGTGTAATTTGTACTGGTATGCTTTCTTTAACTGTTTCTTCATTGATTCGGTGACTTTCCGTTTCTTTCTTCTTGTTCTTGTTAGCTTCCCTCGCCCAAGAGTATTGAGTTTGTTTCCTGTTTATTACTTACAGAGAATTGTTATTTGTATTTTGTGGGCTTTCATAATGTGGTGATATATTGAGTGATTCTCGGTGTAATTCAGAAGAAATATTTGGTTGATTATGTAAGGATGGGGATTGTGTCAATTTCTGCTGCTTGAAATTAACATTATTGTTTCATTTTCTTTGCATTTGAGGCCTTTTTTGCGTGCAGTTGCTTTGGTAATTTGGGATTTTCATAGTGTGTAGTTTCAATTGTAGAAAAATCTCAGTTTATCTATAAATTTTGATTGAAGAGAGTGGAGTTAAAATGGCTGCAAAGATTTTACGTTCTTTGACAGATGATAATCCAGATTTACAAAAGCAAATAGGCTGTATGAATGGCATATTTCAACTCTTCGATCGTCAACCTATTCTTAATGGGGGCGGGCGAAGCTCGAAGAGGCTACCTATGGGTACATATTGCTCATACTCATTGCTTATTATTGTCTTTGGTTGACAATCTGCTGTATTTTATTGAGTTTCAACTACTAGCACCAAACTTGCTTCAATTCTTTAAACTGGATTGAATATTAATAAATGATCATGTGTCTCATCTCTAACTATAACTATTTGAAATTTATGACAAAATAATTGACAATTCTATGATTGAAAATGTGGTTCAATCTTCGCTGAAATTTTGCAGGAAATTCCCACTACCACGATGAAACCGTGGAGAAGGAGTGTAGTACTGCAGAACGAAGATCTTCACCGATGGTAAGAAATGTTTGTTGAAGCATCCCTTGTTTGAATCCACTTAATGCTCTACACAGATGAACACGTTAATATGTGGAAACAAAGAAACAAGTTTAAAATATGCTTATTGCCATGATATCATATAAATTAGCTTTTCAATCCCAGTAGATGGACCTAATGCCCCTCAATATGTTATTTGGATGAAATTCATATTTTTATGAAGTTTAATATCATTGGTTCTATTTAATGCCTTGTACAATCATGCCCTGAAGGTGTTATTCTGCAACGGCATCCATGTTTTTCACCTAAAATAGTTGCAAGATGTAAATACATGCAATCCCCTTTATTTTTTTGTACTGTTTTTGTAATACATTTAAATGCACATTTGTATTTACATGTGAACTTTATTATGTATATATCGGTTTAGTATTTGACGTTTTACGCTTTGATTCAACAGGAAAAGTATTTGAACAATAATATGCAAGAGAGACAAAGAGCATCCATAGAGTCGTTCTCATCCTCACGCTCATCTTCTTTCTCTTCTCTTGATTATAACAGCAGTAATAATTTAGAACAAGTTCCTTCAAGAATGAACTTGCAAAATTCGTCTCCACAATCCCTTCACCTCCGGGGTGTCGTGAAGGACTCCATGTACAGGGAAGTTAAGGCTTTACCACGATTTAAGGATTTTCATCATAACGAACAGAGAGAACTTTTAAGATCGTCATCCTACCACCCAAAAAACGGGTCTTCGTTTTGGGTTCCAAAAGACGCCCCAAGATTTTCATATGACGAAAGGGAAATAAGCTACATACCCTATGAATCAAGGGACATTTTCAAATCTATCCAAAAACTCAAAGATTTTCGAAGACACTCATTGGACAGTAGAAATAGTGGTGAATTTGATACTAAGGTTAAGAGTGTGAAGCAAGAATCACGATCAACAAGCGTTGTGGCAAAGCTGATGGGTTTAGAGAGCCTGCCTGAGTCGAGGTTATCTGCAGAACCAACCCAAAAGTGTAAGTTACAAAATGATTCTCATAGTTTATCACATGGGAGAAATCTTGATTCCTTGATGAAACATGTATCCCCTTTTTCCATTGAATCAACACCAAAGAAGCAGATTGATGCGAATAGGCTTCCTCGAAAGCCAGTGAAGCCGCCAAACGGCTGCCCTTCTGTTTACAGTGAGATAGAGAAGAGATTGAAAGATCTCGAATTCGCTCACTCTGGAAAGGACCTTAGAGCACTTAAGCAGATACTGGAAGCAATGCACGCCAAGGGACTCTTACAAACCCCCCAAGAACAAAAGCATACGAATGATGCAGCAATGATGAACAGTCGAAAGTTTCAAACTCATCAAGTTCTACCAAGGCATTTTGAATCTCCAATTATAATCATGAAACCTGCAAAACTTGTTCATAAATCTGCTTCGTCTGTAATTTCATTTGATGGCTTTTTTGGTCGTCCCAAACATCAAGGCAGCGAGTTCTTTGATAACAGAAGCAGGAGATCAGGTATAGATAAGATTGTTACAGAAAGAAATTTAAGAACTGCACAAACTGCTGAAAAATCCCGACAGCTGCATAAAGAATTCGGACAAAGTTCAGATTACATTAGCCCAAGAATGCTACGTAAGAAACTGGAGCTCGAAATGAGATCTAAGCTAGTTTCACCTCGTGATGTGATCAAATCAAGAAGACAGTCAAGCAAGCAACAGGAAGAGTTGAGCTCCCCCGGTGGCCTATGCAGGACAAGGCATCCCAACAATGGCCTACTGTTTGAGGGCAGAAGAAACTTTAGAAATCTGAAGCATGAAATTTCAGTTCAATCAAGTGGGGGTATCACATTCCGGTCAAACAGTGTGGATGTACCTAGTCTTAATGAAACTTCTCCTGAGAGAATGAAGGTTTGTGCACTGCTTTCGCTGTCAATATTCATATATCTAATTAGGTCACATAGTCAATTGGTAACATTTTTCGTGATTCTTTTTCAGGAATGCTATCAGATGGTTGGTGGAAAAGAACAGAGAGAATCTCGTTCTCCTCCCGAGTACCCCAGCCCTGTCTCTGTTCTTGAGTATACAGATGATTCAACTTCACCCATAAAGCACGTTGGAAAGATGCTAAAAGGTAATGCTCTCCTCTGTTGAATATAAACTCATAGTATGGAACTCCATTTTTTGCAGTTTGAAGTTTGTATACAGAATTATGCCTTTATGTAATTTGTGCTTTTGGTTTTTCTTCCCTTCAAATGTGAATGAAATCCTTGTTTATTTGCGAAAGGTAAACATCATACTCTAGAATTTCGCATGATTATGGCTTTATGAATTAGCTATAAATGATTGTGGCAAATTAAGCTATTGCAATAACGAAACTGATGTTTTACTCCTCAGGCTACAAGTCTGTTGACTGCGAGAGATTTTCAAACAGGGCAGAAGGCAGATCAGTAGACGATTTCATGTCCAACTCCGACATATCTGAAATTAATGCAAAGAAACTACACAACATTGAAAATTTAGTTCATAGACTTACAAGGCTTAAGTTGAACCATGATGAAACACATACAGATTATATTGCCTGTCTCTGTGAGAACACCAACCCTGATCACAGATACATCTCTGAGATTTTCTTAGCTTCGGGTCTCCTCCTCAGAGACCTCGACTCAAGCTCGACTAATTTCCAGTTTCATCCCTTGGGACACCCCATTAATCCTGAGTTGTTTCTGGTCTTGGAACAAACTAAGGTTAGCAGTCTGCATAAGGAAGAGGAAAAAGCTCATCGAAAACTCTTGTTCGATGTTGTAAATGAGATTCTGGCTAGAAAATTGGCTTTGGTGGGACCCTTCTCTGAGCCTTGGTCGAGGCCAAAGAAGCTGGCGGGGAAGGCATTGAATACACAAAAGCTTCTCAAAGATTTGTGCACTGAGATTGAACAACTTCAAACGAAAAGTTCAAAACGCAGCAGCACTGATGATGACAATGATGGATTGGAGAATATCTTATATGAAGATTTGATGCATCAATCAGAAAACTGGAATAATTTCAACTGTGAAACTTCAGGTATTATCTTGTATGTTGAGCGCTCGATCTTCAAAGATTTGGTTGATGAGGTTGTGGTGGGTGTTGCAGCTGGTTTGAAGACCAAACAAATTCGGCGTAGATAGATCATCCTTGCAGAGGAGTAACTTATCATCTGCTTACCTCTTTCAACTCCCTTTTCTCTGATGCTCTGTTTGCCATTTTCTTCTCGTGATTTATGGGTTTTTCTTTCTCCCTTTTCAGTTGAAATGACAATGAGTTATATTGACATAAGCTGTATACATATTTTTAAATATGTGTAGTATTGTATTGAAGATACACTTTCTCCCAGCAGGCAAATTTTGTTTGGGAATATGTAGAAAGCGTGTTCTTTGGCTATATATACATGTAGTTACTCTTGTAAAATAGAGCAACTCTGTCGTTTTTGCTCTTTCGATTCGATGTACGAAAAGGTTTGTTTGGCTTGGGAATGTTAAATTCCTTCTTTTAATTATTTTTTATTTTTCTTTAAAATACAGTTTATAAGCAACTGCATGGGACTCAATTTAAATTTTTTTAAAAATAATTTTTCATGGCTTATCGTCATCATATTTTGGCTTTTTAGTGTGATAGACCCTGATAAATGGTCCGGTGTGGTATTTTGTCAATTGTAAACCATATTATCTTCAAGAAGTGGAGGGATTAGGGAATGTATGAATCAAGCCGCAGCAACAAGAGTATGACCAAGAAAACGAACTAAGTAAGGCGCAGAAAAGAGAATCAATTAAGAAATTAACACACAGAGAGTTGTCCAGAGAGGTGGTGGAATGCCTCAATTGTGACTGCTTTTTGTGACATTATTGCATTTATCTTGCTCTTTGTTTTGTATGAAGTGGGTTCTCTTATAATCAATTAATAAGTTGACCTTAAACATTCTATTGCGCGCTTAGATACTCAGACTATCCAATCACAAACTCTTAACACCAATGTTGAAAATAGTTCTTACAACTAGCTCTGTAACAGAGATGAAGAAAATGCCAAGTCATTATGACACCCACACTGCTTGTTTGAATATGGTGGTACGTCTGGTGATCGCGCTACCACCAAGAAGGGTGGTGTCGCGACCATGGCAATGCTGGCGGCGGTAGTTGGATATGGCATCATGGTGGGTGTGGCTGCAATGGATGGGGGAGAGATGAGAGAAGAGGGAATGTATGATTAAGGTTAGTGTTAAATTTTAAGAATATTTTATGAAATAATTAGAGAGAGCAAGTATTATATGAAGTTGTTTGATTTTTTTAGGTATTTTGTAATATTAGTAGTAAGCACGTGCATTGCACTTGATATGTGAAGATGGATGTTATGAATGTTTTTAAATTATTAAAACTTTTTATGAAGTTGAGCTTGATAAAGGAGATCAAAATTAATAAAAGATAATTTAAAAAGAAAAACTTCATAAAAACCTATAGTTATAATGTGAAAGCTGTAATAAATTAAATATAACTTTACAATTAAAATTTTTCATTTCTAGTTCGAGTTACATCCAAGGGTTAACCTTTTTTTTTTTTTGGGTAATTTTGGTGATGGCAACTGTCTACATTTTAATATGTTACATATCTTAGAATATGATAATCATACAATGTTTCATATTAACTTAGTTAGTTCATCATATCTCTGATGATGGAAGGGTGTGTTTTATGCGTTAAATAAATGACTTGTGTGCATAAAAAAAAAAAAGAAATATGAATTTAATTATTCAACAATTATTTGTACTTTTTAAATCCAATGAAAGCTCTTATTAGCAAAATGGAAAAAATCAAGAGTGTAAATGTCTTTTTTTTTTACTTGTATGAATCTTTATATATTAGTGATAGTGGTAGCAATTAATGTCTAGTGACAGTGATATTATTATACATTGCAGATTAATATATTAACAAAAATTATACACTGCAGATTAATATATTAACAAAATAAATACCATAACCTTTTCAATTTAAGTTCAGCCTATCTAAGTTGAACGAATTGCTAGAATGTTTTCTAAAAAGAAAAATGTTAGCATATGCTAACTCGACAATTAAGTAAAAGATCAATGTTGAAAGTATATTTTGTCAGAATAACTCAATTTCTCCATGACAGGAGGGGGGGGGGGGGGGATTGTAATGCACCCTCATACATGCAAAAGTACTTTGTTATGGTACATAATTGTAAAATAAAATATTCATAATACAATTATTCTTTTATTGGATTTAAATTTAATATATAGATAATTTCATAATAATCTTTACTAATAATAATCTGCACATCGTCTCACAAATCAACTGCTTGAAGGCTCAAACGCCTATCATGAATATATACATTTTTCTACCATCTATGCTTCGCGCTATTTTTTAGATATTCTAACATGCAAAGCAATGCCATTTTATAAATGACAACTAAGATAATGAAACTTTTCTTAAAAAGTTGTATTCTAAAAATATAAAATAATAAAGAAATTCAAATCAAATTAAGTAAAAGAGTAGATGAAAGCAAGTCCTTGATATAACATCATGACATCTATATAAGAATTCAAAAAGACAAAAAAAATAAATATAAAGTTTGAAAATAATAATTGTATTTAATGAAAATATATTAACTACGAAGGTTAAATTGATAATAAACATAAAAGTTAAGGGTAAAATAGAAAATCAAAAGATTTTCATGGATCCCCTCTTTTTATATAGTAGAGATATTCCTTCTTTATACTTTGGGGTTTGTATCTAAACCAATTTACTATTTTGCTTGTAGCCCCTCTGAAAGCTAGGCTATGTGTGTGAATTATCTAGAAATAATATGATGAGGGATTTTTATAAGAAAAATCATTTCAAAATTTGACAACATCAATGACAAGAAGATGAATACAAAAAATTAACACCCTCCCAAAGTGTAACTCATGGGTAGACAGGCTTGATCTAGTATCATCAATGACATCGTAGTTACGGTTCCATCGATGGAATTTTCGTGTCCAATTCGATATCCGTTTTGAAATTTAAGACCAGATTTAGAATTAACACGGTGATGGGGAGTTCCAACAATTTGGCTAATTTTCTGGCTACACCATAGCGGCCCGTAGCAACCGATCAAAATTTTGGCCATAATTTTGTCTTGGAATTCATAACGGATATCAAATCGGACCCGAAAATGCTATCGATGGGACTGTAGTTATGTTGCCATCAATGACACTAGAAAATTGCCGCATGGTCAGATTTGTTAATATCTCCTTATTTAACAATTAATTGATAGGTTTCAAAACTGAATTGAACTAATTATACATAATTTATTTTATTGAATTTTATAATTTTAAATAAAATTATTATTATTATTTTGGTAAAAATTAAAGAGATATTGAACATTATTATATTTATCATTTATTTTTCTAACACAATAATCAGAAAAGATTTGCTCGTCCAAGGAAAAACTGTTAAACTTACATGTAATTATAAACATTAATGTTTCAAGCATATTGCACGCAGACGTAGGTGTAGGCGAAACGAAACGACTGCCTCGGGCCCAAAATTTTGTACGGCACACTGATAAAAACCTTTTCCCTTCTTTTTTTGTTTTTTTTTGAAAGTCCTTTCCCCTTCTTATTATGGTAATAGAAAATCGCCTTTATTTTTAAATAGAAAATCGCCTATTCAAAAAAAAAAAAAAAAAAGGAAATTCGTCTTATTTCTTACACAAGAGAGATTGCGGGTTGGAGACATAGTGCATGTAATTCTTTTTTATTGTCCAATTTTAATTACTCTCTTTTTTCCGTATTTATTATTTAATTAAGAATTTGTGTAATCATATTAATTTTGAATTTCTAATAAATTTGTTCTCAATTACAGTACCTTGAAACTTCTTCAAAATTTATTTGCTTATTATTAATTAGTCCTATTGATTTTGTTCGCAGAGTTAATTTCTTTATTTTCGAATTCTAAGGTTGACCAAACACTATTATGTTTAACATTTAATCTATCTTTTAGAATGTTCCCAAAAAAATATATATATATATTTTAGATATAACTGTCCTTTATTAAAAAAAAAATATTGAGTATATTTTTTCACGTAATTTTGTAAAATATCATTTAAAAAAATTTGGGCTTTATAATTTGTTCACCTAACTTTAACATAACGGCGTTTCTCTTTATTATATTATTTGAATTAGATTTTTATACTTTGTGTGTATGTGCATAGACAACTTTGCTTACTGAATCATTTTCTCAATCCCATTTTAGTTTGTTTCATTGGAAAACTTGATTTATTTAATTTCAACTTTATACTAGTATCATAATTATTCTAGCTACTTTATGTAATTTTTCACTTCAAAATGGATTAATTTATGTTTCATTTTACAAAATTTCTGAATTAAGTACTCAAATAATTTTTATAATATGATCCTTTCTACTAAAACATAGACGTTGCTCGTAAAATACAAGTTTAATTAAAATCGTAATCCACCCGCGAATATAAAACTTCTAAAATTCTTATATTTGCGAAAAAAAATAAAAATGAAACAACCTGTTAATCAAGATCACATAATAATTAAGGAATATTAAATTAAACCTCGGTAAACGTTCATATGTAACAAAAAATTTCAGAGAAAAATGTCATGATCATGTGATCAATGATCTTCACATGTTGCAGTTCCAGCAAAAAAGTCAAAAAATGGAGGCCCAGAAATGCAATTCTTGTTAGTAGTTGAATTGTTCTCAGCTATATAATTAGGGCTTGGTGTTTTTTCTTGTAAAATACCAGTTGGGTGCAGTGGGAATAAATCCAACGTTTCTTGATTGTTCGAATTGACAGAAAAGCCCTCGCCTTCTTTCCTTTTCCCATTAATGTTTTCTGCCATCATTCTTTGCGTCTTGAGTCCTTCATCTTCATGTGTCGGCCTAAATTGCACCTTCGAACAATAAAACCCTAAATCACTCTGACCTGCATGCACATTGTACAAAATAATAAATAAATAAATAAATACAATTTTGATTTTGATTATATAAATATAACATAAAATAAATAAATTAATGCCTAGGTACCATTTTGATTATTAAATGTAGGAGGGAAAATGTGAAGAAAGCGATTGAAGTGAGCAATTGCAATCTGATCTTGTTTATACTTCTGTCTCTGTCTTGCTTTGTGATTTTGAAACCAATAGAAAACATTCTTCCCTTCAATGTGGCCATAAACCCTAAGCTTGTCAGTGATGTGCTGAATCTGTTGTGCAGTTGGGGTTCTTAATCCCTGCATGTAAAAACCCTCAAGCATACTTATTTGCTCTTTTGTAGGACTCCATCTGCTCCCTCCTGTCCCTGTTGATGATGTCATTGTCGTATTACCCTCCGTGTTAATCTTCAAGCCAAATAATGATCATATATATACTAGTATTGTATTAGTAGGAGTATTTCTTTTTGGCTTATAGTTTCTCAAATTAGGGATTTATATACTATATATATAGGGATAAGAAAATTTGATAACCTAGCAATCAGCCAATCATCTTTACATATATATCCGCGTAATAATGAATATACGTACTGCCTCCATATGTCGACAGGGATAAACATGTTTTCCTTTTCTTGAATTTCCCAAATTATAACCCAGTTATCATAGTGATAGTGCATCTATTTTTTCTTCTTTTCTTATTATACCCTTATTAGTTATAAATGTCATTTAATAAATAATTTTTCGTATTCCTCACTAAAATTATCTTGAAAATATTACGTTGTCTGTCCCATAAAGATATGCTTGCATTTTATTTTGGTGCGTCCCACAAAAACAGTCCACTTTCGTGAAATAGAATATTTAAATACTCCATCCATCCCATTTTGATAGGCTTGATTTTCATTTTCATCCGTCCCAAAATATAGGCTACTTTCCTTATTAGTATAAATGTAATTTCTTCATTTTCTAATCTATCCCTATTTATTATACATAGTTATTAATAAAAGAAAACTATTATATTTAATATAGGGGTACGTTAAGAAATACATAAGTAAAATTTATCTTTTCAACAAATATTAATTTCGAGTTCTTAATCCGTGTAAAAGTCAAACCATGCCTATCGAAATTGAACGAAAAAAGTATTAAGTTCCTTATATGCCCCTATTTAATTTACATGATTATCAACAAAATAGGATTGTGAAAGTGTAATAATTAGTATTAACTTAAAGTGTATATTAGAAAAATATTGTTAAATTTTATTTTTCCCACAATATTAATTAATATTTTATTAATTCTTGTGAAAATAATAATAACTCTATCTTTGTGGGACAGAGGGAATAAGTTTATTAAATATAGTCTTTAATTGAATAGGGGTACATTATGAACAATAAGTGTCTTTTTACTTTTCTAATTATATTAATGATCATACTATACTGCCATTGAAAATTATATATATAACTTTCATTAATAGCAAAATAGGATTTTTATCGCTATTGTGTCACCTTTTATGAAAAAACATTATGGACGGCTAGCATTATTCTTATACTAAGAGCTTGTTTGAGTGGGGATAACTTTATCCCAACACTTTTCGCTCTCTTCTTTTCAACCACACACACATTTTTCAATATTATACTATCTCCGTCCCACAAAGATAGGCTTGTATTCCATTTTTATCCGTCCCAAAATATAGGCCACTTTCTATTTTATTTGCATTTAATTTCTTCTATTTTTCAATTGTACCCTTATTTAATATACATTATTATTAATTAACATTATTTAATGCAAGAGTATATTTGAAAAAACATAACTAAAATTTACTTTTCTAATAATATTAATTGTAATTTCTTAAACTATGTGAAAGTCAAACCAAATCTATCTTTATGGGACGAATGTAGTATTAATCACACATTTTACACGGAATACCGTGCATATCAATTTTATACCCAATCAAATAAGCTCTAAATACGATTTCTTAATTAATTTGTGTGAAATAACCACTGGGTCTATCTTTATCGAAGAGAGAGAGTACATACAAAGCCATGAACAGTAGCATGCGTATTTATTTAGGGATGAGGGAAGTTTAGTTACCCAACCAATCAGCCAATGATATATACGTGTGTAATTTTATAGGGAGTAAAATTTTGACGATCTAACTTGGATTGCATTGCATGCGTATTGTTTTTGGTGCAGAACATCTCTGAAAACATGGCGGGTAGTGATAGCTGGTGTTGGTCCTAGCGTAAGAGTGAAACGGCATGCAGCAAAAGACTAAAATGCCCCTACTCCTATGAGGGGCTTGCTTGCCTTGGGAATGAAAGCTGGGGTGTCATGGTGCGTATACTTCCCTCGTCACATTAAGATAGACACCCATTATTTTTCACACATATTAAAAAAATACCTTAAATATTGTTAAAATTATAAAATATTTTTATATTATTTCTATTTTACCCTTATATTAATTGATAAAAAAGCAGTGTTAATATTATTAATATTTTTGGGAGATGAAATAGCTAATTGATTTTTATTATTCTAATAATATTAAATAGGGGCATTTTTTCCAACTAAAAAAGTCATTTTTTCAACGAGGAAAGTGAATTATAATTTGGGATAAATAAAAATGAAATATAAGTTTATCTTAGTTGAACGGATGAAGTATTTGTGATGATATAGATTGGGTGAGATGAGGCAATTCGGGAAAAGTGAGAAAGAAACAGGCGGTAACGGCTGGGTTTTAAGGCTATAGGGCCTAGCTAGGCTTTGGAAAATGAAGAAGAAAAAAACAATGAAAAATGAAAACTGTGCAGGGTGTATGATTAATAAAAATTGCTTTGAGATTCGAGAAATTGTTTTGCTTCTCGATTAATTTCTGTTATTAGGCTCTGCACACGTTATTTAACCTTGTTGGTTACGAGTTAAATTTACTCTCATGAACATAAAAAGACAAATGAGATACTAGTATTCCTCCTGAATTCTTGAAAAATGAAGCTAGTAATACACGGAATTCAAGTTATTAGAGATACTGTAGTAGTCATCAAAATCTAGCGCGCATGAAAGATCTAGTAGCCATATAATTAAGCGTATGTAACATATGAAAAAGTTCAGGGCCCCGCGCAGGTTTAGGAACCCGCACCCCAACCCTCCCCTAAATGCAGTGGGTGCCCGTTGGGGAGGGGGCAGTGAAAAAATTCCTGCCCGCATGGGAATCAGACCATTGACCATGTAACATACTACTCCGTTGTGTTAATTGACACGAGAAAAAATAATTTATATTCCCAAACAATAGTAACATAATATTATACCACAATAATATTGCGATTCATAACTCTTAGATATAAAAATGTATCAAAATTAAAAAAAAAAAATTCTAAAAGTTCAAGGAATTTGATCTAGTGGTAAAACACTTCCTTATCCGTTTATCTCAAGTTTAAGACACCTCACCCCACCTTGTGATCCCTAATTAGTACTTAAAAAAATTATTTTGTAAAATAAAATTCAATGTGATAAAGTAATTGATCACCTTGATTTTCTTTAATTTGATTGTGATAAGATATGTCCAATATTAGATTACTTAAGAGTTAAGACAAAGCACAATGTACAGTGTAGGTTTCTCTTATATTTTTGCAAACACCTATACAAAGTACGGTATTAAGTCCCTTTGCTTTTTTGTAATATTTTGTTTGATATTAATAAAATTCTACCCCAAGTTTAGATTTTTGGATTGAGATAATTCCCTGAAAAGAAGAAAAAAAACACAAGAAGAGGATATACTGCATCCATTGAAACTTAAAAAGGCAACCTGGAGTCACAATGTATTTGTGTGATTGTGTCAACTTTCAACTTCAATTTGTAGTTAAAATCGATTACATACTAAGTTAAATGATATGTTTGTTCAATACAAAAACCATCCAATTAATTAAGGTTTTTTTTTTCTTTCGTTAGGTATAGATCAAAATATTGTTAAATTTAATCAATTTTCAAATTTCACAATGAGAAAATTATCTCAGTGTTGATAACATATCAATCCTGTTCGTATATGTCCTATAGCGCACCTTATATAAAAATTATTAACATTTGTAATTAGTGAAACCAAATTAGAGTGTGCTTGCTTATTCATTTCTTTCGTATATATGTGAGTCTAGTTTGCACTTTACACTAGGTATACAAAATCAATCCAACAACAATAATTCAATTTACAAACTTGTTATATTCAACGGGAATTGTTACATTGCAATTAATGATATACATGTAGAATCTAAGGGTTTCATATATTCGGTGATTTATAAAACACATTACAAAGTGATTATAAATAGAGAGTCAAAATCCTAGAAGCAATAACCCTAGACTCGAAACCCTAGAAGTATATTAGGTTTAGAATTAATTCGTTGTTAGAGTAATATATATCATCATTTATCCTTACTAGGGTTATCGCGTCTAGGGTTTTGTATATTCGATGATTCATAAAATACATTACAAAGCGATTATAAATAGAGACTCGAAACCCTAGAGGTGATAACCCTAACAAGAATGAATGACGATATCACCCTAACAATGAATTCTAAACCTAATATACTTCTAACAATACAAAATTCTAAAACTAATATTTATTCAAAATCCAACAACCCCTATAATGAAAGGAAATAAACTTAAATAGTTTGACAACATGGACCTACGGGTTGGCATGGACTGATAAATAAAAAAGCTAATAAACTAAATATATAAATAAATAAATGTAATATTGTAGGAAGAGGGCGACTGACGAGCTGTACCCGTTCCTGAAGTTTCGCTATCTTACGAATAAAGTCTTACCATGATCCAACATATTCAAATATATTAACGCTGGATCCATGACAACACTAAAAAGAAAATTTTTTTCAATTGATGACTCAACTTGTGTGTTTAATTACCAATGTTTAGAAAACCAAACCGGTCAGTGAACCAAAGAAGCCAACGATTTAAGGGTCAAACGGTCGAACCGGGGTCGAACCGTTTTTAATTAAAAAATATAAAAAATAAATTAAAACTAATAAATTTATTAAAATAATTTTAAAAAATTAGAAAAACCGGTTCAACACCGGTTCAACCGGTTGAACCGGTCAGTTGACCGATTTTTGACCTGTTTTCTGATACTCGGTTTTAAGTCATAATCGGATCTATTTTTGGACCGGTTCATGGTTGAACCGGCCGGTCCGGTCCGATCCGATTTTCTAAACACTATTAATTACTTGTCACTTTCTAGGATTTTTTTAATTGTGAGAAGGCTTTTATCTCGCAGAATGTATTGGAAGCTCTCAACAGTAATATAGTATCAAACATGGCACCTTGAACTCTAAATTCTAGCATCTCGTTCAATCACTAATACAAATCGGACATTGGGTGCCGTCTTTTGGGTGGCGGTTTTATAAAAAAAGGCCACCCAAAGATAACGAGTGGCTGTTGCCACGAAAATCCACCACCCAAAGTGCATATAAATTTATAATAAAAAAAGGATGGTGGTTGCAGAAAGGAACTGCCATCGAATATCAAAAAAGGGGCAGCGGTTGTACTGTACAACCACACCTAAAATTCGAAAAAAATTAAAAATAAAAAAATAATAAATAAAACAAAGGGTGACAGTTGTACAGTACAACCGCCACCTAATGTAAAAAAAGGGAGTGACAGTTGTAAAGTACAACCGCCACCCAAAATTCGAAAAAAATCAAAATTTCAAATTTCAAATTTTAAAATTCACTTTAGGTGGCGGTTGTATTGCACAACCGCCACCTAATGTCAAAAAAGGGTGGCGTTTGTACAGTACAACCGCCACCCAAAATTCGAAAAAATTCAAAATTTAAAATTTCAAATTTTAAAATTCAATTTGGATGGCGGTTGTACTGCATGTACAGCCACCACCCTTTGTTGAGCCAGTATTAAAAACTAGAAACACGATCTTCAACATTATTTCTGTGATTTTTTTCTCTTAAATGTGAAAACTTGCAAATTATGGTATACAAATTAGATTTTATGCTAATTTTCTTCCCAAATTGGGACCGCAATTGATGTAAGATAAGCTTCCTCTATGTATTGCTCCCAAATTTGTGTATTTTTTAGATTAAATTTTGAAATTCCCAAATTCTAGGGTTTCGCCATTTCAAGTGTTCTTTCATTTTCTTCACAAGTTGAAGCTACAATTGAAGGCAAAGTCATTTTCCTCTACCAATTGGTCCCAAATTTTTCTATTTTTGAGGTTAGTATGTTAACATCCCCAAATTATTAGGTATTAATTGTAAATCCTGATTTATATATTTTGTTAGTTGTGATTTCATGTGCTATACACTCTGATTTCATGGGTTTTATTTTTTAGGTGTAATTTGATTGGAACTATATTTTTTAGTATAAACTTGTATTTTATAAGCAATATTGTTGAATAAGAGGTGTAGTATTTAATTAGTTTTTTTAGTATATTGTTATAATAATTCATTTTAAATATTATAACAATGAACGATAAGATAGGATTGCACTAAAAACAAAGAACCACGTATTTTATTCAAACAACAAATAGAAAACTTTAAAATCTACGTTTTGATTCTTTAAATGACCTCAAATGAGCTTGAAAAGTGGGATCACGGTAATAGCGGTGACTGTCGTAGATTTCATCACAACGATTTTGGAATGGGGTCATGGGTTGAAAACGAACATCGTATACAAAAGTTATGATCGTTTAAAGTTTAAACAAAAAATACGATAAAATTTTTTTAAAAAATTATTTACCACTTTGGGTGGCGGTTCTACACTTAGGAACCGCCATCCAAAGGATTTAAAAATTTTAAAAGTTAAAAAAATTTTGGGTGGCAGTTGTTGACTTGAAACCACCACCCGAAGTATTTAAAAAAAAAAACAAAGGGTGGCGATTGTTTTTAAAACAACCGTCACCCGTTCTATTTTGGGTGGCGTTTTTTTAAACCCCACCCTTTCTGGCGATATTGGGTGTCGCCATTTTGGGTGGCATTCAAAAAGCTGCCGCCCTAACTCCAAAACAACCACCACCCCTCATCTTTTTTCTACTAGTGAATAATAAATTTAATGGTTCATGAAACGCATTATGTTTAGGTTTTTTTTCCTCAATAAATTTGATATTTTACGCGGGCAGCTCGTAGTTATCGTAAGCATATTTTAGTTCCAGTGTGTGTTAGCGGATGAATTTTAATGTATTTTTATGAGTAAGAAGAGAGAGAATGAGTAGAATTGGATGATGGAGATTTAATGAGTGGAGAGATATATGGATGTGATTTGGTTGACCAAATTTGAAATTTGAAAAACATACATTAAAATCTTTATATTAAAATAACTGGAGTGCCACGTTGGCAAAGATGCCAACATGGCACACATTAAATCTTCTTAAAAAATTAAAAAATTAATTTTGGAAATAATCTTACATTAATTAGTAGCAATTAAAAATATAATTAAAAATAAACCAATATTTAAAGCAATCATTTAATGAAAAAAATTGATTTTGGAAATACTTTAAATATAACTTCATTTTTTAAAGTTCTAATTCAAAATATTAAATAATAAATATTTTTTATTTATTGTCATCGCGTTAAAATTATAGGTTTTGATAGTTTTGTTTGGTTACGTGAATTGGATTATTAAAAAATAGTGAATATTATTTATTTTTTTATTTTTTAAAATCAAATTATGAGCAGTTAAAATTATAGCTAGATTTGTGTTTAATGTTTAATAATTTATCGATTTTTAAGTAAATAGTAATTTATTAATCTTTATTCATATTAAAAAACCTGGAGTGTCAACTAGCAAAGATGTCAATGTGGCACACATTAAATATTTTTTAAAAAACTATAAAATTAATTTTGGAAATAATCCAACATTAATTAGTAGTAATTAAAAATATAATTAAAAATAAACGAATATTTAAAGAAAATTAACATTTAATGAGAAAAATGGTTTTGAAAAGACTTTAAATATAACTTCATTTTTTAAAATTCTAATTCAAAATTTTAAATAATAAATATTTTTTATTTATTTTCATCATGTTAAAATTGTAAGTTTTGATAGTTTTGCTTGGTTACGTAAATTAGACTATTCAAAAATAGTTGGTATTTTTTTTTTGTTTTCTAAAATTAAATTGTGAGTATTTAAAATGATAACTGGATTTATATTGAATAATTTATCTGTTTTTAAGTAAATAGTAATTTATTAATCTTTATATTATTGTAATTGAAGTGCTACGTTTGGCAGATGCCCTATTCACAGTATTAACATGACACGCGGTTTTTCATTAAAAAGTTAATTGATATTTTTCATTTTTAATATGGTTGATGTGATATGCTCACTACCTAGATTTTGCATTGCATGAGTTTTTCCTTTTCTAAGTATATAAAATTAAACATAAGTTTTTTTCTGAAATTAAAAAACAGTTTACGTTAATGGAAAGAAATCAAATAAATTATGTAGATGCGGAAAATTATAGGTATTACTATAAATTTAAGTTACATTAAATTAAGTATAATGCTTCTTACACAATAGAGTTAAAATTAAGTAGCAATTTCAGCTAATCATTAAAAAATGCATAAAATCATAAAATTTAGAGTTCGTAATATTCATTTCAGAAAGAAAAAATGTGTTCAATATAAATTTCATTTGAACCAACGAGAAAGACAAGTTTTGATAATCAAATAATTTGTATATATTTATTCCCAATGGTTCGCTTATAATTAATTAATCTCTACGATTATTGTTGTGCAATGTGATGCACAACAATTGAAATTAAAGTTATACGTTTTGATAAACTTCTTAATTATGTCATGCACATGAGTTTTTTAATTTATAATTGCGAATTTACTCTGGGTTTTTTTGTATTGACAATAATATGCAATATTATAGATTTTAATAATTGTTTACAATTATGCAATCTCCTATACATAAATTATATCAATTATATAATTCAGCATTCATATTCAGTATATTTATAATATTATATCAATTATTTATTGTATATAAATTTAATTATTCTCGTGCATCGCACGGGTGTAGTACTAGTGCATTTAAAAAGCCATGCTAACACCCTCTAAACCTAAAGTTATCAATTACGTAAATATTAACACTAAAATAAGCGTCGAAAGTGAAAAATAAAGGAAATACAATGAGCAAGGTTCATTTTGGTATGAAATTCAAGTTTGTGGGTTGGAAATAGAATTGTTCAAAAAGAGTTTCACAATCTACATTTTGATGTGTTTTGGATTTGACATGGCCTACTACTAAATCTGTTACATAAATTTGTTAATCTATATGTGTGCCTTGAAAAATTATATTATTTGTGTTGAACCTTAAGAAATTAGTGCTCTTAATGAGTTCCTATACTTATGATTGGAAATGGTAAATAACATATATACTTAAAAAAAGGAACGAAAACCAGGAAAATGAAATTATACAAGAACCCTAGATCAGTAGTGGCATTCTAACCGCTAAATGTCAAATAAATTTGAAGGGAAATTAACGCTTTTGGTCCAAAAAAACTTACTTGAGTGTGCATTTGGCATGTTTTAACAAAAAAAATAGCCCATTTGGTCCAAAAAAAACTTTGGTGTCATCTGTTCCATTTGGATGGAATCCGTCAAGTAAAAGTTAGTCAAAGTCGAATTTTAAAAAATTGGGTGCGCGTTTGGTCTATTTGGCTTTGTGGGCAATGGATCTCTGCACATTATATATTTACACACTGATAAAAGTCTAAGTTATATGTTGTCCACCCAAAGAAAATGATGCAGCAGCTTTTATAACTAAAAAGGACATTATTCAGCATCAAGAAAACTTCTTTCCCACGCAAATGCACGTGAGATTCTCTCATCGTCAAGTGAAAGAAAATGCGAACATAATGATTTTCGTCCAAGAATATTTGAAAACACTACTAGAAGTTGTTCGCAGGCATGAATTTCATCCATTTTCTTCACTCCATCAAGTTCGAAGGAAACATCTCCCCATGACTGGTAATATGACCTGTGCAAAACATTATCAAGTTTCTATTAGCATTTAGCAGCAGCGCAGACACAAGCAATTTAGTCACCTAATAATAATGCGAGGCTAGCAAGAGCATGTTGAGCCCAAAACCGTTTTTATGAACATTTTTACTGGACAAACATGAATCACAACCACACATAACCAACAATTCAGATGTCGCTTTTAGTGGAACTTGCTATTTGCAGAGTATAAAGATATAGAAACAAAAACATGCATCAGTTTGCCTAGCCTCAAGAAGTAACAGCAACCCTTCTCCAAGAGTAATTCTGATAATTTACTTACACAGTTTTTCGGCTATATATTAGGAAAAGGGGATTTACTTGAGCTTTTAAACTCGGTCATTTTGGGCTAAGCTAGGAAGCTACTTAGATTAATTTTAAGCTAGTGTTGTTCAAACTTTGTTCTACGTAACAATTAGGCTGTTAACGACACATATTACCATCAGAAAATCTAGTGGTCCCCACCACCATGCAACCTAAAAATTTAGTTTTCAATAAAATAAAAGTTTACTTGAGCACATCCTAACTTTATTAAGCTTAAAATCATGCTGCAAATAGCAAGGAACCGACAGATTGGCAGTTTTAGCAATAACAAAAGTCGAGATTAACATTCACGATATATGGATAATTACGCCTATGGGCTTTACTATGAATTTATTATAACATTTTCGGATTAAAATTTCACAAACTTTTGCAAAAAGAGAATAAGTACCTTTGACACATTTTAAGCTAAAAACCCTACAGAACGTACAGACCTTGACGTGGACGTATCTACGTTCAACTTTTTAGTTTTACTCACGCATAGGCAAGGAAAAGTCCAGTTGTTACTAATTACCCACATCCAAAACACTCAAGTATCAAGAAAATCTTGCTAGAATGAATTGTGATAAAGAACAGCAAAGGAATGGAACCTATGCTTTTTATTTATTTATTATTATATTTTCTTTTTTTCTGTGGGGATCGGGGTGGGAGGAATAGGAGTTGATGCTGTAATAATGTAATCAGATTCTTCAGCCTGGAGAACTTTTACTGACTCTGACTGGATGGCAGTTCTAATAACTGCCCAGCTTAAGAATTTTGACAGCTTTTCCTGAGCCTACACAACGCATATAAAAGCACTACACTTAACTCAAATAGATAATGGTTAAGATATGTGTGATGCAAATTTTCCAAGCCAAAAAAAAGTAACCTTTTTGTAATTTCAGATACTGAATAACAGAAATCTATCAATATCACAAGAAAATGTACTGGAATTTCCCACTTATCATAGATTTTGACGAAGTCCCTAGAAAACTATAAACATGAATTCCAGGATCATCAGCCAGATGATATTCAGCAAGTGCAGTCTCAGACAAATAAACAAATTGTGATGTTCTTAAAGATTCAATCAACAGCATTCAGTGCATGAGACTATAATCATTCGGCAATGCAAGCAGTCAAAGATGGATAGAATGTATGCTTTGTAGGTGTGCATATACAAGAAAACAAAATATATACAGGAGACTGAAATATACCATGCCCATAGCAGTGACTGGAGTACTCATGAGAGCAACTTGCAGTCCCAACATAGCAAAAGAACCGTACTTCCTTTCGGAGCATACATCAATATATAGCTTCACAAAGCTGAAATAAACTCTCACTTGACAAGGTGAAACGTGGTTGATATACTTCCCTCTTCTCTGATATCTTTAGCACTAATATTAGTACTCGCAGAATTGAGTTGACCATGCTTTGTTTTTTCATAAGTTCACCATCACCTATTAAAAGCTTGTATAAATGACATGAAAGTTCTGAAAGCTGCTCAACAGCATACTTTTGTAACCATTCCAAAACATTTCTGGCAGACGTAACATCATTTAACACCTAGATTTGGAAAAATGATCAGTCAACTAGAAATGCTTCTTCAGTTGACACTGATGCTTTCAGTCTTTCACAACATAAAGAATGCGAAATGTCGCTGTTCTTTGATATGATCCCCGTTTCACAGTAAGCACAGTTCTTTATGTCACAATATAGCACAATGATTAGATGTCTACTATACATAACTAAAGATTGTGAAAATTTATAAAATTGAATTCTGATGTATTCTTAGAAGAGTCATTCAGATACATCTCTTCACACAGTGGGGCCATATCTAAGAAAATGGAGTTCATCACAACAATATAATCTAATGTAATGCAATGATAAATGTACTTGAACCGAAGCATTTAAAAGTTTTTTTTAGGAATATTTTGTTGCTATTTTATCTAGTTAAATCAACTTAATAACTCTTATATAGAACAAATTTCACCACATAACACAAAAGAAAGGTAAAAATTCTCATTGGCAAATCATTTTCCCCCACTATGTTAGCTATACTGATTTGCCTCCTCTAAGCCCATGATAGGATTGAATTTTTTATGGAGTCTTAGGTCTTGCTCTTTTCACAATTTCACAATAAAAACTTTTCCCTCTCCTCTTTTCAATCACACACATTTTCTAATACAATATTAACCATACATTTTACACGGAATACCGTGTATATCAAATTTGTTCCCAAAAGAACAAGGCTTTACGGATTTTTATGTGAAATAAGAGAGAATGAGTAGAGTTGAATTGTGGAGATTTGTATAGGATATGTAAGTTCCAAGATATGTGGATGTGATTGGTTTGACCAAATTTAAATTTAGAAAGAATTGATATTGATAAAAATATATAAAGATGATTAAAAAATGGGATCCTACCATGGGTCAAAAGGTTTGGAAAAATCATATAGGTGGAAATACCATAAACAAAGTAAAATTTACCCTCTAAAGAATTGGTTGCATTCGTTGGAACTTTCTTAGTTCAAGCAAGACAAATTTCAACCACTGAAGTCGTATTCCCTTAATCGATCAAGTCTCAATCTATTGAACTTCACTTTTTCACACACAGGTGGCATTGTCTTTGAGCAAATGCTCAAGTATCATGAAATATTAGGGTTAAAAGCACTTCTTGTCAGTTGTCACTCAAGTATACAAAAAAAAAAAAAAAATCACCAAAGTTCTGTTATAAATTTAGGGCTTGTCCCTAAAGTGTTTAACTACATCTAGAGACAGGTGATTAAAAAGTGAAGGCTATGTGTTGGTCCTATAAAATGAGTTTTGGAATAACTAGTACAAAACTACAAATTGTTCAAGTAGTTTTTGTTTAAGATCAACTTTCCAGACTTAGCGTGTGTTCGTTTTTACTTATTTCTATCTAAAAATCACCTACCACTAAAAGTCAAAGTCAAATATCAATATCAATCACACATATCACATCATCACTCATTATTATCCACACATCTCATGGTCCCACCGGCTATCCAAAAGCTCAACTTTTAGCAAAGTTTTAGACAAAAAAAAGTAGAAACAAACACATGCTTAGTCCACAAAATCTCCATAATAAGCATTCATTAGAAGCAATATGATGTTGGTCAACCTTAACAGTCACTCGACGTGAAACCTTGAGACGTTTAGCGTCGCATATCTAAACTGATCCTATGTAATTAAAATATTCATTTTCTAGGGAGCATATGATCCGCTATATGGAATTTGCCAAGATCCTTATTCATATTGTAACTAAAAGAATATTGATGACTCAGTACAATCTGTGCTTAAAAAATTCTTTGACTATAGGAAAATTAAGGTAGCTTACAAAACCGAATAAAGAAAATCGGTACCTCCACTATTATATGCAGTTGTGTGAATATAGATTTTTGCTTATCTTCATATTCCTTCCAGCATAATGATGAGACAATAGACGACAACCATGATATCAGACCACAGTGTTCAACCAGGAACTTGGCAGTCTTATGAAGTTTGACACACTTCCTTACTATCTGCACCATGCACCACCATTCATTTTAATTAAGTTCTTCTCAGGAATAATATAATAAATGCACGATCAATTAAATGTTGTATGAACTTCACCAGGATAGAAGAAAGGACAATTTAACCCCAGTTAAAACGAAAAAGAAAAATCCACCGAAAAGGAAGTCAACCAATTAAATGACGTTCAAACTTCACCGAGATGGAAGAAAAGATAATTTAACCCCACTTAAAATGACATAGAGCAACATCCACTGAAAAGGAAGTCGAACCCAACAAAGAATCAAGGTTGAAATCTCACAATTCAAAGAATGAGAATCCCACGGGCCAGGAACTTAGTTACTATTTATCCATGGCACACCTTTTTTTTGGGGGGGGGGGTGGTTGTTGTGAGGACCAAACAGTCACAATTCTCTTCTATGGAGAAAGCCAATAAAGGATGGCACCTTAATATAGTGCAACATGCTCCCTTCTACAAAACTCAAATTCAGAACAGAGGAGCTTATTTGCTTCACTAGGATATGAAGATTGAACAAGAGCATGTTTAAAAACTAGGTAAAGACACATTATTAGGAGTCCATTTTTGAACTAAAAATCTATGTTACTTTAAACAAGAAAAGTGAACGAAAAAATCCTCAAAGGTAAGGGTCAGCTATAAACATATTTTGGCCTCGATGATTAGTTACTGTAGCTTTTTTTATAGCCTTAACCAAACACGATCGAAGTTCCAAGAAATTTACCAATTACCAGAAAATGGTAATTGTGTAGGTTAGTTTAGAGCCATTAATTAGGCACAAGGGTAAAAAGTTTTATTGTGCTAAAAGCTAACCTTTTAGGTTGAAGTGTGGTGGCATCATAAAATGTGTGTTATCAATGAGTAATCATTTTGAATGTGTTGTTCATATCGAAGTTTGCTTTTGATTTAGTAGTATTAGTCAATATTTAGTGATAAAAAGGTTAAACAAATACAATCTAAGACTAATCACATATTCACATTTATTGTCACAAAGAACATGGAAGAAGTCTGGGATGTCAGGCTTCATTATATCAGCAAGTTTAGGATTACCATACTGACCATCCAAGGGAGAAAAGGAATAACAAACAATGCCAGGAGGATTAAAAATAAGTATTACATGAAAAATTAAATGAAGATGGTAACAGGTAAAATGTTGTAGAAAATGATTTGATAAGTTTTGATGAACACAAAATAAAGTATATGCATTCATGTCTCTTCACATGAACACGTATGCGCACCTATAGAGGTAATTTTGCATAGCATAGCTCACCTGAATCACAAGTTCCTTCGACGTGTCATCTGAAAGAGGGATGTGTAAAAACTCATAAGCATTTCCAAAGTGAAGTTTCTGAGATATATTTGTGCATCATCATCTCTATTCAGTCCAGCATACAAAAGTCGAAGTATCCACAACATTTCTGTTTGGAGAGTTTGTTTACTTTTTGTAAGTTTTTCTGTTTCGAAGCTAACAGAGCTACTCCAGAAAAAATTCTGGAATAAAGGTATAGCCTGTCATATAATTAGGAAAACAACAGAAGAAACAAACGCATAAGAATTGAGTCCAGTAGAAGTAAACTGCAACAAAAAGGAGATGAAAATGCACTTTCTAACACAAACCTGCATGTTCATAGTAGAACAGTGCATAACATACTTGCTTATGGTCGAATAATTTTAATGTGATGGATCCAATAACACAAAAGAAGCTTCTGCAATGAATACCGCAGTTACCGAAGGAATCCTCTGCCATGGTTCTTCTATACCATTTTGCAAATATGACAATAAAAGCCGAAGTCGGGTCACATCTTTCCTCTTCCGGCAGTTCTGTGATCAGGGTTTGAATATGTCCAATCATTTGACATGCAAATACCCAGATCAACAAGAATCAATGGTTTTTGCTGTTGACAAAAAGGTAAAAAGGAACAACTTCGATTGTCGTTGTTGCAGCCCATGTTAGGGTTGAAATTTTTATACATTTTAACTCATTTTTATACATTCTTTTTCAAATTTGAACTTGTCAAAGCAATTACATCCACATACTCGTGGGACTTACATGTAGTACACAAATCTCTACTATTTAACGCCATTCATTCTCTCTCCTATTTCATATAAAAATCCATAAAAATTTATAAAAATTTGAATCCTACCATGCTTGTAACAATCACCACACCTTAAAGTGCCCAATGTCCATGCTGACCACACTTTTGACCAAGTGTATGATCTGATATCTTATATAACATCCTAGGTCACTTGGGATAATAGTTCCGTTTGGACTTAGCTGAACAGTTTTTTCTAAGGCTTTCACCAAAAAGACCCCATGCCAACTGAGAGCAGCCACCTCACTTGTAAAATTCACTTTATATCCTTCTCAAGCTATGCGAAATTATGGTCGTTACAATGTTAGCCTTTGTTTGGTTAAAGTTGATAATAACTTTTTTTTATACGAAACCAAGCTTTTAATTTATAATAACTTCATCCAAGATTACAATGCCAAAAGAGTGGACGAGTCGTCCACGTAGGAAGAAAATACGTGAGAGCATACATACAATAAAAAACAAAGTATTGGGACTAAATCCTGCTAGAAACTATTGTACATAAGGAACTACTAGGATCAATATGAAACAAGAAATTCTCCAAGCCACTGAATATCCCAGTTGCTTTTGCCCATAAACCCGTGAAAAAAAAGATGGTACCCTATATATCCTTTATTGTTCGCCCAACATCTTCAAAAATTCTTCTGTTCCTCTCTAACCATAATATCCAAGCCGTTGCCATTACCAAGTACTTCTATATATCTTTTGCTTCCTTCCTTGCTCCCCGAATGACCATTTAATGAGTATCCAATCTACCCATCTTCTAGGTAAAGCACCCGACTCGCCGAATAAGCTCAAAATTCTATTCCAAAACCCTCTAGCCACCTCACAACGCAATATAACATGGTCAATGTTTTCATCCCTTCTTACACATAATACACCATGAAGGTGAGATGTACAAAAGGGGGCTTTTTCAATTGCAACAAATCACACGTGTTAACCGTCGCTAAAGAAACCAACCAAGCAAAAAGTTTGATTTTTGAGGGCACCATACCCTTCCAAATGAAATTGAATTGTGGGAAGCTACTGATATTTGACGAATGAGAAATGGTGTACAAGAAGGATTTACACGAAAAAGAGACCAAAGGTAACCCCTTCTAAATGCTTTTATCAGTGCACATTGGGTTAAGATTTGTGGTTTCAAGGAGGTTAAAAAGAGAATACAGATCAACGATCTCCCTATCATGAAATTTTCTAGAGAACATTAGATTCCAAACTGGCATTGAGGAGTGCGAGATAGAGACAACGTTGGATATGAGAGCGTCTTTATTGTTGATAAACGAAATAAGTGGGAAAAGCCTCTTGAAGAGTATGATCACCAACCCACTTTTCTAACCAAAACAAGATTTTATCACCCTTCCCCACTACAAGCTTGGTGTTTTCCACAAAAATGCCCCATACTCTTTGTTATTATTTGGGCAAAAAAGTAAAGTTTTCATTCCAATAGAAAAGTATATACAAGATACAATATGTTAGATTTACGCTTTAGTCCCTATCTATCTAAAGTTATCATTTTAATACAAATAGGAAAAAACTCTTCTTACAACTCATTCCAACACTCCCCCTCAAGTTGGTGCATAAATATCACACATGCCCAACTTGGATATCATTGTATAAAATGGGCCACTAGCAACTCCATGTGTCATCACATCAGCTAACTGATCTGCGCTTTTGATGTGCGGGATTTCTACAATTTTGGAGTCAAGATTGTCATTGATATAATTCCTATCAACTTCAACATGCTTTGTTCGATCATGTTGTACGGGATTATTAGCTATTTCAATAGCAGAGGTGTTATCACAAAAAAGTAGCATAGGCTTGCTAGGACCAAAACCAAGCTCAGTGAGAAGAAGTTTCAGCCAAGTTAGCTCGGTAATTCCATGGTGCAATGCCCGATATTCCGCCTTTGCACTTGATAGCGAGACCACATTTTGTTTCTTACTCCTCCAAGTCACCAAATTCCCTCCAACAAAAGAAACATATCCAGATATGGATTTTCTGTCCAATGTTGATCCAGCAAAATCAGAGTCTGTATACCCTGCATTATCTAGATGGCCATATTTCTTGTACAAAATACCTTTGCCTGGGGAAGATTTCAAATATGAAAAAATACGATTCACTGCACTCATATGCTGCTCACTTGGGTTCTGCATGAATTGGCTTACAACACTCACAGCATATGATAAATCAGGTCTTGTGTGAGTCAGATAAATCAACTTTCCCACCAATCTTTAGTACCTCTCTTTGTTTGCGGGAATTTGATCAGGATGGATAGAAAGACCGTGATTTACCTCAATAGGAGTGTTTGTTGGGGCACAAGCCGACATACCAGTTTCTGCCAGGAGGTCATATACGTACTTGCATTGTGAAAGCACAAGTCCTTCCTTAGATCTTGATACCTCAATCCCCAAGTACTTCAAAGCACCCAAATATTTCATTTCAAACTCAATAGATAGGTGCTTTCGAAGTTTCTCAATCTCAATATTGTTACTGCCAGTAACAATTATATCATCCATATAGACTATAAGCAAAGTAATATCATGGCCATCTCTCTTATAGAACAATGTGTGGTCAGCTAAAGCTTGCTTGAACCCATAATTCTTCATTGAACACCTAATCTACCAAACCAAGCTCTAGGAGATTGTTTTAGCCCATACAAGGCTTTCTGTCAAATCACCTCCTTGTGGAATAAATCTCGGTGGTGGATCCATATATACTTCTTCTGTCAAATCACCATGGAGAAATGCATTCTTAACATCGAACTGTCTCAATGGCCAATCAAGATTAACTGCTAGAGATAGTAGGACTCTCACAGTACTCATTTTTGGCAATGGGGCAAAAGTCTCTTGATAATCAATTCCATAAGTCTGGGTATAACCTTTTGCAACCAATCTGGCTTTGTATCTATCCACTGTCCCATTTGATTTGTATTTTACAGAGAAGACCCACTTACAACCCACGGTCTTCTTGTCATGTGGTAATGAAGTCATCTCCCAAGTAGAGTTCTTTTGGAGAGCATCCATTTCCTCTACCATAGCTGATTTCCACTTAGGATCATCAAGAGCTTCCTGATAATTAGCAGGGATAGATACAGAAGACAACTGAAGGGCGAATGTTAGATGTGGCTGAGATAAACGATGATAGGAGATATAGTTAGATGTGGGAAAGTCAACATTAGAAGAAGGTTTTGGAAAACCAAACCTATCAGGTATTTTCCGATCATGAAGAGGATATCTCCTATCGTGATTGTCAACAATAGCTGGAGCTGTTGGATTAGAATGTGGAATATGTACCTCAGTATCAATACTAGAAGAGTCCGGTGGCATGGTAGCATCAACACGGGAGGTATCTTCCTGAGGTGAGGTCCCAAGGGAATCTCCAAACTCTGGTGTTGGGTCAACATTAGTAGCTATATCCCTTCTTGTATATCTCTTCTGGAATAACCTAGGCGATCTCTCACCTAAAGAGTCTGGCACAATTGAAGGTCTATCTAAAGGCTCCCCTTGACTTGAGGACTCCCCCTCACTTGAAGTCCACAACCTCTTCTCACCTAACCACACCTGTTCCTCGTCCCTACTGGGAATATCCCCTTGAAGGGGAACCATAGGCACATCTCCAGAAAAGAAAGACTCGGACTCGCAAAACACAACATCCATGGAGACATAATATTTTCCAGAAGGAAGATGGAAGCATTTATAACCCTTTTGGGAAGTAGAGTAGCCAAGAAAGATACACTTAAGGGCACGAGGATCAAGCTTGTCTCTGAGATGGGAATGTACATGAACATAACATACACACCCGAAAACTTTGGGACAAAGGTTTAGAGCAGAAGGAATAGAGTCAAAATGCGACAATCGTCTCAATAGGATTTCATAGTCAATGGCACTGGAAGACATCCTGTTGATAAGAAAAACGGCAGTCGTGACTGGTTCAGCCCAAAAATGTTTAGGAACATGCATAGTGAAGCATAAGGTCTTGGCCACCTCAAGGATGTGCCTATTCTTACGCTCCTTTATACCATTTTGCTGTGGTGTGTAAGCACACGATGTTTGGTGAAGAATCCCATGACTTTTAAAGAAATTAGAAAGGGTCGTGTTAACAAACTCTCGACCATTGTCAGAATGAAAGACACGAACTTGTGCATCGAATTGAGTGGCAATCATTTTTGTAAAATGTGGAATAACATGCATGACATCTTGTTTGGATTTCAATAAATATACCTAAGTTACTCGTGTGTAATCAATAAAGGACATAAAATACTTATGCCCCAATGCAGATGGAGTAGAGAACGGACCCCAAACATCAGTGTGAACACAAGCGAATGGAAACGGAGTTTTGTGAACACTGATTTTAAAAGGAACACGATGACTCTTACCATAAATACATTGTTCACACTTTAAACTCGGAGCATGAATATTTTCAAACAACTCAGGGAACCTACGTTCCAAATTAGTAAAAGATGGATGGCCTAAGCGGCGATGCCATAACATGATTTTCTCTCTTACAGATATGTCTCCCACTACTCCAAAACCCTTACCAAGGTCAGGCTTCAAATCACTCACCCCTTCCAAATAGTAAAGACCTCCGCGTTGAGTACCAGTGCCAATCGTACTTTTTGTTACAATATCCTGAAACACACAATAGGTAGAGAAAAAGGTTACAGAACAATTAAGGTCCGGCAAAGCTGGGCGAGCACAAAGGAGTAGAGAACCCAGGTCTTCGCCGCTGAAAATGGCAGAAAACGCGACAATCGATGCAAATAAGGGGATGCGAAGCCACTGGTGAGGTCGCTGAAGGGTTGCGCCACCACTGGAGAGTTCGTCGAAGGTTGGGAAAGGTCAGCGAGTGGTCGCCGTCACCTAGGCTCGCCGGAAGCTTCGTCAGAAGTCGGGTTGTTGCTACAGTGACTAGGGCTCACGGTTTAACCACACTCTGATACCATGTTATTATTTGGGCAAAAAAGTAAAGTTTTCATTCCAATAGAAAAGTATATACAAGATACAATATGTTAGATTTACGCTTTAGTGCCTATCTATCTAAAGTTATCATTTTAATACAAATAGGAAAAAACTCTTCTTACAACTCATTCCAACACTCTTGCAATGGATTTCCATGGTACACAATGAGTTGATCTAACTTCAATGTTTGCATCCCATCCATTTACATGAGAGCCATGTCGACTTAGGATAATGGAATGCCAAAGTGAATCCGATTCAATGGGAAAGCGCCATAACCACTTACATAACAAAGCCACATTTTTCGACTTAAGGTTGCCTATCCCCAAACCCCCATATTGTTTAGGTTTCATTGCAATCTCCCATTTAACTAAGTGGTCACCGGACCCCTCCCAAAAGAAATCCCTCTTCATCCTTACAATTATCTTTGCAACCTTTAAAGGCATTCTGAACATCGATAAAAAGTACGTAAGAATGCTTCCCAAGACTGTTTGAAACAGAACGAGCCTCCCACCCCTAGATAAGAATCCTTTATGCCACCCTTCTAATCTTCTTGCTACTTTTTCAATCATCGGGTCCCAGAACGATGTAGCGTTTGGGTTTTCTCCTAAAGGTAGGCCAAGATAATTTAATGGCCACACCCCTTTACCACAACCTAAACTGTTAGATATACTCTCAACTCTGTCCTCCTCTAAACTTATGCCGACAACTATGCTCTTAGCCATGTTAAGTTTCATTCCCAAAACTTTAGAGAAAATATCCAACCCTCCCATTAGATTTTCAATACTCTCATCCTTGTTCTCCAGGAAGAAAATGGTATCATCAGCGAATTGGAGATGTGAAATTCTTACCTTGTTTCTTCCTATACTAAAACCTTCTATAATCTCATCACATGCCTTGTTTATCAATGTACTCAAAACATCTCCCACTAGAATGAATAAAAATGTTGACAGTGGGTCCCTTTGTCTCAATCCCCTTGAGGTACCAAATTTATCTCTTGGTTTCCCGTTTATCATTATTGAGAAATTTGCCGACGACAGGCAACCCCAAATCCATTTTCTCCATCTTTCTCCAAAGCCCTTTTTTTCTAGTACAAAATCTAGGAATTCACAGCCAACATGGTCATATGCTTTATCAAAGTCAATTTTAACTACCACGCCTTCTCTAGTTTTTTGCTCTATACCCTTCAACTAATTCATTTGCAATCAAAACCAAATCCAGTATTTGTCTTCCTTTGACAAAGCACATTGGGCTCCATCAACTATCTCTGTTAGAACTTCCCCAATCTCAATGATAGGACTTTTGCCACAATTTTATACAAGAAAGATACCAAGCTTCTTATTGACCGAAAGTCCTTTATAGAAACCGAATTCAACTTTTTCGGAATGAGGCAAATAAAAGTTTCATTCACCCTAGCATTCACAATGCCATCCTCAAAAAATTGCATGAACACCTTCATTAAATCCTCTGTGATCACTTCCCATCCTTCTTTGAAGGCCGCCATAGAAAAGTCATTTGGTCCCTGGGCTTTATCCCCATCACACTCAAATAGTGCTCTCTTCACCTCTTCTTCTTGGAATGGTGCTTCCAATTTTGATTTGGATTCTATGTCAATCCCTGCCCATTCTAGTCCAATTTTGATAATAACTTATAGCATGTTATTCATCTCATTTTAATTCATTCTGTTTAAAATTTGAATTTGGGCAAACCAATCACATCCACATATTTCGTAGAATGTACACGTCTCGTGGGATGTACATGTACTACAAATCTCTACCACTAAAATCCACTTATTCTCTATCCTCTTTCATATACAACCTCATTTTTATGTGAATACAAAAAGACGCTTATTAGTAAGTTTTTAAGCGAAAAGTAACAAGGACTACAACATTTGTGGATGATAATCACAAACAATTTTGAATATAGAGTTGAAATTTATATTTGACTAGGAACACAAAAGTAGAATTAACCCAAACTAGAATAGAAAATAAGCACAAAGTTAATGGGAGAATATTTGGTTCTAAGGTGAAAGGTCGTGGATAAACATGAAATATCACGTTTTATCATAGAAAGCAAGTTAGAGAGTGTATGAAAAAATAACTTTAGAGCATCTTTTGGAACATGCTATAACTAAATTTAATAGCCTAAGTCAAAATATGTCAAAAAAATGACTCACATTGAGCACATTAGAATGGCTTCTGATAGATAATCATTTAAAGAGGAGAAAATATTGAAAAACACGGGAAATGAGGATTCTAATATGTAGTGCTAGCAACAAATGCTCATATCATTAGTTGTGATGTTTGGGTAGCATGCTTAGGTGGTAACATGGGGAGAAACCATTGCTAAGTTGGGGAAGAATATATAATTTTGAAGGTACAACACTTCGAAGATTCTTTGAGGTGATTTAAGATAATATTAGAGCATATGGACAAGGTACACAAAGGTTTTTCGAGTCTTTGGACTTCGATGGGTATTTAAGTTTATTTCTCTACTTCATGAACAACAAAATTGAGCTACTAACAGATATGTAAATCAGTTAAGTAGTTAACATTGATATAAGAAACAAAAAGTAACTTAGGCTACGTTTTTACTATCTTTTTCAGCACAATTAGTCGTTATAAGGCTGCAGTTAAAAGATATTATATTCTGTTTATGGCCACCCCAACTCTTCTATTGCAATTATCTCCTGTGAATTGGTTTTTGGGATGGGAAAGAAATTTGGACTGATGAAACACAATAAAAAACGTGAATGCCTAGACCTAATTAGGGGACTATGCAAATACAGCAACAATTTCACACATCCATGGAATGTAGAAATGCTTTCCTGAGGGAATTACTGAGATTGAGGTAAGTTTGCAAGTATGATTTTTAGTGACAATTGTTTCCACATATAACTCCAAAAATATTTTACCAGGCCCATCCATTTCTACATTCATTTAGCAAGTGATAAATATAATGGTATCAGTACCTCCAATGCAGCTTGGAATATTGCCAGGGCCTCGTAAGCCAATTTCCTCATATCAATGTCAGGTGAAGACACACTGATAAATGTAACAGCATGCAAACCTAAACTAGCAAACTCAATGGGCTCAACATAACCCATGGAGAGACAGTGAACCGAAAAGCGCAGGATGAATACGGGATCATATATTTCCATCTTATCAACAGTGCCAAATAGTTCCTGTAGATTATCGAGAAGGAATTAATGGGCAAGGAAACGCATGACAGATGGATGTTTCCTCTTCAGGAGGGAAAAAGATAAAGAGAAAAAGTGGAAAATAAGAGTGCATCCGTCTAAACTTTATTTTCTTAAAAACTATGGTGAATATTTCCAAGGACTACAAGATGTGATAATAACATGGTTTTGAAAATCGTTTGAGGCTTATCCCTCGAGGCTTGCCTCCAAGCGAGCGCATGGTTGATGCCTCGAGGCGCACACTTCGAGCCTTTTTTTTGAGAGGCTTACGCCTCATTACAAGAGGCCCACGCCTTGAGGCTTAGGATTCTCCATTCCAAGAGTTTTTGGCCCATTTAAACACTTATACTTAAAAGAGAGGCATATTAGGTTTCTGTACACAACTAGGGTTAATTAAAAAGGCTGCCCATGGCCCAAAAATGGCCCAAAAAAGGGATTAAAAACTTGGAGTCTCAACACTCAAGTCACGTAACAACAACTGAAGGCTAGCAGTCAGCAGAAGAAAGAAACCATCGGTCTTCTCTTGTCCTCTCTTCAAAATTCGAACTTCAAGTCTTCAATCGGCAAAAGGAAGCAGCAAACAAAAGCTTGATTACGTAGGTATGTAATGTTTATCTATGAATTTTCTGTAATCTAATATTCCTTCTTCCAACAATCCCTTTTTTTCTCTATTTTCTTTTTTCTTGCATGGGCATGGCTAGAATCCATCAATTTTCAACCTCTCTCTTCTTCTCTTCTTTTTTTCTGCCCAAGAGTTTTACCCATAGTACCTCTTTCCAGTTTGCATTTTCTGTGCACATTTGAATACTAATTTTGTTAAAAACTTACAAAGTTACAATTTACAAATTTAAAATCATATATTCATATGATTCACATCTGATTTTCTGATTTTTTTATTTTAATATCTTCTGTGATTTTCTGATTTTCTTTATTTTAATATGTTAACATTTGTGTGATTGTATCTTGTTTGTGAATTTGTGTTGATGATTAAAAATTAGAAATTTAGAATACTAGAAGTCTAGAATACTAGATTAATATTTTATTTTGTGGCGGATTGGCTATTTGTAGAATGGGAAAGATCACAAGAAAGGATCCAGCTTGGAAATATGGAACTGAAGTTGATGAAGAAGGTGGTGAGAAGAAAGGCTATGTTTACGTTGAATGAAGCTTTTGCAAGAAAGTAGTTAAAGGGGGTACAAAGCGAATGAAGGATCATCGAGCATGTACACGAAAAAATGTAGCTCCATGTCCAATGTTCCTCCAGAGGTGAAAAAAGAGATTGAGGACTATATGAAAGCGGGAGCCATGCAAAGAAACTTGTCCCACCAACAATTTGATGACATGGTTCAATTAGGTTCTTACTTTGGGATGGATAACGACAAAGGGGAAGGTTCTATGACTATGAGGGGTGTAAGAGGACCAATGGACAAATTTTTTACAAATGTTGGTGACGATGGTGAGACGGGCAAGACAACTCAAAAGATGACAAAGGCAAATCTTAAAGAGATGCGGCAGCAGGTTTCGTTGGATGTTGGGAGGTTCTTTTTTGAGAATGCAATACCTTTCAATGTAGTGGAATCTCCCTCCTTTGTTAGCATTTGCCGGTCGATTGGTTTGTACGATAGAGGATATAAACCCCCTTCCATATATGATCTTCGTACTTGGATCCTTAAAAGGGAAACAGAAACTACCGAACAAATAGTTGAAGATATAAAGAAAACATGGAGCACGACTGGAGTTTCTATATTATCAGATGGTTGGTCTGACACAAGAAATAGAGGCCTCATCAATATTTTGATTAACGACCCCCATGGAACTGTATTCTTGAAATCTATTGATGCTTCGGATGAAAAGAAAGATGCCGACATGTTGTTCAAACTACTAGACGATGCTGTTGAAGAAATTGGAGAAGATCATGTTGTTCAAGTTGTGACTGATAACGCATCTAACTACAAAGCAGCCATGAGGAAGTTGATGGAGAAAAGGAAGCATCTATATTGGACTCCTTGTGCGGCTCATTGTATTGATTTGATGCTTGAGAAATTGGGAGACCTGCCCCAACATAAGAATGCATTGCGAAAGGCAAAGAAAGTAATCAATTTCATTTACAATCATAAGTGGGTATTGGCATTTATGAGGAAAATTGTAAAGAAGGAATTACTTCGACCTGGCGCTACTAGATTTGCCACAACTTACTTGACTTTGCAGAGGATTTATGAAATGAGAAACTCTCTTCAACCCATGTTTACTTCAGAAGAATGGGTGAATTCAACATGGGCTCGCAACCCCGAGGGCAAAGAAGTAAAGAAGATCATATTGAATGATAATAATTTCTGGCCTAGTGTCTCATATTCTTTGAAGACAATGGTTCCCTTAGTTAAGGTTTTAAGAATCGTTGATTCGGAAAAGATGCCAGCGAATGGGGTTTATTTACGGAGCAATGGACACGGGGAAAGAAGAGATTGCAAAAAATTTGGGTAATAAACCTTCTTCTTATATAGAGATCTGGAGTATCATCGATGAAAAGTGGGAGTTGCAATTGCATAGGGATATTCATGCCACTGCATATTATTTGAATCCTCAATTTCAATATGCTGAAAATTTTTCTACTCATATAGAAGTGAAAAGGGGTTGTATAATTGCATGGATAGATTGATATCTAATCCCACAGAAAGGGAAGCTGCAAATCTTCAATTGGATGACTTCGTAACGAGAAAGAATTTTTTTGGTCTTGAACTTCCAAAGTCAACATCTAAAAAGCGATCTCCAGGTATGTGGCTTAAGCTGAAATTTTTTATTTGTAAAGTCAACGCGTAAAACTGAATTTTTATTGTAAACTTAAGGCTAAAAAATCTGAAATTTAAGCTGAAAGTTACAGTAAAAATTCATTTTTAAGTTTGTTAATTGTTTATGCATTAGTCACCACACTTATTTTATTTCAACTTTCAACATTTTGATTTAGTTTCTTGGTGGACACAATTTGGCGATGGGACACTCCAGAATTAACTCGCTTTGCCATTAGAGTTTTGAGTCTAACTTGTTCATCTTCTCAATGTGAGCGTAATTGGAGCATGTTCAATCAAGTACATACCAAAAGAAGAAATCGTCTTACTGCGGCAAGGTTGAACACTTTGGTTTATGTTATGTATAATAAGAAGCTCAAGGATCGGCATGTAAGATTGACAACACTCAAAGATGATGAAGATCCTTTGGTCGTTGAGAGTTTGCCATCTGATGATGAATGGATTGTTGGCGAGGTTCAATCAAACACACTAGATGGAGAAAGAATAGAAAGTTCCACACGTACACAGAGTCAAGCTAATAGAAAGAGAACAGTTTCACAAAGCGGTACTTCAATAGTCATTTAAAACTTTAAATTCATCTATATATAGAAACCATTTCCAATGAATACTCTATCTAACTATATAGATAAAGGAAAGGGCAAGAGGCCGATACAATTGAGGGACGAGGACGAGGAACCTGAATGGGTTTACATTGATGGCAGTGATGCAGAAGATCATACAGAAATTGCATCTAATGTGAACGCCCTAGATGACGAGGATGATAGCGATGGGGTTGATAGTGATGAGAGCAACGAGTTCTAAAATCCTTTTTATTTTATAATAGATTACTAGTTTTATATCCTTTTTTTTAAACTATGGGGCTATGGGCAGCATTAGGCAAATAGTTCTATTGAATTGCAGACAAGACTAATTATTTGCTACTTTAGATTTCTTTTGTTTTTTCTATCTTATTGACTTGAATGCACTTTTTGGATATGTTATAGTTTGCTACTTCGCTTAGATTTAAGTTTTCTGGTTGTTTGTTCGAGGCTTACGCCTCGAACCCGCCTCGAGGCTTACGCCCCACCTCTAGGGAAAAAAAGGCCTTGAAACCCGTTTACGCCTCTAAAAACCATGGATAATAATGAGTAGTGATTTGAGATGTGCAAGATAATATTTAACTTTGACCAAGTAGTAGAAATT
This sequence comes from Jasminum sambac, assembly GCA_018223645.1. Classification (NCBI taxonomy): domain Eukaryota; kingdom Viridiplantae; phylum Streptophyta; class Magnoliopsida; order Lamiales; family Oleaceae; genus Jasminum; species Jasminum sambac. Next base: position 23,913,670 of record CP073647.1, read on the forward strand.
AATTTTTCACTAGAAAAAAGGTTGATACGAAGACAGACTAAGCGCAACCATAGTAATGATGGTATAATAGATGGTGCCATCAACTTGCCCAAAAAGAAGTACCTTATGGACATCTTCAGAATTATATTCTTTAAGCTTGCTTGTAGTTCCTTTATTTAAAGTTCTATCATGAGGAAAATAAAGCACGGTTTGTGCACACAACATAGGATCAATGGGAACACACACTTGAAATTGAATTCTTCTGTGATCCTCAACACCAGTAGATTTCAAAGAAGTTATGTCCCGGTCTTGTTCTAGTAGTTTTCTCATTTTTAAAGCAGCAATGCCCTATAGATAATTGATAAGTGCTAGAAAAGCACTTAAATAACTCTTCTATTTTACTTGTTTGTGTGTTTTATTAGTGTTATATGTTCCGTTTTCATGTGTTTTTCCTTTATTGTGGTGTTTAGGGTCACAAAGAATCAAAAAGAGTCAAAATGGATGAAAATCGAATGAAAACGGAAACTCGGGACCAAAATGCAAGCGAATCAAAGATTGAGGGCCTCCGATGCAATTTTATGAAAAGTTATTTTTATAATTTTTCTTATACCAATGTTTAAGAACATCAAAAGAAGATTCCCAAACTTTTTCCGAATTCCAAATCGGAGTTTCCTAGTTAAAGTTATGGCCGTTTGAAGAAAAATGACTAAAAGTGTAAAAAAATCAGCAACTCGGATTTATTGGCGCAGTGCAGTAATTTGACCATAACTTGAGCTACAAAAATCGAATTGACCCGATTCTTGTTCCTGTGGAAAGAAGACTCAGAGGGCTACAACTTTGGTGTTCATAACTTCAGATTATTCGGACATTATGGTGGTCAAAAATAGGTAACACCTAGAGTGTTTTGTATGGAGGATTCCTTGGGCCATGTTTTGGTAGAAAATTCCTAACTTTCTATTAAAATATCCAAAAGAGGAAATTCCAAGTGCATAATTCAACTAAGATGCTTACCTAAGCCATGATGAAATTCCATTATCATGATTCGGTGGATGCAATTTAATAAACCCATGATGGTGCATGAGTGTAATTTTTTATTGTATTTTCTTATGAAATTTTGCCTATAAATAGAGGCATTTGTAAGGAAGGAAGACACAACTTTGAAGAGAGAATTAGCTTGTGATTCTCTCCAACTTTCTTCTCAATAAAATTCTCTTCGTCAATTGTTCTTAGTTCTAGCTTGAAAGCTCTTAGTTTCTCATATTCCAGCGGAAGTAAAAATCTAAATTTAGGTTCGAATAATCAATCGACGATACTTCGGGCGTGAATATGATTAGCGGAGCATTTCGTCGTTAGTTTTTCTCTTTCTTTTATTTTTCATGTTTGAGAAAGATAATATCTCATATATTGTGGAGGTGATACAAGGCGGACACTCGCTAAAAAGTATTGAACCCACATATATGAGTGATTAGACTTCTCTATTTATTTCATAGCATTTATTTACTTGTTTTCTATATTTTGTATATATTACTTGTGATAGTGAAGTATAATCTATTATATTGTGGAGGTGATACAAGGCTAACACTCGCTAAAAAGTATGAAACCCACAAATATGAGTAGTTAGACTTGGCTATCTAGTTCGAGGGGAACGTTGTGTTCAACTAACATGTTGTTATCTTTTCTAACTCTTTAGTAACGTTTTATCTATTCCTCCACTTCAATTTGTTGGTTTGTTATGCTTGTAAACCCGTTTTGAGTTTATGTGATTATTGCATTCACTTTGGCCAATTGAATCAATTAATCTGTAAATTCAAGTTACATGCTAGGATTGGAACTCTTGATCTGTAAATGTCATTAGATTCCAATCCAAAGTAGCAAATGAATATCGTGCATATTTATTAACAAATCAACTTAGATGCATTAATTCGAATTTGTGAAATTATTCATCCAATTCAACTCATTCTTCTCGTTCATTTCATACTAGTTTTGCATTAAATCCTAAGAACTTGTTTAAGGTTATCCAATAGTTAGATGTTAAGTTAAAGAGCTCACTTTAATTTAATACACTTAAGGAAGAATTCGTTAATCAGAGCATATTGATTAATTGGAGTTGATAAATTGGAGAAGGAATAGTAACACGTTGCATGGGAAAGATAAACAGGAGTTGTTGACACAACCGAACCCGAGAACTAGATATTTATTTCAACTTTTTCTATTTTAATTTTATATTTTATCATTTTATTTTCGAATTTGTTTCTAATTTCTCAAAGCCCCCCTTACTATATTAATTGATAAAATTAACTAGATGAAACACCGTTCCTCTTGGGTTCGACCCTTACTTACCACTTCTACATTAATCTGTAGTTTTGAAACCGAGTAAGGAAATAAAATTAAACTTTGGCGTGCTGCGACAAATGCGCCCAAGTTTTTGGCGCCGTTGCCGGGGAACGGTTAACTAATTTAGTTGCTTTTATTAATTAATTTTTTTTTAAAAAAATGTCTTCACTTGTATGCATAATACTCAATCCGCTAATCAAATTCTTGAAAATTTTGACCAAGAAATTGAGAAATCCATTCGAAGACGAATAAGACAAGAAAAACAAGAACAAGAAATGGCTGAAAACACTCAACAACAATTCAGTACAGAGCGGGAACAATCCACAAGTCAAAACATGTGGCATCTGCACAAATCTAGGACATCCTACAGATGCTTGTCCTGTTCTGCAAGTGGATAACAATGAACAAGTGAACTCAACAAGCAATTTTACATTCCCGAGGCAACAGTACAATCCATACTCAAACACCTATAATCCAAGATGGCGAGATCACCCCAATCTGATTTATGAAACCAACAAGCCTCCAGGTTTCTTTCCTCAAGGGCAATTTCAACAAAAGCCTCAATCATCAGGTATGTCTCTCGAGGATATGGTGAAAACATTAGCAACTAACACTGTGAAATTTCAACAGGATTCCAAGGCAAGCATTCAAAACTTGGAAAATCAAATGAGTCAGTTGGCAACTGCCATCAATCGACTGGAAGCACAATCTGCAGGAAAGCTACCATCCCAACCTTGGGTAAATCCAAAGAATGTTAGTGCCATAACCTTAAGGAGTGGAAAAGAGATCGAAAACCCTCACAAAGAAGTTCCCACACATGAAGATAAAGAAGAAAAGCTTGAAAAGGAGGTATGTCCTAACCCCTCTATCATTACTAAAGTGATCCCTTCCCCTTTTCCGAGTAGATTAGCAAAAACTAACAAAGAAGAAAAGGAAACAGAAATTTTGAACACATTTAGGAGAGTAGAAATCAATATTCCTTTGTTAGATGCAATCAAACAAGTACCACGTTATGCCAAATTCTTGAAAGAACTTTGCACTAACAAGAAGAAATTGAAGGGAAACGAAAAGGTAATAATGGAAATGGTTTCACTTTGTTTCAAAGAAAACTACCTCCAAAATGCAAAGACCTGTATGTTCACAATTCCATGTACAATTGGTAACACTAAGTTAGATTGCGCTTTAATAGACTTAGGAGCATCGATTAATGTTATGCCACGATCAACCTATGCTTCCTTAAAATTGGCTAAGCTAACTGAAACAAGTGTTATCATTCAACTTGCTGATCGATCTAATGCTTATCCAGATGGAGTAGTTGAAGAGGTATTAGTACAAGTAGGTGGTCTCGTATTTCCAACCTATTTCTATGTTTTAGACATGAATGATGATCACTCCTAACTCCACACCGATATTGCTAGGAAGACCATTTTTGTGGACTTCCCAAGCAATTATTGATGTGAGAAATGGGATCCTAACAATGGAATTTGACAAGGAAAGGTGCAATTTAACATCTATGATGCAATGAAACATCCTAGTGACATTTGTACGCTTTATGCTATTAACACCATGACTCCTATTGTAGAAAGAGTTTTTGAGCTTAATTGCGAGATGAGTTAGAGACAGTGATTTTGTGAATCAATGGAATATATTGAAGATAAAGAGATAGAGTCTGACACGAATTGAAAAACAATCGCGCATTGAATTCATTGATGACCAATCCACGAGGTATAATGACAAAACCATTCGATTAGAAGAACCTCCTAACAAATTGTTACCTTCAATTGTGCAGCACTGAGGTGGAAATGAAACCTCTGCCGAACCACTTAAAGTACACTTATCTTGAAGATGGCGAAACACTCCCGTGATAGTTTTCACAAGGTTAAGCTGTGGTGGAGGAGGAAAAACTGGTTTGAGTCTTGCACGATCACAAAAAGCAATTGGATGGGACGATTGCGTATATCAAGGGCATAAGTTCATCGGGCCTGCATGCACACGAACATTACTTGAAGAAGGAGCACAACCGCCAAGACAGCCCAAAGGAGATTGAACCCACCAATGATGGAAGTTGTGAAGAAAGAGATTCTCAAGCTATTAGGAGCGGTATGATCTATCCCATTTCGCATGAGTAATTGGATTAGTCCGATTCAAGTAGTACCAAAGAAATTTAATTATCAGAATCGAAAATAAAGAGGGAGAACTTGTGCCAACAAGAGTACAAACTGGATACCGAGTATGTATTGATTATCAGAAGGTAAATGCTAAAACCCGAAAAGATCATTTTCCCCTTCCTTTTATTGATCAAATGCTCGAGAAGTTGGCTGGACATACACATTACTGCTTTCTTGATGGTTTTTCAGGATACTTTCAAATTGCAATAGCCCCAGAAGATCAAGAGAAAACCACATTTACATGTCCATTTGGAACATATGCCTACAGGCGTATGTCTTTCGGATTATGTAATGCCCCTGCAACTTTTCAACGTTGTATGATGAGTATTTTCTCAGATTACATTGGTAAAATCATTGAAGTATTCATGGATGACTTGTGTATGGGGAGACACTTTTGATGCATGCTTGGACAATTTGACACCTGATTTTAAAACGATGCACTGACACTAACCTCGTTCTTAATTGGGAAAAATGTCATTTCATGGTTGAACAAGGGATAGTGTTAGGTCATGTAGTGTCAGAAAGAGGAATAGAAGTTGATAAAGCTAAGGTAGATATTATTTCTGCATTACCTTACCCCACCAGTGTACGGGAAATTCGATATTTTCTTGGACATGCAGGATTCTATCGTAGGTTTATAAAGGACTTCTCAAAGATTGTATCACCACTATGCAATCTCTTGCAAAAGGAAGTGCAGTTTGAATTCAATGATAAATGCAAGAAGGCATTCGATGAACTCAAGGAACGACTCACAACACCACCAATCATTCAACCACCCAATTGGAACCTTCCGTTTGAAATCATGTGTGATGCTAGTGACTATGCTGTGGGAGCAATTTTAGGGTAAAGAGTTGGAAGAGCTGCAGATGTGATCTACTACGCTTCGCGAACATTGAATCAAGCCCAAGCAAACTACACCACAACTGAGAAAGAACTTTGATCTATAGTTTTTTGCTTTAGAAAAGTTTCGATCATATCTCTTAGGAACTAAAGTAATTGTTTTCACAGATCATGCAGCTCTACGATACTTGCTCACAAAGAAGGATGCAAAACCTAGACTCATTCGTTGGATCCTCCTACTTTAAGAATTCAATTTGGAAGTCAAAGATAAATTAGGGGCAGCAAATGTTGTGGCAGACCACCTTAGCGGGATTGTAAGAATAGAAAATGAAACACCATTGCATGAAGCCTTTCCGGACAAAAGTCTATTTGTTGCTGAGGTAAACTCTCCCTGGTTTGCTGATTTGGTTAACTATCTCGCATCTAGGTTAATCCCTGCAGGCTTATCCAAGGCGAAACGAGATAAGTTAAAGAGTGATGCCAAATACTACATATGGGACGACCCATATTTGTGGAAAAGGTGTTCAGATCAAATCATTCGGGAGGTGTGTGCCAAAGTCAGAATTTCAGTCCATTCTCACATTTTACCATTCATATGCTTGTGGAGAACATTTTGGACCACGGAGAACGGCTCAGAAGATATTAGAAAATGGATTCTACTGGCCAACACTGTTCAAAGACACTTATATCTTCTGCAAATCCTGTGACAAGTGTCAAGGATCGGGTAACTTGTCCCAACGAAACCAAATGCCTCACACTAGTTTGCGAAATTTTTGATGTATGGGGCATTGATTTTATGGGACCATTTCCAAATTCATTTGGCCACTTTTATATCTTACTAGCAGTTGACTATGTTTCTAAATGGGTAGAAGCGAAAGCCACACGAACTAACGATGCTAAAGTAGTTGCAGAATTCGTCAAATCTAACATCTTTAGCAGGTTTGGGATTCCAAGAGCCATGATTAGTGATAGAGGTACTCACTTTTGCAACCGGACCATTGAATCTTTGTTAAGAAAATATGGAGTTCTACATCACGTATCAACTGCATATCACCCCCAGACGAATGGACAAGCAGAGCTCTCAAACAGGGAAGTGAAGTCAATTCTTGAGAAGACAGTCAACCCTAATCGAAAGGACTGGAGCAACCGACTGGATGACGCTCTTTGGGCATATCGGACAGCTTACAAAACACCGATTGGAATGTCACCATACCGATTAGTGTTTGGAAAGCCATGTCATCTACCAGTTGAAATAGAGCACAAAGCTTATTGGGCAATCAAACAATGTAATATGGATTGGGGAACAGTAGGAGATCACAGGAAGCTTCAATTGCAAGAATTGGAAGAAATTCGGAATGAAGCTTATGAAAATGCAGTGATCTACAAGAATAAGACGAAGGCATTCCATGATCAATGAATCTCCAGAAAAGAGTTTAGTATTGGACAAAAAGTGCTACTTTTCTATTCTAGACTAAAACTCTTCCCGGGTAAGCTTCGCTCTAGATGGGTTGGGCCATTTGTTGTTACTGAAATTTTTCCTCATGGTGCAGTTAAAATCAAAAGTTTGAAAACGAATAAGATATTCAAAGTGAATGGGCACCGTCTCAAGCCATACTACGAAGGATTCTCTACGACCAACATGGAAGTAATTACATTAGAGAGTCAGAGCTAATCATGCCATCACTAAGTCGAGCCAACGACTATAAACAAAAGTGCTACTTGGGAGGCAACCCAAGCATTTTCTCTCATTTTTATTTTTCTTTGAAATTTTCGTTGTTTTTGTTTTTTTTTATTATTTCTCAATTTTCTTTTTATCTATCGTACTGAGGAAAATATTACTTTGAAACTATAGAAAGAAGATATCTCGAGATTCAATCAATTGGGAAGAGACATGATGGCGCACAAATCGGTGATTAGCAATAGTTACTGATAATGTGTGGGGATTAATTATTGATAATGGACAATTTGTCAACGCGTCTTCTCGGATACTCCTCCCAACTGATTAGGTCTCTTGTTCTTGGATTGTCGAAGTGTTCCTAAGAAGTGCTACATTGTACAACCACCATCCCCAGATTGGCACAACTCATTGCTTACCATAGGGGAGTTTCTATTTCTTCTCTTTTTTCATGCTATCTATACTTCTACATTGGGGACAATGTAGAATTTAAGTGTGGGGGAGTAGCATATTGTGGTCTGCGTGTAATTTTTTTTTGTTACTTGTGTCAACGATTTTGCATGAGATAGCAACTTTTGAATATGATTGAACTTAATTTGCGTGACTTAGCTGAAACTACAAGATCTCGAAAAAAAATGTGTTCTGTTCTTATCCAAGCACAGCTGGCAAATTTATCTGAGTACATTTATAGGTAATTTACTATCATTCTCTGGAACACAAATTGAAGGTTGAAAATGTTGATTTTTTTTATTTTTCTAAACCATAGTAAACTAACTTTTTCTTTTCTTTTTTCTATCCATTCCCCCTGCTCAAAGTAACCTGGAAACATCAATTGTTAGCAAGGTGGAGTTATAATCCCATGATATCTTTTTTCTGTGAATGTGTCTTTTATTGACAGAGTTTAAAAAGTTTGGAAACAGCACTGACCTATGCTGAGAATGAATTTTACTTTTATATTAAAAATAAGGAGAGGGACCAAAGGAAAGAGCTACCTGCCTCAGAGAGTGAAAGATCGTCACCTCGAATGGGTGAAGAAGGCTACATCCAATGAAACGGGTTAGTGTGAAAGCTACCTGTGGGGTAAAAGCTGAAAAGAAAATTGTAAAACTCTTCTTCTTCTTCTTCAAAAAAAAAAATAAAAATAAATAAAATAAACATAAAAAAAAAATTTGATAGCTACCCAAGTGTGAAGTGAGATAAATAAATTTCCTCAGTGGTTTGAAGTGCTCAATCTAACACTCTTTAAATTGAAGACATATTTGTGATAAAACACCTACCATGCCCTTTTTTTTTTTTCTTTGCAGTGCTAACGGTTGATGATTTTTGGTAAACTGAGTAATTTTTAGGATCCATAGGAATCATTGTAAAATAAGAGTGGGATCACGAGAGGTGAAAGGAGATTTGACCATTTCGGGTCAGGATTTGGATAGAACATCGTAAGCTTTCATCTGTTTCCAGTTAGTGATGGGATGATAACTTCAATTGCACACACTCATAAGCAATTGTGTATTTGAGAAGAAGTGAAATTTTCATGGTTCGGGAGAATGTTTAACAAGCAAGTCACTATCTGTAGTTGGATTACACCGTTTAAAGTCGTTTATCTCATGTAAAACCAGTTTGTTGTCTTGTGTCATATGATTGTTGTTCGAGGGCAAACAAAAGTCTAAGTGTGGGGGAGTTTGATAAGTGCTAGAAAAGCACTTAAATAACTCTTCTATTTTACGTGCTTGTGTGTTTTATTAGTGTTATATGTTCCGTTTTATGTGTTTTTCCTTTATTGTGGTGTTTAGGGTCACAAAGAATCAAAAGGAGTCAAAATGGATGAAAATCGAATGAAAACGGAAACTCGGGACCAAAATGCAAGCGAATCAAATATGGAGGGCCTCCGATGCAATTTTATGAAAAATTATTTTTATAACTTTTATTATGCCAATGTTTAAGAACATCAAAAGAGGATTCCCAAACTTTTTACGAATCCCAAATCGGAGTTTCCTAGTTAAAGTTATGGCCATTTGAAGAAAAATGACTAAAAATGTAAAAAAAATCAGCAACTCGGATTTACTAGCGTAGTGCAATAATTTGACCATAACTTGATGTACAAAAATCGAATTTACCCGATTCTTGTTCCTGTGGAAAGAAGACTCAGAGGGATACAACTTTGGTGTTCATAACTTCAGATGATTCGAACATTATGGTGGTCAAAAATAGGTAAAACCGAGAGTGTTCTGCATGGAGGATTCCTTGGGCCATGTTTTGGTAGAAAATTCCTAACTTTCTATTAAAATATCCAAAAGAGGAAATTCCAATTGCGTAATTCAGCCAAGATGCTTACTTACACCATGATGAAATTCCATTATTATGATTTGGTGGATACAATTTAATAAACCCATGATGGTGCATGAGTGTAATTTTTTATTGTATTTTCTTATGAAATTTTGCCTATAAATAGAGGCATTTGCAAGGGAAAAAAATACAACTTTGAACAGAGAATTAGCTTGTGATTCTCTCCAACTTTCTCCTCAATAAAATTCTTTCATCAATTGTTCTTAGTTCTAGCTTGAAAGCTCTTAGTTTCTCATATTCAAGCGGAAGTAAAAATCTAAATTTAGGTTCGAATAATCAATCGACGATACTTCGGGCGTGAATATGATTAGCGGAGCATTTCTTCGTTAGTTTTTCTCTTTCTTTTATTTTTCATATTTGAGAAAGATAATTTCTCATATATTATGGAGGTGATACAAGGCGAACACTCGCTAAAAAGTATTGAACCCGCATATATGAGTGATTAGACTTCTCTATTTATTTCATAGCATTTATTTACTTGTTTTCTATATTTTTTATATATTACTTGTGATAGTGAAGTATAATCTATTATATTGTGGAGGTGATATAAGGCGAACACTCGCTAAAAAGTATGAAACCCAGAAATATGAGTAGTTAGACTTGGCTATCTAGTTCGGGGGGAACGTTGTGTTCAACTAACATGTTGTTATCTTTTCTAACTCTTTAGTAACGTTTTATCTATTCATCCACTTCAATTTGTTGGTTTGTTATGCTTGTAAACCCGTTTTTGAGTTTATGTGATTATTGCATTCACTTTGGCCAATTGAATCAATTAATCTGTAAATTCAAGTTACATGCTAGGATTGGAACTCTTGATCTGTAAATGTCATTAGATTCCAATCCAAAGTAGCAAATGAATATCGTGCATATTTATTAACAAATCAACTTAGATGCATTAATTCGAGTTTGTGAAATTATTCATCCAATTCAACTCATTCTTCTCGTTCATTTTATACTAGATTTGCATTAAATCCTAAGAACTTGTTTAGGGTTATCCAATAGCTAGATGTTAAGTTAAAGAGCTCACTTTAATTTAATACACTTAAGGAAGAATTCGTTAATCAGAGCGTATTGATTAATTGGAGTTGATAAATTGGAGAAGGAATAGTAACACGTTGCATGGGAAAAATAAATACGAGTTGTTGACACAACCAAACATGAGAACTAGATATTTATTTCAACTGTTTCTATTTTAATTTTATATTTTATCATTTTATTTTCGAATTTCTTTCTAATTTCTCAAAGCCCCCTTACTATATTAATTGATAAAATCAACTAGATGAAACACCGTTCCTCTTGGGTTCGACCCTTACTTACCACTTCTACATTAATCTGTAGTTTTGAAACCGAGTAAGGAAATAAAATTAAACTTTGGCGTGCTGCGACAAACGCGACCAATAATCCATTTCGGCGATAGTTCCAGTGTTTGACTCATCAAAAGACTCAATTTCAATCATTAGATTGTAAATCTCTAAGTCGACTTCACAAAGTTTTGCCTCATAAGAAGATAAAAGCAGATAGAGCAATTCCTTCAAATTTATGCCTGTGTCTCCTTTACCAATGACTTTGCCTTGCTGAGCAATGATGCAAAAAAGCACCCTGACAAACTTAATAAGTTCAAGCTTGTTCAAACTGAGTTGAGATGGTGCTGTATTGTCAGTCTTTCTCAGTCCATCAGGATAAGAAAAAACAAGTGATCTTAACATGCTTTTCATGGGAGTAAAAACCAAGCCAAATTGAGTAGAATCAAATGAATTGTGGGACGACTGAATTGTTTTCGTGAATTGGGAGTGAGCAAGCAAAAGCTGGAGTAGTGTAATGCAAGAGGGATTCCCTTAAGATAAGGAGGTAAGAACAGGTCGCAACATCTTCAAGGTTGTAGGATCCTTATGGTTTTTAAAGGGTAAACGGGTTTCAAGACATTTTTTTCCCTCGAGCGGCGTAAGCCTCGAGGCGGGTTCGAGGCGTAAGCCTCGAACAAACAACCAGAAAACTTAAATCTAAGCGAAGTAGCAAACTATAACATATCCAAAAAGTGCATTCAAGTCAATAAGATAGCAAAAAACAAAAGAAATCTAAAGTAGCAAATAATTAGTCTTGTCTGCAATGCAATAGAACTATTTGCCTAATGCTGCCCATAACCCCATAGTTAAAAAAAAGGATACAAAACTAGTAATCTATTATAAAATAAAAAGGATTTTAGAACTCGTTGCTCTCATCACTATCAACCCCATCGCTATCATCCTCGTCATCTAGGGCGTCCACATTAGATGCAATTTCTGTATGATCTTCTGCATCACTGTCATCAATGTCAACCCATTCAGGTTCCTCGTCCTCGTCCCTCAATTGTATCGGCCTCTTGCCTTTTCCTTTATCTATATAGTTAGATAGAGTATTCATTGGAAATGGTTTCTATATATAGATGAATTTAAAGTTTTAAATGACTATTTGAAGTACCTCTTTGTGAAACTGTTCTCTTTCTATTAGCTTGACTCTGTGTACGAGTGGAAGTTTCTATTCTTTCTCCATCTAGTGTGTTTGATTGAACCTCGCCAACGATCCATTCATCATCAGATGGCAAACTCTCAACGACCAGAGGACCTTCATCATCTTTGAGTGTTGTCAATCTTACATGCCGATCCTTGAACTTCTTATTATACATAACATAAACTAAAGTGTTCAACCTTGCCGCAGTAAGACGATTTCTTCTTTTGCTATGTACTTGATTGAACATGCTCCAATTACGCTCACATTGAGAAGATAAGCAAGTTAGACTCAAAACTCTAATGGCAAAGCGAGTTAATTCTGGAGTCCCATCGCCAAATTGTGTCCACTAAGAAACTAAATCAAAATGTTGAAAGTTGAAATAAAATAAGTGTGGTGACTAATGCATAAATAATTAACAAACTTAAAAATGAATTTTCACTATAACTTTCAGCTTAAATTTCAGGTTTTTTAGCCTTAAGTTTACAATAAAAATTCAGTTTTATGCGTTGACTTTACAAATAAAAAATTTCAGCTTAAGCCACATACCTGGAGATCGACTTTTAGATGTTGACTTCGCAAGTTCTAGACCAAAAAAATTCTTTCTTGTTACGAAGTCATCCAATTGAAGATTTGCAGCTTCCCTTTCTATGGGATTAGATATCAATCTATCCATGCAATTATACAACCCCCTTTTCACTTCTATATGAGTAGAAAAATTTTCAGCATATTGAAATTAAGGATTCAAATAATATGCAGTGGCATGAATATCCCTATGCAATTGCAACTCCCACTTTTCATCTATGATACTCCAGATCCCTGTAGAAGAAGAAGGTTTATTACCCAATTTGTTTGCACTCTCTTCTTTCGCCGTGTCCATTGCTCCGTAAATAAACCCCATTGCTGGCATCTTTTCTGAATCAACAATTCTTAAAACCTTAACTAAGGAAACCATTGTCTTCAAAGAATATGAGACACTAGAGCAGAAATTATTATCATTCAATATGATATTCTTTACTTCTTTGCCCTCGGGGTTGCGAGCCCATGTTGAATTCACCCATTCTTCTGAAGTAAACATGGATTGAAGAGAGTTTAATTTCTCATTTCATAAATCCTCTGCAAAGTCAAGCAAGCTGTGGCAAATCTAGTAGCGCCAGGTCGAAGTAATTCCTTCTTTACAATTTTCCTCATAAATGCCAATACCCACTGATGATTATAAATGAAATTGATTACTTTCTTTGCCTTTCGCAATGCATTCTTATGTTGGGGCAGGTCTCCCAATTTCTCGAGCATCAAATCAATACAATGAGCCGCACAAGGAGTCCAATATAGATGCTTCCTTTTCTCCATCAACTTCCTCCCGACTGCTTTGTAGTTAGATGCGTTATCAGTCACAACTTGAACAACATGATCTTCTCCAATTTCTTCAATAGCATCGTCTAGTAGTTTGAACAACATGTCGGCATCTTTCTTTTCATCCAAAGTATCAATAGATTTCAAGAATACAGTTCCATGGGGGTTGTTAATCAAAATATTGATGAGGCCTCTATTTCTTGTGTCAGACCAACCATCTGATAATATAGAAACTCTAGTCGTGCTCCAAGTTTTCTTTATATCTTCAACTATTTGTTCGATAGTTTCTGTTTCCCTTTTAAGGATCTAAGTACGAAGATCATATATGGAAGGGGGTTTATATCCCCTACCGTACAAACCAATCGACCGGCAAATGCTAACAAATGAGAGAGATTCCACTACGTTGAAAGGTATTGCATTCTCAAAAAAGAACCTCCCAACATCCAACGAAACCTGCTGCCGCATCTCTTTAAGATTTGCCTTTGTCATCTTTTGAGTTTTCTTGCCCGTCTCACCATCGTCACCAACATTTGTAAAAAATTTGTCCATTGGTCCTCTTACACCCCTCATAGTCATAGAACCTTCCCCTTTGTCATTATCCATCCCAAAGTAAGAACCTAATTCAACCATGTCATCAAATTGTTGGTGGGACAAGTTTCTTTGCATGGCTCCCGCTTTCATATAGTCCTCAATATCTTTTTTCACCTCTAGAGGAACATTTGGACATGGAGCTACATTTTTTCGTATACATGCTACATGATCCTTCATTCGCTTTATGCCCCCTTTAACTACTTTCTTGCAAAGCTACATTCAACGTAAACATAGCCTTTCTTCTCACCACCTTCTTCATCAACTTCAGTTCCATATTTCCAAGCTGGATCCTTTCTTGTGATCTTTCCCATTCTACAAATAGCCAACAAGCCACAAAATAGAATATTAATCTAGTATTCTAGACTTCTAGTATTCTAAATTTCTAATTTTTAATCATCAACAAAAATTCACAAACAAGATACAATCACACAAATGTTAAAATATTAAAATAAAGAAAATCCGAAAATCAGAGAAGATATTAAAATAAAAAAAATCAGAAAATCAGATGTGAATCATATGAATAGATGATTTTAAATTTGTAAATTGTAACTTTGTAAGTTTTTAACAAAATTAGTATTCAAATGTGCACAGAAAATGCAAATTGGAAAGAGGTACTGTGGGTAAAACTCTTGAGCAGAAAAAAAGAAGAGAAGAAGAGAGAGGTTGAAAATTGATGGATTCTAGCCATGCCCATGCAAGAAAAAAGAAAAGAGAGAAAAAAGGGATTGTTGGAAGAAGGAATATTAGATTACAGAAAATTCATAGATAAACATTACATACCTGCGTAATCAAGCTTTTGTTTGCTGCTTCCTTTTGCCGATTGAAGACTTGAAGTTTGAATTTTGAAGAGAGGACAAGAGAAGACCGATGGTTTCTTTCTTCTGCTGACTGCTAGCCTTCAGCTGTTGTTACGTGACTTGAGAGTTGAGACTCCAAGTTTTTAATCCCTTTTTTGGGCCATTTTTGGGCCATGGGCAGCCTTTTTAATTAACCCTAGTTGTGTAAAGAAACCTAATGGGCCTTTCTTTTAAGTATAAGCGTTTAAATGGGCCAAAAACTCTTGGAATGGAGAATCCTAAGCCTCAAGGCATGGGCCTCTTGTAACTGAGGCGTAAGCCTCTCAAAACAAAGGCTCTAAGTGTGCGCCTCGAGGCATCAACCATGCGCCTCGCTTGGAGGCGAGCCTCAAGGCGTAAGCCTCGAACGATTTTCGAAACCATGAGGATCCTCAAACCTATAGAGAAGAAAAGACTTGTCTAATGATTCTATGAAGTCAAGCGAATCCAACCTGATAAGGGAATCATGCATCAACGCTGTCAAATTTGATACAGTTCTGATTATGAAGACTTCCAAAAATCTGGACAAAGAAATGTTCTTGCCATCAAATTGTTTTGAGTTATCAATATCTGCAGGGAATTTCTTGACAAGCAACATCCAGGAATGGATCAACATACTGATGAACCAATCCTTGACTTATCCAGGACATCAGAGTTAAGTTCCAATTGAACCATATTTGTTTCTCCATTATCCAGACAACATTTATGTTGATTCTGATTAGTAAATAATAGCATCCTACAAAAGGTTATCTTTGCAACAGCTCTATTTACAAACTGTAAAGAATGCTTAACAGAATCAAACTCCATTTGGCAGTGATCAAAATCTAACAGGTCATCATACTCACTCACATATGGGCAGGCAGCATTAAACAGAGTTAATCGGCGTTCAAGCTCCATCAAATCCCCACTTAAGAAGAGGTAGTCTTGCCCCATAAAAATTGATCTTACAAGAAGGACATATTCAAGAATTCTTCATTGGATGAAGGAGAGGGTCCACTGAGTTCTATCTCAAAAATTTCCTTGGAAACAAAGCTGTTCCAGTAAGAGAAACAGTCCAAGAGCCTCTTCCCATAAAAGGAAATTAGATAGTCAGAGTGCTTGTAAAACTGCCTCCCAAATTTCAAAAGAACTGAATTTAAGTAAAAAAAGGCCATGGGAAGATGCATTGTCATTTCTTCATCAGAAAGTAGGTCCTGCTCAGTGTCTTGCATTGACTTGACCTGGGGAAGCAAAAATTTTCTTGGTATTTCTGAAAACGCGTGGCCAAAGATTGATTGATGCATGGGACTCATTTCAGCAATAAGAAGCAATAACTCAGATTTCGTTTTATTTACCCTGTGCAAGCAATGAGATACCAGATTTAGAGGCATACTTGCTATAACTCTTGACAAACACATAATAGAAAGATTACAGGGATCCTGCATAATTTTGTGCATTTTTTTAACAACCCTAACAGCTTTCAGAAGGCACACATCAGCAGCATCTAGTCCAAAATGACTAGTGATCTCATATACTTGGAAATATACTCCCGCGAAGAGTGAAACATTAGAACTGTTCTCATTTTTTCCAACAAAAACATTGAATTCTGACCTTCCCAAGAATGGCTGCCACATTTTGCCAGATAGACAATCAAAAGCCCAACCAGCAATATGTAAACCAACAAAGACATCTGAACTTTCTGACGGACCTAATGCCATATCATGGAAATTAATCTTGGAAAATATCCACTTTACCAATTCAAGCAGCTCAAACGGAGATATGAAGCGAGTCAAGATGTATAAAGCATAAAATGTTGGCAGTACAGGCTTCAAATCTTTAGTTTTAATGCATCCTTCAAACTTACTCTTAAATGTCAGAAACAGTTCCTGTACTAGACCTTTGAATGCCTTAGCTATCCTATTTCTAGCATGATTATCCTCCAATTGAGATCTTAGGTCATTGCAACCAAGAAAACAAAACTCACAAGTTACAAACAAATCTAGGACATGATGATCGATCTTATGAACTTCCTGTTTAGCTACCTGGGGAAGCATCTCTGGAGGTTCTCCAAAAACTGAATCTGACAAATTTAAATTACCAGAAAAATTCCATTTCACCGAAGCTGCCACCACAGGGTGATTAAATATAATTTCTGAAACATCCGCAGCATACTACAGTCGTAAAGGAGCCTGAGCATTCGCTGAAGAAAAATTAGTCGTATCTCCAACGAATATTTGCTTCAATAAGTGCTCAGCAAGAGTAAAGCACACTGAAGAAAGGCCTCAAGGTCATCAGATGGTCTAGCTCTGTAGGATGATTGTGCCTAATTAATCCCAAAAAGTAAGTTGCGAAAGAAGAAATCAAATGGTCACTGTGCATCTCTGACAATTTAGTCAGAAGCAATTTTTGAAACTTTGGTAGCTTGAATAAATGTGAATCGCTGCCGTGCACAACGGCCGAAAAGAGCACATAAAATGGTGCCTTCTCTAAGTAGACACAAAATGCAGCAGAAGGAGCCTCCATTGAGTTGAGATCAACTTCGACTGATCATCTCGTGATTTCTTTCTTCACCGTGCACTATAACTCTTTCCAGACCAGCAGAGAACATTTCAGGCCAAAATGTAGAAACATCAGCAATAAAATTTGGTTGAAGAAAATTTATAGATGTCAAGACTGAGAAAGGGACCCCAAGTAAGTTACTGGAAATAGAAATTACTAACGGGAAATTCCATAATATCTCAGCAGGTGATGTGCACATCATTGAAAAGGAAAACCCAAGTTATAATCTAACCAATCCAATGCTACAATCAACATTTAAAACTCTCTTAACATCCTCTAGTGTATTGACATAACTATCAGCATGCATAACCTCGCTACCAACTGAAAAATGGCTACAAGTTCCTTGCTGCAAAATGCTGCGTGAAAGAAGCAATAGAGTCTTCAATGGCCTCCATTCAGATGGGCAAGCTGAGAGTTCTAAGGATCCATCATTGCCACTGGAAATCTCAAATTTCTCAGACAAAAACTGATTAATCAGAAATGATAATGGCTCAGCATCTACCTAGCCAAAAGTCAACCATCAAACTATGTCAAGCCTTCTTATCAGATTCATATGGAGAAAGCAAACGAAGGACAAAATAAATAGCATGAAGAGATAAAATATGATGCTACCTTGGTATCCATTATATATTTGATTGTGCTACACGTGTACAAAGATATCAGTGTTTTTTCGAGTAATGTGAAGGCACCAGAACAAGAACTAAGCAACCGCAGGCACTTCTCCAAGATACAAATGGTGAAAGGGCTGAAGTCAAGAGCTAAATCTGCCAACATAACATATCACCATTACGACACAAGTTAATTAGACAAGTGAAGTAGCAGATTGCATACTTCCTTCTATTGCTGTGCGCAAGAAAATGCTATGGACAGTGGCAACATCTTTCACATAGGAAGATTCTAGTTCAACAGCTAACCCAATCTTATACTAAATATAAATAAAATGATATTCTTTAAACAAGAAATGGCACATAAATATACCTATAATATACCTATAACAGTACGATATATCGTACATTGAAAAATATATTGCACTAAGTGAAGCTAGATAGCAGCACAAAGATGAAAAATAATCAATCATATTCTTCTTTTTTCCATTATATGTTTATTGATTCATCGAATCATTACTCAGTCTTTGATTCTTCATCATTTGTCTTCAATTGTCTCTCTGATTTCCTTTCGTTTACCATGTACACCGCTTGTCAAAATAAATTTAGTAAGATCATGTAAACATCTCTTTCCTCTCCACGACATGAGTTGATAAAATGAATTTATTAATGATAATGAAGGTGTTCCACAAAAGGTGCTTAACACATGTAGATGATGACCGAGATATGTGCGGATAAAGTTGCCTAGGAAAATGTGCAAGCATACATAAACATGTGTTTCTTGGGAGTAACACTTCGCATATGGTAAAACCAATTCAAAGAATCCAGTGCAAGTCTTATAAGTGCTCGAAAAGCACTTAATTCATATCCCAATTGTTGTGTGTTTATTCATTTTTATGTAAAAGTGCTGGTTTATGTGTTTTTGTTGTTTGTGGTGTTTAGGGTCAAGAAGAGTGAAAAGAAGTAGAAAATGACCAAAATGTGCAAAAAAATAGAAATTAGAGACCAAAATGGATGAAAATGAAAATCGAACGACCTAGGCTACAAATATGTCACCGCAATAACCCCTAAGAGTTACGACAGCAACCATCTGTCTGAAGAAACCTAGTTATGGCCGTAACCTTCAAGAGTTACCGCCGCAACCCCCAATTTCAGCGAGTCAATTTCATGCAGAAGACAAGTTACAGCGGTAACTCTGACACACAGTTTTTCCTATTTTGATTAGAATTCTATTTTCGTTATGATTTTGGGACTTGTTCATGAAATTGAGCCTACTACTAGAGATACAAGCTGCAATACATGCACACATAGTTTTAGAGAGGGGAAGGAAATCAATTGGAGGATTTCAACTGCAAGAAGAACACAAGACAGCGAATTCAAATCGAAAACTTAAGGATTTACCATGACCATGAGCAGATAATCTTCTTCATCTAGTTCAAGGAGGAAAGTTGTGTCGTTCCACTTTGATTATTCTTTTCCAAGACAAATAACGTTTTGTTTATTCCTTTTAATTCAATTTGTTGATTTGTTACGCTTCTAAACCAGATTTGAATTTATACTATTGATTGATTCAATTTGGCCAGTTGGATTGCTTGATCTATGAATTCATATGATGTGCTAGAATTAAATCTTTGATCCGTAATTGTCCTAACTTCTAATTCGTTGTAGCAATTAAATCTTTCGCAGATTTAATAACAAATCAACTTAGGTTAATTGATTCGAGCTTGTGAAACTGATAGCCTAATTCAACCTATTCTTCCAGATCTTTCACGCTACCAGTGCATTAAATCCTAAGAGCTTATTTAAGGTTATCTATCAGCTAGACTTAATTCAAAGAGCTTTTTTTGAGTTAATACACTTAAGGAAGAACTTAGATAATTAGAGCTTATTAATTATTTAACTTTGATAAATTGAATAGCAATAGAAACTTGTTTCAAGGAAGAGAATAACAATAGTTGGCAACATAATCGAATCCAAGGACTAGGTCTTTCTCTTATTGATTCTCTTAATCTCGTATTTATTATTTTTATTATTAATTGTTTATGTTTAATTCTCTTTGCCAACCAACCCCCAATCATTTTAATTACTAGAACAACTAAATAAAATACCGTTCTCCGAAGGTTCGACACTTACTCTCACTACTAATAGCCAATCAGCCACAAAATAAAATATTAATCTAGTATTCTATACTTCTAGTATTCTAAATTTATAATTTTTAATCATCAACACAAATTCACAAACAAGATACAATCACACAAATGTTAACATATTAAAATAAAGAAAATCAGAAAATCAGAGAAGATATTAAAATAAAAAATCGAAAATCAGATGTGAATCATATGAATATATGATTTTAAATTTGTAAATTGTAACTTTGTAAGTTTTTAACAAAATTAGTATTCAAATGTGCACAGAAAATGCAAACTGGAAAGAGGTACTGTGGGTAAAACTCTTGAGCAGAAAAAAAGAAGAGAAGAAGAAAGAGGTTGAAAATTGATGGATTCTAGCCATGCCTATGCAAGAAAAAAGAAAAGAGAGAAAAAAAGGGATTGTTGGAAGAAGGAATATTAGATTACAGAAAATTCATAGATAAACATTACATACCTGCGTAATCAAGCTTTTGTTTGCTGCTTCCTTTTGCCGATTGAAGACTTGAAGTTCGAATTTTGAAGAGAGGACAAGAGAAGACCGGTGGTTTCTTTCTTCTGCTGACTGCTAACCTTCAGCTGTTGTTACGTGACTTGAGAGTTGAGACTCCAAGTTTTTAATCCTTTTTTTGGGCCATTTTTGGGCCATGGGCAACCTTTTTAATTAACCCTAGTTGTGTAAAGAAACCTAATGGGCCTCTCTTTTAAGTATAAGTGTTTAAATGGGCCAAAAACTCTTAGAATGGAGAATCCTAAGCCTCAAGGCGTGGGCCTCTTGTAACTGAGGCGTAAGCCTCTAAAAAAAAAGGCTCGAAGTGTGCGCCTCGAGGCATCAACCATGCGCCTCGCTTGGAGGCGAGCCTCGAGGCGTAAGCCTCCAACGATTTTCAAAACCATGGATGAAACTCAACATGAATAGGCCAAATATGAACCTCACCCACCCCTCATCACGATTCTGACAAGCAACTACACTTAGACTAAACATTTCATGCCTCCACGCCTGTGTTAATTCATGGATGTATATATATATATATATATATATATATATATATTGCATATCATAGTACAGGTCACTACTTTTATTTTGGTTCATAATAATTAACAATATTAATGCCTTAAAAAATGCTAATCACTAACCAATTAGGTGAAGCGAGGTCTTCCAGGTTGTACGGGAGCTCATCCAAATACGCAGAGCCAATTGGAAGGCTTCCCTTCACAATAGTGACAAGCAGATGTTTATGGTAATCAACCTCAGTTGCCTTCAACTTTTTCATCAAATCCAAAAGCCGTTTGGGGTTCCCTCTCGGGGACTTGGCTGTCTGTCCTAACCTGGCATCAAGCCATTCTTAGGGTTAGTGCACACTGTCATCAAGACATTGTGAGCCAACTCTGCTGCGTCGTCAAAATCAGCTCTTCCAGAAATACTAATCAACTGCTCCAAAGTGACACGACCAAACAACACGCTCCTAAGCCCTGGAGGAACCAATGACTCCGGCACAAGCACTCTATCACGCAATACTGACAGAACATAGACCATAGTTTCCTCATCATCATTCCCCAGGCCCCTTAACACCCCTGAATACATCCCCTTCTGTTTCAAAACCCCCCTAAACAACCTTGGAGTTCTAACCTCCAAAAAGGCCATTGCAAACCGCACAAATGCTTTCCTTATTGAGTATATCTTCCTTCTCTCCCCAAATCTTTTCATCCTCAAATTCCCTTCTGCGAGATTTTTGAAAATAGTTAGCTTAAAATCAAAAGTTTTTGCCATTTCCCATGCCAATTGGGAACTACGCCGCGTGATTGTTGCTAACAACTGGAGTACAGGGTTCTGCCTCTTTGCCACTTTACTATTTAACTCTTTATACAAATCTTCATCTTCTCCTCAATTAACACTCGAGAAAACTTGTCCAATGCCCATCTAATATTAACACCACTTCTGCCATCCAAATTATTAGCCATCCCAGCTGGGTGGCTTATAATCACGGATATCAAACTTAAAAGGTTAGGAAACCCGGGTTTTTTCTTTTCGGGCATCCCACGCTTTGAAAATTTCAGTAAGTTTGTATGATGTTCGAACATAAGTACGAAGAATTTCAGGTCCACAGTCGGATTTGATGATTTTACTGAACTCTTTTGAGGCATCAGAAGAGAGTTTTGATTCAAACGAAGCGAGATTTCGGAGGAGTTCTTTGAGTTTAGCTTCATGGTTGATCTGGTGGGTGACTCCTGCCACATTTTTTTCGTTGCAATCAATCTCATCAGTGTCTTCCATCTGGAGTTGAAGAGATTGAATTAGCCGAAAATTAACAATTGAGACAGAACACTATAATTGCGAGAGAGAGCACGACAGATACCAAGATTGGTGACGTTAAACCCATAAACCCTAGCTAAACCTTGGTACGCTGCGTTCCCGCCCTTATCCCCCGGGCATTGGGTTGAAAAAAATTAAATAATTTCATAAAATATTTATACTAGTATACCCTTCTTCGCCGGTGCATCGAGCGTAGCCGGCAATGGCGGAGGAACGGCGGAGGAGGAGGAAGAAGAGAGGAGGGAAGGAGAAGAAGGAAGAGAGCGAGGCTGAGAGAGAAGAAGATGAAGACGGAACGACCGATACATAGGCAATCACGATCATTTTTTATGGTAGTGGGGAAAAATTCGCTTCACTCGTGATTATTAAATTATTATATAAAAAAGTTATTTTATAAAATATATTGTGTAAGCTAAAAATCTTAACTCTAATTTCAACTAGTACTTTAAGTCCCCGTTCTTTTATAATTTTTAATAAATTTTTACACATTTTAATACATTTACATCAAAAGTCAAACCAATTGCATCCACATATTTTCTGGGACCCACTGTACTGCATAAATCTCCACCACTCAATCTCACTTATTCTCTCTCCTATTTCACATCAAAACTCATAAATACTCATAAATACACATACACTAACAAGGTGTTAGCGCTTGGCACCTGCAAACCCGAGAATCCGACTCGACCCACCTAATTCGGGTCGGGTAGAGTCAATTTGTGTTGGCACATTCGGCTCGGTTTTCGTTTAACGTGACCCGATTTGCTTCGTATGAAAAAAAATTCAAAAAAAAAGACTTAAAACTCACCCTCACCCAACGTCCCATCTCCAAGCCTTTTCATTATTCAATTCCCAAACCCTAATCTTAATTGGTTCAGAGCAACTGCAATGCATCCCTCTAAAATACAATTTTAACACTCTAAAATCAGGTTTTCCCCTCTATTTTAGGGACCGTTCTGTTTATTTTGTATTTTCTGTTTTTATTTTCGAAAATATTTTGGTGCTTTCTATTTTCAATTTTTGTTTTGAGAAAATTGAAAATGCGTTTGGTTTGTTGTTTTGAAAAATTATTTTTGAGAAGGGAAAATAGAAAATGTGTTTGGTTTATACTTTTAGAAAAATACAATTTCGTATAATAAAATTTACAAAAGGGTCCTCAAACTTTTCCAAAATTTCGAACAAGCCCTCATCTTCACCTACCCTACCCCCACCCCACCCCCTGCAACCCCACAGCCGGCAACCACCGGTGGTGGTTCTCCAAGGTGGAGAACCACCTTCGCTGGTGGTTCTCGTCCAGCGAAGGTGGTTCTCGAGGTCGGAGAACCACCTGTGAAGGTGGTTCTCCGAGGTGGAGAACCACCTGCGCGCGGTGGTTCTCAGGTGGAGAACCACCAGATCTTGTGGTTTGACCACCAGATCTGGTGGTTTGACTTTTCCGGCGGTGGCCGATGATGGTCGGCGGTGATCGGGGATTGAAACGTACAAAAAATAAAATTTGAGACTGAAATATAATAAATGTAAAGTTTAAAATCCGAAAACGCGTTTTTCTTGTTTTCAACATTTAACACTGAAAAAGCCGAAAACGTTAAAAAGATGTTTTCGTGTTTCCTATACAAATGTTGAAAACGTTTTCGAAATTGGATTTTCGAAAACAATGAACAGAACGCGTTTTCAACATTTTTGAAAACAGAAAACGGGTTGAAAACGGCAAAGAGAACGCCCCCTTACAGTTTCTTCTCCAACCCAAAACTCTAAATATGTCACATCAAATGAATAATATTTATTATTTTCATTATTTTAGTTACTAAATGATTTTAATAATAAATTTTGGCACTAACTTAACTAACTAATTAATTAGCTATTGGAGTAAAATTCACTATGAAATACATAAAATATTTCATTTATTGAAATGCAACACATGAGCACACAAAAATATAAAATACAACCATAATTTTAAAAAAAGAGAACATAAAAGAAAGAATCGAGAACTAATTAACCACACACCATTGGATTGCTAGCAATACTTAAAATAGGTTGGATATAGTTCTTCAATTATTCAAATTGGAGTACTCTTCCCACAAATGTTCAATTAAGGCATTTTGGAGTGCAAAATGAGCCTCTTTGTCCTTGATCTTTTGGAAGCGACCCATGTACTCATTGAAACGAGTATTTTCATCTATCACCAACTCAACTTGAGGGCTAGGCGCTTTTACCCATTCTCGAATTGGAGCTTCAACATCACGTTCATCCTCTATGATCATGTTGTGCATTATAATGCACGCACTCATGATATCGTGCAAGACCGATTTTTCGCAAAATCACGATGGACCAGCGACTATTGCAAATCTAGATTGCAAAACTCCGAATGCTCGTTCGACATCTTTTCTACAACTCTCTTGTCGCATTGCAAAATATTATTCTTTTTTTTATGTGGCTCATGGATTGTTTGAATGAGAGTGGCCCACTTCGGGTATATGCCATCAGCTAGGTAATATCTCATATTGTATTCACGTCCTTGTATAACGAAATTAGCGGGTGGTGCAATACCTTTAGCTAAATTTCGAAATAGTTTAGATTTGTCCAGCACATTAATGTCATTACTTGAACCCGGCATGCCAAAGTTTGCGTGCCATATCCAAAGATCATAATCTGCGATGACCTCTAGGATAATTGTCGGCACTCCACTTCTGCCTGAATATTGGCCTGCCCAAGCTGTTGGACAATTTTTCCATCTCCAGTGCATACAATCCAAACTGCCTAGCATTCCCCGGAATCCACGTTGTTCACCAATGTGCAAAAGTCGTGCTACATCGTCATCATTTGGTGATCTGAAATATCGACCCCCAAAAACCTCCACAATTGCACGACAAAACTTCTTAAAACTTTGAATTGCTATGGACTCACCTATTTTAACATATTCGTCTGTGGCATCTGCAGGAACACCATACGCAAGCATTCGAAATGCAGCAGTTACCTTTTGTATGGAAGACAACCTCAGTCGGCCAAGTGCATCTTTTTTTGCCGAAAGTATTTGTCATGGGATTCCATAGCTTCCACAATGCGTAAAAATAATGGCCTTGACATACGAAAACGCTTACAAAACATCGCATCATTATAATGTGCATTCTCGGAAAAGTAGTCATTCCACAATCGGAGATGAGCACCCTCACGATCACGATAAACGACTTCTCGCGGTGTATAAGATCCCCCAGGTGCACGGGGGACTCCTTGTTGTTCCAGCAAGTGCGTTAAAAGGATGGTATTGTTATTATACAGATGAATGGCAGCATCTTGGCGGGCTTCAATATCGTCAAGCTCATTCGCAAGCTACGCTTGAATTTCGATGATATCAAAGTTGTAATTATTAGAAGGACCACCACTGTTGAAATTCATTTTATTAATGAATAAGCTTGCTGGTAATATCTAAATGGATATGAAGCTGAAAATTGGTTCTATGAATGATTGTCTCAACATAACTACCTACCTTATATAAGTGAAAATGTAAATATCTCATTTTTTTGTGTGTAATGATCAAAACCGTTAATCGAATCACTTTAATTTATAGGCGTCGGATGAAATTACCATGTCATATTGTAATCTCCTCGTTTTACATGAACTGACTAGTTTTCAACATACCACTAACTTTCAATAGCTCAGGCCTACTTTTTGGACTGGTATCGTATCCTATGGTAATATCTTCGTTTCACGTAAATTGGCCACTATCTTTCAATAGGTCATGCCTATTTTTTTATCGTTAGATTATAATATCATATCTTATCTTCGGATATCATATCTCGATTTGAGTGAAATGATCAAAGCCGTTAATCGAATCACTTTAATTTATAGGGGTTGGATGAGATTACCATGTCATATTGTAATCTCTTCGTTTTACGTGAACTGACTAGTTTTCAACATGCCATTAACTTTCAATAGCTCAGGGCTACTTTTTTGACTGGTATCTTATCCTATTGTAATCTCCTCATTTCACGTAAACTGACCACTATCTTTCAATAGGTCATGCCTATTTTTTTTTACCATTAGATTATAATATTGTATCTTATCTTCGGATACCATATCTCGATTTGTGTGTAATGATCAAAGCCGTTAATCGAATCACTTTAATTTACAGGCGTCGAATGAAATTACCATGTCATATTGTGATCTCCTCGTTTTACGTGAACTGACTAGTTTTCAACATACCACTAACTTTCAATAGCTCAGGTCTACTTTTTGGACTGGTATCGTATCCTATTGTAATCTCTTCATTTCACGTAAACTGGCCACTATCTTTCAATAGGTCATGCCTATTTTTTTTACCGTTAGATTATAATATCGTATCTTATCTTCGGATACCATATCTCGATTTGAGTGAAATGATCAAAACTGTTGATCGAATCACTTTAATTTACAGCCGTCGGATTAGATTACCAAGTCTTTTCATCCTATCATTTCGTTTTACGTAAATTGACCACATCCTATGCTACTATCTTTTATAAATTCATGCCCATCCCTTGCACTTTTCTCACCAAATACCACTCTCTTAGAAAAAACTCTATCTCTAAAATACATCATGAGTTCCAGCAACCGAGGTTCCAACTTCTCTCTTGAAGAAGATATACATCTAAGCCGTCTGTGGCTTGAAATTTCCCAAAACCCTATAATAGGCCGTAATCAATCAGATGATCGCTTTTGGAGTCGTATAAAGAAGGAATATAACTCATCACGACCAGCACACTTGAGCAAATGGCCTTTAAGATCACTGGAAAGTCATTGGGGTGTTATAAGAACTGCTATTATGAAACTACGGGCATGTATCAATCAAGTGGAGGATCTAAATCCGAGTGGAGCAAATGTTCAAGACATCATAAAAATGTTTACCTTATGTTCTACTTTATAAATCGTAGTTGACAAATGCTAACCATTTTTTGTTGTTTTGTAGTTTGAGCGGGCTAAAATTATGATGATGCAAGGGCGCCCTTCAAAAAAGGCTTTAGGTTTGACCATGTTTGGCCGATTCTTAAGAACTGTCAAAAATTTGAAAAAGATGTTGTAGTGGATTTTCCACAGTACGAAACACATTCTATCCGGTCTGAAGGATTACATGTAGATGGCACTTCTTTGGATTCTCAAGCGTCAGCCACTGCTGGATTTTCTTCATTTTCTATTGACATTAATGAAGACAACCCAAGTGGTAGCTCAAGCCAAAGACCAATTGGGGTTAAAAAGGCAAAGGCAAAAACAAAAGTGAAGCAGAGTGTTCAAAAGTGATTGCTGATCTCGTTCAGGGACAACAAGAGATTGCAACAACTATTACTAAAGGGAACGATGTAGAATACAAAATCATAAGATAAGCGAATATGCGTCGGACGGCCTTGATTCTAGCAAGAGACGTGGACAGTATTTTAGATCCAGAATTGCGCGAAAAATTTCGGATGGAACAACTTAAAATTCTTCGTAAACGACGCCAGCAACGGGAGAACGAACAAAAAAACCCCGTATATCCTTATGGAGATTTTTTTACTGATGTTGGAGGATCTGGGACCGACCTACCTCCTTTTTAAGGTCCTTCTTTTCCATTGAGTTGCTCGTGGTTTTTGGGTTTCATTTCGTCGAGTGTTGTTGCTTGTGTGTCTATCTTAACATATTTGTACGTCTTCTGTACGAGTTGATATTTGATTGTAATTTTTCATTTTGTTAAACGTTGATGTTCGTTTTCTTTATGTTCTCTTTGTCCCACTTTTGCAAGTAATAAAATTAATGTATTGCTTTGGTTAGCTTTCGTAAAAATTTTGTCAATCCAATTGAATAATTAATTCAATCCCAAGCGTTATATTTAATCAACCCGACTACATATTTATTGTAACGTTTAACAAAGAACAATATTTTCATGTCAAATGAAATGAAGCTATTTTTCATCACATTGATTTGTTTAAAAAAATATTTGACAACCAATCATGCCATTTCACAAATATAACTATATTAGTTTCAAAACAATTTAAGAAATTACACAAATAATTAAATTAAATTAAATAATATATACACCAATTGATTTAATATAATAATAACACTAATTAAATACAAAGGGACACAAATGGAATAAAAATATTTTTAATACAATGGCAAGGTTAAAATTGGAATGAAAATAGGGACCTAAAATTATCGTGTGCTACAGTGACACTCCAAATTTGGAGTGTCACTGTAGCAATCCCACCAATTTTTGCAAGTTTTCCGTTTGCGTTGGAGACCAATCCACTTCAAACCCTCAAATTTTGCCAATTTAACGATAGCATTGCGGATGGTCTCAAACCTTTAGCCGCACTTCAAAGCTTCAGCCACTACATTGAGTGACCACGATGTGTCCTCCTCCCTTTTTCTTGGCGCCGATCATCCATCCAACCACCGTGCGAGCATCCAATCTCCAATCCCTTTATTTCTCTTGTTGTTTCTCTCGTCGATCCACTCAGCCAGTCAGGCGGGCTTCTAATTGCCAACATGATGATAGCCACTCCACCACAACACCACCATCCGTGACAGATGTGTTTCACCTCCGGCAAAGCGGCAACCATTCCCATAATTGAAATCTGAAATGGATTCAGGCGAGAGATTAATTTTACGTTTGATGTGATTTTTTTTTTTTTTAATTCAAATGTTTTTGCTGGTCACTTGTTGCACTCTACACTAGCATTTTTTTGCTCTCCACTGGATAGATCTTAGTTGAGATCTCATTTCCCAAATGGCCGTTCACTATTAATCTCAAATTCAGAGTTTATTCTATTGAGCATCAAATGGCATGTATTTTTAGGTACAATATGTGGAGTTTATTCATTTATTCTTATTGCATATATATCATATGTTTGATAAATCTGTAAGGTTTTAATCGAATATATGGGCTTATATATGTAATTATTGTGTATGAATTAAAAGCTATCATATTCGGTTAAGCCCGTTTAAAGTGATCTAATACGGTTTCGAATATTGGGCTTTTATGCATCAATTAAATTAAAGTATGGGCTTCATATGTGTAGATATTTAGGCTTGCAGTTCCTAATTCTATGATGGACTGAATTAGGTTAACGGACCGTCATAAATATATATGGTTATGGTCCCCAGGTCACAAGTGTGTGTTGTTCATTCTTTCTGACTCTCCATCATCAGAGAGAAATAAGGAGCCGCCTGTTGACTTGGAAGATCAAAACCATTAGTTTCCCAATCTTTGCCAAGCAATGGTGATTCGGTGCACGCTTCGCTTGTTATTTATACTCTCAATAATTCAACGCGATAGATCCGGGTTTAAAGTGGAAATTTATTCCTACAAGTGGTATCAGAGCTAGTATCATTGTTGAATTATTGGGTATTAGATATGGTCTGCAAATTCAAGTGGCCGGATGATTGATTCTCTAAAATCAATTGCTCACTGATGAGTATGTGGATGCGGCTCAATGAATTGACTTTTGGGTAAATTATGTGTGTTGTTTTTCGTGTATTACAACCTGGAATTGAATGAATATACGCAAAATATATACACACACGTTTGTTGCTTGGAATCATGGATCTGTATAAACATTATTTAGGTAATTATGTGATTGGATTCAGGCCTTGGTCCTCGAAACTTGTATGCGTGTATATATGTTTATATGTATATCAAAAGCAGCATGTTCTGTGTTTGGCCATATATACAAAGCAGACAACGATTAATTCGAAATTTGTATGCGTATATTCGTGTTTTGTGGTTCAAAATTGTGTATCAGTTTGCCCATGCGTTTATAGAAATCGCCATGCTCGAATTTGGAGAATTATTTGTGGATTTGATTGAACCCGTCTCTTTTATTGGATCCTGAATTTAACAACAAAAGGGGTTTTGGACTTGGGTCGTCGTAGGTCGCCGTCTGCCCTCGCCGAGGTTGCAAGGCGCGAGATCGGCGTGGGCGGCTAGGGTTTGTCGCAGGGACCTTCACGGGAAATTAGACGTGCAGCGAGGACCTCGGGTGCAATTTACGTGGTTTTACGTTATTTGCAAT
Source organism: Jasminum sambac (assembly GCA_018223645.1). Lineage (NCBI taxonomy): Eukaryota > Viridiplantae > Streptophyta > Magnoliopsida > Lamiales > Oleaceae > Jasminum > Jasminum sambac. The sequence goes on from CP073647.1 coordinate 23,943,895, forward strand.
CCAGGTCCCTGCAGCTTATTGGTGCGTATAAGTTGGTCCATCAATTAGTTTAGGCGGTCTCTATCAGCGGTTCTAAACTCCGTTGATTTTAGTCCCCATGACCTTTAAACTCGTTCATTTCAACAATTTGAAGTTCTAAAATAGTTAATTTGAGCCATATAACTTATAAGATTAATAATTCAGTCCCTAAAGTTTGAAATTATTCCATTTTGGCCGAAGTTTAAGTTTCTAAAATTACAATTCCAGGCCCCTAAAGTTTCAAAATTCTTAATTTTGACCCCCAAAGTTACAATTATTAACTTATTAGACCCTAAAGTTCCCAAAAGGCCTATGTATGCAAAATTAATTATTTTCTTCTCAAATTTTGGTACCTAAGGACTCTTTTGAAGAGGTATAGTATTCGAAAGTGAATTGATTGAAGCAACAAGTTGCTAAAAGCAACCTCTATTGTGGAAATTAATCAACTTAGAGTATTAAAAGGTATTGGGGTGTGTGTGATTTGTCGCGAATATTGATCGGCCCAAAGGAAGGTTAATATTTGGCTAAATTACATACGCTTGTGGTGATAATCATCGCGGCGATTATTTGGTTTAACGTGTGATCAATAAATCGGTCCAAAGAAGGTTTATTGATTGACATGTCTTGGCTATTGCCGGTGTTTGATCACTACACCAAGAGTGCCATTTACAAATCGATATTTCTATCCAAAGATTAAATATTGATGTTGTGCTAGGCATCTTGTGATGGGCCCTACCACTATTTAGAAAATTATTATTTGCATACTAAAAATCATTCATGTGAGCCATTTTAATTGTTCTCTATTGAGTTTAGGTTCGCTTCTAATATCTCTTGCTAACATCAATTCCATTCCAATGCTCAATGGCACGTAATTTCAAAGCATGGCAAGAGAACGTATTGATTGTTCTCGAGTCATGGATCACGGACCTTTGCTTTGGCGGGTCGATCAACCTGCCGTGACCATCGATAAGAGTACTACGATGAAAGGAGGAAGATGGAAAGGTGGGAACGATCAACCGCATAAGTCTAATGGTCATGCAAATGCGCTATTCCAGGAAGCATTTCCAGTGCACCATGTCCGATCGGTGGACTGCGCTAGGGTTTCGAGGATCTAGAGAAGAGGTTTGCCAGGAATGAAAAAGGTCAAAACCAAGACACTCTTGGCTAACCTTCTTCTTCATTTGGTTTGTTCTGAGGTTAATTTAACTTCAGATCTAAACACACATGGTGGATTGATTCGTGCAACAACCCACATCAAGGTGTCTATGCAGTTGCTGAAAGGTTGAAAAACCAAGCGATGGTGAAAGATACATCTCGTTGGCGATAGCAAGACGGTGGAAGGTGAGGCAATAGGAAAATTTAGATTATTGTTGAGGATCGGATTTTATTTGGATCTTGATGAGACATTTATTGTACTGCCTTTTAGACGAAATTTGATTTCTATTTACGCTTTGGACAAATTTGGTTATTCTTGTTCATTTGGAAATGGAAATTTTAGTTTGTTTCATGATTCAAAATTGGTTGGTCAGGTTCTGTCGGAGTTACGATAATCTTTATTTAATTGATACAATTGCCTCCTTTAATGAATCCTTGCATATAAGTACTGAGGTGTAAAGCGTAAATTAACTGTGAGAATTGTACTATCATTGGCACAAGAGATTAGGTCACATCTCCAGGCGGAGAATTGAGAGACTTGTGTTCGACCAAATTCTCGATTCCCTTGATTTTCTGATTTTGACATGTGTGTTAATCGTATAAAGGGAAAACAAACCAATAAACGGAGATATCAAGCCAATAGGACTTGAGACTATATATATCTCATTCATGAAAAATCACAATCCTTGACGTGTTCAAATTTTAAAGTCGGGTTGAGAACCAACTTAGCAAAAGGATTAAAAGCGTCCGATCCGACCGTGGTGGTGAATACTATGGTAGATATGGACGGTTCAGTGAACAACGCCCAGGACCATTCGCTAAATTCCTAGAGGAATGGGTATCGTCCCACAATACACCATGCAGTTCACCCACTATGAATGGTGTTCTTTGAAGACGAATATAGAGCTAAGGATATGGTGAGGAGTATGATCACTCATTCTACCTTGCCACAATCACCTGGGAGAAACATTAAAAACCGCGACATATTTACTCAACAGAGTTCCAACTAAGGCAAACGATAAAACCCCATATGAGCTTTGGACTTCGGTGAAGCCTAGTTTGAAGCACTTACACATTTGGGGTGTCCAGTGAGGCAAGGCCTTACTGAGCCAAATGAAAAGAAATCGGATACAAGGGACTCATTAGTTGCTATTTTATTGATATTTCGAACGGTTCAGGCTACAAATTTTATGATCCCACAACTAAGTTAATTTTTGAGACAAGGAATGCTCGATTCTTTGAGGATGTTGAGTTTGCGGGGGAGAAAGAGTTACGGACTTTGTCTTTGAGGAGGAATATGTTGAAATTCCTCCAATTGCCATTGACAATGATCGAGGATCGTTCCTATCCTCGACGTTGTTCAAGAAGCAACTCCGGATCAAGACAATGTCATGTTATCTCCGGAAGAACAAACTCTACAACCTCAAGAACCCATGCCATTAAGAAGATCCACTAGAGAAAGGAGAAGTGCAATTTAGGATGATTACATTGCTTTTCTCCAAGAACATGAGGTTGGCGTTGGAGTGGTGGAAGATGATCCAATCAACTTCCATCAAGCCATGGAAAGTTCTAACTCTCAAAAGTGGCTCGATGCCATGAATGAAGAGATAAATCTATGAAAGACAATGGCGTATGGGACCTCGCTCCATTGTTGAGTGCGAAACCCATTGGTTGCAAATGGATATTTAAAACCAAACGGGATTGAAGGGCATAGAGAGGTATAAGGCTCGTCTTGTCGCCGAAGAACTCACCACGAAGAAGGCATCGATTAAAGAGACTTTCTCTCCTAAGGTTTCCTCAAAGACTGCTTTGAGGGTTATAATGGCGTTAGTGGCATATTTTGATCTTGAGTTACATCGGATGGATGTTAAGACAGCGTTTCTCAATGGTGACATTGATGAGACGATTTATATGGTGCAACCAGAAAACTTTGTATCATGTGATGCGAAGCAAATGGTTTGCAAATTAAAGAAATCCATCTATGGACTCAAGCAAGTGTCTCGAAAATGGTATTACAAATTTCATCAAGTAATCACCTCATTCGGTTTTGAGATGAATCTGGCCGATGATTGTATATACCGCAAGTTCAGTGGGAGTAAGTGTATTTTTTTTGGTTTTATATGTCGACGACATACTGCTTGCCAGCAATGATGTAGGCTTATTGCACGAAACCAAGAGATTTCTAGTAAAGCATTTCTAGATGAAAGATCTTGGTAACGCCTCTTTTGTATTAGGAATCGGATACATCGAGATCGCTCTCGGTATTCTTGGATTATCACAAAGAGCTACATCGAAAAGGGTACTTAAAAGATTTGCATGCACTGTAAACCAGTGATACCTCGTGGCTAAAGGAGACAAGTTCACTTTAAGTCAATGCCCCAAAAATGACTTGGAAATTAAAGAGATGCGGAAGATTCCTTATTCATCGGCCGGTAGGAGTCCGATGTATGCTCGAGTTTGTACGCTGGCCCAGATATTGCGTACATTGTTGGGATGTTAGGGAGGCATTTAAGTAACCCAGCGAATGGATCATTGGAAAGCGACCAAGCGGGTCATGCGGTACTTGCTGGAAGAACAAAGGATTACATGCTCACGCATTATAGGAGATCGGATCGATTGGAGATCGTTGGTTATTCTCGACTCATTTCGGGGATGCCAAGATAGTAGGAGATCCACTTCGCCATATCTACCTTCTTGTCGAGGTGTTGTCTCCTGGAAGAGTGCTAAGCTGCATACACTAATAGCCACTTCCACCATGGAGCAGAGTTTATAGCGTGTTATGAGGCATCAAATCATGGAATATGGTCATAAATTTTGTCACTTTGAAATTTGGCGTTGTGGATAGTATCGAAAGACCACTTAAGTTATTTTGTGACAATAAACTGCGATCTGTTATTTTGTGACATATATAAAGCCCATATATTTTGTGACAATATAGAGATCAAGTTCCTAGCTGTTAAAGAAAGAGTTCAGAGTGGACAGGTGTCAATAGAGCACATTGGAACAAACTCCATGATTCGCGGATCCAGCTCACTAAGGGATTAACACCCATGTCTTTCACGAGCACCTTTGCTCATATGGGTGTGATGTCTCTTGAGGGTATATAGTTTCAGTGGGAGTTTGTGTTTTGTGCTTTTTTTCATATTAGACACATATACTGTCGTTTTGGATAAAGTTTATGGATACAGTTGTTTCGGTTATAAAGTTAAAGTCTTATTTTGTTGTTATCTCTGAACTCGTTTAAAACGATCTCACTAAGGTGTAAAGGTGGACCAGTTGGAAATAGGCATGTTTCAGATCACGTTGCGTGAAATTTCCATGCTACACATCCATACTTAATCCATGTCATTCAATTATATTGGTTTATGTGACCAATGATGGGTTCGATTACCTATCTAAGTGTAACGAGACCGCTTTGATCCTAAATTGATATAATTGATGGACTGATTGTTTGGGGATGCATTGATAATGATAGCAAAATTACGAGTACTCATAAGGTTATACACAATTATAAGGTGACATATATAGCCCAAGTGGAGATTGTAAGGTTTTAATCGAATATATGGGCTTATATATGTAATTATTGTGTATGAATTAAAAGCTATCATATTAGTTAAGCCCGTTTAAAGTGATCTAATACGGTTTCGAATATTGGGCTTTTATGCATCAATTAAATTAAAGTATGGGCTTCATATGTGTAGATACTAGGCCCAGAGTTCCTAATTCTATGATGGACTGAATTAGGTTAACGGACCATCATAAATATATATGGTTATGGTCCCCAGGTCACAAGTGTGTGTTGTTCATTCTTTCTGACTCTCCATCATCAGAGAGAAATAAGGAGCCGCCTGTTGACTTGGAAGATCAAAACCATTAGTTTCCAATACTGCAAGCAATGGCTGATTCAGGTACGCTTCCGCTTCAGTTTATTTATACTCTCAATAATTCAACGCGATAGATCCGGGTTTAAAGTGGAAATTTATTCCTACAAAATCAAGACTTGAGCAAACAACATGGCAGTTTGTATATTCTAATTGTCAAAATTTAGTTTTAACATATATTTGAATAGATTTAAAGTACTATTTGCTTATCCACTACTCATTTTAATAGTGCATAAATAAATATTGTAAGATGAATATAATAGTTATTTATTTATTTACTCATTCTTCACGGGAAGATAATCATTTTCGAAATATGTTTTCCAAAATATGAAGTGGGAAGATCAAAAGGAAAGTAGTCAAGCATCGAATGATGTTGATTCGTCTACAAGTGAGCTAATAAGTGGGTCATCTCAATCAAGAAGTGGGCCATTTCAATCAAGCAAATGAAGTTCTACCTCTATTTCGGATGAAACAAATGGCAAAGCACTCATCCGATATTAAAAATGACATAGAATGCTATTTGTTGGACGCTTGTGAGCACGATGACGACCTAGATTTTGACATTTTGAAGTGGTGGAAGGTTCATGGAATTAAGTACAGTACCTTGTCAAAAATTGCAAAAGATGTGCTTGCAATTCAAGTGTCTACGGTGGCTTCTGAAAATGCTTTTAGTATTCGTGGAAGAATTTTCACTCCGTTTCGTCGTTCTCTAACACCGAGGATGCTAGAAGTGTTAGTTTGCTTGAAACATTCACTATGATCTACTCAAAGTGAGGAAAAGTCTTATTTGGAAGACGTTGAGTATTACGACATTTTGGATAAAGGTAAATCATATATCAAAATTCAAATCTTTTTACAAGTAAATTAGTTAGATGTAGTTATTTAATTTGGTTATTGGTACTTAACATAATGCTTTTGTGTTTTGTGCTTTGTAGAGCTTTCAAAGTTAAGTACATCAAAGGAAGATTCGTCGATTTAATTTAGAATGTTATCTACAATCCAAAGCAAGAATTTTAATTAGCATGAGATTTAATTTTTTTTGTTTAGTCATTTAGTTATAATAACTTAGGTAAACAAGGTCTTTTTTTCAGGTGTTACTTGCCACTCGAGCTTCTAATTATTGTCATTACTAACTTTTAATTCTCAAATTCTCACAAAGTGCTATGAGTTTTGTATAGGTTGACATGATTTTCAAACTTTTGGATTTTTGACGTCTCAAATTTATTTTGCAACTGGAATTATGGAGCTACGGGATTTGGATAAGATCATGACCCATGAGACGATCACGACCCATGAAACGATCACATTTGAAAGTTGAAACTTAATTAGAATTTTTTGGCTTGTTACTATTTATATACTTATATTTGTAAACTTTAATTCGTGGTTTCACTTGGATGACTTGCATGTTTTTGTAGTGCATGACTTGTGGAGTTGTGGGTTGTTTTGGTTTGGTATGGTTTCTTTAGTTTGTTTGGTTGGTAAGTATTTTTAGTTTGTTCGTATGCTTATCGGCTAGTGGATATTGGCGAGAATAGAATGGTTGGTTGGTATGCTTTTTTGGTTGTTTTTGTTAGCTTAATTGGCATTGCTATTTGCTATAGTTTCTTTAGTTTGTTGGATTGATATGTCATGAGAATAAAATGTGTCTCGTGCTTTATAGTGAATTAGAGACTAGTGTGGTGGTGTTTGTTTAGTAGCTAATAGGTATAGATTTTATTGCCTTGCACAATTAAAACAAAGATGGTTTGAAGTTGTAGGTATTTGCACAAATTTATTCTTAAATCTTTTTTTTTTAAAAGTAACCCAAACCGACCCAACCCGAATTGGGTTGGTTCGGTTCGATTTTAAATGCCGAATCGGCTCGCTTGGTTCGACTTTTCCCAAACTGATTGAAACTTGTTCGGTCTAGAGTTGGGTCCAAAACCAACCCAACTCGAACCGTGACGACTCGTACCCACCACATTGGAGCTATCAATCGTGTGGTATAATCCACCACATTAGAGAAGAGTAAGATCTACTCAATAGATGGTATCACAATCACATAGCATACAAAGTGGGAAATATCTAAAACCATCCATATGTGATAGTTGAATCCATCACTAAGGAAGTATTGCAGTATTTAAATTGAAGAAATTAAATTTTCCACGTAGGTGGTTCAGTCCACCACTTTTAAATCATTGTAGATAAAATTGTATAATACGTCCACTATTATTCGACCATTCGTATTTGTTCTTGTACTTTGTCCTTGTTCCTTTCTCTTTTCTTCCCTGTCCATTTTATTTTTCTTATCTTTCCAGTTCTCAATGTTCTATTTATTTCTCTCCTCATATTATTTCCTTTCTTCTCATTATTACTAAAAGAAATATTGTGGAGCAGGAGAATTGCATGTATGTAATTCGTGAGTGCATTAGGCAAGATCACTATAAATTTTAATAAATCTTGCAAGAAGCAAAAGGGAGTTCAATACAATAACATATTTTCATCAAATAATTGGAATCCATGGAGCCAAGGATAAAAATGATTGAAGGAGAAGAGGAAAAATAATTTTAAGGTAGTTCGAATTAGTTAATTGGTAATAATCTGGTTTCTAGTACAGAGCTCCATCTGTAAGATGCAACTGTCGAGCATACTTCCTTCATATTACTTAAAACTAGAAAATGGCCAAATAGCTATAGACATGGGCTGATAATCTATACTACTAATAAAAGTGTAGATAGCATGAGAAACATTGTGTACCAATTTTGAACTCACTTTTGGGGTTTAATTACCATGGTGTCCATATCATTCCGTTTTGTTATTTATTTACAATATACGATATACCGGAAGCCCATTAATTCACACTAAAACTAATTAATGACCTCTAATTCTCTCCATTCACTCTCTACTATACATCAAGCATCCCATCAAGCAATGGCGGATCCAGGATTTTTAAGCCAGGGGTTGCAATACAGAAAAAAATTTAATTCGACTAAAATTATGTATAAAATTTTTTTTTCTATATAAACTTTCGGAATTTTTTTTGGGTCGGGGGGCTACCACCCGTGCCGGCCCCCCCTAGATCCGCCCTTGCCATCAAGCATATACATAGCGTATAAAGTTACCCCTCAGGAAACTATTTGTCGCTTCAATCATCTGAAACGCCACAAATGCTATTCCAACCTTCTGATAATACCAGCGTCAGGCTCAAAAAATCAGCCTGAAGTTGTAAGGATTTTTCTTGTAGATTATTTGAATCTATCTTTTGTGATTTGGGATTTTATTTTATTATTTTGGGCGAAGCACAAAAGATGGGACCCTCTTTGATTTTAATCATCTCCGAAACCTATTGACGTTTCAATCGTCTAATAATAGCAAAAGAAACAATTTCAATTTCCTGATAAGGGCAACGCCTAACCCAAAATCTCCACCCAATTTTGTAAGAATTTTTTTCTTCTGTTGTTTGTTTTTTTATTTTATTTTTGGGGAAACGCAGGGGATGCATTGTTACTGTGGCAAAATGGAAAGGAAATATTAGAAAAACCAAGATGGAGGGAATGTCTATGCCAAAGTTGTAAGAATTTTCCTTTTTTTTTAATCATTCGTTGTTTGCATCTATCTTTTTTGATCCGATTTTAATTTGGGGATCAATTTGTTATACATCGGGGAATCACTTCATTTGATACATAGACACCTGATGTAGCGCCCCGAATTCTAAGGACTCGGAACACTAGTTCTTCCTTGAAAACACTTATTTATTTATTATTTTATATATATATATTTTGAAACATAATAATATTAATAAATGCGGAAAAATAATCAAATGGCTAAAATGCGGAAATTTATTTAAACTAATAAAGTCGAAAGAGTGTCTCACGATAGTTTTCACATAGTCCTCAAAAACATCTAATTAAAGTACTAGTAAGCTCAAAACATTCAAAAGTCATTACTTCAACAGTTAAAAGTACTCAATTGTCAATGTAATTAAAACTAATTTATTTGAAGGTCCCCAAGATATTCCCACGCCTCGCCAAGCCTCCGGCTCCTTAATCTACAATTTGTTCATTTGATAGAGAAAATCGTGGGTATTTTAAATACTCAGTAAATCGCGCGCACCACAATTAATATATATTACAAATTAAATGCACATAATCATCATCTTCATAATATACGAACATGTATAAAATATAAGTTCGTTCATCGTCCCTCTTAATCGTGCACGTCATCATAGTGATTAATAGCACGTCATTATAATATATTAGGCCAAAGACCTATCGTCATAATGCTATTAAATCACGTCGTAATTAGGCAAACAGCTTATCGCATAGTGCCGAGGAAGCACGTCAAAAGTAGGCTAAAAAGCCTATCATCACATAATATTTACATGCAGCATTTATACTAATATTAATTGCAATTGCGCACATTTAAAAGAAACTTTTTAGAAAGGGGATCTACCTTAACCTTTAGCCGAGTATTAAGCTTACTAACGGTGAGAAATCAGTCCTCTAGCTGTCCGTACGTCTCGTCTTGTCAATAACGATTTTAATTTATGTTAATATTCTTGAATATTAAGTATCTATAAGTAATATAGAAGTTTGCGGGCCAAGATGGAAAGAATATAAAACTTTGGGGGTCAATTTGAAAGAATTGAATAGTTTGAGGATCTATTGTGCAATAAAAGTGAACTAAAAATATTTTGGATTCAATTATAAGAATTTTAAAACATGAGGGACTAATATGCAATAAAAGTTTGGGGGTTAGATTAAATAGAAAAAAGAAATTGAAGGATTAAAGGTGAAATAAAAGTTTAGGGGTCAAATTGCAATAATTGAAAGTTAGGGACTTGAAATTAAATAAAATTTGAGTGCTCATTTAAATAAAATAAATAAAATAGGGGATTAGAGCTGTAAATAATATTTAGGAATTAAATTGTATCAATTAAAAGTTGGGGACTTGTAATTTAAATAAATTAGAGGGACCAACTTATATTAAATAAGAAAACGAAGGGACTAAAGTGCAAAAATCCGGATTTAAACATTGAGTTGGGCTGGATCCGAGTCTACTTCATCATCCTCACCCCCTGTTTCTCTCTCCCGTACGCTCTCTCTCTCCTCTCGGTGCTCTCTCTCTCTCTCTCACGGCTTTCCGGCGGTTTGGCCGGGGAAGGTGAAGGTGGTGGTGGTGAATCTAGTGGTGCTGTCAATTTGAAGAAATATTAAGTATTTTGGGAGAATTGAAGCTAGAACATTAAAGGAAAATTTTGGGTATTTTCAAAATTCGACCGATTCTTCAAAACTTTTCGAAATTAAACTATACCACGATGTTCTACAGAGGTAGAGGAAGGTGTAAGTATAATTTTTGCATTGTGAAGTGAATTTTTGAGCGTGGTTGAAAATTTGGTCGAGGTTTATGCGTGTATGTATGCGATGGTGTATGTATATATCATTATATATCCGTGTATATGTGTGTGTGTAGATGGGTTTTGGAGGTGATGATGTTGATGACGGTGGAGTGTGGTGGCCGGTGGTGGTGTATCTAAGCGTGTATATGTGTGTATCATGTATGTATCTATCTATCCTACTTACACTAATGACCAAGTAAACACTACAAAAAATTTGATTACGAACTTAAAACAATAAAATAGAAATAAGTTAAAATGGGAAAGATCAAGTAATCTTATCACTTGGGGTTTGATTTGTTGGATAAGAATTGATAGATTGATCTTGAGGATGACAATGGAGGAGAATGGGGCTAGTGTTTAAGCATACTCAAAAAGAGTATTTAAGGGTAAAAGTTAGAATAGCATTTGCAAATGGGCCTCTAGATGGGTTTCAAATTGGATTGGACTGTATTTGGACTTTAAATTTGGCCTTTAGCAACTAAAAATCTTTGGGGACTAAAATAAATAAATTTCAAGGTTTGGTCCTCAAAAGTATATATTGAAAGTAAATAAATTTTTATAAATAATTAAATATAATAATAAATAATATGAATTTCGACTAGACGAGCGTACACTATTTAAATTTTATAAGTAAGGTCGTAGTGACATGTTCTAAATTTTATTTAATTAAATATATTTTATTTAAGAAGAATTTTCCGGTCACTACACCTGAAATTTAGAAAGATATCTACTTTGACATTTTATTTTGTTAATTTTCTGAATACATGCAATTATTGTATTTGAGTGTTTATGAATGTGCGTAATTTTTATTTTGTTTTCGAATTGGTGTGTAGTAGGATGATTTTGCCATTATAAGATCGAGATGTTTAATGACGTGATGCAAGAGTTCTTTGTGAACTATCACAGATAGGAAGATGGTAATAACTTTTCCCCCGAGTTTACGATCTATATAGTCTTATATCTATGTTTTTGTTGTGTACGATTTAAACTCTTCTTGATTTTTCTCTACCAAAAGGTAATTTGTACATAATTATTAATAAAACAGTGGACCTTGTCTTTTTGGCCTAAATATGTATATAATTGGTCATGTTTATTTATTGACAGTGTGATCAAAAGTGATTACCTTAAGGGCGGTGCAATGCACAGAGCATGCAAGATCTTCAATGAAACCACAAAGTAGCATGCTAAGCTTACTCCTATTACTTACCAAGTTAGCATAGATACTAATTCTTGGTCTGCAAGCTTATGACAAGGTGGTGAACTTATTGCGAGAGATGAGGGGAAAAAATATGAATCTCTTTATGTAAATATACATATAGTGCAAATTGAAAGTGTGCTTGATGGTGGTCATAGTACCAATTGAATCATATATAGGCTACAGTTCCACGTGTAACGCACGTGTTGTAGACTAGTTTGTTATAAAAGAAGAGAAAAATATAATACCTTAATATATGCTATAAGATTAAAAGGAGAATTTACTCAATGAATTGTTTTCTCAAGTGATTTTATTCACAATTGCTGTGTCACTGCAATGTGCTGAATGATCCAATTTATAGGCAAAAACCAGGGGACTAAACAAAGCACTTGGATCCCACATCTATAGTTCATACTAAACAAATAAATAGAAACAAACAAATAGATGTAACCTTAATAAGTCATAATAAAATTATATTTCTTCCACAATTGAATATTTTTGGCTGAATGTTTAGCAAAATGGCTTTGTATTGGATATAAAGTTAACTAAAATATTTTGGTTGTATTTGCTTCAATTACATAATTTTAAGTTAATTAAAATGCTTTTAGCCATAAAAGCATCCCTATGAGGTTAGTTGAAATAATTTGGGCTATAAATATTTGTTATAATGATAATATTATTTTGGCAACATGTTAGTTAAATTTTTGTTTTTTTGCACCAGTTTAAAATTATGTTGCCCAAATGATAATGGATAATTTTAAAATTTATTACAAAGAATTGAGGTCATTTCAAATAAGATAGTATTAGTTGTTTGTGTTGTGTGTTGTCGTGCTACACTCCCGGAAGTTGCAAGTGGTAATCTGTTGAAGATCATGATTTGCAATAAAATTGGTGACCAAACCAGTTCAACTATAAACACCGCATTTAAAGAAGTTAGTCAAAATTTAGATTAGGTTTGTTATTATTCGTTGTTTAATTTTTCAACATTAATTCAAGAATACAAATAATTTATTCTTATTTTACGTTGTGTTTACTTTCCTTTTTTTATAATTTATTTACTTAATTTATTATTAAATAATCATTTATCAAATATATCTTCGATTTCTCGCAAGAGGGCAAATACTAGTGTCAGTGTGTGTGTGTGTAAAGAGAGATTTTTGGAAAATGCAACTATCATAATTTCTATTTTAATGTATAATTAATACAAAAATATTGTAATAACTGCATCTACTATATTAGAAAAGGATGCATTAAATTCACGGGTACACTTAGAAAGGAAACTTGTTTGGTATTTACTCATAATAATAACCAAGTATCATACAACTAAGGAAATTTTAATAAACAATAGCATAAATCAATATTGGGAAATACTATAAATATACTTTCTATTTTTTAGTGTGTAATTTGGACAACCTCGGAAGACGCTGTAATACTATAATCATTGCATTGACTGAAGAAATGATGCATTAAATACGCACAAAATTCTGAGAAAAGAAAATAGTTAGGTGTTTACTCATTGTAGTAATTCCATAATTATATAACTAAGGCAATTTGAATAAACAGTAGCACAAATTCTTGCATTTACACCAGTTGATATTCATTGTTTTTCTAAAAACAAAAATAAAATTAATGTTAGTTACACAATTACTCAAAAATAATTATATTAACAACAGCCAATTACTCTAACATTAAATATATGACTTGGTTGAGAAAGGAAAATCTTAACCATGAAAATTTCTTAATTATTCTGCAAAAAATTTTTGCCTCAGAAAAATCAATGGCCAAAATGCAATATACAATATACAACCACATCATATAACTTTTACAGAACTTAACATTCAACAATTTGTGTTCAACAATGTCGTCGTGACTTTGTTACTTGAATAAAGTTCATAATAGAAAGTCTGAGTGGGGTAAAGTCTAGGTGGGATATTAGAGCTTGCATTCCAAAGAAATGGCATTTGAATTTCGCAAGGCTCACGATAAGAAGGTCACGACTTTGGAGTTGGTCTTTGTTAATGAAAATGTAACTTGAACTATTAGGTGTTTTGTTGTGCTTTTGTTGTTTTATATATATATGAATACTTTCTTCCTTTTTATTTCGGATACAAGGATTCAACTTTATGCAAAGCCAATGAATTCAACAATGAATGTTGTTTTCAAGGAAGTGTTTCAAATTTTGTAATTTTATTTAAAATTCAAATTTTATTATATTTTATTTTTATTCATTTCCATTGTCGAATAAATAATTTTAATGTTATTATAAGTAAATTATATTGTTCCGTGCATCGCATGGATAAAATACTAGTGTACACACACAAAACCATATATATATATATATATATATATATATATATATATATATATATATATGACCAACGTTCTTTGTGTCATTTTGTCAAATACATTGAGTTCATGTATTATTAAACCATGTTTTAAAAAAGCTAAGTGATTCCTAATATGTCAATATATCTTAAATATTTTTGTTAAAATGATTTAATGAAATATGCCAAACTTAGGTCCCTACTTTCACACTTGCAACTCAGATTTTTAGCATGGACGTTAATCACTTCCACAATGAGCACTTGAATCTAAGCTATGAACATAGATATTGACAAAATTCATTTCTCAAAAAGATTTACTAGGCTTTCAATTCAAAAGAAATCACAATTACAACAAATCCAATTACAAATTTCTAAACCCTAGGGCTAATAATGTAACCAAATCTATTGGAGTACAAGAGAACTACCTAGGTCCAAGTCAAATGGTATGTATCCAAAGCCTCTAAATTACTATGACTCCAATATAAATATTGCATATCAACATATGTTTACATCACCAACTTTTTCCAAACAAACTAAACTAAGTTAACTAGAAAGGAGAAATAAAGGAAAAATGAATACCAATTTCTCCATCATTTTGAAAAGAAAGTAAAAACCGAAATCAATATTCATATTGATCCATTAGTTTTCCTCAAGTCATAGGCTGTAAAATAATTTCCTTTGTGTGAGTTTAAAGTATTTTGGACAGATTTTTATTGCGTAAACATATCCCATTTCACTTTTTTTTTCTTTTTATAGGATATATTTTACGTGGTTTCTTAATGTTTTCATCATAATTAAAATCTGCAATAATTTAATAGGGTATTAATTTAATTAAGATTCTAAATTAGGTATTCCTCTAAAATAATCATAGACTCTAAGGAGGTTTTCTGTAGCAACCCGAATTTTGAATTAAAATTTTTATTCAAGATTAAAAAGTTGTTACAACTCTTTCCAATTCAACGGTCACGAATAAAAGTTTAAGCGCTCGTCGAGCCCTAAATTAAATTTTAAGGCAAACTACTTCTTTTAAAGATTCTTACTTAAGATTAATGCTTGATCTTAGTCCAAATTTACTGCCCAGGCGCAATTAAAACATCTTAGCAATTAAGAAGTCCCAATCAATCCTTAATGGATTAATATTCTACATGGTAGAATTTCATCATTCTTTACTTGAATATAAAGTTAAAGCCCATCCCCACAACCAATAGGAACCCCTTAATGACCAACAACCGAAATCCTCACTTATTTGTCCTTTCTGTTCACTTGATATAATTCTTAGAAGAGTCTCAACCCCATCAACCTCCAAAGACTATACCTCTAATCAGCCACCTCCTCCCCACATTATACGCATGAGCTAGCATCAAACTATTCCTCATCCACGCCAATAATCACAATAGGCTCGGCGTTCAACATTCTATACACAAAACATAGTCTTTCAAAGTAATTCCAACCCTCTAGTAATATCTCAATTCAAATCACCCATGTCTCATGTAAACACCCTATACATAGCCACCATCTCAATACACAACCTTTAACCTTCAACTCGGAGGACAGTTGGTAAGGTTCTTCGTCCCAATAGGTTCATCACCACCACCACAGCATTCTTTGCATACACACACAAACACACCCTCATCTAGGGGTGGGCGTCGGTCGATTTGGGTCGGTTTGGACCCAACCCAAAATCGACCACCGGTGGTCGGTTTGCATGGTTAACAAACCGAAATCGACCACCTAAACCACCAAACCGAACCGACCCAAACAACCTCGGTTTGGGTCTTTTTTTTTTTAAAGAGATCCCAATTCCCAAATCCGTTATAATTGTATAATAACACAATGCCCATTAACCCTTTAAATATTTTCAAGTTTTGCTTTCAATCCAATTTCAGTATATTCTTTTTTTAAAAAAATTCAAAATAAGAAAGCAATAGCATTTCATGAAGACATGTACTCTCTAAGTCATATTTTCACCTAATAATACAAACAATTAACGACCCAGATCACCCAATTCTCATACGAAATTGACTTGTAACCCACAAAATACAATGGGATTACAAAATATTTCAAAGTCCTAAAACATAAATCAATGTCCAATAACAAAAGTTAGCAACTATAAATATATAACTCATATTACAATCCCATAACGCTAAGTCACTAAATAAAAATTGAAATAACCATAGCCCATATGTCCATAACCATGTCCAACTTCTATTTGCCGAAAAATTGGAATCTTGAATTGAGTGAGACCAAAAAACTTTGATAATCAAAAGCATTTATACCTGAAAAAGGGGAAAAGAAACACTGTTTATTACAATATTTACACACAAATAACCACAACAATAGAAGCTAAATCAAAATAATCAAAAAACACTTGCACGGTTGCACCTACCTTGAAAATGAAACTTTTACCTTCATCATCATATCAATTATCAAGTTTCGACAGAATATCTTGTTGGGAAATCAACATATCTTAATCCATATTCCTCCTCTAATTGATGACAAGTCAACAACCAAACATTTAAAAGAGTGTGTAATATCATTTTTGAATAATCTAACATATTGACATCTAGGTAAATAAAAGTATAAAACTATACATAATAAAGTAATCGTTTTTATTGTCTACAAAGAAAACTTACTTAATGATGCAAAACTTGATAACATACCAATCATTTCTCCTTACTTGACAAATCTTCCTTTGATGTATTTGGATTTTGAAAGCTCTATAAAGCACAAAATATTAAAAAAAAAATTACATTAGTTACAAATAACCAAATTAAGTAACGACATCTAACTAATTTACTTATTTAAATATTTGAATTTTGATGTACCTCCATCCAAATTGCCATAATACTCCACATCCTCCATATATGACTTTTCCTCACTTGGAGTAGACCGTAGCCAATTTTGTGTGCAAACTAACACTTCCACCATCTTCGGCGTCAAAGAACTACGAAATGGAGTAAGGACTCTTCCACATGTGCTAAAAGCACTTTTAGAAGCTACCGTAGATACCTGAATTGCAAGCAAATCTTTTGCAATTTTTGATAAGGTACTGTAGTTGATTTCATGTACCCTCCACCAATGTAGAATATCAAAATCCGGATCGTCATCTTGCTCACAAGGGTCCAACAAATAACGCTCTACATCATTTTTAATCTCGGGGAAAAGCTTCTCCTTTTGTTTCATTCGAAAATTCGCTACTAGAGAAGATGGGGTAGAGGAGGAACTTGATTTGCTAGACTATGACGACCTTCTCGATTGAGATGACCCACTATGTAGCTCACTTGTAGACGAATCAATATCACTCCATGATTGACTACTTTCTTTTTGATTTTCCCACTTTACATACCAATCATACATTTCCATAATAAGGTTGCTCACACCACGAACCAAGGAGCAAACATGCAAATGATCACTATACATCACACCAAAATAATACTCAACATAATCCAATTTGTATCTTGGGTCAAGCACTATAGCAACAAGCAAGAATTGATTCACTTTCTCCATGTCTCCCCAATAATCATTATATTTTGATTTCATCCTAATAGCCATCTCAGATAGTGTATAATCTTCATCTATTTTCCATTCTTCTAGTGCAGAATATAGTGAACAAATTTCATGAAGATAAGAAGTAGAACTCACTTGCAATGAAGAACTAAACTTTAAAGTCATGTTGTAAAAGGTCTTAAGAAATTTTACAAACACAAAAGCATTTTCCCAATGAAATGAAGTAGGAGGTCCAACCTTCTTTTTACCATCGTCTTCTTGAAAGTAGCTTAGAAAATGACTATCGTCTTCTTTAAGCCGCTCAAAAGCTTTCTCATACTTTAATGCGGCCTCCAACATCAAATAAATAGAATTCCACCTAGTGGGCACATCTAAAAACACAATTGATTTTGATTCTATCAACTCTTTAGCCACATACTCCGTAAAGTTTTGATAATGAGCCGGTGAAGCTTTCACATACCGCACTGCATTACGTATACTCAATATGGACTCATTCATTTCTTTTAAACCCTCACCAACAATCAAATTCACAATATGTGCACAACACCTCATATGAAAATACTTACCACCCAAAACTGATAGCCCATCACCCTAACTATTCATCTTCCCCCTAAGATATCCAATTGCATTCTTATTTGCAGGAGCATTCTCGACAGTCACCGTAAAAATTTTACTAATCCCCCACTCAAGCAAGCAACCTTCTATTAACTTTCCAATACTTTCACCTTTGTGATCTTTAATCACACAAAAGTTCAAAATTATTTTTTGGAGATTCCAATCAGAATCAATGTAATGGGCCGCAAGAGACATGTAGTTTTCATTCTGAATGGACGTCCATGTATCAGTAGTGAGTGAAACTCTCTGATTGTGGGTAGTAAAGTACTTTCGAAGTGCTAACTTTTCATCCATAAAAAGTTGATTAATATCTCGAACAATCGTCCTTCGAGATGGTGGATCAAACTTAGGACATGCTACACTATAAAATAATCTAAACCCCTCTCCTTCCACATGACTAAAAGGTAGCTCATCAATAACTATCATTTTCACACAAGCATCCCTACAAGCTTCTTTGCTAAAGCCAACGGAAACTAAATTGGTCCCCCCATCACCCACTCTTTCAAAACACAAGGTCTTTTGTTTTGTTTATTCCAACCTACTGGGACACTTCTTACAAGAATTAAACAAATGGTTTCTCAAAGAGCTCGTACCATTCTTTTTAGCACCACATGCATATGATTGTCCACAATAATTACATTCGCACCTTGCATCACGGGATTTCGGGTCTCCTACCATTTTGAAATGGTCCCACACCTCTGACGTTTTCCTACTACCTTTATTTGGACGTGGTGGAAGTGCAGCAGGCCCTGCTTCCGCTCTTAGTTCCTCTTGAAATTCAAGTTCAATATCCATTTCTACATTAACAAACATAAAAAGTCAAATTATAATTTACATAGCAAGAAATACACTTATAATACCCAATAATAAACCAAGTACCAATTTCGAAGAGTAAGAATTCAAGATAAGATAACCAAGCTAAACTAATTAATAAGAATACAAGATAAGATAACCAAACTAAAAAATTAAAAATTTAGTCTTACAAATGATTATTGTAATATTTTAGTCCTTGCAATATAAGACTAAATTGACTTTAATGGACACTTAAATGAGACTAAGTGACCCTATTAGTCATTGCAGTCCATTGCAGTCCTAATTCAGTCCATTACATTGCATTACAGTCCCAATTACAGTCAGTTACAACTTATTGCAGTCCATTACAGCTGATTACGTCTCATTACAGTCCATGACAATGATGCAATTGGCTATTTCTTGAATAATTCAGGTTATAGAAATAATCTTATATGCACTAGAGGGGTATTTAGGCCTGAATATCAACAATTTCATCTCATTATCACTTTCCTTTTACTTTTAAATTCACTAACGACTTATTTGACTACTTAACCTTGATCAAACTCCACTATTTAGCCTCATTTAAATGTTACACTTGATATTAAACTATAACTTTGTTATTGTTTGTTTAATTTTAAAATCCCTAATTTAAGGAATTATCCCCAAAATTGCAACTTAAAGAATTTAGGCTATTCACATGAAATTGACCCCAGTTTGAGAAATTCCTAACCTAGGCATATATTATATTATTTCCACTAGATTTTAAGTCAATCTAAAGCCATGCATAAAGATAAGTCCTCGAGTTCCAACATAAGTTTTCATAATAACCCCAAATCGTAAAAATTGATGCTATGTTCTTGTAATTAAACATAATAAGAAGATTAACATATTAAATTTCTCTAACCTAATTCAACCAACAATCACGCCAAGCAAAATTTCTCGGTGTCGGGTTCCAACTTCCAAATAGTTTTGTCACAAGAAATCTAATTCACAAAATTGATTCCAAAATCGATATGCCAATTTAGTCTCACACTTAAATGCTTTAATGAGACACAATATAGAAATGAATTAAAGTCTCCCAACTATCCTACGGGACACTTACATCAACTAAGTATTAAAACATTAACCCTTTATAGGAATCCCAAATTCCACCTATTATATATTACCAAAAAACAAAAAAGCACAAGAAGCAGGGAACTAAGAAAAGTACCAAAGTAAGAACTAAGAACAAAGATAAATACAAGAAAAAGAGGAAAGAATTGAAAATAACCTGAATCCATTTTAAATTTGGGGGTCGAGCAACTGTAGAGTGACTGGATTCGAACGGAAATGGTGGAGTTGCAGGTTATGGCGTCGGAGGCAACTGACGAGCGGCGGTTGCGAGCAGCAGCGGCGGTGGTCTGGTGGAGTCGAGCGGCGGTGGATGGTGGTGGAGTTGCCGAGTAGCTAGGGTTTCCTTAACTTGGGGTTGGGGATTGAGGAGAGAGAGAACAAGAGTCGAGAGGCCGAGAGAGTGAGAGAATGAGGAATTGATGTTTGAGTGTTTGACTTCAATGACTTGTGCCTGTGAGGTTCTGCGTTTGTTTTTTTTTAATACGGGTCGGGTCGATTAACCGACCCGACAATACGCCAACCCACCAACCAACCCAACCACCATCGGTTTACCCCCTAACAATCCACCAACCAACCCGATTGCCTCAAAAATCGAACCGACCAGAACCAAGTCGATCGGTTTGGGTCGATTTGTCGGTTTAGTGGTTAGTTTGCCCACCCTACCCTCATCATAGAGCATACATACATGCACACATATGGTAAAACCATCACACGCACGCATGCACACCACCCAAAGTTTATTGCCATTACTCACAATCAAACACCCACACATTGCCACATGCATTACCACATCCAATCCCAACCAAAGAAAGAAGAAAAATGAAATGAGAAGAAGATAGGGACGGGTGAAATTGCAGATTTCGATTTGGACTGGGATCTCTCATTCACCGATTTTTCCTCTCATTTTTGCCCCTAGCCCCACCGCCCAGTGCTGTCGTCAATGCCTTTGATGGCCGTCGCATTGCTGCTAGAGCCAACATCGATAGTAGCATTGATTTCCCTTATCCAACTCGCAGCCTCTTTCCTCTCTGCCAGTTTGAATAGAAGAAGGAATGGGGAAGGATTTGGTTGCAATTGAGTTTTAATTAAAGAGATTTTGCACTCTATGTCCCTAGAATCCTGATCTTATATAAGTTTGTCCCTATTTTTTGATTTTCCTTTATTTTCAAAATTATCTATTATAACCCCAAATTATTTTAAGCACTCAGCCTAGTCCCACTTTCTTTGACTATTTATTTTAGCCCATTTAACCCTACAGTTTATCATTTTAACCTTCTTATTTTTAAAGCTTAGTTTTAAAATCCCAGTTCCAACACATATGGTAGCGTGTCGCAATGCTCTAAACAATAAATTTTCTTACTCGAGTTCAAAACAAATAAATCTAGTAGCAAGAGTAAAGGTCGAACCCACAAAAAATGGTGTTTTATTCAATTGTTCTAGCAATTAGAATGATTGGGGGGTTTGGTTGGCAAAGAGAATTAAACATAAACAATCAATAATAAAAATAAAAAATAAGAGATTAAGAGAATAAATAAGACAGAGACCTAGTTTTTGGTTCAAATGTGTCGCCAACTATTGCTGCTCTATTCCTAATCAATTTATCAACCCTAAATAATCAACAAGCTCTGATTATCTAAATTCTTACTTAGGTGTATTAACTTAAAACAAGCTCTTTGAATTAACATCTAACTAGTGGACGACACTAAACAAGCTCTTAGGATTTAATGCATTGTTAGTGTGATAAAGGAGAAGAATAGGTTGAATTACGCAATCAATTTCACAAGCTCGAATCAATAAACCTAAGTTGATTTGTTATTAATTCTGTGTGAGATTTAATTGCTACTACAAATTAAAATCTAGGACAATTACGGATCAAAGATCTATTCTAGCACATCACATGAATCTCTAGATTAAACAATTTAACTGGCCAAATCAAGTCAATCGACCATATAAATTCAAACTGGGTTTAAAAGCTTAACAAATCAACAAATTGAATTAAAAGGATTAAACACGATGTTACTTGTCTTGGGAAAGAATAAACAAAGTGGAACGACACAACTGGAGTTTTGGATCTTGAATTCATCTTCTTGTGTTCTTCTTGCAGTTGCAATCTCTAAATTGATCTTCTTTTTCTCTCTTAAAACTTTTATCTTATGCCTTGCAGTTTGTTCTTTATTTGTAGGCTCAATTTTGTGCACAAGAGTAGCCCAAAAGATACAGAAAATAAAGTTTTGGTCAAACTAGAAAATCTGGTCGTGTTAGGGGTGCCCTTTTCTCTCTTTGGCCACTGAGAGGGGTTACGACCGTAACCTATTTGGTTTGCCAACTTTTAGCTTTGTTCATTTTGGTCCCCAATTTCCTCTTTTCACACTTTTTGGCCATCTTCCACTTCTTTTCACTCTTCTTGACTCCTAACACCAAAAATAATAAAAACACATAAAACAACACTTATACTGAAACATAAAATGATTAAAAACACGATAATTTGGGAGATAAATGATGTGCTTTTGAATCACTTATCGATATAAACTGATTTAATTAATTATTTGTTTAATTTAGGACTAGACGCGGCACGAAAAGCAATTTAGAAGTTTCAAATGCTTGAACTCAAACTTATCAAGGTAGACTCCTGACCGCAAACTTATTTTTCTTTTGAAATTGTGCGTTAATAATTATTTGTGTTATATATTTGTCATGTATGATTCTATTCATGAGTTACTTGGTTTTTATAAGCGTGAGTTTGCTTTGTTTTTTTTTATAAGCATGAGTTACTTTCTCTTTACAAGGATGAGTTGTAACGCCCCGAGTTCTAAAAATCCGGGACGTTAGTTCTTTCTTTAAAACATTTCAATTTAATAATAATAATAATAATAATAATAATAATAATAATAATAACCAAAACAACAAATAATTAAGATGCATAAAGTCATTTAAATAGCAAACACATTAGAGTATCTTACATTTGGTCGATCTCTAATAACTCAAAACATTCAACATAAAGTACTAAATAGTTCAAAACATTCAAAATACATACTTCAATTGTTTAAAAGTATTCAGAATAACAACGAAAGTAAAACCATTTTATTTAATGAACCCTAAGGAGCTCTCACGCCTCACCACACCTCCAATTCCTCAATCTGCAATTTGTTCATTTGATAGAGAAAGCGTAAGTATTATAAATACTCAATAAACCCCACCCACAATAATCAGTATATGTTACAAATTAAATGCACATAATCATCATTTATCATAAAAATACAAGCAAGTACTAATACAGGTTCGTTCATCATCCCTTTTAATTGTGCACGTCATCATAGTGTTTAAAAGCACGTAATTATTATTTATTATGCTAAAAGTCCATCATCATAGTGCTAATAAATACGTCATAAGTGGGCTTGAAGCTTATTGTCATAGTGCCAAGCAAGCACGTTGTAGGTAGGCTTAAAGCCTATCATCATATAACATTCACATGCAAGTATTTATAAAAAATATCAATTGTAAATGCGCACATTTGGAAAGTACGTTTTTTAAAAGGAGTCTACCTTAAACCTTTACCCAAGTGTTGAGCTTACTAAGCGGTGAGAACCAGTCTTCTAGTTGCCCATACGTCTCGTCTAGTCAATAAGGAGTTTAGTTTATGTTAACACACTTAAATATCAAGTATTTATAGATAATATTGAACTTATGGACCAAAGTTAAAAGATTATAAAGTTTAGGGATCAATTTGAAAGAATTGAATAGTTTGAGGACCTAATATGCAATAAAATTGAACTAAAAATACTTTGGACTAAATTATAAGATTTTTAAAATATGGAGGACTTAGATGCAATTGAAGTTTGGGGGTTAACTTAAATAAAAATAATAAATTGAAGGATTTAAATTGAAATAATTGCAACAATTGATAGTTAAGAACTTAGAATTAAATAAAACTTAAGGTTTTCTTAAATAAAATAAATTAACTGGGGGACTTCATTTGTAAACATAATTCAGGGGCTAAATTATAAGAATTAAAAGTTGAGGACTTATGATTTAAATAAAGTAAAGGGATCAACTTAAAGAAAATTAAAAAGCTTAGGGACTGGGCTTGCAATGTCCTAAATAAAATCATGAATTTGGTCAAATGAACTCGGCACACATGCACGGCTATGGCTTCTCAACCTCGTCTCACTTTCTCTCTCCTTGGCCAAAAAAATGGACAAATTTTGGAAAATTTTCCAGGGGTGACGCCGAGACTTGGCCGGCAAAGGTAGTGGCAGTGGCGGCGGTACTCATGGTGGTCTTTGATTGAAGAAAAAGTGATTATTTTGCATGAATTTTGTGGTTGAAGTTCAAGAAAAAAGTGGGAAACTTCTTTCAATTCTTTCTCTTTTCTTCTTCTACCCAGCTTCTACATAGTGCTAATGAGGTGGTGGGACAGAAATTTTGAAGACTAGATTGTGTTTGTGTGGGATGTATATTTATGGATACCATGTATGTATGTATGCATGTATTTTGTTGAGCCAAGTGCTACGTGTTTGTATATGTATGTGTTGTGTGCTTGTGGTGGCTGTGGAAGCTAGTGGTGGTGGTGGTGGTGGTGGACGTCGTGGTGATGATGGTTGTGCTGGTGGTGGAGCTATGGGTGGAGATGGTGTAACTACTAGTCAAACTGTCAAAGCATGTAGGGTGTATTGTACTAACTATAATAGAAATAAAGTAGATAAATGCAAGTGATATAGAAATTGATTAAGAACTTTTGTGTGTGATTGAATCTTATGACATAATAATTGGAATGAAGATTTAAAATGAAATGTTGAGTGATTACCTATAGAAATTTGTTGTTGTTCTTGCTTGATGTTGAATGACAATAGAAGAGTTGAAGATGATAATGAAGATGTTGAATATGATGGAAATTTAAAATAGAGGAGATGAAGGTGATAGGATAAGATTGGGGCTAGGGGTTTCAAAGAAACACAACTACACGTATTTAAAGGGTACACTAGAGTAAGAATTTGATTAAGGTATTTTTAATGGGTTAGAAACACAAATGGGCCTATAACGGATTCTAATTGGATTAAATTACCTCTACACTCGAATTGGACTATAAATTGGGTTTTAATAAATAAAATAAAAATCTTCGGGACTAAAATGAATAACTTTAAAAAGTTTGGTCCTCAAAAGTAAATTTGAAAAATAAATAAATTTTTTATAAATTATTGAGTGTTGATGCCCACACCCACGATTTTAATCCCATTCACCCACTTTTTATCCAATTCGCACTTTACCTTCATGTGATACTACGTGCGTGGGTGCAGGATTAAATTTTGGATGCTCGGCCAAAGGTAGCCGAGCATCCAAAAAAGAGCTCGGCCGAGGATGGTCGAGCTCCCCTTTGGATGGTCAGCCACCTCGGCCGAGCATCCAAAAATAGTGTTTTTTAATTTTTTTAACTTTTTTAATTGATAATGTAATTAATATTTTTTTGATACTATTTATTGATTTGGGGAAGGAATATGTGATGTATGAGTTGGATCGAAAGGGACGAAATCGCGCTTTGCAGATTTAGTGTCCGAACTCTGTTTTGAACAAATAATAAATCAATTTGGGGTAGCTCGACGCCACGAGTGGAACCCACTGCTTTGCAGTGATGTATAGTCGATTTTGGGCATCCGAGCACGTTTAGGCAGCGAAATCAGCGTTTTTCTATTTTTCGAATAATTTATTTTTTTCATTTATTTATTTTTAATTTTATTTTATCACCATTTTCATTTGATTTTATCACCATTAAAAACGCACTTATTTTATTTTATAAAATAAATTTAAAAATAAATAAATAAATGAAAAAAATTAAACTACTCGAAAAATAGAAAACGCTAATTTCGCTGCCTAAACGCGCTCGGATGCCCAAAATCCATTATACCTCACTATAGCGGTAGTTTCACTCGTGGCGTGGAGCTACCCCAAATCGGTATATTATTTATCCAATACGGAGTTCGGACACTAAATCTGCAAAGTGCGATTTCGTCCCTTTCAATGCAACTCATACATCACATGTTCCTTCCCCAAATCAAAAAATAATATCAAAAAAATATTAATTACATTATCAATTAAAAAAAAAAACCATTTTGGATGCTCGATCGAGGGTGGCCGAGCACCCTTATAGGGAGCTCGGCCATCCTCGGCCAAACTCCCTTTTAGATGCTCTACGACCTTCGGCCGAGCATCCAAAATTTAATCCTACACCCACGCACGCAGTATCACATGAGGGTAAAGTGGGAATTAGATAAAAAGTGGGTGAATGGGATTAAAATCGTGGGTGTGGGTATCAACACTCTAAATTATTTTCTTATAATAATTAAATATGAAAATAAATAATATAAAATTCGACTAGATGAGCGTATGCAATTAAATTCTATAGGTGAAGTCATAGCGAGACATTTGAGATTTTATTTAATTAAATATTTTTTTGATTAAGAAAATTTATGGTCGCTATATGAGTTACTTGCATTATTGTTATAAGCATGAGTTATTACTTGCTTTTATAACCATGAGTTGCTCAAATATCATGCTTATTTGCCCTGTTTGAAATATCAAATCATTATTATGTGCGGAGTTTATTGAGTATTTAAAATAGTCATATTTTCCCACCGTATTAAATATTTGCAGATTATGGAGTCGGTGGCGAGGAGAATGGCAGTGGCGGACATTAATAATAAAAAGTTGAATTAACTTTGGACAGAGGATTTTTAGTAGTAGAAGTTTAGGATTTTTAAATTATTATTTTTGTCATTTAATTTCGTTGGAATTATTTTCACTTATTTTTAAGATATTAGTTATTGGAGATTTTATTTTCATATAAAGGTTTCATATTTAATTCAATTTTTTTCCCGTACTTTACATTTAAAAGTTTGGTTTGAGAAAGATAATGTAGTGTCTAGAGTGTTTAGAATTCAGAGCATTACAACTTGGTATCAGAACTAAGATTTCTAAAAGCAATTTTATATGCCATTTAAAAAAAGAAGCTTTAACACTAACTTTTTCAAAATTATGAGATGCCACCTGCCTTCGCCACTTCATCGACTCTTAGGTAAAGAAGAAATTTCATTTTAAAGAATCTACTTTCGGATACCTATTAGAGAATATTACGATAAAGTATAAGAAAAAGTACTTTGTATCTGAATGATGAAAATTTAAGAAATTAAAGAGAGTGTGAGCATAATGTTTAAAAATATTTTATAAAAGAGTTGACCAAATAAAAGAATTTTCTTTAAACGTCCTCATAATTTAACAAGAAGAGAATTGAGAACTCTACATAGTTAGAGCATAGCATAAGTGATACTTTAGATATCACACCCAAACTAAGGAAATACACTCAACTTTAGAGAGTGTTACAGTATATGATAACCTCGTCCCTCCTATTCCTTTTACACCATGTCACTACACGTAAGGTTCAAATGTTACAACGCATTTTCATTCTGCAAGTATGTCTTGACCTGGACGACCAAGAAATGTAGCATGCTAAAAGGGTTCCAATAATCACCCTGTTATGCATAGAGTCTACTAAGTATTTAAAATACTCATATTTTCTCATTGCATTAAATATTTGTAGATTATGGAGTCAATGGCGGGGCGAATAGAAGTGGCAGATATTAATAAAGAATCGAATTAACTTTGGACAAATGATTTTTAGTAGTAGAAGTTTAGGGGTTTGAAATTATTACTTTTGTCATTTGATTTCGTTGGAATTGTTTTGCTTATTTTGAAGACATTAGTTATTGAAGATTTTATTTTCAAATAAAGATTTGATATTTAAATTCAGTTATTTTTTCTACCCTATATAGAGTTAAAAGTTAGGTTTGAGAAAGATAACGTAGCCTCTGAGAATTCAGAGCGTTACAGCTAGGTATCATAGCTAAGAGTTCCAAAAGCAATTCTAGAGGCCCTTTGAAAAACAAGAAGCTTTAGTGGTAACATTTTCAAAATTACGAGATGCCACCTGCCTTTCCGCTTGGTCGACTCTTAGGTAAAGAAGAAATTTTATTTTAAAGAATGTACGTCGGATACCTATTAGAGAGTACTACGATAGATTAAAAAAATGAGTACTTTGTATCCAAATGATGAATTTTTTAGAAATTAAAAAAGTTTGAGCATAATGTTTAAAAATATTTTATAAAAGACATGACCAAATAAAAGAATTTTCTTTAAACGTCCTTGTAATTTAACAAGAGAATTGAGAACCCCACTTAGCGAGAGCCTAGCATAAATGATACTTTGGACATGACTCTCAAACTAAGGAATGCAATCAACCTTAGAGGTCATTAGAGTATATGATAATCTCACCCTTATATTCATTTTACACAATGTTCTTCATTCTACGATGACGCTTGGAAGTGGATGACCTAGAAATGTCGGATGTCAGGGGGTGCCAATAATCAGCCTGACTCGACCGTTTTGATGTAAAACTCCATATTGGCAATGCGGAACATCGGGCAAAACCCTCCACCAATAGCTTCCGCCACCTTTGATGGCAGGAAAGTTCCATTGGAGGTTGATGAATGGCTCAACGAAGTCGAGCAAATATTTACGTACATAACTTGCCCAGAGAACCAGAAGATTTTGTGTGCATAGTTAATGGTAAAGGATGGGACCAGACATTGGTAAAAGTCAGATAACCGTACCAGGACCACTAAGCAGTGGGTAGTTTTTACTTGGGAGTAGTTCAAAGAAGACTCAAAGACAAGTACCCCTCCTAGGCACTCCTTGACCACAAAGAGACAGAGTTTATATATGTGAAATAGGGGAACATAGATATGGTGACTACAAGAAGGAGCTTGATGAACTTTCTCGTTATGCTCCTTACCTGGTTGATGTGGAAGAGAAGAGAGCACACCTCTTTGAGAGGCGCCTGCGCCCTGAGATTCGTCAGATTGTGAGTGTTCTTAAGCTACCAATATAAGGAGAAGTTGTTAGAAAGGTACAGACTATGACCTACTCTGGGATTTGATTTGATGATTAGGGAAGTGAGAATAACCAGAAGTCCCAAGTGAAGAGAAAATGGCAGAGTTCGAACCAAAGTTCCAATGAAGAATATGTGCTTAACAAGAAACTTAAACATTGAACCTATCAAGGATTGATGTTCGTTAATATTCTCCTTTGCCCTAAGTGCAAGAAGCTACACCATGGATAGTGCTTTCGGGGTAAAAGTGCAGTTAGCCGAGCCATATGGCAACAGTTGTCGTTCTACGACAACTAGGAATAATGGGAAAGGTAAACAAACAGAGCAAGCCAAGAAATGAAATGGTACAGTATTCATGATGATGCTCGAGGATGAGTGAGGACTCTGACATGGTTATAGGCATTCTAAACCATATTTCGTATCTCGTTATATGTCTTGATCAATTCTGGTGCCACATATTTGCCTTTTATAGTTGTTGCATGTCCAGTTAGATTAGAACTGGTAGAAAAATAAACTAGAAGTATATTTGAAGATGATTGACATCGATACCATAGTTAAGGTCTTGTCGATAAAATTATTTAGGTATAACAAGGTACACTAAGTTGCGAGAAATACATGTCTTAAAGAATTGAGAAATCCCTTTAGTGAAAGCCCAACATCTTCGATGTGATAGAGATGAAGGAAAATGATATTCTAGCTAAGTATGTAGATCTTGTAGACCAAATATGTTAAATTTCGGGGGCAAAATTATCTTAAGTGGGCAAGGTATAATTGGGGAAGGTTGCAGCAACCGAAATTTTAAATTAAAATGTGTGTTCAATGTTAATGAGTCGTTACAACTCTTTCAAATTCTAACATTCACGAATAAAGTTTATGCATGCTCGTCGAGCCATAGATTAAATTTTAAGGCGAATGACTTCTTTTAAAGATTTTTTTTACTTAAGCTTAATATTTGATCTTAGTCGAAATTTATTGCTCAAGCCCAATTGAAACATCTTGGCAATTAAAAAGTCCCAATTGTAACACTCTTTTATTGGAATATAAAGTCAATACCCATCCCCACAACCAATAGGAAACCTTGAATGACCAAGAAACTAAATCCTCATTTATTTGTCCTCTCAATGCACGTGAGATAATTCTTAGAAGAGTCTCAACCCCTTCAACCTCCAAAGACTCTGCTTCTAATCAACCACCTCTCCCAACACTATGAAGGTATGAGCTAGCATCAAACTATTCCTCATCGACTCGAATAATCACTGTAGGCTCAACCTTCAACATTCCATACACACAAAACACAACCTCTGAAAGAAATTCCAACCCTCTGGTAATATCTACATTCAAATTACCCCTCCCACATATACATGCTATACATAGCCACCATGTCAACGCATAGCCTTCAACCTTTTGAGATTGTTGCGAAAAATTAATCAATGTGAGAAGGCTTCAATTGTAAATTAATTCTGTGAGAGGAAAACTTTGGATTCAAGTTTTCTTGATCAGCAAGGTAAAAGGAAACTTATGGTCTAAGTTTGCTAAGCTCTTGATTAGTAAGACAATTGCTTGATCGTCAAAATGTTGCTCCTATAAATTAACGCCCATTGTTTTCTCTTTGAGTATTATGAGACGTGACTTGTGAGGGAAAGATTGTAGTGTAACACTAATGTTTCTTGTGATCTTTGTGGGATTATGGATAGTAGAAATTCATGAGTGTGGTAAAGCTTAGGTATTTTTCTCTTTCACGCTTGGGTTAAGTGGGTGAAATTCTATTGGTTATAATACTTATCATATAGTAAAAATTTTGACAGTTCGAAATTTCTCTTGTTTTTATTTTTTTGTCCAATTTATTTTTCTAGAATATCCTGCGAGTGTAAAATTAGTGAATTTGTATAAATTCCCAACACAACCTTTGTCCCAGAGGATAGTTGGTTAGGTTCTTCATACCAACAAGTTCATCATTACCGTCACAACATCCTTTGCATACACTCACAAATACACCCTCATCACAGAGCATACATACATGCACACACATAGTAAAACCATCACACAGATGCATGCACACTACCCACAGTTCATGGCCATCACTCACAATCAAACACCCACACGCTGCCACATGCACCACCACCTCCTAATTCAACCAAAGCAAGAAGATAAATGAAAGGAGAAGAAGATAAGGATGGGCAAAATAGTAGATTTCGATTTGGACTGTGATCTTTCATTCATCGGCTACTCCTTATTCTTTCTGCCCCTAGCCCCACAACCTAGTGCTGCCGCAAACACCTCTGATGGTCAGTTGAGGCATCGCTAGAGCCAACGCAGGAAGTAGCACCAATTCCTCTTACCTAACTTACCGTATTTCTCTTCTCTACCTCTATTCAAATAAACAAAGGAAAAGGAGAAGGATTTGGCTACAATTGAGGTTTAATTAAAGATATTTTTCACCTTAAGTCCCTAAAATCTTGATTTGATATAAATTAGTCCCCATTTTCTGATTTTCCTTTAAAAGAGTCCAAAGCACTTTTGTTTCAAAATTATTTATTATATTCCCAAATTATTTTAAGCACTCGACCTAGTCTCACTTTCTTTGACTATTTATTTTAGCCCCCTTAACCCCACACTTTATCACTTGAATAATCTTATTTTTAAGGCTTAGTTTTAAAATCCCAATTCAAATGCGTAAACCTAATTTAATTAATTATTTGTTTAATTTAGGACTAGACGTGGTGAGGAAAGCAATTGTCACATAAACAAAGTCACAATGCAGATTTTAATTTTCCTCGTTAATTACTACTCGTCCTCTGCCTATCCTCCAAACTCATAGCTGCACACACATTTTGTCAATTGTCAAATTTACTAGCCCGTGCCCTTCTTTTCTAATTGATCACATTAAAGGCCAAAGCCCATTAACTAGTTACCAATATCATTTTTTGCCCTTTTTTTTCAAATAATTTAATTATTTTAAGTCAACTCCAGCAATCTCTGCCTTGATTTAAAATAATTAAATCACCAAGCACATTCCCAACATGCATCCCTTTACTAGTAAATGCCACTTCCTCTTTTCTTCTCATCGGATTGAGTAATAGTGAACTGAATTCAAAGACTCGTTGAACTTAACCTTTGATATCTTTGAACTTTGATCTTCATGCTTTTTCCAGTCGCCATAGACTTTGTCTTGGCAGCTTTGAAACTCTCAACACAGTCACCATAGACTTCGTCTTGGCATATTTGAAACTCTCAACAAGAGTAGAAGACTTAATTCGGCACGACTCCAATTTGGCAGCTCCACCTAAAATAGTCTTCCCTATCAGCTTGTATCGATTTCTTCTTTTTTCACCCATCATAATTGGCAATGAGTTCTTCTTCACTATCATTACTCCACATTTTGACGCATATTCATAACCCAGTGTATCTAGTGCTCCCAAAAATATTAAGCTCTTCTTCAATCTTGGAACATGTAGAACACACTTATTTGTCTCATAACTCCATCAAACATTCCCACCTTCATCGTGCTTGAACCCTGACTTCAAGGCTATGATCATATGCCGCAAACACACGACGCTCAATATATGCC
Organism: Jasminum sambac; assembly: GCA_018223645.1. Taxonomy (NCBI): domain Eukaryota; kingdom Viridiplantae; phylum Streptophyta; class Magnoliopsida; order Lamiales; family Oleaceae; genus Jasminum; species Jasminum sambac. The sequence goes on from CP073647.1 coordinate 23,976,375, forward strand.
TTATAATCTTTAAACCAATCTCTATTCAGATACATGTGATAAAAACATCCAAAGTCTAGGAACTAACTATCAATATGACTGCTATGGTCAACAACACATAACACACCATCTTCAATCACTAGATTCTTTTCCACGAGATTTGTAGAATCAACAGGTTTTACAACTTCTTCACCCATTCTCTTTATTTCAAGATGCATTGTTCAACTCCCCATAATCCCTTCTTATGTGTCCCTTCTTGTGGTAATAATAAAACTTCACATCCCTCTTTGAACGAGATTGAGAATGATCCTCTGACCGAAATTTATTCCTCACGATTGACTGCTACCACGTCTATCTTCACAAGTTGTCACAGGTACTCTCTCACCTTGGTCAATATCAGCTGGCATGTTAATGTGGGCAGTCTCTAACAAAGTAGTTGAAACCTCATTCACCGTTAAAGTGGTTTTCCCAACTAATAGCGTGTTCCCCAATGTTTTATATGACTTAGGCAATGAAGACAACAAAATTATCTCCTCATCTTCTTCCTCGATTTCAACTGCCACATTTAATAAGCCTCTCACGGACTTATTAAATTTATTCAAGTGGTCTTTAATATCATCACTCATATTCATCTTCAACTCATATAGTTGCGTTTCAAATATACTTGTTAGGGACTTAAATATATACAAATCTTCTAGTATTTTCGATAATTCAGAAGATGACTTTTCATTCAGAACACTATATTTTACCTCAGGTGCGAGAGCCAACCAGATTGTACTAACTGTGTCTGCCGGCGATTCTTCCTAATCTGTATCTCTTTCGTTCATTCTGGCTCTTGCCCTTTAACACCTTATAAAGTACTTGTTGCACAAGAAGATCTTCAACCAGACTCTGCCAAATATTGAAATTATTTTTACCAAATGCCCCACCTCAAATTCGACAATACTCCAAAAATTGAACTGTTAGCTCTGATACAACTATTGGGAAATATAACAGATTTCTCCCTAGATACTTGCGCAATGAAAATAGTGAAGACAAATGATAGAAAAATAAAGAACACGGTAATTAACGTGGGTCAACTAATCGCCGACAACCACGGGAGAATAACACCTGTCTTAATGAAGGAAAAAACTCTTGTACAATTTTTCCTCACTTGCTCAACTTCTCCATACAAATTAGATAAGAAAAAGATTTTCTCTCCATTTTTCTTCTCACAAAAATCTAACCTCCCACACAAACAAAACCGCAATGCACATTCTAATTTTCCTCGTCAATTGGCGTTCATCCTCTGCCTATCCTCCAAAGCCAAAGCCGTACACATGCTCTCTTAATTCTCAAATTCCCACTAGTACACAATTGACTTTGAGGGATGCCCATTGGGTGGTGTTTTTAATGAAAACCCCACCCGTAATCAAATACTAAAGAAAGGGTGGCAATTGTCTCCCAACTCCACCACCCCATACTGAATTTTAAAAAATGTAATAATCTAAAGGGTGACTGTTGTAACAAAAAATTGTCGCCCTTTTGTTCTTTAAAAAAAATAGCTTAGGGTGGCGGTCCACCCGTTATTAGAAATTGCCACGCTAAATTAATTTCAATTGAAACCCAAAACATGACCTGTAGCTTCGTTCTCACCTTTTTCAGTCATTCTCCAAGTGAAAAATAGTCCAAAAACCAGCCAAATTTCACTCCTCAAATCGGATTTAGCTACAAATTCTTTGTGAGTAGGGGCCACACTTGAAGTAAGGTACTATTCCTCTATCTATTTGTTCCAATTTCTTGTAGTTTTATGTTGGAATTTAACATCCCAAATTCTAGATATTTTCTTGAAATCAGATTTGAGACAATTTCTTGGTTTGTTGAAGCCACATTTGAAGAAAGTTCATCTTTCCCCTATCAATTGGTGGCAAATTTTCATATTTTTGAGGTTAGAAAATACCATCTCCAAATTCTATGTTTTTGGTGTAAATATTGATTTTTTAAATTTGTTTTAATATATGTATATGCATTGTGATAATGTCTTGAAATAGATGTATATATGTGGGATTTGAGGTATATATGTTGCAATGGGTATATATGTTGCAATGGATATATATGTGGATTATTGTTTGATGCAATGGATATATGTGTTTTTCCCCAAATTTCCATATTGGTTGTTGCCATATATATATATATATATATATATATATATATGTGTGTGTGTGTGTGTGTGTGTGTGTGTGTGTGTGTGTGTGTGTGTGTGTGTCTGGGATTTATATGCATCATTGTTGAATCAGAGATATTGTCATAGTTAGATTAGTCAGTATTAGTTAAATAAGTAATTTTTTATGAATTAAAAGTATAATTTTTGGTGAATTATAAATAATTTAAAAGATCAATTAAGAAAAGTAATAGTTAACATATTTATTAAAATTGATATTTTATGGAATAATATTAACTTTAATTTTTTATATGTCCCTAGTTCAGTGTTCTACATTGTTAGTTATGGTGTGTACAAGACCCAATAGTTGGACCGGGTTGAGTTATCTTGTGGCTCAAGAAACCATAAGCCTAATAGGATTATTATAAACCTATAAATAGCTCAATGTAGCCCCATAATACACAAGTTATTATTACTATATTGTCTCTAAGCTCTCTCTACAATTAGCTAGCACTAAATTGAGAGAGATCATCCCACTACGAAGTTGTTCGTAATTCAAGAGGAGTCTTGACGTGTAGATCACCATTGGAGGTCGGACGATTGGACGGCTGTGGAGACGAAAGAACGAACGAGAGATTCACCGCGAAATCCGCTTCTTTATCGGTAATCTCTAATCACAGATCTCATCTAAGAAACGAGTAGATCCGATTTTAAATTGCCCTATTATATTCTGCTGTGCATGTCTATTGAGCAATTCCTAACAGTGGTATCAGAGCCAACTCGTTTTCTTGTTGAGATTTGTTAAGTTTTGTTCAATTAACAATAATTGTTATTATATCAATTTGATTTGGGTAATTAATAAATATTATTTATGAAATAATTTTTCTTTTAGAAGAAAAGAATATGCGTTGGATTAGACCGAGTTTATGGATATGATTCATGAATTTGGAAATCTGATAAAATATGGATTTGTTTTAGTGTTATGTAAAACAATTTAATTTGATTTATTTGTGACGATCTAATTGCGTTGAAATTAATTTTTGATTGGATCATTAATCACGCAAAGAAAAGAAAAACAAAAAAAGGGGGATCGTCGGGTGACTGTCGTATCACCACCGAGAGCCGGCGGCGGTAGCGGCGAAGGTCGCCGCCGCGACCAGCTGCGGCGATTGCCAACTGCGGTCGCGGCGGCGACTTCGCCGCCGCCGCGGCGGCAAGCTGCTTTGTATTCTGCGGCGACCGCGCCATGGAAAAAGGCGACCTCGCCGCTACCCTGGTGGCAATGGTGATAGTCGCCGCTCGAAAGTGGCATGGGAAGGAACCCTAGCGTAAGCTAAGGTTCCCAGTCGGTTTCCAGAGTAGGGTGAAGGTGGGGGCTGGTGTGCAATTTTGAAAATTGTACACCAAGCCCCCATTCTCAATCAATATGATTGACTGAGTCCATAAGTTTCAGAAACTTACAAATTAGTCCTCAATTTCAGTTTATTGCGAAAAATGAGTCCTAGGGTGAAATTAAATTTTCTAAAATTAATGATAAATTAGATTTATCAATTTTCTTGCAATTATTCAACTTGGAGCATTTATTTTCAATTTAAAATTATTGTTTGAAACAAAAGTTGAATTTTTCAAAATTATATTTTTAGTTTGTTTCTCCCTAGTGTTTTTGCAAAATTTAATTAAAGTATGACTTTAAAATACATGACAAATAAAGTGTTATTTTGTCTAACCCGCCTCAAATAATATTTAATTAATTAGATTAATTATTTATTATTGCATGTAATTAATTAGATTAATTATTTATTACTACATGTAATTAATTAGATTAATTACTTATTGTTACATGAAATTAATTAGATTAATTCATAAAATTTTGTTTCTTGATTGTTTAAATTGTTTAAACAATATGCATCGTGACAATGAATCTAGAAACTAAACTGTTTATCCATATTAGATGATTTTGGACCAAACCAAAGTAATTCACAAAATAAAGAGTTATTTTGTGAGTCCCCTCTTATTAATAAAATTAATTGATTAATTTGATCAATCATAAAAATTTTATTAATATGTAATTAATTAGTTAATGTGATTAACTAATTAAATTTTGATATGATTGGGAAAATAAAGAGTTATTTTCTAAATTCCCTCCTCGTGATAAAATTAAATAATTAATTAGATTAATTATAATTGATGAGTTATTAATTAGTTAATATGACTAACTAATTGATATTCGTTTGGTTCGTTCCTTTATTGGTTTAAAATGTTTAGCCAAATAATATTATTACCCAAATCTAGAAATTGATATAATTTGTTAAGATTAGATATCATGGATGATTATGGACCAGACCAATGTGATTGGATGAATGCATGGTTTTATTCTTTGTTTCATGTTGGGGCTTGCGTGCCTATTATTAATTTGGGCATACGTGCCAATTAATTTTTAATTTAATTTCGGACCTGCGAGTCTGTGTGATACGGCGTATGTGCCAACTAGTATTGGATACGAGTTGGAGCAGAAGATGGAGATCACCGGAGTTAACCAACGAAGGACGAAGAAATTGTCCCTTAGGAATTGACCAACTAGTTTTTCTCTTGGCTCGGGAAAACTAGATAGATATACGTCCATAATCATCCACTAGTTCTATTATGCTTGATAATTGCATGGTTGATGTTTATTATTATGCATTATATTATTAATGAGACTGATCCCCTTTAAAATGATATTAAATTCACGATTAAATGTTAATTCATGCCTTCCAATGTTACGGTGAAAAATTAGATTTCCACAATCGTAGTCAGCTTGTTGAGTAACTCAAGGCTGCTCGATGGTAGGAAATGTTCTTCACTGTGAGACATGTGATGCCTCTGAACATTGGGTCGAGTTTAACTAAAATTTATTTCTTGTTGAGTAACTCAAGGAAATAAACTTTAGAGGCACGTCTATTTAATACATAAGATGTACAAGATAAATCGTTATCTGATCTAGGAGTCACATGGAGATGTGATTGATAGGTGTATCTACCTAAATGACAATTAGGGCTTGTTGAGTAACTCAAAGGTTCTAATTGAACAAACGGGGTCCTAGGCCACTGATAAAAGTTGAAATTTTGTTTTCTATCAATGTTGGGGATCATTGATTCAGTAGGAGTATTGTTAATTAAATAAAAGTCCATATTTGATTAACTTTATTGCATTTATTATTATTCCATTATCATTTCTGTTAATTATATTATGAGTAATGTTTTGAGTTTGAAAAGCATATTTGATGCCGACAAACTCACTAAAACTACTTGAGTACTGTACTCAAACATGAAAAGTGAATTTAGTGTCACCACACTCACTAGATTTTCTTACAGTAACGTCATAAATGTGAGATTTGTTCTCACATATAAGTTACAATATGTCATAAACAGATTATCCGAAAAATCCTACCAAGATGGTCTTGCTAGGACAATATGAATTTACAAAGATCGTGTGATGATCATAATGCAGTATGTATGATACTTGCAGTTGTGAGTTGTAAATATCGCATGTGGGTATGGATATTTATGTTGTTATTGATCATGTCAAGGAGTTGATCCATGTAATGAACGATATAAAAATCCGAAATGCTATTTGGAGATTTGATGGGCAACAAGTCAAATGTTGACTTAGTTCTTCAACTCTCATTACCAAATAGTTTATCACAATTTGTTGTGAATTGAGATGTGAATAAGATTCCCAATACCCACTAATCTGTTTGATATGCCCAAACTGTTATACCTATCACCAATGTGATAAGTTTGATTTTGAAACTCCTAACAAGGCTTAGAAGAAGTCTCAAATGAACTTTGAGAAAGAATTTTCAAGATCAAACTAATAGTTGAAGTATAGAAAGACATATTCAAAGCCAATAACACTTTGTAGAGACAAACAAGATTGGCATGGAACTGTGAGTCAGGCATAACCAATTGAAGAGAAGAATCTTGGAGAAGATTTTCAAAACCCGTATTTAAATCTTTTAAGTATTGGATATCGGATGGAGATCCCATATTTAAATACGATTAAGATTTAAATAGGAAAGTTCACTGCAAAGGAAGGTAATGGGTCCTATAGTATGAAATGAAATAAATGTTACTTCATTCAAGACCTATTATTTTCGTTGCCCTTTTGTTTTGTTTTGGAATGAGTGTTATGATCATGTTCTTATGAAGAACATTATTTCTAATTCATGTTCGGACATGAATAGTTGATCCGTTAAGATTAAGAACAATAGTTGTTTGCAATCATATAATCGACTGTAGAAATAAGATCAGTAATATTGGTTTTCTCAAAGGTCTATTGTTTGAATAGAAAACAAAAGAGGTATAAAGATAATTGTATCCTATCCTGGAATCAAAACATGTTAATTCTAATTCATATTGATGTATTTGGGAGAATATGTAAGTCGGATATTATCCTGCCATACGTCATCGAGTTTAAAGATGAGTACATACTAGATGTAGTATCTTATACTTGATAGACTTTAAGCATGAAATTCTTTGAAATGTTGAAAAGAGTTCAAGCTAAAGATGAAAGTTAATTGGCGAATATTCTCACACTACGATATGATCAAAGTGGAGATTATTCAAGAATATAATTAGAAGAATGAGATTCTTGTTTAGTGAATTTGGGGGTATATACCACCAACCAATGGTATATAATAAGAGAAATTGTTCATATTAATATGATGCAATTTAATTATTATGCCTAACAGTTCATTCTAAAATTGTTTTGGGATGTGCAGTGGAACTTGTAAGAAACACACTCAATAGTGTTCTATCTAAGTCGGTAGATAAAACTCAAAAATGATTTTGAGTAATAATGCTTAGATGAAGCATGGGAGAAATCTCTTGATAGATATTCAAAAGGGAGAATTATTGAGTATCACTACTCTCGCTTTTAAGATTAGAGTCATCTTATAGAAGTATGATCTAATCTTCGAGAAATTATTTTTCCTAAAAGGACAGTGGGAGTATGATAGACCTTGAAAGAGTTCAAGAAGTCACAACAGAGATCAACCGACTAGATGAACTAGTTGCTAAACTTCATTTGATGAGGTGCAAACTAGTAAAGAAGAAAAGTTCTTAATAACACATTGGCTCCGTATAAATCGTGTAAAGGCTCATCTATATAGTAAGATGTGATCTTGTGGTTATTAATATGGTATTGGTAGTCAATAATGAGAAGCCTGGGGTTATAAATGGTAAAAGTCAAGTTGTTGACCTAAAATGTATAGATAGATACACTAGAATTTGAAGTGAGCTCCATGTACTAAAATCAAAATGTGGATTTTGGTTGCCGGATCGGTTAGACCTATAATTTGTAAATTAGCTTACAAACAACCCGTCGATATGGATCGTAATGCTCACAAGACAAGATTAACAATGAATGTTGCAATCAAAGACAACATGTTGCATTTGAGGGAAAAATTCACATCTATAATCGTGTCTCCATTAATTCGAATTCTAACTACCGTAGATGCTCGTGTTTGAGAAATGGTTTTCAAAACTTGATTTTGATCACGTTGTATCTGATGCAACATAAGAGTTTTGAATCCATAAGATCAAATCAAGCATGTCGGCATAACCAAGAGGAGTTGAAAACTTCATTTTGATGAGACAATCAAATAGTTTGATTTTATTATAAATGAGTATAAATAGTGTGTACAAGAAGTTAGTGGGAGTATAATTGTATTTCTAATACAGTGATGTGGATATGAGTTGTTAGAAAAATGATATCTCCAGAGAAGGTCTGAGGTTTTCTCCATTATAGATTTAGAAAAATGTTGCATGTAATGTTGGGACAAGGATCTATACAGATAGATCTACGAAAACGTTTAGCCTATCTAAATCCAAATACATAGAAGAAATCTTTAATATGTTCCCTGAAAGAGTTCGAGATAGAACTCTATCCTATAAGGATAGAACTGTACTCTCAAAAGGCGTTGGAGAACACGGTTGAGAGAGGTCGCATAGATAAGATTCATGCGCTACTATGTACTAGATCAAATGTTTCACATGTTTTGGAGGGGAAAATTTCTTAGAAAACAATGTAGGGAACACTAAATATTGGTCTACAAACATTATTAGATGCTTGAGAAGCATTGAATAAATGTTCTAATGGAGAATGTGAATGAAGAATTCAAAAATTTGCAAGTGTCGGTTCTTAGTCTTGAAAGACCATACACTGACCCAATTCGGAAAGATAGTTACTCATAAGAATAGCATGATCACCTGGAAAGGTTCTAGATGAATGCAACTCAATACATAGTTATTTTGGAAGTAGCAAGAGAAGCGGCTTAGATCATTAAGTTCTTAATTGAACTTGAATGCTTTCCAAACATTGTTGATCCAATAGAGATTGAGATAACAATGGAGCCATCGCATAAGCGAAGGAAACCTAAGTCTCCTCAATGATCTAAGTGTGTATTGAGGTGGTATATCTCTTTAGAAGAGATGATACAACGAAATGATAAAGGGATAAATACAAAAGATCTCTTGACATAGTGGATGCATATTCATGATTGAAGCTATGTGTATTAGATACAATAGTATTTGGATCTAGTTATGTAAAACTGTGGTGTTTCAATCTATATTGGATATTGATATGCGTAAACACCTAATTGATAGATGCAATTGAATGGAAAATCTATTATTTTACATATCTACATTGTTTTATCATAACAACTAAAATAATAGAGTCCATAGAATAAAAATGGAAAAACTTATTAATCACAAGGTGTTGTGATAGTGAGATAAAAGTTTTTGGCACTTATTCTTAAATTGTCCCTGGTCGTAGCAATAACAAAACACGGATATTTTTATTGCGGATAGACTAGCATGTGTAGCGTCTCTTTCTTAAGAAGAAAGTAACTGATCTCACAAGTTAGAATGTGGAGACACTCGGATGAACACGTGGATGCTTCGTTAGTGGAACAAGCATCTGGATGACCCGCCTAGAGATACTATGTGGATAGTTATCGCTATGCGTCGAGTTGATCTCTAATGCGGTGTGGAATTGGTCCTTTGACTTGAGAATATCATAGAGTCTTATGCACGGATCGCTTTACTTTGGCGGACATTGAAGGATACTCTAACTGGGGTTGACTGGAAATGCCGTACTGGTATAGTGAGAAATGCATGAAGGTTGTGAGTATTCAATAAAGGATTCATCACTCCTGGATAATGGGAGATTATAACCTATGTTTCATGCAATGAAGTTGATATAAAGTCCTTGGTCAAGGTAGGAATATGGGATTGAAAGGGGTTTTCAATCACAATCACTGTTTTAATCAACGTTGAGTTGAGAACGAACAACATGGTTGGTTGAACGAGATTGACGCGAATCCATATCTTTGAACCAATCGGGTTATATTGATGAAGCGATTGCAATTCCACGGTAACCGCACATATAAAGGTTTCGTAATTACCGCATGACATATCCCGTCACATGGATTGCCATGACACATTGCTAGATGTCAATCATGGACGGCGACATGGGTCGATCGATCTTGGTGAATCGATGATAAACTGAAATAGGGATTTCACTTTATCCTATCTTGATAAGATTAGATAGTGACGCCATGACGTTTGCCTTCGTGAGTGGGAACCTAATGGGTCACACACAAAGTCAAGTACTCATGTCTTGAACTGGACCTTGTCCAAGTGGGAGAATGTTAGTTATGGTGTGTACAAGGCCCAATAGTTGGATCGGGTTGAGTTATCTTGTGGCTCAAGAAACCACAAGCCCAATAGGATTATTGTAAACCTATAAATAGCTCAATGTAGCCCCATAATACACAAGTTATTATTACTATATTGTCTCTAAGCTCTCTCTACAATTAGCTAGCACTAAATTGAGAGAGATCATCCCACAACGAAGTTGTTCGTAATTCAAGAGGAGTCTTGACGTGTGGATCACCATTGGAGGTCGGACGATTGGACAGCTGTGGAGATGAAAGAACGAACGAGAGATTCACCGCGCAATCCGCTTCTTTATCGGTAATCTCTAATCACAGATCTCATCTAAGAAACGAGTAGATCCGGTTTTAAATTGCCCTATTATATTCCGTTGTGCATGTCTATTGGTCAATTCCTAACATACATATGATAAACTAATGCATACAATATTTATAAATTATGTTGAGCTATATTTCTATATGTAATAAATAAATTAATATTACTTTTATATAAATGTAATTTACTAAAAAAGTAGTTTGGGAGTAATATTTCAATAAAATTAATAACAATTTCATAGTCATAGCTTGGGAATAAAACTATTTAATATCATTCTAATTAATATAGTCATTCTAATAGTTTTTTGGTGTAAATAAATCAAATTGTTGAATTACCTCTATATTCCTTTCATTACAACTGATCTTATTTATTCTACTACACTGCACTTCACTTGCATTGAGTTTAGAAAACGGTTTGAAGATAATCTTGTTTGTCATTAATGATGCTTTTTATTATTACTTAGTTTGAGATGCACGAGATTATATTTGAATTCTCCTAGTGGAGAGTTTGTCATCGATCTGCATAAATCAAACTATGTTAAATTAAATTTAATTTTTATGTCGACGGTTATGTACTTATGTTAATATCAGCGGTATCTTACTTCATTCTCCGGGTGTGGATTACATTTTATGTGAATTGCACACTCAAGAGAACTAAGGGGAGATGCTTTTGAAATTTGCAGTAAAATACTATGCAAGTTGTACACAAAAAATAACACAATTTGATATTACGTTGAGATAACGAATGGTTTAGGTCCCTACCATTTTGATTAGATACAGAGTTATAAGGCAGATTTAGAACATTTGCATTTCAAGCTTAAGTATAGAAAAATAGCGAGATGACTATCTTTATGATATAATTACACGGTTAATTATGGAAAAATAACTCTATAAGTCGTTCAAAATAGATCGGAGTTGGATGTATTGGAATCCAATTTCTCTTGAATATATTAGAGTTCTTGAATTTTTGAAATGTGCTGAGGAGGATAAAATGAAGTATAAGAAGAATAAGATTGTATGTCCTGGTTCAGTTTGCAATAATACAATTGGTTATGACACCGCTGCAAAAGTGAGAAGCCATCTGTTTAAAAATGAGTTTAAGATCAGTTACACATGTTGGTTTTGGCATGATGAGCAAATAGTGACTAATACGAGTAGTAGTGGCAACGGGGTGGGCATAATTAAAATCGGTTGGGCAATGACAACAAAGGTCATGCAGAAAATGTAAATATGAATGTGGAACATGATCGATTGGATGAAATGTTGTGTGATGTCTAAGATGACTTCATTGACAGGCCCCATGAGTTTGAGAAACTGTTCGCCAACTTCCAAAAGCCTTGTATTCCTATTGTGTAAAATACAAGTAGTTATCTACTGTGTTCAAATTGTTAAATTTGAAAGTGAAGAGTGCATGGAGTGATCGAAGTTTCACGACGTTATTGGAGCTTTTAGTAGATATGCTTCTGGATGATAACAAGTTGCCTAACTCAACGTACAAGGTAAAAAAGATGCTATGCCCGTTGGGTATGGAAATTGAGAAGATAGACACTTATCCGAATGATTGTGTATTGTATCAGAAGGAGCACATCGATTTGCATGTGTGTCCGAAGTGTGGGATATCGAGCTATAAGCGAAAGAACCGCAATGATAATTGCACGGGTAAGAATGGTCCTCCAGCGAAAGTGTTGTAGCATTTGTCCGCGATTCTAAGGTTTAAGCGATTGTTTATGAATGTAGATGATGTAGTAAAATTCTTGTGGCATGTAGAAGGGATGAAGAAAGATGGAAAACTAAGACATCCGGTTGATTACCCTGAATGGTGCAATTTCAATAGGAGATTTCGTGATTTTGGGGATGAAGATAGGAATCTCGCCTTGGATTGTATGTAGATGGCATGAATCCACACGGTGACACGAGTAATCGACATAGCACTTGGCCGGTGCTTTTGGTTATCATAATATCCCTCCCTTGCTGTCTATGAAGCACAAATATATAATGATGTCGTTGCTAATCTCGGGCCCCAAACAATCGGGAAATGACATCAATGTGTACTTCGCACTCTAATTGATGATCTAAGAACGTTATGGGATGAGGGTGTGGAGGTGTTTCATGCTAATCATCGGGAGAATTTTAATTTACGTGCAATGCTATTTTGCACCATAAATGATTTCCTAACTTTTGGTAACTTGTCGGGTTACACGATCAAGGGTGGTAAGGCACGCCCTACGTGCAAAGATGCCACTTTTAGCTTATATTTGAATAATTGCAAAAAAATGTGTACATGGATCATCGGGCCTTTCTTCATAAAAATCATAGACATTGAAAAAATAAAGAGGATTTCAATGGGCAAACCGAGAACCGAATCGCATGATTGTACTGTCAGGGGAAGAGGTTTTTGAACGAGTTAAAGATATTTTAGTTTAGTTTGGTAAGATTTTTAAGCCAACTAAAAAGAGTATATGGAAGAAGAGATCGATCTTTTGGGATTTGCCGTACTAAAAGTATTTAGAGATGAGAAATTGTATTGATTTCATGCACGTAGAGAAGAATGCTTGTGATAGTATGGTGGGGACGTTGCTCAACATTCCAGGAAAGACGAAAGATTCTGTCAATCCTAGAAAGGACATGGTGGAATTGGGAATAGGGCCGGAGTTAGCACCTACTGAAGAGTCTAGGAAGTGCCCATTCCTACCAACAACTTGCTACACCTTTTCTAAAAGAGAGACACAAAGTTTTTGTGAATGATTGAGAGGTATGAAGGTTCCATCCGGTTATTCATCAAATGTCAGACCATTGGTATCGATGAAAGACTTGAAGTTGGTTAGGATGAAGGCTCACGATTGTCATAGTCTGATGCAGCAGCTATTGCCGATTGCTATTTGTGGCATACTGCCCGAACATGTCATGCATGTAATTACACAACTTTGCTTTTTCTTCAATGCAATATTCAGTAAGGTTATTGATCTAGACGAGTTAGATAGACTGCAAGCAAACGTTGTTGTCACCCTATGTCAGCTTGAAATATATTTTCCACCATCTTTTTTTTCGATATTATGGTATACTTGGTTATTCGATTGGTTTGACAAATTAAGCAGTTGGGTCCAGTATTCTTGCACAATATGTATCCATTCGAACGGTTCATCGGTATCCTGAAGGGACATGTGAGAAATCGATTTAGACTAGAAAGCGGTATCATAGAAGTTTATATTGCTGAAGAAGTCATTGAGTTTTGTACTGAGTACCTGGCAAAATTTGAACCTATTGGTATTGTTGGACGCAAGCCGATCGATCCTAGTGCTAAAAACCTAGCTAAAGCTCATCTTTTTGTCTTACATCATCTTGCCGCGGTTCAACCATACTTCAATGAGTATAAAGCAATCTTAAGGGTGGAGAATCCTTCAAAATGGGAGAGGTGGTTGGTTACTGAACCTAATCGTTGTTTCACAAAATGGTTCAAAAATAAAGTAATGAACCAGTTGACACATAGGCTGGAAATGATTACAGAGATGATCAAGTGGTTAGCTTACGGGCACGCATTCGCGTGTGACCTCTTACTAGATATATGAGATAAATAGGTACATAGTTTATACAAAAGGTCAAGATGATAAAAGTGTGATGCAAAATAGTGGAGCCACACAAATGGCAATATTGACTGATAATAGAAGTGATACATACTACGATGTGATTGAAGAAATCTGGGAAGTTGATTACACAATATTCCAGATGTGTGTATTTTGATGCAAGTGGGTGGACAACGCACGAAGTGTATCAAAGGATAAATTAGGTTTCACTGGGGTGGATTTTTCTCGGGTTGGAAGTTGGAATGATCTATTTATACTTGCATCACAGGCTAAACAAGTGTTTTATGTTACTGATCTGGGCGATGCAAAGTGTTCAGCTGTCCTCCAAGGCAATAAACGCATTGTTGGGATCGATGATGTGGTTGATGAAAATGAATATGATCATTGGGATTAAACGCCTCCATTTTCAACTGAATTGCCTCTATTAGATCCTCAAGAACACAACACTTGAACAAATTACCTGCGTTTGGACCATCAAGAAGCAGAGTGCGTAGAATGATCGGTAGGTGTTACTATTTCTATAAGCTCAATTTTATTCTATTATTATTTATTGGTAATTTAAATTCATTTGCATGCCATATCTTAACTTCATTGCTGACTGTTGGAATATTTTTCATTTGATCGGTGAGATTACTATTTTTTGTTAGCTCAACTTTATTCCATTACTATTTGTTGGTAATTTAAATTCATTTCGCACCTCCATATCTTATGTTCATTGCTAACGGTTGGAATATTTTTCATTCTTATTTATTGTAAGTTTTTATTTATTACAATAGTGATTATTAATATTTTTAAAATGTGCAGGCACGCTCTAAAAGGATGCAAATATGTTGGGTTTTTCATCAACATCAGGAGAACCGTGTGCTGATGATAGCACTAGACGATCTAGAGGGCTGACGGCCATATCAAAGTGGAAGGGAAAGAACATTCAATTGACGGATGATGATTTCGATGACCTGCTCCCGCCAATAGGAAAGCATAGCATGGGGTTCCGACATTATATTGGGGTAGTTGCGCGTTTAAAGGTAAATATAAATTACTGTGATTGGGGACTTGTGAAACGCGGCCTAAAGGATACCATTTAGGAAGATATTAAGATAATAATTATCTGAATTGCTATTGTGTGCTGTGGTTAACACCATTTCTTAGTACTAAGATTAAGAGTGGGATTTTTTTAATATTGCAGACAATGTGCAATTTGAAGGATGACAAAATTAAAAAGAAGGTTATTTCACATGCTGGAACACAAATGAGCAATTTTAAAAGTAAACTCATAAGTAAGTGGATTCATGCAAAGAAACGAAGAACAGACACCCCAATGGAGGTCTATAACTTCATTGCCGTGGAAGATTGGGAGAAATTCAAATAAATAGTCACGATTAAAAAATTTTAGGTATACTCTAGTGATTACAATTAACTATGCAATCATTCTTCTCCTTTTTTTCCCCTAAAATAAAATTTAAATAGGAGGCGCATGAGATTCGTGTCCACCAGATTGATCAATAATGGTATGTTATTAATTTCTCAAAGGATATAAGTGAGAAGACGAAGGATAGTTAGTCACATAATAAGTATCTCCATCACATGGGAGTCGCAAGTTATGTAGGGATGAAAGAGGCGTGGGCACATAATGACCCTTTAGGGCACCTATCCTCTTGCGGGTCTGTTAGCGAATCCACTTTGCATAGTCATCGGTCTTGGGATTACTTACGGACAAGAGTACAAGTGCGCCCTAACAGAACTTTGAGATATCCTTCTGGTATTAAAGATGTTTATGACAAGATTGTGAGTATTTCTTTCCAATTGTCAGTACTTTCGATAAATTAACCAATGATAACTCGCTAACACTTAATTTTCATTTGATTGGAACAGACGGATAAGTCTCAACAAATTGAGAAAGGGATATTTGTCCCAAACTGACATCACGACATAATTTCAGCGGCCCTAAGAGGATCATTCGGGCCGGCCAAGGACTTTCGGTATACGTAGGCAGCGTGAGGGCAGTTTTTGGAAAACCATGTAAACAATCCAAGAAACGCAATTCGGCCCAGGATGATTTAGACAGCCGGGTTGCACAGGAGGTCCAAAGTTAACTGAATGCCGAATTTGATAATATTGTACAGTAGAGAGCTATTGATACCCTCATTCAACTAGGCATCCAAGTGCCTACTGAGATAGGAGCAACGATGGCAAATACATGACCTGCGAGTAATAGTAGTGTTTGTTATGCCTCGGTTGCGCCAGATCCATTCATGGCCATTACGGTATTTAAAAAAAAATTTACTTACTTTTACAATGTTATTAATAATCAGCTAATTTTATTTTTTTTATAAAATGATATTAATAGTCAACTTTTGTAGTGCCCGAAAAATTCTTCTTAAATAAATATATTTAATTAAATAAAATTTCGAACGTGTCGCTACGACCTTACTTATAAAATTTAGATCGTGGTACACTGTCTAGTCGAAATTTACATTATTTATTGTATATTTAATTATTTATAAAAAAATTTATTTATTTTCAAAAATTTACAATTGAGGACCAAACTTCAGAAATTATTCGTTTTAGTTCATAAATTTTAGTTTTATTCAATAACGATCCAATACATACTGATACGATCACGGGCCGCGCTCGACTCGAATCGATCCTCGCGGAATGAATACAACGCCAGAAAAGCCCAAATATCCGGTAGAACGATAGGAAAACCCGGAAATCCCTCGACCGACGACGTAGCAACAAAGGGTATATCGAACCCTTCGCCTCAAACGGTGCGCAAATCGAAGAACGAACGGGGTTGAGCGCCACGCGAGTCGATCACACTCACGATAAGCTCGGGGTTGTGTTTAACGAGCCCAAACACGGGGGACGAGGTGGGGAGAAAGCTCGACCCGAATATTGGCTTTCAAGCTCAACATCTCATTCAAAGCTCAAAAGTCCCTTAACAAATGAATGTTTAGCCTACATATACATGCCCAACTCGAAAATAATGATAAAATAATGAAAATATCCGAAAATATCTACATTTGACTCTAAGTCGGTCTAGAGTTACGGCCAGAATTTTAGATTTACGTAAATCCTCTTCTACCAGATTATCAAACGTATCGGCCGTAATAAGCTTTCGCTTCAAAATCGCCCAAACTTGATTCTTGAGTTACTAGATGGACAACTGACCAGAAATGGAGTACGCCAGATATGGAAACGCATACCGTAATTTGCTCTCTCATATTTTTGGCCCAAAAGTCGAAATTGAAGTTACGGCCGTAGGACCAATGATACGGCCGTAAACATACGGATCTGGCCGTAAGACTTATTATTACGGCCGTAATTATTCTCTCGAAATTTCCCCACTTCACCTGGACAACCTTCATTGTTTTGGCCATAACTTTCGAACCCGATGTCCAAATGAGGTGATTCAAAGCTCTATGTATTCTAGACTGACGAGCTTCAATTCTTCAAAAGACTCGCCTTTAAATGCTCGCCGTTCCAACAATGTACAGCTTTGAACCCGGTCGAACATCCCAAGTTGCGTGAAATCTCTTCATTTCTCGCTCCACTTGGCTTGAACTTGATTTCACTTAGCCTAAACAACGCTCCAAGCTTCCCCGTCGCGCATGGGGCATCCAGATCATATCATCCCTCCTCTTCAAGATGATTCGCTCGAATCAACATAGGCGCATTTCTAACAAAGTTACCCCAGTGATACGATATACTGCCTTGTTTTGTTGAATGACCATTCGATTCCTCCCGGGTCGAATGGGAAAGTATGGTCATCACCACGCAGAAGCACGGATCGCTTTGTGGAGTGAATGGAATTCTTCAAGAAGTGGTTGACGCCAAACTTCGCAAAGATTAAGGAAAATAGAATTCCTTTCGCTCGCTGGCATCAACCTCAAAAGAAAGATAATAAAATTGGGGTGGGGTATGTTAGAGGTGTGAGATACAAGGAAGTGATCCTCATACTTAAGCTCGACAATCCCTCGACCACCCTTTTCTCAAGTGGCATTTCTCTTCTCTTTCAACTTCCACTTCTCCACTCTCCATGTCCTCGTTCTTCCTCGGTCAATGTCATGGATGTCAACAAGTTCATCCACAACTCCAACCTCTAGCTCTTCTTCCGCTTGCTCCACCGAGCACTCCATCGCTTGCTTCTCCATAAGATCAATTGGATGTTGAGGATCAACAACCAATTCCAATGACTCCTTTCAATGGATTCCTAGTCTCCTTCTCAACTACACGGGCATTTGAACAATATAGACTAGGAGAATCAACAATCACTTCCGAAGGCTCTTTTCCAACTTCATGTGGACAATGTTGTTCAAACGGCTCAACAACCACTTTAACACTTGCATTGTCCTTCTTCAATGCAATTGTCGCCTTCTTCTCTTCAATTCCTTTCTTTCTCTCATCTCTTCTCACATCGGCCTCATCTTTTAGCTTCATTTGATCTATACCTACTTGCTCCGGAGATAACGGATCAAGTATAATGGATTTCCCGTTCAACTTGAAGCTAAAGCGATTTCTAAAACCGTCATGCAATACCTTCTTATCATGTTGCCACGGTCTTCCCAACCAAACGTGGGTAATATGCATAGGTACTACATCACAAAGCAACTCATCCGTATAAGATCCGATCGAGAATGGCACTAGCACTTGCTTGTTAACCTTAACATTTCCCGAATCATTAAGCCATTGCATTTGATATGGATTTGGGTGTTTAATCATATGCAACTCCAACTTCTCAACAAGCATAAGACTAGCTAAATTTCTACAACTTCCCCCATCAATAACAACACTAGTAGGCGTACCTTTCACCAAGCAACGTATAGAAAGATTTTCTCGTTGAATTCGACCATCTTCCTTTGCTTGAGTACCAATGGCTTGCCTCATTATTAGCCCTTTGGGACTTGTTGTAAAACTTTTGTCAACAACCACCAACTCTTCTTTCTCCTTGGTTGAAGACTTCTCTTCTTTCACCATCTCTTTTTCGGGAACCACTTCTTCATTCTCCCGTATCACCTTTGGTTTAGGGCTGCCTGACTAAATAGAATCAACCCCGTGACATTTAGAACATAGCTTGTCTCGAGTTTGACTCGTCACTTCTCCGACTCTTCCTTTGCCCTTATCACTAAGCTCTTGTGATACTTTCAATGGTTCACTTCCAACTTTCCAAGCATTTCTTCTATCATCCTCGAGACCGGACGGTTTAGTTCTATCAAAGCTACTACTCTTCTTGGTTTGGAATAGGTTTGAACTTCTTCTCTTCAGTTGCTTCTCCACCTCCACTGCTTTGCAGACAATTTCCTCAAGATTCAATAGTCTAGCAATTCAATGAAGTCGGCAATATCTCGGTTCAATCCCGCCAAAAACCTAACCATAATAGCTTCTTTCACCTTCCACAATATCGCTCGAGTCATCAATCTTTCCATTTCTTGAAGTACTTCTCCACTGTTCGTCCACCTTGAATTAGGTTTTGTACACTTCGATACAAATCCCTATAGAAATGCGATGGGACGAATCTCTTTCTCATCAACTTTCTCAAGCAATCCCAAGTGTCAACGGGTTCCTCTAAATTTCTTCGCCTAGCAAGGGTGGTTTGCTTCCACCAACATAGGGCTTGATCCATGAACTCCTTGACCAACAATGGGACCTTCTTCGCCTCCGGATTTTATGAGTTTGGAACATGAGATCCACTCGCTTTCCTAATCTAGGTAAACATCCGGATTGGCTCTTCCCTAATGAAGGTACGCCAATGCCCGCATTCTTCGCATCCCCTTCATACTCACTTTGCCTCCGTTGTTCCCTCTTTCTAACCCTCCGATCTCTCTATTCCCATCCTCATATTTTCCATCTCCAACCCTATGACCCCGAAGACTTGTCTTACTATACACTTGAGCAACGGATCGCTCATCACGTTCCTTCAACTTTTGACTCAAACGATACTCAAAGTGATCTTAGAATTGTGAGAGTCTTCCACAGCCATAGCTTTTGGGACGATGTCTATCATTGAATCTCAACTGCATTGTGTTCTCAACTCCAAGAAATAACACAAACTAGAAATAACAACTCAAACACAATGACTACTACACAACAAACTACCACAACTCAACACACTAATACTCAACAACGACTAACACCTATAACTTGAAACCCTAACAATGTAACTCAAGACAATAAAATTACAACTCACACTACTAGGATAACAACACAACACAAACAATGAAAACCAAGTGTAGCCAAGAAGCTCGACTAACACTGCTCACAACAACATTTGGAGCCATTTGGTTTTTTTTTTCCCCAATATTTTCGGCCCTTTCTTCTTTTTTTTTTCTTTTTTTTTTTTTTAACAACAACAACACAAACGACAATACAACAACAACACAATACTAGAAGATTAGTGGATTCTAAGCACAAATAGCAATTTGCACCAAGAACACCAAGAACACACACTAATCTCTACAATTCTAAAAATCGAAAATCGATAATCTAAACCGATAAAAACAACAACAACAATAATAAAAGAACTATTAATAAAGGATAGATACCGGATAATTGGATTCTAGCTCGATACCGGATGATACGATCACGGGCCGGCCGACTAATCGATCCTCGCGGAATAAATACAACGCCTTTAAAAGCCCAAATATCCAGAGAACGATCGAAAACCCGAAATCCTCGACCGACGACGTAGCAACAAAGGGTATATCGAACCCTTCGCCAAACGGTAAAATCGAAGAACGAATCGGCGGGTTGAGCGCCACGCGAGTCGATCACACTCACGATAAGCTCTGGGTTGTGTTTAACGAGCCCAAACACGGGGACGAGGTGGGAGAAAGCTCGACCCGAATATTGGCTTTCAAGCTCAACATCTCATTCAAAGCTCAAAAGTCCCTTAACAAATGAATGTTTAGCCTACATATACATGCCCAACTCAAAATAATGATAAAATAATGAAAATATCCGAAAATATCTACATTTGACTCTAAGTCGGTCTAGAGTTACGGCCAGAATTTTAGGATTTACGTCAGAATCTGCTACTGACGGCCAGATACTCAAACGCACGTCGTAATAAGCTTTCGCTTCAAACCGCCCAAACTTGATTCTTGAGTTACTGATGGACAACTGCTACGACCAGAAATGAGTACGGCCGTATTATGGAAAAGTACGCACGTAATTTGCTCTCTCAGATATTTTTGGCCCAAAGTCGAAATTGAAGTTACTGGCCAGAAGGGACCAATGATACGGCCGTAATTATTCTCTAAATTTCCCAGCTTCATCTGGACAACCTTCATTGTTTTGGCCATAACTTTCGAACCCGATGTCCAAATGAGGTGATTCAAAGCTCTATGTATTCTAGACTCGAAGAGCTTCAATTCTTCAAAAGACTCTGCCTTCAAATGCTCGCTCGTTCCAACAATGTACAGCTTTGAACCCGGTCGAACATCCCAAGTTGCGTGAAATCTCTTCATTTCTGCTCCACTTGGCTTGAACTTGATTTCACTTAGCCTAAACAACGCTCCAAGCTTCCCTGTCGCGCATGGGGGCATCCAGGATCATATCACTTACCCTAAGCCCAATTATAGGCCCATCTAAAGTCCACTTTTAATGCTTGTCCAATATGAAAGCTCATTTGGAATGGTAACCCTAATTTTGTCCTCTTTATATAAGCTTAGGATTGATTTTAGAACCCAAGCCTCATTACTTCCTCATCTCTCTCCCTTCTCCCTCTCTTGTGATGACCTCTATTTGGTTCTAATAAGGTAATCTTTCTCCACTCTTATCCTTTTCTATCCTAATATAGGTTGTTTGAGGATAAGTAATTGAAGTTTTGTGGATTTATTGAGACTTTGGTGGTTGGGGAAAAGTAATTTACTTGATACTTTGAGTTGGGCATGAGGTCTTGTTATGGGATGAGATTAAGACGACTTGGTATCTACCAAGCCCCCATAGTGTTTGATGAATTGCTTGAAAGAAAAACCAATGTATTTTGCACCTGTGACTTTTTTCAGCTTCTGCACTCAACTTTGAAAGGCCATAACTTTTAGTATAGATGAAATTTCTAGGTGATTCAAATTGGGAAATGATCCCCCATGCGTTATCTATCATTTAGAATTGGTTTGACATCATTTGGAGCCTCGTAGGATATTTTATGATACTTTTTGTGAAACTGGGCAGATTCCACCCGAGAACAAGGTATTGTCCGTTTAAAAATAGTTTTGATGCCCTAAACGCGATTTATATGAAACAATTTTTTTATATGATGAATATGTACGATTTTTCTACCTTCTGCAAAAATTTTATAATTTTCTAATGTCTTTTACTATTTTAAATAATTTGACAAACGCATGCCGCCATAGCAGGGTATTTTCCATAGTTTCTGTACTTAGAGTTGAAAACTTGTTTTGTCTCATATAATTGGAGTTTAGATGTGATTTTAATGTAAGACATTATCCAATGAGTTATTTATCCTAGGAATTAGAATTTCATGATCCTACGCTTTGATTTGGGAGTTATTCCCATTCTTGCCGAGAAGAGAGTCGGGAGAGGACCAAGAAACCAGTTGCAATTCCATCCTTCAATTTCTTTTTCCTATTTAATTTAACCCCAAACTTTAATTGCATATTAGTCCCTCATGTTTTAAAAATCTTCTAATTGAGCCCAAAATATTTTTAGTTCACTTTTATTGCATAATAGGTCCTCAAACTATTAAATTCTTTCAAATTGACTCCCAAGGTTTTATATTCTTTCTATTTTGGTCCACAAACTTCTATATTACTTATAGATACTTAATATTTAAGAGTATTAACACAAATTAAACTCATTATTGACTAGACAAGGCGTACGAACAGCTAGAGGACTGATTTCTCACCGTTAGTAAGCTCAATACTCTGCTAAGGGTTAAGGTAGATCCCTTTTCCTTAAAAGTTCCTTCCAAATGTGCGCATTTAAAATTAATATTGTTATAAATACTGCATGTAAATGTTATGTGACCATGGATTTTCATAGCCTACTTATGACGTGCCTCCTCGGCACTATGACGATAGGCTCTTAGCCTACTTACGACGTGCTTCCTCGGCACTATGACGATAGGCTCTTAGCCTACTTACGACGTGTTTCAATAGCATTATGATGATAGGCTTTTAGCCTAATATTTTACAACGACGTGCTATTAAACACTATGATGACGTGCACGATTTAGATGGATGATGAACGAACTTGTATTTCATACCTGTTTGTAATTTATGATTATGTGCTGTTAATTTGTAATATATATTAATTGTTGTGCGCGGGATCTACTGAGTATTTTAAATACTCACGTTTTCTCTATTTAATGAACAAATTGCAGATTGAGGAGTTCGGAGGCGTGACGAGACATGGGAGTTCTATTTAGGCTTATTAAATAAATGACTTCACTTCCGTTGTTGTTTTGGTAACCCGATGTATGGGATTATATCGTTTTCAAACTCTTGAACTATTTAGTAACTTGTGTTAGATGTTTTGAACGTTTGGTGATCAAATAATTTTTAAAACACTCTAGATGGTTGATATATCAAATGAATTTCCGCTTTTAATTATTTATTATACTTCCGCATTTAATGTTAGAAAAAAAATAGTTTTAGAAAAGATCTAACCTTTCGAGTTCTTCGAACTCAGGGCGTTACAACTTTACAGTTATTCTAGGAGCTAACATTAATTGTTGATTGATAATTTTTTTGACCGACAAGAAATTACTAATTGTATACTATCCATACACATGGAGGCCAAATACAACATGTAGCACAATGGACTTGCTACCCTATTACAAAAGACATTGTTGTGCATGGTTGTAAACTTATAGAAGGAAATATCAAGGTACGGATTGATATGGTTTTGAACAATATCGTGAGTTGCCTCTTCCCAACCCAGTTTTAGATGACTTAGTTAAGATAGGGAATGCCATGGAAAGTTTTGTTCAGTATCCTAAAAACCTGGTTTGCTTGGAAATTGTAAATTAATAGCTAATTTTGTAATAGCTTTTACTTTTTTTTTTGGAAATTGTGTAATAGCATGCTAATATGTAATACTTTAGAATTATTTAATGTGCACGTTGTAATGACTACTATTATAGGATACTACTATATGTAAGAAGAATAATCAAGCTGACAAATAGAAGAAGCCTCAAAGTTTTGCTATATCGAACAACTAGACAATGCAATCTCGTTGATGAAGCAATGTACCATAGTCTTCCTAGCTGTTGCAAACTATCAGTCAATTTGATCAATATGATGCCTGTTGATAATGGCACGTTGGAGGTCCCGCTCGACGACTTGTTACCTAGATCGTCCAATACCAAAGGTTTTGTTATTGCTGCTGACGTCGCCGAATTCATGATGATGAGATGGTTGAATGCTCCTATTTTGGAAGTATTTCAATTGGGAGACTTTAATTCCAGTTTGAAATTAGATGATTCTTTTAATTTTCAGTTTCCAATACATTTCTTAATTTGTATGTTATTTAATGGGTACATTCATCGGAATTGCAAGTTGTACGAAATACCATTCGGCTTCATGAATTCGTTGTGAATAGCGGCAGTTATGATTAGACCTCAACATCAGGAGACTTCTCACTACATTAATAATGTGTTGTGCGGCTTGTAGGACAAGAAATACATTTTTTCCCGTACCACCAATAGTAAGATTACTCGTACTTTAATACATCCAATATTAGTTCCAAAATTACACATATTTTATTAAAAAGCTAACTATCACGTTTGTTAGTCATCACTAGTTATTGCTTATCATTGAGCCCTTAGCCAATAAGGTATATGTAATGGATTCATTGGCTAATTAGAAGAGAAATTTGGAAGTCAATTCCTTCATAAGCCTGTAAGCGAATATCCAATGACTTTCATTTCATTTATTGGTTTTCCTATGATCAGTTGGAGTTTAGATCACTTCTTATATATTCATATTGTTTATATAATTTAAATTTTAGGGGTTTTAAAGTGCTTTGGGATGGAATGGGTACATGGTGAAGCAGTGTAGAATGAAAATTACTTCTGGTATGTATATATATAAATTTTAACAATAAAAGTTTTTTTTTCATAATTTGGTTTATTTCTGATCGGAAGATATATGGATTTCTTTAAAAATCAATTTTTTTCTTATTAATCATTTTTAGTTTTTTGTTATGTACAAATTTTAGTATACGCAACAACTAGGAGGTGATGAGTATGGTTACTGCATCATGAAGAATATGAATGACATAATGATACGATATAGTTAAGGCGATGATGTACAAATAGTGTGTTTATTGTAAAATGTAGACTGTTAATTTAAGCATTCAGTACTTTATTGAAAATGTATATAACTGATTATATTTCATTTCACTCGTAGGTATATGAAGTTTAAGAGTATTCTCATAAAAACATCGATTTCGTACGAGAACTTTGGGTTGAATTCTTTCAAGAGGTTATGAAATGATCATTTATACGTTTAAATTCATGATACTTCTAGTTTTATTATGTTTTTGTGCATTGAACATCAGCTTTACAGTCTTGTCCTTGTGGTCATGTACATATTCATGAACTTAATTTGGAGTTGTGTGTACAATTGTGTTGGAGTTGTACATGCTTTTCACTAGGTTGTCTTTACTTTGTTAGTTGGAGTTACAGTTTGCATCCTTTGCGTTTTATATATTGCCGACAGTTCAATGTTATATATTTGCTTTAGTTGGTGTTGGCCTAAGTTGTGGCGGTAAAGTCGTGTATGCTATTACTAGCTATTAGCGTAATTGCAAGTTTTTGAATATTGTTACATGTTTTAACAATAGGTATTAGGCAAAAAAATTAAAAATAAAAATTGATAAGGGGTTGTGGTTGTAGTCATAAGAACCGCCACCTAAGCATTTATTAAAAAGAAAATAATAAAACAAATAACGGGTGGCTGTTCCACACTTGGGAACTGCCACCCAAAGTGTTATAGAATTAAAAAAATTATTTAAAACGACTTGGTGGTTGTGGACTTGCAACCGCCACTTGAAGTTTTTCAAAAAAAAAAAAAACAACAAAGGAAAGGATGGCAGTTGTTTTGAAAAAACAATCGCCATCCTTTCTTTTGTTGGTGGTGTTTTTGAGACCGACACCCTTTCTGGCGATATTGGGTGTCTCCATTTTGGGTGGCAGTCAAAGAACCGCCACCCGTTGCCAAAAACAACCGTTACCCTAAACCTTTTTTATACTTGTGTAGTAACCTATGCCCTTCTTTTCTAATTGATCACTTTAATGGGCCAAAACCCATTAACCACTTAGCAATATCATTTTTTTTCTTTCTTTTTCAAATAATTTAATTATTTTAAATCAACTCCCATCAATTTTCTCCCTATAGATCATGGAAATTTATTCGAAACCCATGCTGCCTAATGCTTTGTTGTTATTTTCTTCTAATATTTTGTGTATTTGAAAAGATATCCATGTTGGTATATCCTATGTCCTAACAGCTTCCTTTTCATAAATTTATAATTATGAAGGAACACTACTTGATGGGAATAAAAAGAATCATATGTTGCAATATCGATGGTCACATAATCCATCCCAACATTGATACTGATGCGAGCCTGCTTATGGTAAGTATGACTATGGATTTTAATGCTACCAGTTGTGTCTTCCTACTATGAATTTTACTTCGACCCTTTATATAATTTCAAATCCTATGTTTTTATCATTTATTTTCAATCTTGGAATGTTAGACTATAATTTTAACTTGCCACATATGCCCAATATACCCGCTTATCATGTTATCTTGTTGCCCCTCTCTGCCCCCAAGTCATTTCCTTCACTTGTAGAATTGACATGCTCCTTGCTATATTGTGTATGCTAATTAATTGCTTTATTTGGAAAAATCTGTACGTTGACATTGTTACGATTAAGTTGGAATGTCCTTGCTACTCAATGGTATAGAAACACTTTGCAAGAGATGCACCTCAGAATGTACCTCACGAGAAGAGGTTGTAATACTAAATAGTAGCACCTGAAATGGAAAAATGATCATTAAGTCTCATTTTTAAGGCTTATTAGCATAGGTGAAATTTCAAACACGAATCACTTGTACAAAAATCACGTATACAAGATTTAATTAATAGAGAGAAGTTCTCAAATGAATTTTATTCAAGGTGATGTGAGTTTTCAGTTACAATTCAATCGAAATAAATAATGGGAGAATTCCAACTACGAAAGGGAAAAGACTAATAGAATAATAAATAAAAGCAAATTGTAAATCAATCTCCTAAATGTAGCGAATAACATTAATATGGAGATTCTAAGTTAACAAGGAATCAATCTCTAACCACAAGTTTTGCATTGCACTAATAATGAATCAATTGATCAACCACAATTGTTGCAATCCTTTGTGTAGCTGAAATCGAGTGATTGGATCACTGGGTTCGACCCATTATTGTTTAGCCTCTCCATCGGCCCCATTGGCTGAGAGAGCCTATCAATCCCCTTGGTTGGGGGAGATTCGTCCTCAAATTGTAATGTAGATATTGTGGATCATTGGGAATGAAAGGCACTAAATGTTTGATGTTAAACACGTCGAGAGTGTGCACATCGAAGTGTGCACATCGAAAGGAAGCTTAACACGATCAGCATTGTTGTTATTAACCTCAAGTACTTTCAACGGACCAATTTTTCCTGGTAATTGAGGTGGAAAACGTTCTTGGGTAATCACGACCCAAACGAGATCGCCAACCTTGAAAACAACTAGGTGTCGACAAGGCTTGACTCCTGAAATACAAGGTGGTAATACTAAGGGTTTTATGTAGAACTGGTAAAAATGGTATTTTTTATTTTCTACTAGAGGGTTGTACACCTAGTTGTATAAATTGGTTGTACACCTAGCGTTATTTGCGCTTGGATTATTGCCTTTTTTACAGACACAATGAAAACTACCATTCTTCTTCTCCTTCATTAAATTGGTATCATGAGCCTTCTAAAATGTGTCTTCTTCATTTGATCAAACAACCACATTTTGAATCAAATGCCTCTATTGTCTCCTGAGAGAGTTTTTCACTAAAACCCCATTGTGACATTGTTGATACGGTACAAACATCTCTTAAAAGACAACGTTCTTTTTACGTGCCTTGGAAGTTTATTTAGATTGTCATAATTCCCTGTATTTCCCTACACATTATGGCCTTTTTTTGTATTTTTATATTCTTTGAATCCTTACATTTTTAAATCGCTACTTTCTAGTTTCTCTTAGAATAAATATTGTTCCAATTTTCATATGATGGAGATTCATGGCATTGGTTGATTTCTAGTTTAAAGTTCTTTGAACTTTCACTAGAATGGTTTGGCGAATTTACTGATTTGATCTTATGCACTTCATATCTATTTCTAATCATTGTTTTCTCCCCCTTTGACAATGTTCCAAGGGGTAATGCATCATTAAATCTAATTTTTTCATCAATAGAAATTTAATAATTGAAGTTGTTGGTATAGTGCACCAGTATTCTTTTCTAAGCTAAGATCCAAGCAAGCTTCAAACTAGCCCTGTATGTATTTTCACCTTAAGTTCTTCATTTATTGTTAAAGTGTGCATTTAGTATTTTCTGTGTAGTACTTGTAATGATTTGCTACAAATACATAAAACTAGAATTGATATGTGAGGGTGAAGAATATGGAAACAACCTGAAAACAACAAAGAGAACGCAGTCTAAGGGTTTGTTTTGTAGAACTTATTCAAAAAAATCATTTTTCAGGCATATATAAAGAGTGTGATCGAGATGTAGGGAAAAGTTCGGCAAGGTGGGGAAGGAAGAAATCCACCACTGAAGGTACCACATCTTGTGTTGACGACACCCAAAATAGAGGCTCTTTGTCCAAAGTCACCAGTGAAGAACCAAATCCAAATGCTACAGCAGCAGTCGGCTTCGATAACCCTTACGACCGCAAACTGTAGCAACAACAGGACTAACGCTAATTCCTCAAACACCGCGAATGTCAATCAGGAGGCGTAGAGTTGGTCATGGACAAGCACCTGCTTATGGCCCCACAATTTGTAAATCCATATGGGTAGGTTATTTATTCAGTTAGAGAGAATCCAATTTTAATTTTTTGAGAGTTTATATTATCATTATTAAAATTTTGAAAGTTTTTATTTAGTAAAAGCTTTTATTTGAAATTAGTGCATATAGTTTTTTCAAGGAAAAAATTATTTGTTAAGGGCCTCTTACAAGATTTGGTTTAAGTGCTTCCAAATCTCAGGATCGGTTTTGAAGAGGCCTCCAACTCGTGGACTTCACCAATGCAAGGTACCACTTTTATAGTTTCTGATGGTCGGGTTTTCGATGTATGTGGTGGTTATAATGCACCTCCATTTAGTGGAGAGTTACCAGAATATGATACTCAAAAGAGGAGGAAAAAATATGTTGTAGCAAATAATTGATTTTTATCCTTGTGTTGACATTTCTTGAAATTTTGTTATTGTTGTAAAATGATATTTTAAACATTCAATATTTTCTATTCCTTGGATTTGGATGTAGTGCAAAGGTAGATAAAATCTAATCACGGATTGAATGAATGCACATGCACTTTAGTTAATAATTCAACTTCATCAGCATATGATTTCAATTGATCATGGGTTTTTGGTAAAGAAGACCGGACCAATAATGCTTAGTATTGTCACATGAATACAGTAGCACACTCATTTTTCTCTTTTATGTGCATGCGTGCAGGCATTAGTATAACCATTAGAGACCTTCAAACCCCCCTCCCGAGCTTTATTTTTATTTTTATGTGTGAGAGATAAAGACCCCATAGGTACATGTATTTTTCAATATCTAATTAGATTTTAGTGACAATATAATATTTGTTGGTTTTAAAGTTTTTTTAATTGAAAATTAACCGAGAAATCTGTGTTTGACCATGAAAATTTACTATTTTTTATATAATGCTTATCCCGATCACTACTCAAATCAGAACATTACATTCCAAAAAAAAAAGGCGAAAACCCCAACATATATTGACATTTGATATTTTCTTGTTGGTAGTCGTCATCAATATAACATTAAATTACGCTACTTATACAATTTTAATTGATAAGTAAATTATGAATTATATGTTACACTAATTTTTCTATTGTTTTCTTTATCAATGAAAGTATCCTGTTTTATTTCATTCAACTAGAACCGGTCAAATCAATCGAACCCTTTTTCCCTTTTTCGAGAAATGAGGGAGTTAGGAATGATTATCCATCTATTACTTTGTTCGTAAGCTACTTATTTCTATTTGATTTGATATGATTGACAACGCAGAACCCCTAATGGTCTCATTGGTTGGTGTGAGAAGCAAAGGATTACCCGATTAGGCAATTAGTTGTTGCAATGTAGAACCATTTCATTGGACCTTCACGATATATATTATATAATTATACGCTGTTACTAGGAACATAATTAACAAAATCTCAGCTTCTTTTACTTTGTTTATGATATAACACAACAGCAATTATGGAACAAATATGATGTCATTATCAACGTTGTCACATGGGACTAATGAATGAGTCCACATACAAATTTGATAATTTTATAATAATCACAAATATTAAATTAAACTTAATAAAAGCATCAAATTCTTATTTGATTTGCTAAATTATATCAATGAATGGATATATCACCGGCTCGCTCCTTTATGTTCCGAATTTTAACATTAGAGTTAAAATTGTTCTCCTTTTCTGAATCATCAAAAAACTATTTAATTTTCTTGATTTTGTTAGAAAAATTATCTTCTCGGACTCCATTACAAAGAAGGAGCAAGCATTCGAGTCTTATTAGTTAGCAACATGTACCAAACATGCCGTACGTAAGTGTTACATAGCTAGTATGCTACGTAACAAAGCATTTTGAATATTTGAGTATAAATTCCAAAAGGGTCCTCATGGACCTACTTTATCGATCCTTATGTAGATAAATGAAGGTATAATTTCTTTTCCATTCTTTCAATTTCAACTCCTAAATAGTTGTCTATACTTTGGATTCCCTTTTCTCATGGCCATTAATTCAATCGATGACGAGTGTGACTATCTGTTCAAGGCTATTCTGATAGGGGATTCAGCGGTTGGGAAATCAAATATTCTTTCAAGATTGGCAAAAAATGAATTTCATTTTGACTCCAAACCCACCATTGGTGTTGAATTTGCTTACAAGAATATTAAGATTGGTGATAAGCGCATCAAGGCTCGGATATGGGACACTACCGGACAAGAAAGGTAATGTTTTTACGGCTGGCTTCTTTTCAATCAATCACATCACTATTAGTAAAAATGTTTGTACAAATAATTTTTTCCAAGTCAACATCCTTGAATATACTTATTACACCATGTGTCCGATATTTTGATTCCAAATTATAATTGTTTATAAGTGTTTGTAATCTTGTTGAAACAATATATTTTGATGGTTAAGAATCCATCAAGAAAGAAATTCGAGATTTTGAAAGTGAAGAATGAGATCGATTTTGCATAGTGAGGTTGATAATGAATCAGTTGCCTTCTCTTCCAGGTGTTGGGTCTTATTTATCGACAGTTGTGAGCACTTTAGTCTGAGTCTCTGTGAGGGTTCAACAGCTATCGTCCAATATTTTGCAATCTTAAATTTCTTGAAGGTCGCTGTTAGCATCAATCATTATATGCCTTAGTTGTTTTGCTAGTGGCCGTTGTTAGTATGCATCAATTGTTTTGCTGACAGCCGTTATCCACGTCACTCGTTGACTGTTTCTACGTATCCTCATATCTTCTATAGATTTAGGGCAATTACAAGTTCGTACTACCGAGGAGCGCTGGGTCCGTTGCTTGTCTACGACGTAATGAGGAGGCTAGGGTGACATTTGAGAATCTTAAAAAATGGCTACATGAAGTGAGGCAGTTTGGAAGCTCAGACATGGTGATTATCCTTGTTGGCAACAAATGTGACTTGAGTAGTTCAAGATAAGTCAATGTTTTTGAAGATGGCCGAAATTTGGCACAATTGGAACATATATATAGCCTTTATGGAGACATCTGCCAAAGAGAATTTGAATGTGGAAGAGGCATTTCATCAAATGGTTGGAAGATTTCATGAAATTAATAGTAAAAGAGACTTGGAATTCAAGAAAGTAATTGATCAAAGGGTTGACTCGATATTGCAGGGGACAAAAAAAGTCATATCCATTGATGAAGTGTCTGCCTCTACACACACTAGACATTGTTGCTCATATTGAATCACTGCCTCTTATTTTATTGTTTTATTTATAAAGGTGAACGAATCATTTCATAGAAGGCATTCCAGTATTTTGTTTACCTCTTCTTTACTTGATAACAAGTATCGCAACGTCATTTGATTATTGTTTAGTTGACACAATAGGTAAACACCTACTTGTTACATATATAGCATAAAGGTGAGGATGATCGAGATTTCTTTTGCCCATAATATTATGAAACTCAAAGTATTCAACCCCTTGTTACATTTCGTGTATAAAGGTCGTGCTACGTGAGTTATTTTTCCAAAATATTATGTAGTCAAAATATTAAAATGTATTATACTAAGTATTTCTTAAAAAAATTACGGTTATTTAGTGGAAAATTTGATCACTTCTCCATTGCGAGTAGATGTTACTCTATTTGTCCAGATATACCATCTCACTTCTTAAACAATAGGCGATATAATATAACACCTGTCCGCACTCAACTAGCTAGTGATCATTTTTCGGATTAGTAGTATTTTTTTTTCTTTCCGTTGTCTATCTTAAAAATTAGACAATACATTTCTTCCAGGTGAACAAAAATTTCATGTGGCTTTTGAGATATTTTGGGATTTTAATGGCAGATTTATGAAATTGCGATGCTCATTAAAAAACATACTAGATTTCAGGTATATTTGACCGGTGATAAAGTTAATTTTCTTGATGTACGTGTTGAATGTGTGGTTGAAATTTGGGAAAAGTATATTAAATAATTAAATGAGTGGTTATAAATGATGAGAGAGAGAAAAATTGATAAAATTTGTGTTGAATTGTGTTGAATAGAACAAGGTCTTCATTTAGAAGGTTCGTGATACGATCCTGGATGCCCCCATGCGCGACAGGGAAGCTTGGAGCGTTGTTTAGGCTAAGTGAAATCAAGTTCAAGCCAAGTGGAGCAGAAATGACGAGATTTCACGCAACTTGGGATGCTCGACTGGGTTCAAAGCTGTACATCGTTGGAATGAGCGAGAATCTGAAGGTAGAGTCTTTCGAAGAATTGAAGCTCGTCGAGTCTAGAATACATAGAGCTTTGAATCACCTCATTTGGACATCGGGTTCGAAAGTTATGGCCAAAACAATGAAGGTTGTCCAGGCAGTGAAGCTGGGGAAATTTCAGCAGAGAATAATTACGGCCGTAATTATAAGTCTTACGGCCAGATCGATTTTTACGGCCGTATCATTGGTCCTACGGCCGTAACTTCGCTTATCGCCTTTGGGCCAAAAATATGCAGAGAGCAAATTACGGCCAGATTTTTCATAATACGGCCAGATTCGATTTTACGGCCAGAATCATTGTCCATACGGCCGTAACTCAAGAATCAAGTTTTGGCAGTTTTGAAGCAGAAAGCTTTTTACGGCCGTACGTTTGAGTAATACGGCCGTAACCGAGGATTTACGGCCGTAACTCCTAACATTACGGCCGTAACTCTAGACCGACTTAGAGTCAAATGTAGATATTTTCGGATATTTTCATTATTTTATCATTATTTTCGAGTTGGGCATGTATATGAAGGCAAAACCTTCATTGTAAAAAGTATTCTTTGAGCTTTGAATGAGATGTTGAGCTTGAAAGCCAATCTTCGGGTCGAGCTTTCTCCCCACCTCGTCCCCCGTGTTTGGGCTTGTTAAACACAACCTCGAGCTTATCGTGAGTGTGATCGACTCGCGTGGCGCTCAACCCCGTTCCTTCTTCGATTTGCGCACCGTTTGAGGCGAAGGGTTCGATATACCCTTTGTTGCTACGTCGTCGGTCGAGGGATTTCCGGGTTTTCCGATCGTTCTACCGGATATTTGGGCTTTTCTGGCGTTGTATTCATTCCGCGAGGATCGATTCGAGTCGAGCGCGACCCGTGATCGTATCATCTGGTATCAGAGCTAGAATCCAATTATCTGGTATCTATCCTTTATTAATAGTTCTTTTATTATTGTTGTTGTTGTTTTTATCGGTTTAGATTATCGATTTTCGATTTTTAGAATTGTAGAGATTAGTGTGTGTTCTTGGTGTTCTTGGTGCAAATTGCTATTTGTGCTTAGAATCCACTAATCTTCTAGTATTGTGTTGTTGTTGTATTGTTGTTTTTGTTGTTGTTGTTGTTAAAAAAAAAAAGAAAAGAGGGCCGAAAATATTGGGAAACAAAAAAAAAAAAAAAACCAAATGGCTCCAAATGTTGTTGTGAACGAGTGTTAGTCGAGCTTCTTGGCTACACTTGGTTTTCATTGTTTGTGTTGTGTTGTTATCCTAGTAGTGTGAGTTGTAATTTTATTGTCTTGAGTTACATTGTTAGGGTTTCAAGTTATAGGTGTTGGTTAAATTGTGTTATTTGTTGTTGAGTATTAGTGTGTTTTGTTGTTAAGTTTGTTTTGTAGTAGTGTCATTGTGTCTGAGTTGTAATTTATAGTTTGTGTTATTTCTTTGAGTTGAAACACAATGCCGGAGTTGAGCTTTAATGATAGACATCGTCCAAAAGCTATGACTTTGGAAGACTTTCACGCTTCTATGATTACAATGGAGCATCGATTGAGTCGAAATTTGAAGGGAAGTGTTGAATCATCTATTGCTCGATTGAATGCGAATGTGAGTCTTCGAGGTAATAGTGATGGGGATGCTTATGAGAATGAGAGTGAGGATAGAGAGATTCGGCGGGTTAGAAAGAGGGAACAACGGAGGCAAAGTGAGTATGAAGGGGATGCGAAGAATGCGGGCATTGACGTACCTTCATTCCGAGGAAGAGCCAATCCGGATGTTTACCTAGATTGGGAAAGCCAAGTGGATCTCATGTTCCAAACTCATAAAATCCGGGAGACGAAGAAGGTCCCATTGTTGGTCAAGGAGTTCACCGATCAAGCCCTATGTTGGTGGAAACAGACCACCTTTGCTAGGCGAAGGAACTTGGAAGAACCCGTTGACACTTGGGATTGCTTGAAGAAGTTGATGAGAAAGAAATTCGTCCCATCGCATTTCTATAGGGATTTGTATCGAAGTGTACAAAACCTAATTCAAGGTGGACGAACCGTGGAGAAGTACTTCCAAGAAATGGAAAGATTGATGACTCGAGCCGATATTGTGGAAGGTGAAGAAGCTATTATGGTTAGGTTTTGGCGGATTGAACCGAGATATTGCCGACTTCATTGAATTGCTAGACTATTCGAATCTTGAGGAAATTGTTTGCAAAGCAGTGGAGGTGGAGAAGCAACTGAAGAGAAGAAGTTCAAACCTATTCCAAACCAAGAAGAGTAGTAGCTTTGATAGAACTAAACCGTCCGGTCTCGAGGATGATAGAAGAAATGCTTGGAAGGTTGGAAGTGAACCATTGAAAGTATCACAAGAGCTTAGTGATAAGGGCAAAGGAAGAGTCGGAGAAGTGACGAGTCAAACTCGAGACAAGCTATGTTCTAAATGTCACGGGGTTGATTCTATTTCGTCCGAACGCCCTAAACCAAAGGTGATACGGGAGAATGAAGAAGTGGTTCCCGAAAAAGAGATGGTGAAAGAAGAGAAGTCTTCAACCAAGGAGAAAGAAGAGTTGGTGGTTCTTGACAAAAGTTTTACAACAATTCCCAAAGCGCTAATAATGAGGCAAGCCATTGGTACTCAAGCAAAGGAAGATGAGTCGAATTCACAACGAGAAAATCTTTTCTATACCCGTTGCTTGGTGAAAGGTACGCCTACTAGTGTTGTTATTGATGGGGGAAGTTGTAGAAATTTAGCTAGTCTTATGCTTGTTGAGAAGTTGGAGTTGCATATGATTAAACACCCGAATCCATATCAAATGCAATGGCTTAATGATTCAGGAAATGTTAAGGTTAACAAGCAAGTGCTAGTGCCATTCTCGATCGGATCTTATACGGATGAGTTGCTTTGTGATGTAGTACCTATGCATATTACCCACGTTTGGTTGGGAAGACCGTGGCAACATGATAAGAAGGTATTGCATGACGGTTTTAGAAATCGCTTTAGCTTCAAGTTGAACGGGAAATCCATTATACTTGATCCGTTATCTCCGGAGCAAGTAGGTATAGATCAAATGAAGCTAAAAGATGAGGCCGATGTGAGAAGAGATGAGAGAAAGAAAGGAATTGAAGAGAAGAAGCGACAATTGCATTGAAGAAGGACAATGCAAGTGTTAAAGTGGTTGTTGAGCCGTTTGAACAACATTGTCCAAAAGGAGTTGCAAAAGAGCCTTGAAGTGAGTGTTGATTTTCCTAGTCCATATTGTTCAAAAGCCAATGTAATCGAGAAGGAGACTAGGGAATCCATGGAAAGGAGTCATTGGAATTGGTTGTTGATTTCCAACATCCAATTGATCTTGAGGAGGAGAAAGGAGTTGAGTGCTCGGTGGAGCAAGTTGTAGAGGAGCTAGAGGTTGTAGTTGTGGATGAACTTGTTGACATCCATGACATTGACCCGAGGAAGAAAGAAGAAATGGAGAGTGGAGGAGTAGGAGTTGAAAGAGGAGAGGAGAAAGATGAAATATCACTTGAGAAAATGGTGGTCGAGGAGACAGTCGAGCTTGAGTATGGGGATCCCTTCCTTATATCTCACACCTCTAACATACCCCACCCCAATTTTATTATCTTTCTTTTTCAGTTGATGCCACCGAGCGAAAGGAATTCTATTTTCCTTAATCTTTGGCGGTTTGAGCGCCAACCACTTCTTGAAGAATTCCATTCACTCCATTAAGCCGATCCGCGTGGCTTCACACGTGGTGATGACCATACTTTCCCATTCGACCGGGAGGAATCGAATGGTCATTCAAGCAAAAAGGCGAGTATCGTATCACCAGGATAACTTTGTTAAAATGCGCCTATGTTGATTCGAGACGAATCATCTTGAAGAGGGAGGGATGATACGATCCTGGATGCCCCATGCGCTGACAGTGAAGCTTGGAGAAGCGTTGTTTAGGCTAAGAGAAATCAAGTTCAAGCCAAGTGGAGCGAAATGACGAGATTTCACGCAACTTAGGATGTTCGATTTGGGTTCAAAGCTGTACATCGTTGGAATGAGCGAGAATCTGAAGGTAGAGTCTTTTGAAGAATTGAAGCTTCGTCGAGTCTAGAATACATAGAGCTTTGAATCACCTCATTTGGACATCGGGTTCGAAAGTTATGGCCAAAACAATGAAGGTTGTTCGAGCGGTGAAGGTGAAATTTCAGCAGAGAATAATTACGGTCGTAATTATAAGTCTTACTGACCGTGTCGGTATTTTTACGGCCGTATCATTGGTCCCACGGCCGTAACTTCGTTATCGCCTTTGGGCCAAAAATATGTAGAGAGCAAATTACGGCCGCACTTTTTCATAATACTGGCCAGACTCAGATTTTACTGCAGAATCAAGTTGTCCATACGGCCAGTAACTCAAGAATCAAGTTTTGGCGCTTTGAAGCGGCTTTACGTCTGACGTTTGATAATACGTCCGTATCGAGATTTACTAGTAACTCTAGACCGACTTAGAGTCAAATGTAGATATTTTCGGATATTTTCATTATTTTATCATTATTTTCGAAGTTGTGCATGTATATGAAGGCAAAACCTTCATTGTAAATGCACTTTTGAGCTTTGAATGAGATGTTGAGCTTGAAAGCCAATCTTGGTCGAGCTTTCTCCCCACCTCGCCCCCGTGTTTGGGCTTGTTAAACACAACCTCGAAGCTTATCGTGAGTGTGATCGACTCAGCGTGGCGCCAACCCCGTTCCTTCTTCGATTTGCGCACCGTTTGAGGCGAAGGGTTCGATATACCCTTTGTTGCTACGTCGTCGGTCGAGGGATTTCCGGGTTTTCCGATCGTTCTACCGGATATTTGGGCTTTTCTGGCGTTGTATTCATTCCGCGAGGATCGATTCGAGTCGAGCTGACCAAGATCGTGACGTGTCGGTTGACTGACAATATTATTATAATCATGACATGACTTGATTTTCCATTGATACTTGAAAGTCGTAAGGTCTTTCTTGAAATTGAACATTAGTGCTTAGATTCATATTTGAAATTTTAAATATTAGTTGTTGACAAACAAAAATTGTTAACAAGACAGTAAAAGAAAGGCTTATTAGCACCATAAGGACCCAACATCTTATTTCGTTGCGCACTAAGGATCTATGGTTTATTTCTTGGTATTTTAGTCCCCAAACATAACATCCGCTGCGTATTAAGGACTTCCATTAGGATTGTACCGTTAAATCACCCAATGTGCATCTCACGTGCGGTTTTTCAATGGAAAAATGGTCCGAAACTTTGGGTACTATTACAATCAAATCCAAAAGTTTGAAAAATATATACTTTAGTCCCAAATTTAATTAAATTTGTTGAATTAATTTGATACTGATTAAATAGTTTTTATCAAAAAATTTTAACACAGTAATATTTGTTCGTATTAATATAATATCACAAATGTCAAATTTGCTTTAGCACTAGAGACTCACATTTTGATTTTAACCAATATTTTAATAATAAATATAATTATTATACATAAATAAAATTTTATTAGGAATATATTACTGTAAAAAAATGTATCAAGTACACAGGATTAGCCAAATCAAATAAAAAAATACAAAAAAATAAAAATTTTGAATTTTTTTTAGCATTAGAGACACACACATTTTAATTTTTAAACAATAATTAATAATAAATGCAATTATTATACCTAAATAAAATTTTATTAGGAATATATTACAATAAAAAATATACCGAATACAAATAATTAAACACGAAAATAGAATAAAAAAAACCCGCCCCCAAAACCATTATCCCTGCCGGTGGACTTTTGAAAATTTTCTTTAACATTAGACACCCGTACATTTTTATTTTAAGAAACAGTTAATAATAAATATAATATAATTGATGTATCTAAATAACATATTATTATGAATATATCACTGTAAAAAATATACCGAATGCAAAGAATTAATCAAAAAAATTTAAAAATTTAAAATAAAAACAAAAAACCCACTCCCTACCCCCACTGCACCCTCCCCCAACACAACCCCGGTGACTGGTGGTGTTGGGGATGGGTAAGTGAGGGTTGAGTGGAGGTGAGTGGTTTTCTTTTTAATTTTTGATTAATTCTTTGGGTTTTTTTTTTATTTTTAAGTTTTTGATTAATTTTTGCATTTGGTATATTTTTTACAGTGATATATTCGTAATAAAAATTTTATTTAGATACCTCAATTATATTATATTTATAATTAACTTTTTCTTAAAATAAAAATGCGTGTGTGTCTAATATTTAAGAAAATTTTCAAAGATCATGAGCAGTGATGCTTTTTTGGGGCCGGGTGTTTATTATATTTTCATGACTAATTTTTGCATCCGGCATATTTTTTATTCTAATATATTTCTAATAAATTTTGATATCACTATAATAATTATATTTATTATTAATTATTGTTTAAAAATTTAACTGTGTGTGTCTCTAATGCTTAAAAAAATTTCGAATTTTTTCTTTTGTTGTATTTTTTAATTGATTTGATTAATTCTTTGTATTCGATATTTTTTTTGCGGTAATATATTCCTAATAAAATTTTATTTTATATATAATAATTATATTTATTATTGAAATATTGGCTAAAATCAAAATGTGAGTCTCTAGTGCTAAAGAAAATTTGACATTTGTGATATTATATTAATACCAATAAATACTACTATGTTGAAAATTTTTTATAAAAACTATTTAATCAGTATCAAATTAATTCAACAAATTTAATTAAATTTGGGACTAAAATTAACTAAATTTGGGACTATTTATCCAATTTAATTAAATTTGGGACTAAAGTATACATTTTCAAACTTTTGGACTTGATTGTAATAGTACCCAAAGTTTCGAACCATTTTTCCATTGAAAAGTCGCACGTGAGATGCAAATGGGATGATTTAACGGTGCAATCCTAAGTCCTTAAAACGCAACGAATGTTAAGTTTAGAAACTAAAATACCAAAAAATAAACCATAGGTCCTTAGTGCGCAGGGAGATAAAACATTTGGTCCTTATGATGCTAATAAGCCCAAAAGAAATTGTGATGAAATGTCTAGGTCGTCATGTCAAGTGCAGAAATAGGCCACGTGGCATTAAAAAGCAAACATGTCTAGTTAGGACAAAATAACGGAAATTGCCCAGGTCCTAGGCTAGAGATGGAAAAAAATGAAGCAATTGGACAAAATTTTAGCCAAGTTTGCCCTAAAAGTAAGAAGAACGTGTAATACACAATCAAATAGGAGTTATTCGAAATTGCTCACGATTTGGAGGCCATCGACAAAGAGTTATCAACCCAAAAAGTGATACACGGCTATCAAAAAAAATGAGTGAATGGAATAAGGGTCGTATATTAAGAGGCGTTACAATGGACAACAAAAAGATGTCTGAAAAAGAAGAAATTGAGGCATCTATAACGACCAACAATCGAACTCCTAACATCGAAACGTCACTTCTTTTATCATTTACTTTCCTTGTAATCTGCTACTTACTAGAATATTGGGTTTGCAACCTTGATCTCAGTTGCACCTCTTTTGGGACTTTAGGCATTTCTCTGAGATTAAAAAATTGTCATGCACAAAACCTCCTGGAAAATCTTTTGGCAAGCTCAGTACAACACTTAGGTATAGAATCAAAATTATATTGCCTCTAAAAAATGATGAACAAAACGCACCATTTTAAGGAAACTAGTTATGCACTCGTGTGATGTGCGGAAAGTATATGTGAAAATTCTTTTTAAATTTAGTCATAGAATTTTAATCCATACACATTAGCACAAAAGTATAAATCGATATTTATTTTATTTCAATATTTATTAAAACTTACAATATTACATGAATAATCTAAAATTTGAAAAGTTAAACTGAAGACTACACTTATTGCTCAATTAGATCCTCGCCATTTTCATCGCAAAATAATAATTCGAGCATAAGTTAGTTAATTCATACACGTAATACACAAAATATGAAACTAATTTATCACGTGTGCACCACATGCTATTGAATTAAATTAATAAACTTTTTAATCTCTATTAATTACAATAATTGGTTAGTAGTAACTCTCTCTCTCTCTCACTATATATATATATATATATATATATATATATATATATATAATTTTATAATAAAGTAAAAATTGTTGTGAACGAGATAATTTTTTCACTTTATTTCTCGTTACCAAATTCATTACAAATGACCCCTATTTATAGAAAAATATTGGGGTACATCGTATTACAAATATTGATTTGGTATACAATAGTCATTCACACGATAAAACGTAATCATTACATTTTATCATTCCTTTCGGTGGCTTTTGCTTTTCCCTTTCGGTGCCTTTTATCTCTATATTTTACAACACTCCCGCTTGAATGACTATTTATACAATTGTCTTTTGAACTTGTTAGGAGAAAAACCCAATGGGAGAAAAACTTCCAAACTTGAGTGATCATATACTGCTTCAGGAAAACCTCGTAGGATAAAACCCAAGCGAAGAGGAAAAGGGTAGATGGCTCCCCCTGATAACGATCATTCTTACAGGAGTTCACGTGCTGCCTCATTAAAACCTTGTCAAGAAAACCCAATGGGACAAAACTTGATTGAAGGAAAAAGAGTACAGCTACTCCATTTGATTCCGTATCTTGACGATTGATATATTTACTTATAGTCAAAATTTTCAATATCAGCATTATTTGATTGCAAGTAATCTTTTCATTATAAGCTGCTCCAATGGATATATTGTGTTATTTTCTTTAGTAGTCCATGAATATGTCTCGTTAAAACCTTATTAGAAAAAACCCAATGGGAAAAACCCTAATGAAGGAAAAAGAGTACATCATTCATATGAATACACTATAAATGTTGTCTCGTTAAAAAAAACCTTTGTAGGAAATCCCAATGGGATAAAACTTTAGCCAAAGAAAAAGAGTGCAACACGTATTTTGTATAATTATATTTCAAGCGTATCAAAATCCTCCAAATATTTATATAAGTATCATATTTATCACTGTATCATATTCAGTGCTCATTTGCAATCAATAATCTAGATCTCATATTTTCATTGTATTGAGATATATATAACTGAATCTTCTCTCGAGATGTTCTACTAGTTTCGATTAGGCTGCCTCATTAAAAACCTTGTTTAGGAAAAACCCTTTAGGATAAAAACCTCAAAATAAAGAAAAGAACATAGGGTCCGAATTTTCCTTTACAACAATATCATTGTTTTGAGCCATTACAAGCACTGTTATCTATAATCTTTTCAAAAGTTCTATCCTTATTTTTCTTATCAAGCCCGCATATTAATACCTTTATTATAAGAGTGTATATTTCTATAATATTATTCGATATATCTTAATATCTTCATTATCATTGATCATATGTTGTGCTACATTTTCATAGTGTGTTGACACTTTTCAATTTCATTTCTTTCCCCATAACGATATAACTTATCGCGATATCTCATTATCGATCCTCAATATACTTGAGTCTATATATTCTTCCAGAATGTATGCCTTCTTTATTAAGATCATCTTTTACCATTTGCTTTGATATACATATTTGGGAAAATAATATCAATACTTTGGGCTTACTAATTTATCAAAGCACATGTAGCTGGTATATGAGATCGTTATAGCCTTTCGCGCATTCTTGAATTTCAAATGCATATTTCAATCATTATACATTTCATATATCATTTCCAACCATTAATATTCCCCTCATGCTAAGAACCAAATTCAATACAATTTGTATGATTTTCATTATATATATTCAGTATTTAGCTTTAATTGGAGAATTTGTTGATTCTATATTTTGTTCTCGGTATTGGCAAATCGATTGGAGGACTTTAAATATTTCTCCAATTATATCCCACTCGTATGCACATATCCAATAATTTACTGCCTTATTCAAATTATTGGGATATACATTTACTAGCTTTATCATTAGATCTGGAACTCATGCTCATACAACAAACAAATCATCTTGTAAACTTTCAGTTACGATATACACATATGACTACATAATGGATTTATATCATATTATCTAGTAGTCCACATGAAGGGTGAGTTGACCCATATATCTCATCCTGTATATATGTCCCAGATATATTTGGGATTTATTCCCAATCATTGGCTAGTAATGATTTCATCATTTATCGAGGACAATCATTTGAAAATTCCTCTGGGTTCCTGATTTCAATAAATTATTTATATCAATCGAGCAGGCATCTATATAGTGCTCAACATGATTTATTACTTTCACCATATGCATAGCGCACCAATATATCACATCATCTTTCGGTGGCATTATTACAAATTACTGCTCAAGCATGGAATATTAGCCCATACATTTTATGTCCTGGTACTGTTTAAAAGCAGAATCGTACCTTATACGCTTTTATAAGTCATTCGAATGCTTATAATATTCACCCTAACAAGGGTCCGAACATTATAATGGATCATATGCTCTCAAATCTTCGAAAATACTATCCATCACTACCGATCAAGATTCTAAAAAGAATTTATCGAGGTAGGCTCGAA
Organism: Jasminum sambac; assembly: GCA_018223645.1. Lineage (NCBI taxonomy): Eukaryota > Viridiplantae > Streptophyta > Magnoliopsida > Lamiales > Oleaceae > Jasminum > Jasminum sambac. The sequence goes on from CP073647.1 coordinate 24,019,852, forward strand.
AGGTTGAGGATGCTAATGAATAAAGGCATCCCACAAGATATCAGATGGTTGATTGAAGCACGGGTTCGATTATCTAGTGAGGTTTCGATTCCTTCTAAATTCATGTTTGATATGGGTAAAAGTAGTTTTTCGAAGAAACGGAGAACAAAAAGGTAGGAGGATGCTATAAATATGCTCGGTGGACATGTGACGCTCGATGTAAATCTGTGAGGTACTTGTCCAGAAACTGAGAAGATAAAATAGCATTCATCAAGGATGGATTGAGTAAGGAGTCTTTGGATGATATTCAATAGGCTATTGAGACACATCCTAGTGGACACGTGCAAGGTGAGCTTATGGCCTTATAGGCCAAATTCAAAGATGAACGAGAACGTTATAGTCTCGAAAAACTTACTTTAAAAGATCATGTTTGTAAATTTAGTAGAAAAACTTACTATAATGATTTTCCCATATTGGTGCAAGGCAAATTGGTGTAATATCAAAGATCAATGTTTTTCTTGTAATTATAAATATCGTTTTTCAATTTTTGAAATATATATATATATATATATATATATATATATGTGTGTGTGTGTGTGTGTGTGTATAGGTATATATATATATATATTAATCACCGACAATATATGTCATTTCACTGAATTTTTTTCTTATTTACTTTTTTCATATTGTCAAAAAGTAAATAGTGAAATCACTTATTGGTTTGAAAACTTATCTTTAAATAGAAGGATTCATGTATCTCTCATTCATTCGTTGAAAGAGAGAGACAGAGGTGGAGATGGAGATGGAGATATTAGAATCATCTCATGCAAGTCAATCTTCACCTCGCCAGATAAAAATTATATGTGTTCTTGGTGGGTCCAAACTGGTAGGCAATATCCAATACGTGGATATGGCAGACCAACTTGTAAGAGAGTTAGGGAAACAAAACATCAATATACTGTATGGAGGGACCAATAACAAACTATTAAGGAGTCTTACGATGGCCGTACAATCATGGGGGATAAGAGTGTCCAAGTATAATACATTTTCATCGAATTGGAGGCAGTAATCGAATTGGAGTTAAAAATGTCATTAGTCCAACTGGATTGATGCTACAAACACAATCAATCCACGACTGCATGATGTACATGATGAGCAATAGTGATGTTTTTATTGTTCTTCTAGGCGGCTATAACACGCTGGGGGAAATATTCAATATAGCGTCATGGGCACAGTGGAACTTTCATACCAAACCAATAGGTTTGTTGAATATCAATTATTTCTTTGATGGCTTATTAGCGTTTCTAGATCAAGGTGTTGATAATAAGTTTATTTCTCATTCTGCGAGAAAAATACTTATTTCCGCCAGTACGGTTGCTGAGCTACTCATAAAGATTCAATCATATGTTCAAGAGTCTGTGGAAGCCTAGGTTCATCAGTCACAAACCATCGATGTCAAGCGAAAAAGAGATTCAGATCCTTTGAATCTCTCATTATGAACTCGGATGTTAGAGGTGGCAGACCTACAGAGTATTTATACTCTCGAGACGCATCCCTTCTTTATGGGTTCAATATGTATTTTCTTTTTATATTTTCAAGTGTTTATCACCATCTTTGATATTCTCAATATGTTCCGCTTTTGCCTGTTTTGTGCTCCTCCTAGAGCAATAATGATATCATATTGGTATTATTCAAATATAGAAGTCTAGTAATTATGCTTCTTCAAGAGCATTTTATTCTCATATCAATACAATCTCATATCGTTAATCATTTCATATGATCCCACCATACGATATATTTCCTTTGATTTGTCAGTTGGGATCTGTTGAGCATTTTACTTTCATTTATTTATTCAATGGTAACTTTTGGCACCTCTTGTAACGCCCCGTCCAGTTCCACATACATATACGTCACAAATGACGTCATATCAGAGTACGCTGTGCACGTGACTTAAACATTGGCCACCTTGGGGCCTCGTGCACGCCATTCTTTTCGTTTTTCTTCGTTTCATAACATACATAACATCGTGGAACTAGACGTGCGTCCGTCATACATATACTCACGAAACCCTAAAGACCTTTCTTTTAAACACATACGTAAAGCTAGGGTTTCGGTTTTCATTACGTACCGCAAGATCTTTTGATCCCCCGTCCACATGCCACGTCATATCATTTAGTGACTCTTCGCCCACATTCCACGCGCAACTCCTTCAAAACATGACACATACGCACATAGTGAGTCATAAAGACTCAGTGGATAATAGATGCAATGCAATGCATGTCACACGTTTACTTTGGGCCCCAATTACAAATCATGTGAATACATTAGCGGCCGTTCGTTCATTAGCAAGGCCTTTACTTTTTCCATACGGGCGTAGATCCTCAAGACCTTCGCTTTTACATACGGGCGTAGATCCCCGATCGACCACGTCTTTATGGGGCGAGATCCCCATGTAGCCGATTTACATCATTATGGGCGTAGGTCCCCATATGTAAACACATGATTGGTAACTGTTCACACACATATGCTCGTGATACGTTTACATAAACGTTACCTTTTCACGCCGTGTTCCTTTCACATCGTCATCATTCATACGTAACATATAACAAGGCTTCATGATCATGTCGTGAAGCAAGCGTAAGACATTACATATACATGCATTAGACGTTAACTTCACATAAGGCCACGACATTCAACATATAGGGTGCGGCCACAAAGTGTTCATATAAGCATCCATCACATATCGTCGTCACATAACACGCATAATATTCCACATTGAACGACGTAATCATACATGAACGCCAAGCTTAGCCTTCTAGTTGTTCCATTACATATAGCTTCCTACACATGGCTTCACTTCCTTGGTTCATTACATATCGTTTCCTATAGCCACGTAATCATATAAATTGGCACGAAGGTCACATAAGCCACATAAACGTACACATAGCATCATCACATCCTATCATAACCATAACACAAGGCCAAGAGATCCTAGCATGCCTCTAAGGTCTCTAATCATCATAATCATGCCATATCTTGTTCCTATCATATACAAACATGCATATACTTCATAAAACATGTAAAGCAACCATTACCCACCATAGATGGGGTTCAAACAAGCATGGAGACCATCTTCTTCCTCCTCTTCTTCCTTCTCTCCCTTTTCTTCTTCTTTCTCTTTCTTTTCTTTCTTCTTGTAATCACAGATTACACAAGCATTACATAGGTCATATATGGAGTGGGAGATGATTCCATGGGTTCATGAGGGTCTTGGAAGGGTTTTGGGAGTGTTAGAACCGAGCTTGGATGAATAGTGCCCAAGAATGACAAGAACCATCTAAAATAGCCATTGACTTAGAATTACGGCCGTAACTTCCACATTTACGCCAGAACTCCATGACTTACTGGCCGTAACCCCATATACTTACGTCAGTAACCCGATCAATACGGCCAGATATCCTCTCATCATACGGCCATAATAAACTCTCTCAAAATCCTCAGATTTCATCTTCTTGACTTACGTGACCAGTAACTTCCATTCCTTACTACCAGAACACCAATAATACTGGCCAGTATCTCGGAACCATACGGCCGTAATTTACTCTCTGAAACTTTTGGACATTTTCCACTGTTTAACATTTACGGCCGTAACCTTTGAACCTTACGGCCGTAACTCTGACATTTACGGCCGTAACCCCTGTTATGCAGAATTTTCCCATTTTCATCTTTTTCGACGGTCAAGCCGTATTCCTGACATATCCTATACGCCAACACATATCGTGAACATATCATATACATGAACGTCATACCGAAACATCGTCACGTCATTTCATCTCATATACGGTACATATACGGAATCATATACGTATTCACATACGGTTCCGGGACGAATTCGGGCGGGCCATTACATCCTTCCCCCCTTAAATAAATTTCGTCTCACGAAATTGCTTAGACTCGACTTCAGGGAGTCGTGTCTCCTATCCTCTTCCCTTTCCCATGTCTCCTCCTCATCATATACATATACTGACAAAGCGGTCATTCGATATAGCACGCCATATAATGATACAGAATCAACATATAATCGGTGCACATAACATATAACGGTGCCATTATCATAAACTCCGATCCGAGACAAAGCCGAGCAAATCATTCAATCACATACATAGGAGTATACACAAGAATTCTGATGAGACTTTCTGAACATAAACATATAAACATACATGCATATCGGAATTCAGTGTGAAGTTCCCCATTTCTGGCACATATACGAAACCGATCCGTACATATATCAGTCTTGAACATCATACTGTGGCATTCACCCGATAACTCAAGATAAGAAATACGGAAAAGGAATGAAGATTCCATGGCATATCATATCATATATACGTCATACACATCATCATTCGGATCATTCGGGTAAAGAGAGCGCCGCATTAACTGATATTTCTTCATATCTCATACATACATAACATTAAGCAGGTAGAAGATGAGCCGTATACCTGATGGAGCACATAACGATCATAGAAAGTCGAAGAAACAAGAGGCGAGCAAAAGAGCTATCCCTTCATTGCATAACATAAAACAGCTACACAATCGCGTCGGCTCACGTTCGTGTCACTCTTCTGCCTTTCATTTACATAGCCCTGAGCTTCTTTCACATAACAAGAACAAGAAAACAACGAAAGACCACAGCTATCAATCGAATTCCATCGGATTCGAAACATTTCATATTCGAGCTCTTCTCTTTCATTTCATATACGTACCAGCTCAACATAGCACTGCCCTCGGACCACATAACTGAGCTAAGGTTCAACATCATATAATATAGCACTCATGAGACTCGTGGAACTCGAGATTCATTTCATCTAGCATATCATTCACATCTTCTTCCCGGGGTAACATAACATAAAGAGAAAAGCCATTCATTCGTTCCGGGAAGTCACGTCATTCGAACATCATTGCACATAATTTCCCGACCTAAAATGCCCGACATATACTTCCCCGACGGAATAAAGAACATAGGAACATTTCATTCGTGCATTTTCCGGGATTCAACATAACTGTAATAGAACATCCGTAACATAGACATAGCCGTAACGAGCTTTTAAATACCCCGGCGTATACATATCACATAACATAAGAACATACTGATTCGATTATCATTGACGTTCAACGAATCACAGTCGGGACAGAAACTAACACATAACGAATCATACGGCTTTCAGTTTCCCCTAACGGATCATACGTGACATATTGTCACTAACTGCAGATCAAACACATTTTACCACGGCCATGAGGAATGTAACCCTCGGTTCATGCATTCAGTTAGCATATAACTTCTTATCATTCATCCCATTGACATAGTTCATCACATAAAGAAGCAACCAAAACAACTGGTAGCTTGAGGCCGAATGCATACATATCACATGGACATAGAGCATAACTGAACTTCTAACTGAAGCATAACGAGCCGCATAACATTCATAAAACATAGCTCGTCACATAAACATAAGACTTGGTCGACTCGTTCATATGATTGACAACTCATAACTTAAGAAGCAACCGAAGTTACTGGCATAACGTGAGGTCACATAGACTTACATACTCAGCAATTCACAAGAGAAGGCCGAGCTAGCATAAAGAAAGCCGTAGAGAAATCGAACGTATACATACATAACGCCATAAATCATATAAAACATATGCAGGCTATATATCGAAATAAACGATACCTGCCATACACTGCCATTCAAGAACTTCAGCTAGAGAATACCTCGGCCTTTTTCTTTCCTCATAGACATACATAACATAGACATACACAACATCGGTCGTGACTTCATAGACATACATAACGTTAGCCGTGTCTCGCGGAGAACACTGGCACATGACATAACATATAATTGTCGGCTACTCTCATAACGAGAAGCAGGAGCCCCAATCACAATCAATATAAATAAACATAACATAGGCCTTTCGGAAACCTGGCTATTTCATGATCGAACACATAATCATAAACATAAGATCGAAGAAAGGCCAGGCTACTCATATTGTCACTGGACACATTAGAGCCCCTGTTTCATTACATAATACATTGCATAACATAAGCCGTTCAGTAGTGCCCTCAGTTCATAGGCAACTATAGAAGCATAACCGTACGTTGAACCAGGCCGAACTCATTTCATTACACAACATAACATAGCATATCGCATATAGCAGATAACATATAGCCTGATTGCACACGTTGACTTAACTCAAGTTCGAAATAAACGAACATGCACATTGGTCATGTTCGAAATAAACGAACAAACATATCGGCCACTCGTTACATAACATCATCCGTATGCATCACATGATAGCGTAGCATCTCCTTCAAGTTCATTAAACATCTGGGAGACATAACATACTGCAACGAAATACATTCATTCATATTTCGTTCGGAGATGCTCTATGGATTACACGAATCAATCGGAGTAAGCTCAGTTCCCCTCATTTCGCCATACCATACTGCATAAACATTCGCTGAGTGACATCACGGATACACATACATTTGCTCAACATCTGGAGCCATTAACGTCACGTGCATATTCACATTCATATGCCGTTTCACTGTACGACATTGAACCGTGAACCGTAGTTCAAACACCACATGCCTTTCGTTCCACTACACAACATAATGAAGTCACTCCCATTTCATTCATCGAAGCTAACATTCATATAGCAATCCGTTCATACGTCATCACATTCATGTCATACTCATACTGGATCTTCATTCATCAAATCGTCATACACATCGCGGAGGGAGACAATTAGGGAAAGAGGAGACATTCCACACTTTACATTTGGTTCCCGGTCAACACATCTCATAACATGCATTCATACTTCCATACCATAACATAACGGCCATAGCATACATCCCATATCCCTTCACACATTGTCTTATACGTCCCAAGTTCCGTACCATAACATAACATAACATGCTTTCACATTGGGACGCATAAGCCACATCATATACATAGGGACACCATCGGGCATAGCACACCATTTCATGTCATATCATATCATTCAGGCTTGCCCCCGTATTCATAGTATAGTGGTCATGGCATTCATATCATCATATACGTTCATTGCATTCACATTATAACATAGCATCATACATCATACCTCATCGTGGAGCGGCGAAAAGAGTCCATTGGCGTGTAGGGCGTGAGGAATCTTGCTCTGATACCACTTGTAACGCCCCGTCCAGTTCCACATACATATACGTCATAAATGACGTCATATCAGAGTACGCTGTGCACGTGACTTAAACATTGGCCACCTTGGGGCCTCGTGCACGCGCCATTCTTTTTCGTTTTCTTCGTTTCATAACATACATAACATCGTGGAACTAGACGTAAGGCCCGTCATACATATACTCACGAAACCCTAAAGACCTTTCTTTTTAAACACATACGTAAAGCTAGGGTTTCGGTTTTCATTACGCATCAAGAAGATCTTTTGATCCCCGCCCACATGCCACGTCATATCATTTAGTGACTCTTCGCCCACATTCCACGCCAACTCCTTCAAAACATGACACATACGCACATAGTGAGTCATAAAGACTCAGTGGATAATAGATGCAATGCAATGCATGTCACACGTTTACTTTGGGCCCCAATTACAAATCATGTGAATACGTGGCGCCGTTCGTTCATTAGCAAGGCCTTTACATTTTCCATACGGGGCGTAGATCCCCCGAAGACCTGCTTTTCTTTTACATACGGGGCGTAGATCCCCAGGTGACCACGCCTTTATGGGGCGATCCCCATGTAGCCAGTTTACATCATTATGGGGCGTAGGTCCCCCATATGTAAACACATGATTGGTAACTGTTCACACACATATGCTCGTGATACGTTTACATAAACGTTACCTTTTCACGCCGTGTTCCTTTCACATCGCCATCATTCATACGTAACATATAACAAGGCTTCATGATCATGTCGTGAAGCAAGCGTAAGACATTACATATGCATGCATTAGACGTTAACTTCACATAAGGCCACGACATTCAACATATAGGGTGCGGCCACAAAGTGTTCATATAAGCATCCATCACATATCGTCGTCACATAACACGCATAATATTCCACATTGAACGACGTAATCATACATGAACGCCAAGCTTAGCCTTCTAGTTGTTCCATTACATATAGCTTCCTACACATGGCTTCACTTCCTTGGTTCATTACATATCGCTTTCCTATAGCCACGTAATCATATAAATTGGCACGAAGGTCACATAAGCCACATAAACGTACACATAGCATCATCACATCCTATCATAACCATAACACAAGGCCAAGAGATCCTAGCATGCCTCTAAGGTCTCTAATCATCATAATCATGCCATATCTTGTTCCTATCATATACAAACATGCATATACTTCATAAAACATGTAAAGCAACCATTACCCACCATAGATGGGGTTCAAACAAGCATGGAGACCATCTTCTTCCTCCTCTTCTTCCTTCTCTCCCTTTTCTTCTTCTTTCTCTTCTTTTCTTTCTTCTTGTAATCACAGATTACACAAGCATTACATAGGTCATATATGGAGTGGGAGATGATTCCATGGGTTCATGAGGGTCTTGGAAGGGTTTTGGGAGTGTTAGAACCGAGCTTGGATGAATAGTGCCCAAGAATGACAAGAACCATCTAAAATAGCCATTCTGCCGACTTAGAATTACGGCCGTAACTTCCACATTTACGGCCGTAACCCATGACTTACGGCCGTAACCCCATATACTTACGGCCGTAACCCGATCAATACGGCCGTATCCTCTCATCATACGGCCATAATAAACTCTCTGAAAATCCCCTGTATTTCATCTTCTTGACTTACGGCCGTAACTTCCATTCCTTACTACCAGTAACACCAATAATACGGCCAGTATCTCTGAACCATACTACGTAATTTACTCTCTGAAACTTTTGGACATTTTCCACTGCTTAACATTTACGTCAGAACCTTTGAACCTTACGGCGTAACTCGACATTTGACATTTACGTAGTAACCCCGTTATGCGTAATTTTCCCATTTTCATCTTTTAAATGACGTTTCGTATTCCGGGACATATCCTATACGTCAACACATATCGTGAACATATCATATACATGAACGTCATACCGAAACATCGTCACGTCATTTCATCTCATATACGGTACATATACGGAATCATATACGTATTCACATACGATTCGGATCGAATTCCGGGCCATTACATCCTTCCCCCCTTAAATAAATTTCGTCCGCGAAATTGCTTAGACTCGACTCGGGAATTCGTGTCTCCTATCCTCTTCCCTTTCCCATGTCTCCTCCTCATCATATACATATACGGGACAAAACGGTCATTCGATATAGCACAGTCATATAACAGATACAGAACTGAACATATAACGGTGCACATAACATATAACGGTGCCATTATCATAAACCTGATCCGAGACAAAGCCGAGCAAATCATTCAATCACATACATAGGAGTATACACAAGAATTCCGGATGAGACTTTCTGAACATAAACATATAAACATACATGCATATCGGAATTCAGTGTGAAGTTCCCCATTTCTGGCACATATACGAAACCGATCCGTACATATATCAGTCCTGAACATCATACTGTGGCATTCACCCGATAACTCAAGATAAGAAATACGGAAAAGGAATGAAGATTCCATGGCATATCATATCATATATACGCTATACACATCATCATTCTGGATCATTCGGGTAAAGAGAGCGCATTAATCGATATTTCTTCATATCTCATACATACATAACATTAAGCGGTAGAAGATGAGCCGATACGATGGAGCACATAACGATCATAGAAAGTCGAGAAGAAACAAGAGGCGAGCAAAAGAGCTATCCCTTCATTGCATAACATAAAACAAATACACAATCGCGTCGGCTCACGTTACGTGTCACTCTTCTCGCCTTTCATTTACATAGCCCCGAGCTTCTTTCACATAACAAGAACAAGAAAACAACGAAAGACCACGACTATCAATCGAATTCCATCGGATTCAAACATTTCATATTCGAGCTCTTCTCTTTCATTTCATATAATGCACTCACCAACATAGCACGCCCTCGGACCACATAATCGAGCTAAGGTTCAACATCATATAATATAGCACTCATGAGACTCGTGGAACTCGAGATTCATTTCATCTAGCATATCATTCACATCTTCTTCCCGGTAACATAACATAAAGAGAAAAGCCATTCATTCGTTCAGGAAGTCACGTCATTCGAACATCATTGCACATAATTTCCGACCTAAAATGCCCGACATATACTTCCCGACGGAATAAAGAACATAGGAACATTTCATTCGTGCATTTTCCGGATTCAACATAATCAGAATAGAACATCCGTAACATAGACATAGCCGTAACGAGCTTTTAAATACCCCTACAGATACATATCACATAACATAAGAACATACCGATTCGATTATCATTGGCGTTCAACGAATCACAATCGGACAGAAACTAACACATAACGAATCATACGACTTTCAGTTTCCCTAACGGATCATACGTACATATTGTCACTAACTGCACCGATCAAACACATTTTACCACGGCCATGAGGAATGTAACCCTCGGTTCATGCATTCGCTAGCATATAACTTCTTATCATTCATCCCATTGACATAGTTCATCACATAAAGAAGCAACCAAAACAATCTGGTAGCTTGAGGCGAATGCATACATATCACATGGACATAGAGCATAATCAACTTCTAATCAAGCATAACGAGCCGCATAACATTCATAAAACATAGCTCGTCACATAAACATAAGACTTGGTCGACTGCTCATATGATTGACAACTCATAACTTAAGAAGCGAACCGTTACTGCATAACGTGAGGTCACATAGACTTACATACTCAAAGAATTCACAAGAGAAGGCCGAGCTAGCATAAAGAAAGTCAGAGAGAAATCGAACGTATACATACATAACGCCATAAATCATATAAAACATATGCAAAGCTATATATCGAAATAAACGATACCGCCATACACCGCCATTCAAGAACTTGACTAGAGAATACCTCGGCCTTTTTCTTTCCTCATAGACATACATAACATAGACATACACAACATCGGTCGTGACTTCATAGACATACATAACGTTAGCCGTGTCTGGAGAACAACCGCACATGACATAACATATAATTGTCGGCTACTCTCATAACGTAGAAGCAGGAGCCCTAATCACAATCGAATATAAACAAAGATAACATAGGCCTTTCGGGAAACCCCGTCATTTCATGATCGAACACATAATCATAAACATAAGATCGAAGAAAGGCCAGCTACTCATATTGTCACTTTGGACACATTAGAGCCCTGTTTCATTACATAATACATTGCATAACATAAGCCGTTCAGTAGTGCCCTCAGTTCATAGGCAACTATAGAAGCATAACCGTACGTTGAACCAGGCCGAACTCATTTCATTACACAACATAACATAGCATATCGCATATAGCAGATAACATATAGCCTGATTGCACACGTTGACTTAACTCAAGTTCGAAATAAACGAACATGCACATTGGTCATGTTCGAAATAAACGAACAAACATATCGGCCACTCGTTACATAACATCATCCGTATGCATCACATGATAGCGTAGCATCTCCTTCAAGTTCATTAAACATCTGGGAGACATAACATACTGCAACGAAATACATTCATTCATATTTCGTTCGGAGATGCTCTATGGATTACACGAATCAATCGGAGTAAGCTCAGTTCCCCTCATTTCGTCATACCATACTGCATAAACATTCGGTTGAGTGACATCACGGATACACATACATTTGCTCAACATCTGGAGCCATTAACGTCACGTGCATATTCACATTCATATGCCGTTTCACTGTACGACATTGAACTGTGAACTGTAGTTCAAACACCACATGCCTTTCGTTCCACTACACAACATAATGAAGTCACTCCCATTTCATTCATCGAAGCTAACATTCATATAGCAACTGCTCATACGTCATCACATTCATGTCATACTCATACTGGATCTTCATTCATCAAATCGTCATACACATCGCGGAGGGAGACAATTAGGGAAAGAGGAGACATTCCACACTTTACATTTGGTTCCCGGTCAACACATCTCATAACATGCATTCATACTTCCATACCATAACATAACGGCCATAGCATACATCCCATATCCTTCATTACATTGTCTTATACGTCCCAAGTTCCGTACCATAACATAACATAACATGCTTTCACATTGGGACGCACATAAGCCACATCATATACATAGGGACACCATCGGGGGCATAGCACACCATTTCATGTCATATCATATCATTCAGGCTTGCCCCCGTATTCATAGTATAGTGGTCATGGCATTCATATCATCATATACGTTCATTGCATTCACATTATAACATAGCATCATACATCATACCTCATCGTGGAGCGGCGAAAGAGTCCATTGGCGTGTAGGGCGTGAGGAATCTTGCTCTGATACCACTTGTAACGCCCCGTCCAGTTCCACATACATATACGTCATAAATGACGTCATATCAGAGTACGCTGTGCACGTGACTTAAACATTGGCCACCTTGGGGCCTCGTGCACGCCATTCTTTTCGTTTTTCTTCGTTTCATAACATACATAACATCGTGGAACTAGACGTGCGTCCGTCATACATATACTCACGAAACCCTAAAGACCTTTCTTTTAAACACATACGTAAAGCTAGGGTTTCGGTTTTCATTACGTACCGCAAGATCTTTTGATCCCCCGTCCACATGCCACGTCATATCATTTAGTGACTCTTCGCCCACATTCCACAGCGCAAGAACTCCTTCAAAACATGACACATACGCACATAGTGAGTCATAAAGACTCAGTGGATAATAGATGCAATGCAATGCATGTCACACGTTTACTTTGGACCCCAATTACAAATCATGTGAATACGTGGCGCCGTTCGTTCATTAGCAAGGCCTTTACATTTTCCATACGGGGCGTAGATCCCCCGAAGACCTGCTTTTCTTTTACATACGGGGCGTAGATCCCCCGACTGACCACGTCTTTATGGGGCGTAGATCCCCCATGTAGCCAGTTTACATCATTATGGGGCGTAGGTCCCCCATATGTAAACACATGATTGGTAACTGTTCACACACATATGCTCGTGATACGTTTACATAAACGTTACCTTTTCACGCCGTGTTCCTTTCACATCGTCATCATTCATACGTAACATATAACAAGGCTTCATGATCATGTCGTGAAGCAAGCGTAAGACATTACATATGCATGCATTAGACGTTAACTTCACATAAGGCCACGACATTCAACATATAGGGTGCGGCCACAAAGTGTTCATATAAGCATCCATCACATATCGTCGTCACATAACACGCATAATATTCTACATTGAACGACGTAATCATACATGAACGCCAAGCTTAGCCTTCTAGTTGTTCCATTACATATAGCTTCCTACACATGGCTTCACTTCCTTGGTTCATTACATATCGTTTCCTATAGCCACGTAATCATATAAATTGGCACGAAGGTCACATAAGCCACATAAACGTACACATAGCATCATCACATCCTATCATAACCATAACACAAGGCCAAGAGATCCTAGCATGCCTCTAAGGTCTCTAATCATCATAATCATGCCATATCTTGTTCCTATCATATACAAACATGCATATACTTCATAAAACATGTAAAGCAACCATTACCCACCATAGATGGGGTTCAAACAAGCATGGAGACCATCTTCTTCCTCCTCTTCTTCCTTCTCTCCCTTTTCTTCTTCTTTCTCTTCTTTTCTTTCTTCTTGTAATCACAGATTACACAAGCATTACATAGGTCATATATGGAGTGGGAGATGATTCCATGGGTTCATGAGGGTCTTGGAAGGGTTTTGGGAGTGTTAGAACCGAGCTTGGATGAATAGTGCCCAAGAATGACAAGAACCATCTAAAATAGCCATTCTCGCCGACTTAGAATTACGGCCAGTAACTTCCACATTTACGTAACCCATGACTTACTGGCCAGTAACCCCATATACTTACGGCCAGAACCCGATCAATACGGCCAGTATCCTCTCATCATACGGCCATAATAAACTCTCCAAAATCCTCAGATTTCATCTTCTTGACTTACGGCCGTAACTTCCATTCCTTCACGTACAGAACACCAATAATACGCCAGATCTCTCGGAACCACATACGGCCGTAATTTACTCTCTGAAACTTTTGGACATTTTCCATCGCTAACATTTACGTCAGTAACCTTTGAACCTTACGGTAGTAACTCGACATTTACGGTAGTAACCCCCGTTATGCGAAATTTTCCCATTTTCATCTTTTTCGACGGCCGCCAGTATTCCGGACATATCCTATACGCCAACACATATCGTGAACATATCATATACATGAACGTCATACCGAAACATCGTCACGTCATTTCATCTCATATACGGTACATATATACGGAATCATATAACGTATTCACATCTGATTCCGGACGACTCGGGCGGGCCATTACATCCTTCCCTTAAATAAATTTAGTCCGAAATTGCTTAGACTTCGACTCGGAATTCGTGTCTCTATCCTCTTCCCTTTCCCATGTCTCCTCCTCATCATATACATATACGGGACAAAACGGTCATTCGATATAGCACAGTCATATAACAGATACAGAACTGAACATATAACGGTGCACATAACATATAACGGTGCCATTATCATAAACTTGATCCGAGACAAAGCCGAGCAAATCATTCAATCACATACATAGGAGTATACACAAGAATTCCGGATGAGACTTTCTGAACATAAACATATAAACATACATGCATATCGGAATTCAGTGTGAAGTTCCCCATTTCTGGCACATATACGAAACCGATCCGTACATATATCACCCACGAACATCATACTCGTGGCATTCACCCGATAACTCAAGATAAGAAATACGGAAAAGGAATGAAGATTCCATGGCATATCATATCATATATACGCTATACACATCATCATTCGGATCATTCGGTAAAGAGAGCGCATTAATCGATATTTCTTCATATCTCATACATACATAACATTAAGCAGGTAGAAGATGAGCCGTATACCTGATGGAGCACATAACGATCATAGAAAGTCGAAGAAACAAGAGGCGAGCAAAAGAGCTATCCCTTCATTGCATAACATAAAACAAGCCTACACAATCGCGTCGGCTCACGTTAGTGTCACTCTTCTCGCTTTTCATTTACATAGCCTGAGCTTCTTTCACATAACAAGAACAAGAAAACAACGAAAGACCACGGCTATCAATCGAATTCCATCTGATTCGAAACATTTCATATTCGAGCTCTTCTCTTTCATTTCATATACGTACCCGACTCAACATAGCACCGCCTCGGACCACATAATCGAGCTAAGGTTCAACATCATATAATATAGCACTCATGAGACTCGTGGAACTCGAGATTCATTTCATCTAGCATATCATTCACATCTTCTTCCCGGGTAACATAACATAAAGAGAAAAGCCATTCATTCGCTCCGAAGTCACGTCATTCGAACATCATTGCACATAATTTCCCGACCTAAAATGCCCGACATATACTTCCCGAAGCGGAATAAAGAACATAGGAACATTTCATTCGTGCATTTTCCTGGATTCAACATAATCAGAATAGAACATCCGTAACATAGACATAGCCGTAACGAGCTTTTAAATACCCCGGCGATACATATCACATAACATAAGAACATACCGATTCGATTATCATTGGCGTTCAACGAATCACGTTCGGGACAGAAACTAACACATAACTAATCATACGACTTTTTGTTTCCCTAACGGATCATACGTACATATTGTCACTAACTGCATCGATCAAACACATTTTACCACGGCCATGAGGAATGTAACCCTCGGCTCATGCATTCGCTAGCATATAACTTCTTATCATTCATCCCATTGACATAGTTCATCACATAAAGAAGCAACCAAAACAAGCTGGTAGCTTGAGGCCGAATGCATACATATCACATGGACATAGAGCATAATCAACTTCTAATCAAGCATAACGAGCCGCATAACATTCATAAAACATAGCTCGTCACATAAACATAAGACTTGGTCGACTCGCTCATATGATTGACAACTCATAACTTAAGAAGCAACCGGGTTCTGCATAACGTGAGGTCACATAGACTTACATACTCAAGAATTCACAAGAGAAGGCCGAGCTAGCATAAAGAAAGCCGTAGAGAAATCGAACGTATACATACATAACGCCATAAATCATATAAAACATATGCAGGCTATATATCGAAATAAACGATACCTGCCATACACTGCCATTCAAGAACTTCAGCTAGAGAATACCTCGGCCTTTTTCTTTCCTCATAGACATACATAACATAGACATACACAACATCGGTCGTGACTTCATAGACATATACATAACGTTAGCCGTGTCTCGCGGAGAACACCGCACATGACATAACATATAATTGTCGGCTACTCTCATAACGTAGAAGCAGAGCCCCAATCACAATCAATATAAACAAGATAACATAGGCCTTTCGAAACCCCGCTATTTCATGATCGAACACATAATCATAAACATAAGATCGAAGAAAGGCCAGGCTACTCATATTGTCACCGGACACATTAGAGCCCTGTTTCATTACATAATACATTGCATAACATAAGCCGTTCAAAGAGTGCCCTCGCTCATAGGCAACTATAGAAGCATAACCGTGACGTTGAACCAGCCGAACTCATTTCATTACACAACATAACATAGCATATCGCATATAGCGTATAACATATAGCACGATTGCACACGTTGACTTAACTTCGAGTTCGAAATAAACGAACATGCACATTGGTCATGTTCGAAATAAACGAACAAACATATCGGCCACTCGTTACATAACATCATCCGTATGCATCACATGATAGCGTAGCATCTCCTTCAAGTTCATTAAACATCTGGGAGACATAACATACTGCAACGAAATACATTCATTCATATTTCGTTCGGAGATGCTCTATGGATTACACGAATCAATCGGAGTAAGCTCAGTTCCCCTCATTTCGTCATACCATACTGCATAAACATTCGGTTGAGTGACATCACGGATACACATACATTTGCTCAACATCTGGAGCCATTAACGTCACGTGCATATTCACATTCATATGCCGTTTCACTGTACGACATTGAACCGTGAACCGTAGTTCAAACACCACATGCCTTTCGTTCCACTACACAACATAATGAAGTCACTCCCATTTCATTCATCGAAGCTAACATTCATATAGCAATCCGTTCATACGTCATCACATTCATGTCATACTCATACTCGGATCTTCATTCATCAAATCGTCATACACATCGCGGAGGGAGACAATTAGGGAAAGAGGAGACATTCCACACTTTACATTTGGTTCCCGGTCAACACATCTCATAACATGCATTCATACTTCCATACCATAACATAACGGCCATAGCATACATCCCATATCCCTTCACACATTGTCTTATACGTCCCAAGTTCCGTACCATAACATAACATAACATGCTTTCACATTGGGACGCACATAAGCCACATCATATACATAGGGACACCATCGGGGCATAGCACACCATTTCATGTCATATCATATCATTCAGGCTTGCCCCCGTATTCATAGTATAGTGGTCATGGCATTCATATCATCATATACGTTCATTGCATTCACATTATAACATAGCATCATACATCATACCTCATCGTGGAACGGCGAAAGAGTCCATTGGCGTGTAGGGCGTGAGGAATCTTGCTCTGATACCACTTGTAACGCCCGCCCAGCTCCACATACATATACGCCATAAATGACGCCATATCGTAGTACGTGCACGTGACTTAAACATTGGCCACCTTGGGGCCTCGTGGCACGCCATTCTTTCGCTTTTTCTTCGTTTCATAACATACATAACATCGTGGAACTAGACGTGCGTCCGTCATACATATACTCACGAAACCCTAAAGACCTTTCTTTTAAACACATACGTAAAGCTAGGGTTTCGGTTTTCATTACGTACCGCAAGATCTTTTGATCCCCCGTCCACATGCCATGTCATATCATTTAGTGACTCTTCGCCCACATTCCACGCGCAACTCCTTCAAAACATGACACATACGCACATAGTGAGTCATAAAGACTCAGTGGATAATAGATGCAATGCAATGCATGTCACACGTTTACTTTGGACCCCAATTACAAATCATGTGAATACGTGGCGCCGTTCGTTCATTAGCAAGGCCTTTACATTTTCCATACGGGGCGTAGATCCCCCGAAGACCTGCTTTTCTTTTACATACGGGGCGTAGATCCCCCGACTGACCACGTCTTTATGGGGCGTAGATCCCCCATGTAGCCAGTTTACATCATTATGGGGCGTAGGTCCCCCATATGTAAACACATGATTGGTAACTGTTCACACACATATGCTCGTGATACGTTTACATAAACGTTACCTTTTCACGCCGTGTTCCTTTCACATCGTCATCATTCATACGTAACATATAACAAGGCTTCATGATCATGTCGTGAAGCAAGCGTAAGACATTACATATGCATGCATTAGACGTTAACTTCACATAAGGCCACGACATTCAACATATAGGGTGCGGCCACAAAGTGTTCATATAAGCATCCATCACATATCGTCGTCACATAACACGCATAATATTCCACATTGAACGCAGCGTAATCATACATGAACGCCAAGCTTAGCCTTCTAGTTGTTCCATTACATATAGCTTCCTACACATGGCTTCACTTCCTTGGTTCATTACATATCGTTTCCTATAGCCACGTAATCATATAAATTGGCACGAAGGTCACATAAGCCACATAAACGTACACATAGCATCATCACATCCTATCATAACCATAACACAAGGCCAAGAGATCCTAGCATGCCTCTAAGGTCTCTAATCATCATAATCATGCCATATCTTGTTCCTATCATATACAAACATGCATATACTTCATAAAACATGTAAAGCAACCATTACCCACCATAGATGGGGTTCAAACAAGCATGGAGACCATCTTCTTCCTCCTCTTCTTCCTTCTCTCCCTTTTCTTCTTCTTTCTCTTCTTTTCTTTCTTCTTGTAATCACAGATTACACAAGCATTACATAGGTCATATATGGAGTGGGAGATGATTCCATGGGTTCATGAGGGTCTTGGAAGGGTTTTGGGAGTGTTAGAACCGAGCTTGGATGAATAGTGCCCAAGAATGACAAGAACCATCTAAAATAGCCATTCTCGCGACTTAGAATTACTAGAACTTCCACATTTACTACTGTGAACTCCATGACTTACGGTCAGAATTCCCATATACTTACGGCCAGAATCTGATCAATATGGCCGTATCCTCTCATCATACGGCCATAATAAACTCTCTGAAAATCCCTTGTATTTCATCTTCTTGACTTACTACCAGTAACTTCCATTCCTTACTACCAGAATAACACCAATATACTGTCGTATCTCGGAACCATCACGGTATTAATTTACTCTCCAAACTTTTGGACATTTTCCATTGTTTAACATTTACTACGTAACCTTTGAACCTTACGGCCAGAACTCGACATTTACTACCGTAACTCGACATTTACTACCGTAACCCCCTCTATGCGTAATTTTCCCATTTTCATCTTTTCGATGGCCGTTTCGTATTCCGGGACATATCCTATACGTCAACACATATCGTGAACATATCATATACATGAACGTCATACCGAAACATCGTCACGTCATTTCATCTCATATACGGTACATATACGGAATCATATACGTATTCACATACGGTTCCGGGACGAATTCGGGCGAGCCATTACACCTCTTACCCAATTTTCTCCATTAATATTCAATAAACGTAGAGAATGAACTTTCCTTTATCAAATGTTTCTTTGAGGGCATTTCTCATTGTATCACAATATACTAATCTCATAATGAGATTTTTCACCATGGTACATTTTCTTTCCCTTTCATCACCATGGGATTCTTTTAGTAATTTTATTTTATCAATACATATAGCAGTAAATTCACTTGCTCAAATCTCTTCGTTAATATCAATATAACATTCTTGTCGAATATATATAAATCGGTTACTATTGTTTAGTACTAATCGTGGGGTTTAATCCAACCACATTGGTAATATACATTCTAATCGTGTGGTATAACCCACCACATCAAAAATATTTACTCCAATCGTGTGGTATAACCCACCACATTCGAAATGCATAAACTTAAATTGTAGAAATTAAATTATACCCAATATGTGGTAGAACCTACCGTATGGGAATTATTGCAATTATAAGTTTAAATTTCAATCGGCGGTATAACTAACCATATGAAAATTATAGTAATAAATATAAATATAAATTTCAATAAGTGGTAGAACCTACCATATGAAAATTGTCAATTCCAATCCGAAAAGGTAAAATTGTCCATTCCAATCCGCAAAGGTAAAATTTGTGTATAATTATTTCCCAAAATATAATTATTGTGTTTCTTCTTTCCACCTCAATTTATTTGTTTATAATTACCATTTAAATAAATCACAAACTAATCATTTGGCCAGATATTAGTAAAACTCCCATCTATGTAGCGCTCATTGATAGCATCTCTAAAGGCCCATAACAATTCAAAAGGCTCAATTATCACCCTTAGAGAGCGTTGAGATTGAAGTTGTCAATCACATCAAAATTATAATATTTAGAATCTAAATAAATCAGAGAATCAAAATTTAAAATTATAATATGTGAAATTTAGAGTCATTTTATCAAGCATTTCTTTATCTCTCTGCAAATGTATATCTATGCAATTGTACTTTCTCACTTTATACATGTGCAAGTGGTTGAATGGAGAAATTCTTCTCACACTTTATATCAAGCATTCATTTATTGTCTTCACTATGTTTGCCAACTGGAGAAATTCAAACGCTCAGCTATTGGGAGGAATTAATGCACTATTGGTACATTTCAAAACTTTTATGATGAGTGAAGATTATTGCCACATACCAAGGACCCATCGCTATGCTATCTAAAATAGAGTTTTCTATTATCTGCTTAAGGTAATTATCAAACTTCTCTTCTCTCTCTCGGCAAAGATCTCAGTTAATGGAGAAAATTTTCAACTCCCTATTTCTACCATCTTCTTGCATCATTAAGTGATTTATTTCAATACGATCAAATAGTAGAAATCAAAACCTTCACTTAGAAGTCAAAAGGGTAAATTTATACTTACAGCTTCAGTTTTACACAAAGGTAAAACCTACAAAGTGATGATTCATCCTTGTATTTTGGCCTGTGAGTGATGAAATTGAAGTAGCAATATGATATTATGGTAAATGGTTGATCAAGACTCTAAAATTTCTTTCGTTGCCATTCGTGAGAGAGTAGAGATAGATAAACATAGTGTTTGAGGGCAAAAAAATCTTTACCTCTTTAGTGTTTTCAAATTGTTCAGATCATCTTTTGATTCTTAGTGTGTTTGTGCGTGAGAAAGAGAGAGAACATATATTGAAAGAAGAATAAGGCTGAACTTTGTTAATGGAGTTTCATGCAGATTTTATTTAACTAATTGAATGAGATTAGAGCTTTCGTGCTAATAACGTGTTGTGAACGAGAGAATTTTTTCACTTCATTTCTCGTTACCAAATTCATTACAAATGACCCCTATTTATAGAAAAATATTGGGGTACATCGTATTACAAGTATTGATCCTGTATACAATAGTCATGCACACGATAGAACATAATTATTACATTTTATCATTCCTTTCGGTGGCTTTTGCCTTTCCCTTTCGGTGCCTTTTTATCTCTATGTTTTACAACATAAGAAAAAAGTCATTCCTGTTATCATGAAATATAAGACTGTTGGTTCCCACGACTAAGG
The DNA here is from genome assembly GCA_018223645.1 of Jasminum sambac. Lineage (NCBI taxonomy): Eukaryota > Viridiplantae > Streptophyta > Magnoliopsida > Lamiales > Oleaceae > Jasminum > Jasminum sambac. The sequence continues at coordinate 24,041,868 of CP073647.1, forward strand.
GAAGTGAAATATTTTAATGTCGATTCCTTCAAATGTGGAAGTCAACAATGAAAAATAATTATCGATTTTAAAATCAACTTTAAAATCTACTAGGATTTTCTATTTTCTCTGGGGCATTGTACGTGGAGATATATATCCAAGATATAATTTAGAAAAATTTGCAAATTTTGGAAACCTCAAATTTTTTTGGAGGGGTCTGGATTGACATGCATCTGCCCTATTAACCACAAATATAATTATATTTTCAAAATTAAAAGTTTAATATATAAGTAAAAATATTTGGACATTTAAAAATGAAAAATATTTGAACCCATTTTTTATCTATTCTTTCTTTATCATAAATTAATCAGATCCACATATCTCTTGGAACCCATATGTATTAAACAAATCTCAACCATTCAACTCCACTCGTTCTATCTTCTCTTTTACATTAAAATATATTAAAAAAACCATTAAAAATTATTCCCTATCACCCCCAAATTGCCTTGTGATTGTTCCATTCACCATTAACTTACTAAAGAAAATATTCGACGTGACACAAAATTGTTTCATGGATCAACTTTGGGGTCTAATGTTTGACTCGGTCCACCTCCTGACCTACCCCTAGAACTCGAGGGTTAGGGCAACTCTATAACTCATGGGTCTAGGAGGTTCTCTTATTTGCATATGTTTATAAAGTTGGAAAATTAACCTATATTTTGTAATTTTATGACATTAACAATAACAATTTTAATTTTTAAAATAATAAATAATACCGATCAACTATTAAATCATCTTTAAATTGATATCTAAATCTAGTGTTTGAATACTTGTATTGAGAATGATTTAACTCAAGTTTCAATTTTTACAATTAAATGGCGAAACAAACAATATAATAGATTAATTCAAGAATTGCGGTTTATAGATTTCAATACCCATGCTATGTTAGTTAGTCGAGTAGAAAAATATTCCATTTTCGAGTACATAAGTACTTAACACAACAATTTTATATCAATAAGTAATAAGCTTCCATCTATGAATACAGAAGCATATGCGATGCTTATCACTTTGGACAATGTGTATGCCTCAAATGACAAATATCTAGGAGTTGCAACTAAATTAGGCTCCACTAAAAGTTCATAACAGACTTCATCTAAATATTTTGGCATGTGTTTTTCCTCGTTAGAGGATGAGAGAGAGATATAGAGAGAGAGACGGATGTGGATGGATTTTGGGAGATAAAAATGAGAATGATTTTAGCGATGATGAATCCGTTTTGAAAGGAATGAAATAATAATTATTGAGAATAAAAGAATGAGTGTGACATGTGAATAAAATAATAATTTTTAATTATGAAAAATTTAAGTTTGAGTGGGGAAATGTCCTTAGTTTATATATATATATATATATATAATATTATAATATAATATATAGATATAGATATATATTTTAACTAAAATTGTGTCATGATCAATTGCCGAAAACACAGAAAGTAGCAAATCGAAGTAATTAGTGATCTAAAAAAATTATAATGATAAAATCTAAGAGCACTCCCACATATTATCGAATCATACATAATTTTTGAAAAAGACAAATATAAAAATGTGTAAAAACAAAATATATAAATCCCTAAAATTTCTATCTTTATATTAAAAAAAACTGAAGTGTCAAAGGGGCACTGTACCATGTTAGCAATGCCAAGTTGGCACACATTTATTTAAAACTAAAAACATAAAATTTTATTTTTAAAACAAACGTTAAATATACATTTATTATTTTATTTTCCTTATTTAATTTATTTTAGTTTCTTTATTTAGTATTTTTTTCTTATTTTATTTTTTATGTACATTTTAATTTTTGATATAAATTTTAATTTGCGAATTATAAATATAATTTAAAATGAACTATATGCAAGCATTAATGAAAATGTGATATTATAGGGTCAAGGTTGTAAATTACACTAGTACTTGAATTATTTCAAAAATAAAAATTAACTTTTTATATACATTTTAATTTTTTAATATTATGTTTTCAATTTTTATATATACATTTTAATTTTTGAAATATCTCTATATTTCAAAATCTTGAAGTGCTACCTAAGTAAAGTGATTAGGCGGCAGTGCCACGTTTAGCCTTTTTGTAAGGATTAATTATTTTTCTTATCTAATTTATTATTCTTTTCTTATTTTGATTATTTTCCTTATTTCAAATATATATATATATATACATATATATGTGTGTTATTTGTTTAAATGTATTCTAATTTATGAATTAATTTATATAATTTTTTCAATTCTATTATATTTAGTATTGCATGTGTTAATAAAAATGTGCAGATCAAAGTTACAACACACAATATCTATTAAATTAATTCTGAAAATAAGAACGAACATTTTCTATATACATTTTAATTTTTGGATATTAAATTTTCATTATTTTATATTCATATTATTTTACAAATGATGTATATATATATATATATATATATATATATAAATTTTCCTTATTAACAAAAGTTGAAGTACCAAGTTGGCAATGGCGGCGGTTTTCTATTTTAGTAAAAAATAATTTTACGTATTAAAAAATCAAATAAAACTCATATATTTTATTTTTATCGTGTTAAAACGGTATTGTTAGATAGTTTTCATAGGTAATGTACATTGAGCGATTGAAATAGTGGATGCGTTTTCTGGCTACTTTCTCTTTTCGATCATTTTTCTTTTTATTTCTTGCCAAACCTTCTCCGGTGAACCACCATGACGAACCACGGAAAATCTTGTTAAGAAATAATTTCACATTTATCCAAATAAAAAAAGAAATTATTTCCTAAAAGTGGGGTATTCAGAATCTGGTCACCAATTTCATGATTTTGCCAAAGGTGAACTATTAAATTTCAACTGAAAATGGAGGAAATCTTTTTGACGCCATATTTGCTGCTTCAGCTCTACACACTTGCACTTTAATTCGATAGATGGGTTCTCTGGTGGTGAGAGATGGGCTCCGATAGCTAGGGGAGGGGGGCTTGCAGAGAGTGATTTTTTTTTTTAAAGGGTGAGGGGTCTTTTCGAAAGGAAATTTGTAATTGTTGCTAGATTTGTCTTTTTAAAAATTAATATGACATGAATGGATTTATCAAGAAGGGAGTTGCCATTTTTTTCTTTCCCCTCTAGTTTTTTTAAGGTCAAATAGGAAGTAGTTAAATAGTTAAATTTATTTAAAGAGTAATTACTTATTCGAAAAGAAATAGAAAATGACAACTTCCATATCCCATTTCATAATAATTATTAAAATTATCATTTAATCATCTTTTTATATTTTTTCAAAAATTACAAGTATGAAAAATCAATTTTAAATTTTTTTATAAGATCTTAAAGTTACAGCTTGCAATACTAATTAAATTAATTACGAAAATGAGATTTAACTTTTTAATATACATTTTAATTTTGAAGTACCTCTAAAAATTTGAATTTAGAAATAAATCTTAAATCTGAATTCCTTTTTGAATTCAGCGCTATTCAAAAAAATTTTTTTTATACAAATAAAAAAAAGATTTTCAATTTAGAAATAAATATTAATTGTTTATTCTTTTTTAATTTGATTCTATATATAAAACGCTTTTAAAAAAATATGATTTGCTGGTTGACTCTGTCTGTTATTAAATAAAAGAGGAAAACTTGAATTATGGCACCCGTTAATTTAAAAAAGAAAAGAAATTTTGACTCGAATTGAAAAGGAAATCTCGAACTGAATATGACAAATATTCTATGTTTTGCTGAGTGATGTTGTTCGGCATTTGATTTATTAATTTTGACTAATAGTCGCATAAATAAAAAAGAAAAGTCAACTTGGATATGATTCGAATTCAATTTAATATTTTGTATCCATATATTATCGTAACAAAAAATTTTAATTAATAGTCGTAAAAAAAAAAAAGAAAACTTGAACTAGATATAGACCAATTAAAAAAATCAGTATTTACTGTGATCAATTGTATATCATAGTATCCAAAGTTACAAGTCATGCATGCTTGAAAGTTCTTATGTGACAGAGATTGAAAGCCAATGAAATCAATGATGACTACTATTTACGAAGAAATATTTCAAAATTTGTAATTTTTATTTACTTCAATTATACTATTTTTTAAGGTAAACATTAAATCAAATCTATATCTATACGCAACGATACAAACTTGATTGAAACCCCACTGAAGCAAAATCTATAGCCGTCTTGCCGACAGAGGAACTGTAGCCGTACGACTATTACAACTCCAATTATAACTACAACAGTAACTAAGCCGCTTACAGGTGGAAACTGAAGCCACGCAATACAGCACGTGGTTAGTAGGACTCCAACCTAATACCTTTAGGTATTTTGTCCTCCTAATTGATCAGATAAGGCCTTATGGGCAATTCATTTGAATTCTTAATATATTTATATTGTCTAATTTATAGTTTTAATTTTATTTTAAATATATTATAATCTCCCCATGCATTGCATGGGTGTAATACTAGTATTAATATGAAATCAAAGTATAATTTTAATAAGTTAATTTTATATTACTAATAAATTTAAAAAATTATTTTTAGCAATATATTATTAAAAATTGTTTACATCCCCCAATATAATTACTATAATTTTATGATAGCATAATTATTTTTTTTAAAAAAAGGTAAATAATGACAATTTTTATGCTATATATATATATATATATATATATTAACGTCAAAATCAATTTTTTTGGAGAATTATCTTGACTCGAAAATCCAAATTAATTCAAGATAGAGATTTTATTAATATCAAAAAATGTTTACAAAGAGGGGACACAAGACCAAGACCTCCGCACACAACATACAATTTTGTATAGAATGAAAAAAGGATTACAACAATGCCTAACAAATTCAGAACTATAACTTGTAAAGCTAAAAACATTATATGTAATCTATACAAGTAAGCAATAATATATTCATGTTGAACCATGCTACATAGCCATAATCTGGCTACCCATAATTGCCAATGAAAAATCTGATATTTATACTCATGCTTACACAATCAGGTATTTTAATTTCATTAATTGCAAACTAATCTTTTACTTTTATTATGGTCAATATATCACTTTAATTATGACACCCTACCTTTTTCCATTCAGGTGGTGCATTCTTCGCATTTGGAACTCAAATTTCTAGATGATGCGGTGGCTGTTCATTTGGATTTCCTTATGTTTGGCATTAATTCTTTGGAGCCAAAGATACTGCCCAATGATTAACAGAGGGATGGTTGATATGATTTTACATTTTTACCTGAGTGTGCTTTTTCTTGGGTATGTACATGAGTCAAGAGGAAGAGAATGTGACTGAGTAGTGAGTGAAGTGTTTCCAAACACGACATCGCCATTGGGTTGTTAACAAAAACATCTCAATGTCTTCAACGGCGTTACAACACTGACACTTTGAAACCATATATACTACCAGAAACTGAGTATTTAGGAGCGGTCTGTCACCCTTATAGGTTTCTGCCTATAAACTTTTAGAGGTGACATAACAGTATGTTGTTCTTAAAAGTCTACAGGTGCGAACCTATACGGGCGACAAACTGTCCCTAAAGGTCTTATTTCTGGTAGTGAGAAATGTCATTCTTTGTTTGACAAATGGTGACAATACTCAATAGGGACCCAATGATGCCATAAACTCCACATTAGAGACTTTGGTAGGGACAATAACGGTGTCATGCTAAAATCAATCCAGCTCTGAAATGTGAAAAGGCCATGCTGGCTAAGGGACCAATAGGGCTGCTCATTACCCTTGTTAGATTTCCATAGAATGACACGCTCGACTTCATCTCTAATTTTCAAAAGTTAGAGAAGATGTTCCATTTGAATCAATTCATAAAAGAAATCTAAAATCATCATTTAAGAAGTATGATATATAATTGATAAATTAAGTTCAATGTAATGTAATTGGTAGGCTTAAGTGAATCTTAGTGAAAGACAAGAAAAAGAGAAATATAAGGTAGAGAATTCTTTATTGGGGGCACAAAAAATATTAAATATTTTCTACGAAGAGCATGGAGTTGAATTCAAAGACTTCATGCCCTGATAACAAAAATATTAAATTTTAAATTTACGTGACAATGGAAAACATTTTGAAAGGAAAGAAAGAGCCATAAGATTTATAGAAGATTTGTTATGTTAATTATTAGTGAAAGTGAGACATGGAGAAAGAAAAGCATTTTAGAACCTTTTGGAATGAATGGAACATTTATTTAGTTTCTCATAGAAGAATTTTTATGCTTGTTAGTAAGAGAGAGACACGGAGAAAAGAAGGGCTTTTAGAACCTTTCTGAACAAATAGAATATTAATTCATTTGGAAAACACCTCCATCCGACATGTCTTCAATGTAATTCTATAGTCTCCGATGATGCTGCAGTCGCCGATGAAGTTCGAGATCCCGTTGCGCTCGCGGAATTGGATTGAACCAATGAAGGGACACAGAGGTAGGGCTGGACAAAGGGCTTTGGCTTAGCGAATGATTACATATTAATTTGTTTTTCAATTTTTTAAGAGTTCAAATATGGTCTTTTTGGTCAATGTTGTAACTAGTGCTGTAAGCGATGATGACCCTCCAGCATTATTCTAATTTTTTCACTCTCATAATTTTCAATCACTTATGTAATTATTTTATATTTTTTAATATATATTTTTCAATTTTCAATCACAAATAGAATGAGCCTTTAATACAATAAATATGTTGTGTTAAATATAAATATATAAATATATATAAGTGTGAATATATTTAAAAATATTTAATTTCAATTGTGTTCCTTTAATGATTGAAAAAAAAAGAGGCATTAGTAAATTTGTGCAAATTTAAATTTGTGCAAATTTAAATTTGTAATAGCATGAAAGTCAAAAAAATTTCTAATTTGCAAGACTAACAAGTCAAATTTTAGCATGCCATAATTGCCTTTACCCACATGCAAGTGGCGGCTCCTAGGTTAGCGTGAATAGTACACATTTTTAATGCATGTACTATCCTCCCATGTATGCATTGAATGGAGATCCACTTTTTCTCTCCAAGTGGCGCCAAACACACCCTTATACATCTCTCTTATTTAATGATGCTTTATTGTAAATTTTTATTTTTATTTTATTTTATTTTTTGTCTGTGATTAGGCTCTATACGATAGAAGATAGAGTATAGAACGAAAATAAATTTCCAAACCTCAAACCCCAAATGCTAAACCCTAGACCCCAAACACAAAACTCTAAACCCTAAACCCTATAATATAATCCACAACGTTGTATTGTACCTTCTATTTTGTTCACGTTTTGTATGATGTAGTATTGCATAAAATATTTGCAGAAATATTATCTGTGCATTTTATTGGTGCAATATTTTAATTAGAGGCGGAGCTAAGAATCTATTTCACCGTGGGCGATGCAAGTAAAGTAATTTCATTTTTATCCGCCGTTTACCTATCGACATATTACTAACATATTTTAGAATTAGGGGCGGAGCTAAGAATCTATTAAACGACTTCTTTCGATATAGTTTCATTTTTATATATCGTTTACCTATCAATATATTACTAACATATTTTCGAATAGAAACAAAGGCTAATATATTAGCTTAAACAATAACTAAGGTAATGTAAGATCTTAAATTACTGCCGTCTTCATTGCTATTAAATGTAAGGACAAATGTTTATAAAGATGAGTGCACTAGTGAACAATTGGGAGCTTGAAAGCGAAAGTGAAGTAGGTGAAGGCAACGGCTGACGCCTCGATGATTACTATCCATGCAAGGGATTGCGATAGAGATGAAGAGGTATTTGAAACTTGTGTTAAGGATTTCATGACTTGGTAAATGGGAAAAAGGAGAACGGAAAACGTTTAGGGCACTAAATATAAAATAGGTCTCGTTTTGATTTTCCTCGTTTAACTTTTGAACGTGAAATCAGGAATGAATTTAGAAATAGCTATGTAAGTGCTGTTTAGGGAAATTAGGATGTAATACAACTAATAAAATACATCTTTTTGAAACCCCCCTCCCAAACACCAAAATGAGATTCGATTTGATTTAAACAATATAATTTTCGAACAATGAAACCTAAATCAATCAATTTCAAAGCAGTTTGCTTTAAAATATTGGCGGGTCCACGTAGAATCCAACCAATGATTCTAGTTTGACAGTCTCTTTTGGTAAAGTCGTAGCCTAAAACACAAAACTTAGTAAGATGATTTTTTAAACTAATTCCTTACCCATATTTGATAGTTAACCTATTAAATTATTATGTAATTATTTCTAAAATTTGAATAGAATATCAATGTCGATCATATTCGTTTAATATGAAATTCTACTTAATGACTAATCATTCAGTTTTCGAGGAGAAAACAAACAAAATATTACTAGACTATACTTTGTTAATGATTATTTATTCGTTTTTTCCTTTTTGAATGAATTTATTATGTTATTATCATATTAATTAAAGGTTAAGAATAATTGTGTATGTTGTTAACAGAAAATAATAGTCATTTCAAGTAATGATTGTGCTTGTATTGTCTAAGTAATACTAATTTTGTCTCTTAATTGTAAAAAAGCAATTTCATTCATGGAATTGCTGTTACTTTGTTGAACCAACGTATGTTATGATGGTACGTTAAGTATTAATACATCTTCAAAGTATTACTGGTTCGTAAAACTGTCTACTAATTAACAAGTTGACGAGAAGAAGAAAATTAAATAAAAAACGGACAAGAGGTAGATACAATATGTTTTCAAAACTTTCTAGACTCTATAGTATAGAACTGAGAGAGTAAATTTATAGTCACTATATATGCCGTGGAAATGAAAACACTTGAGTCTGTGGCACATTTAAGTTCCTTCCCACCAACACTTCGGGCAATCTCTAACTAACATATAACAAATTGGATTTGCAGCAAACAAATATTCGATCCTCTGTAACCAAAAAAAAAAAAAAAAATTCAATCCGAGTCATTCTATTGTACACGAAGTCCCTACAATGTGAAAATTTTGAACAAATCAGCAAAGATAATTACAAAAAACTCTAATTTCATAGAATATATTGATGATTCGATGGGAAAAAAAGAAAAGAAACGAAGTGTTTGGGCAACCTTACGGGTTTGACATTGCGAAGGAATTTTTTGGTGTGTAAATCTATAGACGACGATGCCGAATAGCAGATAACGAGTCCACCTTCAGATAATCGAGACTTCTGTCGCAGGAAAACAAGCAGAAACCACCGAATGTAGATGATTTGTCGTTCAAATTAGGAAGAGGAAAGGACACTGTTGGGAAGAGAGGAGAAAGTGATGGACATGGCCTGGTCAAATGGTACCATCTTGTCCAAGTATGCAAATATTGTCTACTCATGGCAGAAGGCTATTTTGGTCCCTGCAAATTAATTTCTGTTAGTATTGCAAATATAAATTTTATATGTTAGTATAGTATTTATATTGTTAAATCTTGATAATCATGCTAATATTTTTTTTTAAAAAAAAAAAGAAAAGGTAAGATGAAACATGGAATTCTTAAACCGATGAGTTTCGACTTGCGAGGGTCTGAACATCACCGCAAGCAACGTCTCAACTAACAGAGTCACCCGACGGTGAAAGTTAACACTCACCCTTTTCTTCCTCCTCCGTCCTCCTCTTTCTCGCTCTGTAACTGATAATGAAAGAAATCAATACACGCAAAGCATCGAGGAATTGAGCATAGTCAACAAGCGATTTTAACGATTCGATTTAACGCGTACAAATTGAATTCTGAAATTTCAACGGTTTCATGGCTCACTGGATCTCGTCCAAGCTCAAAGCCGCTGAAACTCTTCTCCATCAGGTAATTATCCTATAATTTTCCCTTCATAGAATGGTTTCTGGAATTAAGGTGAGTTATTTTGCGGTAATTTAGTTTTGGACCTTTGGTGGTTCCTGCATTATCAACAATTTTGCACTAAAATTGGAATGTACCGATAATTCTCTGAATATTTGATTGGGTGGTTCAGATTGATCAGCAAGCTGCCGAATCACTAGGTAAGAACGAGAAGCCCCGATCTGATGAGCAATTAGGTCTCGAAACCTCTCCAAAACCGGGGGAAACTAGGCCGTTGATTAAGGAACAGCTCAAGAAGAAGGTGCCGGAAAATGTCAGCGAGAAACATAAGCTAGTTAGTCGCTATGATAATAATGTTAAACCGGATAACGGTGTTGGTGTACCAGCTAATTTGAATTCTAAGAACAATTTGACCAGTGGACTTACTGATAGTGACTGGACGGAAATATTGCGTGTGCCGCAAAAAAATGTGGCATCTGGAGGTGTGAGTGGGAAACAGAGTAGCAATGGAGCGTTAGGGATTAGGGGGTTGAAGAAAGATGGTAAGAAACAAGGGAGATCGGGGTTGAAGGGACCAGAAGTTGAAAAGACTGAAAAGCGCAATAATATTCTGAACAGTTCACGAAACTCAAATGTTGAGTCAGAGAATAATGCCAATGGTGGTAGTTCGGATAGCGGGAGAGCAAGTGATGTGGGAGATGTGATTCCAAGCACTTCAATTTCGCAACTGCCGAGTAATGGAAATGAGTCAGATCGAAAGGATATGAGTGATCCACTTGTGCCTAGTAACAAGAATGAGGAAAATATAGGGAAAAGTGAAGACGTGAGTCGTATTGTAGATGGAGAGAAGGTACCCACTACAGATGGTTTGACGAATGAAAATTTTACCGACGAGATCGAACCAGCTTCACTTGATAGGAAATTGGATATGAAGTTTCAATCGAAGGATGGAGAGAGGCTTAAGAGTGGAGTGATAAGGAACAACAATCTGAAAGTGGATTCTAGAAGTTCAAGATCTACGAAGAAGGTTTCTTCTTCCCCAAGAAATGAAGAGACTGATTCTGAGACAGATTCAACTTCATCTTCAGATTCAGAGAGTGAAAGAGAGAGGGAAGAAAGGATAAAGAGAAGGCAGCAAATTCTGGCAGAAAGAGCAGCTGCTAAAGCAGTTGAAGCTATCAAAGATCGTGAGAATTTGGTTGCTAAACTGGAAGGGGAGAAACAGAGTCTAGAGAAAATACTTGAAGAGCGTGCCAAACAGCAAGTACAAGAGGTACACTCCATTAGTTATTTATTTATTTATTTTTATAAGAAACCACAGATTTTGTTAAAATGAAAAGTACAAGAGATACAAAAAAATAAGTGGATTAGCCATCCATCCAAAAGAAAAACAAGAAGAAGAAAAAGACACAAGACAAACACCGGGACTAAGGGTGCCTGAAACAATATTACATAACGCACTAATGGGGTCAAGTTGAAACAAGAAAGTCTCTAACTCACAGAGGTACAATCCATTATTTTGATGTATTATTATTGTAACAGTTAATATAAAGATTGAAAAAGTCACTTCAAAACCATGGTCTCACTGTTTGCTGGCATTAACTCATTGAAATTATTGTACATGCTACTGATTTTGAGACTTGAGGATGGTTCGAGTTACAAGGACCTCAAGGCATGTATGAACTTTTAAGTTTTGACCATAAAGGAGATAGTAGATAGTCTTTTGATTTTACTATATCTATGTTTATGCATTGGCATGAGTTGTGTTCTTGCATGTGTTCTGTCAAATATTTTTTCTGCTGAAACCAGACAAGGATGTATTGATTTGTTACTGGGTGAAGTGCATATTTAGAGATAAAATGCAAAAATATTTGCGGAATAGCAAGTGAATCAAGAAGGCACTCTAAATGTTTTGTCATATAAAAGTACAGGATGGTACCTTTCACCACCTTCTAAACATTTCCTGTTGCTTCTTCTGTTTGTTGAATTGATTTACATCCTTGGTTACTGATATGGTACCCTTAGTTACTTCTGTAAGACCAACAATTTCGTTGTTAATACTTATTAAGTAATTTTCCAGGCTTCAGAATTACAGGCAAGTATGATGGAGATTATGGAAGCTGCTGACTTAGAGAAGCAGAAACATAAAAATACTCGAATGGAAGCACTCGTGAGATTGTCGAAACTTGAGGTGATGTTGTTATTTCATGAATACATAGTTATACTTATAGCTCTATTTGTGATATCTTGCCAGGTTTTAATTAATATCATACGATGTCTTATTGTTGTTGTTTTTCTTTTTCATCTTTTGAAGGATTATTATTTTGGAAAATAACATGTTCATTCCATTGCTTGCTATATTCTTCAGGCTATGAATGCTGACCTTGCAAGGTCTCTTGCTGCCGCGCAGAAAAACCTTGAAGTAGAGGTAAACCTCTTTAGTCTTTGTCTCTCTTTCTCTCTGCTGTCCGTGTGTGTGTGTTAGGGCTTGTTCTATACAACTTAAGTCTCACCAAATTAAATGTACTTTTTCTCTCTCATCTTTTCAACAATTTATTCATTGATTTGACAATTATTTTATATTTTTTAATACTCCATCTCCAATTTTCAACCCCACATCCTACACCAAATTTTATCCCACTAACATTAATCTCAAAAGAACATTACCCGGAGAAAACTGTTAGATGTTTTATGCTGCAAAAAACTACCATTTGGTATTACTGGTGGGAAATCTAAATTGAATCTGAATGGAGTTATGTATTGTTGTACTTGGTCTTGTTTTCTGTTCAAAAACTGAAGATGGTGTGTGGGTTTAATCACGAGAAAGCTTAATTCATCGTCTGCTATATATTTATATATATATGCATGTTTTAAGTTTTTGCCTGGTAGTTTAAGTATCACCAAGCAACAATTAGTTAATCTAAAAGACTTTTGAACTACAGTCAATAAATAACTAAAATTGACACGAATGATGGACAAACTAAAAACAATAGAACACATTTTTGATTTATGACCAATTTAACCAAACACCCTCTGACGTCAAGTATTTGGATCCCAATGGTCTAGAAAGGCCAAAAGTTTATCATTTACTCATTTGGTGTGAAACATTTGGTGTCATTAATTGTGGATTACTCATCTGAAAATCTGTCCCATTTGAGGTCGAATTGCCTGCACCTGCGTGGCTAATTTTCATACTATGTCCAGTATAAATCTAGAATTATCCATACTCCTAGACTTAATTTGATGGAAAGAGGTTCATGGTTTGATTTCTTCATGCATGGGTTCACCAGGTTGATCGCATTGCTGAGCTTCGGCAAAAGGTTCATTTGAAGGAAGGAACTATTGAAGGTGTACATTCTGAATCTTAATCTGATGGAAGTAACTTTAATTTCACCGTGTCTCTTTTTGCAGTATGTGTCGCTTTCTATCCTTGCAAAAATGACTACTCTGAATCAGTGTTTAAAAGGATGAATTGGGCATCCTTTTATCTTTGAGAGGGGCAAGGTGTAAGGTCTCAGAGGTGCTTGTTGTAGCAAGATAAGCTAATGAATTGAAAACTTTTTCTAGAAATTTAACAATTTAATTTGCAGACAACAGCAAATATGAATCAATGTAAATACAAGTAAGAAATAATTCGAATTGGTATGATCTAGTGCAAGCAAATTTTTCCAGAACAAATGAGGACAAAGCAATCAATTATTGCAAAATAATGTAAAAACAATAATGTAATTTGCAATAATAGTTATAGAATAAGTAATGTAAATAGCACAATCGATTTTTAACGAGGTTAGATCAAATGATCTGCTTTCTCTGTTCCCAAACTCTTTGGCGCAAACAAGACTTTTCAATTGATTGACTTAGGGTGCAATTGAACCACACTAAAACAAGATTTTCTCAGGATCTCAACAACCCAGTGGGTTACAACAAGGAACACCACTCCTTTTTCGAGCTTTCAATGGAACTCGAATTGTGATCACCACTCATTTACAACAATCAAACCTTAACAGGACGGGGGACCTTGAAATGACCTAATTGGTGAAGTTTATTTACGTAGAGAAACACTTGATAGATGATATAATTAAGTATCAAGAAAGTGATGTAAAACATTTCAAGTGATAGCAGTCAGTTTAGGTCGAGTGTTTAATATGCAATATTTGATCAAGTATGATGTAGAATGATTTTGAGTAAACAGCCAAGTTTTTTCTAGAATCTCTCTTAACAAATAAATAGTTAAGTATTAAGGGAGATTATGACTTTATGAAAGTGGGAGGAAAGAAAATAAGGTTTTAGAGTCGAATATATTAATGTTAGTGTCGCAAACCTTTTTCGAACTCAAAAGAATCTTCACTTCAAAAGTATAAATGAGTTTGCTTGCAAGATGAAGATGCTAGAGAAATCAGGGTCGAAGAATTGAATGCATTGTGAGTTCTCATTCTCCATAAATTGCTCTCTTACATGATCAAATAAGTTGGTGAAATTGAATGAAGAGAGGTCAATTTATAGAGTGAAATTTGGGTACACTGCTAGTCCATTTCGTCAATCGGATCCCATTCAGAAGACCAAAGTAGCTGTTACATGGAAATAGTGGTTGGATAATTTGAAACAACTGTGTTCGGTTGACCGATAATCTTTCCCTTAGTTAACCGGAGCCGAACCAGTTGATCGATCCATGGCAACCAAAAATATTTGTGAAAATCTAGTTTTGCTTGTTTTGGTCTAGGTGATCACGGTGAAATTTTGTGAAATGATTTAAAGCATTTTATACTACATATGATATTTAATGTTTTTAAAATCATTTTGAGTAGGACTAATTACTAAGACTTAAAAGATTGTTATACCTTTAGATGAGTACCAAAAAAATGTTCCTTAGCAATCTTTTTTTTTTTTTTTTTGTTCTTTTTTAATTCTTTATTTGATCATCTTTGCATATCTCTTTGTGTGGTCTTGACATGGTTATTGTAGATGATTTCATTGATTTGTTCTTTGAGAATTGTGAGTTCAAGTAGTTTTCAGAGAATGTTGGAAAGTATTTTAGGATTTATTTTATGCCTGATTTATTTACTTTCCTTGTTTATTTAGTTTCTATTTTAGATAGTTTCCTAGTTTAGATAGGTTTCTTCTCTATATATAAGGAGTGATTGTAACATAGTTTGATATACCAATACATTATTAATTTAAGCTTCATTATATTTCAACTTGGTATCGGAGCCAAGGGTTTTAGATCTTGGTTACTCTGGCGAGGCGGCCTAGGGCCTCTAAATGCAAATCTCTAATTTTCAGTCTACAACTACCCTCTACCCGTAATTAGGGTCTCAAGATTGGATACGAAAAATAGAATTCCAAATTGAAAACCACAAATTGGAAAAAACCACTGTTCTAAACCACTGGCCAGTAGCCCTTTCTCGATCGTGCACATCCACTCATCGGCCAGGAGAACTAACACCCGCAGGTAGGCTCGCCCTTGATCGCCTCTCGGCCATTTGGAATCTGCGATCAGTTGACCCAGCGCCCCCGCAGCGACCGTGAGCACGTGGCGGACCATACGCGGCGTGAAGGCTCGTGACATCGTGCCAGAAGAGCCACCGGCCACCATCGCACGACACGCGCCGCCAGGTGGAAGCTATTTACGGTATCAATTAGTGTTCTTTCGGATATTGGGTGGAATTTCGGATGCGTGATTTTTGGGATAGGCTTGTTATGCGGGTTTATGAATCAATTACTATTGGAATTTCAAAGTTTTGGCTATTGCAAATCAGTTATCATTTTTACGATTGAGCAGCTTGAACCACTGAAATTTCTTATTACTATGAATCATTTATGATTAGGGCTTTCTTTATGTTGGGCTTGATGCTTGGTTTTGGGTTGTATTAATGGGTCTTTTGGTTTGAGTAGCCCTTGGATAACTCCCAAATGTTTTAAATCAGCCCCTTCAGCCTTTTCAAAACTTTGAGAAAATTGGCAAATTGGTCCTTGAACTTTTGAGGAATTATTTTCAGTTTATAATTCCTACAAATGACCCTTTAGCTCATCCTCGTTGTCTAGATGATCTCTTTAAGGCCCCGATCTTTATGATTATATTTTGGGATGCTACTTTTGATCGGATTCTATTGAGGTGTTTATGATCGGGCTTTTGTATGTGATGTTCAAACCACTTAAATTGCCTTATTAATGATCAACGGCCTACTCGAGCTAAATAACCAATCATTTCGGTTGACTAGCTATACAGTGCGTTGAGGTATTTATATGTCGAGAGACTTAGGTGACCTCTCTCGAGCGTACCATTTCGGTTTAGTTGGCTCAATCTTTTTGGTGCTCCATGGGGATCGGCGGGGTCGTGATTTTCTATATTTAACCCCAGCTTTCTCGGGTTGACGAGGCCCCACTTGAATATGGAAGGACCAGGCAATTCTCATCTATGCTGGGGGGAGCACTTAACTACTTGGAATTGGAAGAAAGGGAGAGTTTTTTGCTACTTGGAGTTGCAATTGGAATTGGCTACCATTTGAAGATGGAGTGCAATCAGAGTTGTCAACCGATCACAAGTAGTCGGGCATCCTACCACTCTACAATTCCACGTTCCATGCATTATTGTTTCTTATGAATCCATACCGCAAGTGCACAGGTCGTCAACAAGTAATAAAGTGGAAAGTAGAGTGTCGAACCCACGAGGACTGATAGTAAATTCGTTTAATTTCTACTAACCTTAATCGAAACTAATCAAAGATGAGATTTTTATACTAAAGCTAAGCTAAAAATTAAAATAGGCTAAAATTATAAAAAGCGAGAAATTAGAAAATTAAATTGAATTAAACAAGATGGCGAAAGTTGGTTTTATAAATATAATGAGAAAGAGCGAGCATCAAGGCTTGAATCCACTTTTCTTCTAATTATTGTCGAATTATCAAATTGACAACGCAATTTACTTTTGAATCTGAGTTTTCCAATTTTATCGAGCAATCTCTCTCGATGAAGCTCGAGCTATTCGTTAAATGCGTGCAAACTACTATATCTACATGGTAATTATCCAACACACAAATGCATTATGAGAATTAAGAAAGCGTGGGAATGTAACATAAAGCAGGGGTACTCTCGTCCCGATGGGACTCTATAGTTTCTAATATATTGGTCTAACTTATCAAGGATCTCTCGATTCACAAGACCAAGTCACAAGTGTTCAATAGCGGTGATCAAACAATTATGAATGAATAAATCAATATTAAAAAACTTCAACGGTAAATATCGTCGTAACGTCGATTCAATAATCCAAAAAACAACAATCAATCGAAAAAGCTTCATCTAACCTTAATGCTCGAAAATCTAGCCTAACATCTTTTGCCAAAAGAAAGAACAAAAATAATAATGAAAGAAAGCCATAACCAGTGATGGGGCAGGAGTTGATTTGGATCTTCAATGATGAACTTCCTCCTCAATTCTCCAAGAATTCCCCCAATGTTTGCTCTCAATTTAAGTGGCCTCTGTCTTCTCTCGCGTTCTAGGTCCAAAGCGGTATTAATAGATGCAAAGCCCAAAAAAACCAGATCTAATTGAGTTTGGAAAGTTTTAGAAAATGCGATATAATCATCTTTGTTGTAGCGTGCGATCGCAGGTTATAAATTTCCAAAGGCATCTTGATCGGCGCATCTGCGTTTACAGATGCAAGTTTTGCCCGATTCCATTTTGGTTATCACGGTTTAATTGCGAGGCAAGTCCTCGACTTCTAAATTTGATCAATTGAGTCCACAAACTTTTGATTTCTTCAATTTGGCTCCCATTTGATTTTTCTTCACCTTCCCAATTTTTATTACTTCTAATTGAGTCCTTAAAACTTTGATGTGTGTCCCTTTTTGTCCAAAATTGCAATCTTTTCTTCAATTTCTTGTTCTACACTGAAATAGAAACAAATTACACTAAATTAGACACGAAATTAACTATAAACAAGAGAAACACATAGTTTAAGAGACCTAAATAAGTGCATAAATTGCACTTATCAATTATCGTCCAAGTTGATGTTGTGTGGATGCATCAACTTGAGGGGGAGTGTTGGAAAGTATTTTAGGATGTATTTTATGCCTGGTTTATTTACTTTCCTTGTTTATTTGGTTTCCTAGTTTAGATAGTTTCCTAATTTAGATAGGTTTCTTCTCCAATATAAAGAAGTGATTGTAACCTAATTTGATATACCAATACATTATTAGTTTCGCTTCCGCGTTATATTTTAACTATGTACACTCACGTAATTAATAAATAAATAAACCACTATTTTTTAACCGAAAAGTAATGTAATTAATAACTGCTCACTATTTAGTAACCTCCCTCTAGAATAGCCGTGCAAAAAAAAAAAAAAAAATCTGATTGAGCAGAAAAAGTAGTCAACATTGATAGTTGATCACTTCTACTTATTATTAATATTAAGATAAGATCCGTTTTTGACTTGACAAATGGATTGGTCACCAAACTCTTCAAGAGGAGTACCCCCATTTATGTCGGATATCTAACAACAAAAATGCTCTCATTTGTGATGTTGTTACTTTCCCATCTCATTCTAACCTGATTTGGAATTTTGAGTTCTCTAGAAATTTAAGTGAGAGAGACTTTGAAGAACTCATTTCTCTTCTAAGCCTCCTTGAAGACACCCACATAGACACATCATCTCTCGATAAAAGATTGTGGACTGACCATCCTTCTGGTGGTTTTTCTTGCAAATCTTTCTTCTACACACTCCTTCATCCATTATGTGGTGCTACTTTTCCCCAATTTAACTTCATTTGGAAGAGTGTGATACCTTCAAAAGTAAAAGTTTTTGCGTGGTTGGTTTGTTTGGAAAAGGTAAACACTTGTGATTTGTTGCAATTGAAAAGGCATTTTCTGTACATCTCCCCTCACATTGTATATTGTGTTGAAGAGCGGAAAAAACATTGATCATGTCTTAATGCATTGTGATTTGGCTAGAAATATTTGGGGCAGGATTTTCTGTTTATTCGGCGAAGTGAGTGTATTACCAAGACGATGGGCTGAGTTGATTCTCATCAAATGGTTATTTCGGGGGAATAGGAAGTTAAAGAAGAAGTTATGGAAGATGATTGTTATGGCAGCAGTTTGGTCAATATGGACGCAGAAAATCGAAGGATCATTGAGAATATGGAGTGGCCTTTAGGCGACATTTGGGATAACATCATTTTTTTTTTCACGGGTTTATGGGTTAGAGCAGCTGGGACTCTTAGTGACTTAGAAAATTACTTGTTTCGTTTAGATCCTTTTAATTCTCTTTATACTATTGTTTTCAGCAGCCCATAGTTTCTTGGGTTTCTAGTTTTTTACCACTTGTTAGAATCTTGTTGCTAGTGTTGTGTGGATGGCTCATCCACTTTTTTTTTTGTTATCTCTATTCTTTATAAAAGTACAATTTCTTATTAAAAATAATAATAATAAGATAAGATCAAGGTCAATCACAGGTCATCAATACTTTGAGGCATAAGCCTCAGCATAGAACAATTAAAAAACATGGAACACAACAATGTGCTTGTAATATATTATGGAATGTGGAACTGTTGAAGCTTACTAGATGAATTAACGAAATGGAAAGTTTATCTTGTGAAGAACTGTAAAATAGATTAACCAAATAGAAAGTAATTCTTCTTCATAGTAGTAATAGTGCAACAAAATTATTACTACTTAAAGATTTCCACATTGTCATGGAAAATATGTTCGTTGAGAACCATCATAGTCATCCTCAGTTTCTTTTCATTTTCTGTTTTTAGTCTTCTAGTGCGATGGTTAAATCGTCTTCTCATTTCTTTTCTTCTAGGTTGACAATTGAAAATGACAAAAACCCCGAAATGATTTTAAATTATTAAAAAAAAAAAAAGAAAAAGAAAAAACTCAAAACTCTAGAGCTAATAATTAAATGTTTAAAAAATACAATGCAAATGGGCAAACGGCCAAACACCATAGTTGGCTTGAGTCGTAAGCCTTAAAGGTACGGGTTTTGTGGCGTTTTATGATAGAATCATGGAGGTGAGTTTTGAGGCATAAGCTTCAAAGAGCTTTTAAACCATGCTGGCTGTAACCCCAAGGGGTTGCTCAAGCGGTAAGGGCAGTGATTGGGATCTCACCAATCCCGGTTCGATTCCTGCGAGAGCGTAAAACTTCTTGGGCCATCGATCTCGGTCGAGTCGCCAGGCCTCGTGGGAATAGTGGTGATCATAAAGCGGGGTCCCCGACACCCACGGTTATCAAAAAAAAAAACCATGCTCTGGCTGTAGGCCCTGGTGTTGACTGAGAGGCTTGTCGTTCCATAGAACATGGAGTGTTGCACCTTAAGAGCTTGTTTGATAGAGCTTATTTGAAAATCGTTTGTCTCAATAGTCATTTTCAACGGTTCAGTATATTGATCTGGTAATTTTTTTAATAATGTTTAAAATATTTCCATTGCTTTTCAACCACATATGTAAAAATCGTTATTTCAAATAATCTCTATAAAAAGAAAGACCCTAAACCTTGCTTCCTCGTTGGAGCACCGACTATTTGACTTTCGTTTCCCAATTTTCCTTTATGACATATATACTGCAGAGCTGTCACACTTCTAATTTTGTTTCTGGGGATTTGACATCATGGTTTTTTTTTTTTTTTGTGGGCAAACATCCCCAGAGTTTAATATGGGCCTATATTTGATGGATAATGGATTTATGGCATCTTTGATGCACATTTTATCGAAATCATTTATCCAACATAATTTCCAACCGCCAATTCAGTGATGCAGCAATTCTTAATTTTTGAAACTTTTATCTACTTTCTAACTACACATTTAGGAATCACTTTGGAAAGGTCTCTACAAAAATAAATAAATATAAATAATAAAAATAAATAAATTATTGAGTACTCGATATGCATATTTCGCATTCTCTCGTTAATCATCCTATAAACAAGTAGATGATGACGTCACTTTAGGGTTCAGTTTGTTATGCTGTTCGGTAACATTGTCATTGTCAGTAAAACCCAGCAAGATTGTTGAAACTTTTCGATTATGTTCTGACATTTTTAGTTTCTCGGGAAATAGACTTTTTAGTAAAAATACAGAGCCTTGCTTAGCTGTATATTTTTCCCCATGTAGGATTGAGCAGGAAGATATCAGCTACACGCCAAAGTGGAGACAATGTGAGCATCTATTGCTTCTTGTCCGTTAAATTATAAAATTCTCTCTCCCTCCTCAACTAATTTTGGTGAAAATGGCTTGTAGCTGGTAGCTTCAAAAGGTGTTGAATTTGAACTGAGGATGCTCGAGGCAGAGAATTCCTCTTTAACTGATAAAGTAGAACGTTTGCAAGAAAAGGTGACGTACTTCTTTATTCTATTAAACATTGTGGCTGTTCTGTGCTGAAATTTATTATACAATATTTGGAGAACTGTCATACTTTTTCAGTGCATTGCAGAAGTTAAATTATGATACTCTCCTTAATCTAGCTGGATTATATTTTGAAAATTAGTATTATCTTGGTGTTGCTTCTATCGTTTAACAGGTGGATATATTTTGTGTTTTCCTCTGGATAAGACTTGTTTTTCACCTGATCACTATAGTAATATTTGTAAAATGGACGGATAAATGCACACATACGATTTTTAGACGGGAAGAGTGTGTATATTCCTGACTTGGAATAGACTGTAGCGATAACTCTTTTTGACCGAACAAATTTATATCTGCATGGAATCCTTCATGTGTAATTTCATATTGCACAATACTACACTAGACAATATGCAATATTTAATTTATTTTCTCAGTATTATTTTGTTTTGTTCCATCCGGTCCCATCCCACCTATCAAATATATCAATATGATGTCACATGAAAGTGACCAATGAATTTCAATTGTTGATTGATCTAATAATCTTTTTCGTTTGATTGTGCACACATCTGTTCCCAGGTTCCCTTGTCACCATCACTAAACCTACAACACTTTCAGCAATATATTTATTTAATATGCAGTTATCAGAAAATAATTCTCTCAACCAATGCAGGCAAAAACACTGGAAGCAAACATTGAGACAACACAAATGGCAATCGAGAATCCAACAGAAGTGGAAATTCAGCTCAAGCAGAGGCTTGATCAGTTGACTGACCATTTGATTCAAAAGCAAGCACAGGTTTGTTATCCAATCGTGGAAATTGTAGTATTTAGGGAGTCTCCTTCTTGCATATTGTGATCCTTTACATTTATTGAAGAATTCACTGATGAGAACTCGTAAAGAACAATGTAAGGAGATTATGAGCATCTTTTGGAGAATATAAGATAAATGCATGGATAAGTCACTGGCGTTTAGGTAAAAAATAGTTGCTTCTTGTGAAAATCACTTTTTCCGTTAATATCAAAATAATTGAATTTCTTCCAATTCCGGCAATAAAAGATATTTAATTATGCATGTGCCTTTTGACTTATTAGCCAACAATTCTCTAATAGAGTAATTGGTTGAACAAACGACTATTTCGTTTTTATCAGGTTGAGTCACTATCCTCAGAGAAGGCAATGCTGCTTCTCAGAATTGAGGTAAATCTTCCTTATCAGCATTTAATTTAATGTAATAAAATGATGTTGAGAATTGTTATCAAAGGTTTTACATTTCTGAATGTTTGTTTGGGTTAAATACATCTCAGGCAGTATCAAGGTTACTAAACGAAAGCAAACCCGTTATGGATTCAGCTGATTTTTTGTCTACCTCTTCAAGAGACGATGATCTAGAATCTGGTGCATGGGAAACTTCTAATTCAAAGTTGAAGCCTTTATTCAAACAGAATGTTCAACATTTGGGATCGTTGATTCGACAGTTGGATGCAATCTTTTCTTCTGGTGCCGTGTTTCTAAGGAGAAACTCGACTGCTAGGATCTGGTCTGTAGTCTACTTCATATGCCTTCATCTATGGGTTTTGTACATTCTAATGTCTCATTCTCCTGTCACTGATGATACTACGTCTGGCGCTGTTGTTTCCCTTGAGAACATCAACACCACGGGTGGTGTCTAATTTGTATCATTTTCACCCTAACATTTATGTATAGAAACGTGTTAGTTATATTACTCATTTTGCCTGTTGTAGTTTATCATTATGACATTGTAAGATCAATGATAACATTGTAAGATCTGGAGTAAACTTAACAAAGTTGTAGTGAAAAAGGATTGATTGTTTCTTCGATGCACACAGATTGTCCAATTAGTACCATTTGTCTAAATTTCACTGATTGCATTTTAGGAATTCAACATATCTTATAAGCATCTCAGTTTTGCTAATCCGTTATTTCAATTTGAAAACTTCGTATAGTTTTCACTCTATCAAATGGTTTATCAATGAAGTGATTTAAAGTTTATCGTGATTTGATGTTGTGCGAATTGAGGACAGTGACTTGATATGAAAATTTAAGGTATAATTAGTGAATTATTTTTCATTTTTAATAACATTCATCTAACAAACAATTGTTTCATATCAATTTTACCATTGCAAATTTTCAAAGTACAATATTTTATTTTATAGAACAGAATTTTAAGATTAAAAATTAATATTTGATTTTGGCCATTAAAGTTTTAAGAAATTATGAGTGTTCTGAACAAGTGCTTTGTCATGCAAAAAACTGTAAATAAATACACAGATAATTAATTAGTTAAAGACATGTTTAGCTATTAACTTTATTTTTCGCTAACCAGGCGTCAAATCATATTTCTTATTACATTATTTATTATTTATTAGTATTTCACCCGTGCAATGCATAGTACAAGTAATCTGAAAATTTTTCTCAATGTAGAAGTTGGTAAATATTTGCACATACAAAGTTAACTCATATTTGTGATAAATAATAAATTAAGAAGACTAATTTAAGTTTGAAATACTTCTTTAAACACCACGTTAGATGTTGAATTGCTTGGTCCACTACCTTTGTCACAAGTCGTGATCTTCAATCCTTCATCATTTGTAACTCTCGACGCTACAACATATAATTGTCCATGACTGAAAATCGACTTCTTAAGAAATAAACCTGCATGCAATTATGCAATAAGGATCAACCTTCAACTTTATTTATAGTAATTGCATATGACACTATCTATGGAAGTTGTGTTCTTCGAAAATTGAAGGCAATCTTGGATAGTCACACTTATTCTTGGTATAAAAACTCTATGACCTAAATTATTAGGATTTTTGTCTCAACAACATGGCTACTGAGTCTCGTAATTATAAGTCAGGCACTGGTGCATACCCTCATAGAATGATCAATATTCCTTAACAACATAATAGGAACATCAACCTTCAGATGCAACTCGTGATTTGGAAAGAGCATCTAATCTCATTCAAAACATTTGCTGTGTGAAGATCCTAAAGCAAGCAAACATTTAAACCTGATCTGGCAGATGTGTCAGAAATTAAATACTTTTTGTCTCACTATGATCACGTCAAACCATGTATTCATTGATCATTTCAATGCAATCAAGTGGTTTGTACGAGAATGACTCTTCCTTTTAAATAAATAATAAGACGTGTAATCATCGCCAAACGATAGACTGAACTATGTGCTATCAACTATTTTTGCTATTGGATCATTGGAACACCAAAAGTTCTTTCAGAATTTAAATCATTGCATGACCGTCATTTGGGCGACTTGTTATTCCATCTAAACTGTTTTATAGACACACTTAATCTGAAACTTTGATTAATTTCTCAACCCTGTATTAACGTTGAGACCTCTATTACATTTTTAAATCTTTAATTCTCAGAGTGACTCAATTAAACCGAGCAATATAATTCCGTACCGACTCTCTCTTCTCTGGAATAACTTATGAGTGATTCTATAAAGACATTTGAATTTGATATTTTTTATTGACATTGTTGATGTGGCATATTTTCATTGGATAATGTAAATCTGCATTAAATGATAATCATATCGATATATATTCATCATTCAATAAAAAAGTGACACATTAAAATATCACTTAATAATATCAATTTGGAATGCCTATCTAGAATTATTATAACTTATACTAGCCCCAGCTGGTCTTCTTTTTTCTTGCATAGCTAGAGAAACACATCACAAACTTATTAGCACATCTAGAAAAGAAGAAATGGACCTAGGTGCGAATGCGCGTTAAAAGACTCTTCAAAATCATTCAGCAATGTCTTTGACAAAGCTCTATAAGTGATGGCATTGGGCCAACCGTGCAAATATTGGATACGATTCTGGAACATTCAGATGTAATCTATTGGATCCCTAGCTCGATCTGCCAATTAATTTTCTTTGCTCGATGTAGCATTTTACTTGAATATTCCTTTAGATCATACTGTCACGAAACGTGTACTAATCTTCTTCTCTCGGAATTGGATTCATGAATTTTGCGGGGGAAGCATTTGATATTTGTAGTGATCAAGAAATTGTGAATTGCCTGTGAATTAGTTGTTGTAGCGAGAAAAAGTTTGTAATCTCTTTCTTTGCAATGGTGAATCTCAACTTTTCAAAAGAAATATCCCATATTCATAGGCACGGGAGCCTCCCAATTATAATTTAAATCGTGCTTTCAGATAGTCCTATTAACCGCCTATTAAAAATTAGTCCGCTTTCAAGCACAACTGGTTGAAGACATGACTGGTCGATATGTACCATCATTGTTGTATTTTATTAAGAGTTAGAACCTCCAAAATCATTTTAGTTTGATAAAAGGATCTTTATATGTTTAAATTTTGCTTAAATTACCAAACCTTTCACTCCATTTGCGCTTTGGTCCCCAACATTCCAACATTGTTTGGACCACATTGCCACCTACCTTTCAAAAATTAGTGTCGTTAATTGTGTTGACCTAATTAACCTGCAATAGTTGATGATTAGGTCATTTTCATTTTTTATTTAATAAAATCAGTGTAATTTAGTAATTTAACATCAAATTTTCTATTTTATTAATAAATGAAGATTAAGTTCTTATTTACAATTTAAAATATATTGTAAATATTTTGCATTCAAGTTCCTAAAATATTTAAAATTTCTGACACAAATCTGAGTAGGGGATTTTAATGTTATATTTACAATAGATTTTAATTGTAAATGAGGATTTAGTCTTTATTTGTTAATAAAATGGTAAAAGAAATATTTTATGGCTGTATTTTCAATGGATTTGAAATTGCAAATAAGGACTTAATCTTTATTTATTAATAAAATGATAAAAGTAGATGTTAAATTACCAAATTACCCTTATTTTAATGAACAAAACAAATGACCTAATAACTTCATATTTTAGGTTAACTAGGTCAATAGAACTAATGGCGTTAACCTTTGAAAGATTGGGGAGATTGGGGATTGTATGGTAAAAAAAGGTTGAGGACCAAAGTGCAAATGGAGTCAAAGGGTGGGGGACCATTGGTGCAATTTACCCTTAAATTTTTAGACGACTCCAAAAATGCAATTATTAAACCGCAATTGGCACAATACTTCACTAGGTTTTACTCATGTTATTATCCCTACATTTAAAATCTTGGCATTTTTGTTCTTAAGTACACCATTTCTTTGAGCTAAACATTATTTCCATCAATTTCCTCTTGCAAACTTTTGTAAAATGACAAATGTAAAGGAAAAAAAAAAACAAAAATATATTGTAGCTACAATCTTAAAAATCATTTTAAAATGTAAATGAATCACATTTTCAAAAAGTTCAATGCATATTTGAGATTCAAAGTTTTTTTTATTTATGTATTCTAAAAGATAAGAGTAAAATTGTCATTTAATAAGTTTTAGGAAAGGAAATTAGCATAAATGATGTTTAGTGCATAAATATTTACATATCTAAAGATGAAAACATAAAGATTTTAAAGGCATAGATGATTAGGACAATATGTTAAGACATAGGGTTGCATGTTGACGTAGATCTAGAATCTACGAACACAAATTGTATCTTGGAATAACACAAGAATTTTATTCAAAGTCAATTGTCCTAAATTACAACAATAATGGAACTTAAATAGAAGAACGAGAAACCCTAAACAGACGCAGAAGGGCCTTACTAGGCCTAACTAAACATATAAAGACTAAAAATATGGAAACTAAAGATTGAAAATAGAAAAATAGAGTTTTGAGAACTTAAACGGATATCAAGTGGGCCCAAACAGTGGGTCCATAGCACTAGTGGTGAGAAATCATAGATCTCGTCGCGACGATTCCGGAAAAATGTAATGGAATGAAAACAGACACTGTATACAAAAGTTATGATCATTTAAAGTTTTCAAACCCCAAAAATATTGAAATGTTAAATCCAACGATTGTTTTGCACCAATTATCCGTTATTAGACTTTGAAACAATCTGTGGATTGTAGCACTCATTGCTCTAAACTTAATTTAATTCTTTTCACAGTTTCGTATTGTCCATTGAGCAAATTGCACTTAAGTAACAAATCTTTATGTTTAATCAAATACACTGCACCTTCGTCATTGACCCTCCCCCCGCACCACCATCCTAATCACACGACATACTATAAATCCAACAGAGATGCTCCCCAACCCACGCTGGTGCGGGAGGGGGCTGCACATGCCGATGTGCCACGACGTCAAACGGACACATCGGCTTGTGCATGGCTTCCTGCTCACAACGTGGGCAGGGGAGCAAAAGTTATAAATCCAAAATCAAAATTTATACAAGAATTGATTATAATGGGTGTTTGCATTTATTTTTTTTGTATTTTCTCATATCTTTTTAAATTTAAATTTACTCAGACAAATCACATCTATATATTTCGTAGGATTATCAGTATTAATAAATTTTTATTATTAAATTTCACTAATTTTCTCTTTTCGTACTCATAAAATAAAAATACATGTAAATGAGAATGTAAATATCTCCTATAAGGTTTAATCAATGCTTAATTTATATGATAGGGAAAGAACATTTTCACCCCCACGTGGGCTCAAAGAAAAGGATAGCCAGTGAACATGAAGACCATTTAAAACCTTAAATATATTTACGATTATTATTATTATTATTTTTTGAATAGATAATATATTTAAGATTATTAAAATTGTGATCGATCTGCTTTTCTTGATTGTACAGAGAAAAAGGACACGAACCATATCAAGGCACAAATATCTTGTTCGAAATTTTTGATTTTTTTAATGCCAATTATACTCTTTCTTTAAAAAAAAAAAAAAATCACATTGTAAAATCTGCGGAGATACCACAAATCTGAACTTCCGTTTGGAGAGGGCTTGTGAAATTTCCTCTTCAAAAACCTACCTTACGTGTTAGATGAAAGAAGATGAGTATAAATAAATAAAAATAGCATTAATCTTTTATATACTAGTAGTACTATTATAGTTAATAATTTATTTAAAATAAATAGACAAGATCGAGATGGACAGTTATCTTTAGTAAAACGTCGAAAAATCTATGATATGGTAGGAATTGAAAGTAATGTAATATCTCCCTTGACCTTTAGGGAATAGAAAGCAAAGAAGAAATGTCTTTCTCGTACGACTCTGTCCTCTTGTTTCGTCTTTATTAAATAGAGTCTTTGAAGTAGGAGGCTGAATATTTTTTGATATGACAATACATGTTAAAAAAAAAAAATCATAATTCATTTTTCTTTCATACTAAATACTTTGTACATCTGTGACGCAATATTTATAAAGTTTAGTGAAAAATATTGGGATATTGTAAATTTGCAACATCTTCATCTAATTTCTATTTCTAATAATAACTTTACCCTTGAATAAAATTTTCAATATTAATTGGAAATTCTAAGTTATATTCCCACTAGCAAAGTCCCAAATTTTGAGTTTTCTCGGACGCATATATTATATGTTTTGGAGATAATTTATCATTTACAGAGAGAGAGAGAGAGAGAGAGAGAGAGAGAGAGAGAGAGAGAGAGAGATAATTTATCATTTACAGAGGAGAGAGAGAGAGAGAGAGAGAGAGAGAGAGAGAGAGAGAGAGAGAGAGAGAGAGAGAGAGAGAGAGAGAGAGAGAGAGAGAGAGAGAGTCCTCATTCCTCACCATACACCAAGGTGACCCAATGTTTCACCAAAAGGCCATTGCCTTGTAACCCTAGGCTTCAATTGGCCTCTCCTAGTTGAGCATTGTGACCTTTTGTAATTTTGTTAACATCCACCCCCTACCCCACCACCCTTTCACCCACAGCCCGACATCGCAAGTAGCTTCCTTCGATGACCCTACATCATTTCAGAGTTAACAATATTGACTATTATCTAATTAAATATCCAAAAATGTTATATATATGCACAATTTATGTGCATCACTTTCGATATAAAGAGGATATATAGAGCGACTATTATGACCATTTTACCCTCCTTCCTATTATGAGATAATATAATATACCACATACATATGGAATTTACCTATAGCATTATTTTTAAATACTATCGATCGATTATTATGTATGGTAAGAATACAGAAATATTAAATAGCAAGTCGAGTTAAATAATAATCAGACATATAAGATGTTTTGTTAGACCTATTATTTAAACATTTGATTTTATCATTATCAACACTTGTTAAATCGAATTTTGTCACCAACCCCACCCTACTCTCACACCACACTAGGGTTCCAAATTATATATTAACCTTTGATATTTGTTACTACCCCCGAAACCCGACCCCACCCCATCCCATCCCACCCCACCCCATAGGGCATTCAAATGTGGATGCGTGTGGTTTTCTATAATTTGGCTATTGGGATTCCCATGCGCCACTTCTCATGCAAAAATGTGTCCCTTTATATACAATAAAACACCAACGTAGTTGGACCAAGCTCTGAATTCATTTTATCTTTACCTTTTACCATGTCTTTGGCCCATTGGTTCATCATCAAACTTCAACTCATAGTTTTCTTATTAGTGATCTTGTGTTAATGTTAATTAATACTATTAATCCAGCATAGAGAACCGGGGACCTTAATTTTTAATATAAACTACATCCAACGAACAAAGTTTTGCAGCGGTAAATATGTCTTATATTAATATTAAATATGCCTGCGCAATCATGTTTTTAACTTAAAAAAAAAAAAAAATCTTTTGTATTTTAGCAATGATGTCATTAATCAAACGGTCGACACAATAACTTGATGTCAGCGAGTTTTGGCGAGTCGGCTAGGAAATCAGGCTCTTTGAACACTCAACTCAAACTCACAAAATCCCACATTTAGCTGGTCAATTTTCCCTTTTTTTTTAATATATATTTAGCCATTGTATAAATTTTATTTATTTATTTTTTATCCAGAGAAACAATTGGTCATGTTGAAATGTAAAAAATTGAACTTCAACGGATAACTAAATATGAGTTGTTTGAGAAGATTTTATATATTCTCCAAATTTTCGAGAAACAGAAAAGTGTTACATTGCCAAAACCGAATCAACCCATTTTGCGGGTACAACTCACACGTCAAGAAAGAAAGGCTGTGCAATACTAGCTATATATGATTTGATTTTACGTACTGTACATATTCATATCTCGTTTTGTATTTTCTTACTATTGATTTAACTAGACATTGATCACGTAAAGAGATCTGTTTTTAAAATCCACAGTATAACTTTGGGCCCATTTTTAAATTCCAGTTGGCACATAGAAAATTTACTAAATATGACAGTGACTATTGTTGAAACTTTATGTTTTTAATAGAACTTTTAAAACATTAAAACACTTTATTTTTACTTATTTTTCACTTTTATATATTTGAGCTTGTAGCTTTAAATGTAATTGTTGATTTAATATTTGTAAGTTACGGAATTAAAAATCTAGTTCCGTAAGTTACATTCATTCTATTAATTAATTTCTACATAACGGGTAGTGCAATAAAATGCCATAATTTCCAACGGCTATTGAAATTGAAATAATTAAAACACATACATATGACTTCTCTTCCTCATAGTCCAATGAGAATTGACATTTTTAGCCTCGGCCTTTTCTTCTTTTTTTTCCTTTTTTTTTCCCGCAAAGGAAATACAATTCAGAATTCTTTTGGCATCATACACAAGTAATATTTGCCTTTTCCTTTAACGAGTATCGCAACCATCCGTGTATAATAACGAAATTAATTGATTGGACTACAAATACAATTACAAAGTATTAAAAAAAGATAAAAATTTGAACAAACATCTTATCTTGATTAGTGATATAAAATGTCATCGAATGCTAAAAATATCACCATGCGATCCACAATGGATATATTTGACAATTATTTATTTAATATGAAAGCATAAAAATACCATTTTTGTATAAAATAGAAACACACAGCACAAAAAAATAAAAAATAAAAAATAAAAATAAATATAGGGAAGAAAAAACCTAAGTTAGTTATGCAAATAGTCCCCAACATTTATAGCCTCAATCTTTATTTAACCAGGCTTGATCTAGTGCCATCGATGGCACCGTAGCACCATAGTTACAGTGCCATTGATGCATTTTCGGGACCAATTTGATATTTGTTACGACCCGAATTTCCATTTATTTAAATTTTAGCCACTACTTGGTCAAAGCCGTTAATTGTAGGTCAAAGTCAAATTATTAAAGGAATTTAATTTAGTCTATTAAAAAATTTATGGACAAAATGATTTAATTGGAAGTTTGTGGGCTATGGGCGCAATTAAGGGTCAAAGGACCAACTTAAATCTCTTAATTAAAGAAAAGGGACTTATGTTGCAATTATATATAATATATATATATATATAAAAACCCATGAAACAAAGGTCATTAGTGTAAGGAATCTCGGCAGTGACGAGAACCAGACGCCATTCATGAGAAAAAGAAAGAAAAGAAAGAAAAAAAGGAAGAAAAAGGAAAAAGCAAGAAGATAGCTTGGTTTCGTCGGTTTCGCGTGGTAAGCGTGATTTCTCCAATTTTATCTCATGGAATTCGAGGTAACTTGTGAAATTGATTCTAGGGTTTTACCAATAGACGTGATTCGAAATTTATCATTAATTTGGGTCAATTGAATTATTAAGACGTTATTCGTACCATAACTAATTATTTCTGAAGTGGAATTGATGGTTATCGAGTAGTAAGATAAAGTGATTGAAACTCACATTACCTAAAATGGTGAAAGTTTGGAAATTTATTATGCGATTCCACTACGGTTGGTTCCAATTGCATTTAAATATAATAAATCAACTGAAAGGTTTAACAAAGAATGAACGTTAACATTGCAGAATGTTAGAAAAGCAAGGTTTGCCAGTAATGCGGTAGGAATTAGTTGAAATTCATGTGTATAGATTTTATTGTAGAGTACTATTGTTATTTCGCATGACGACGACGATCGTGTCTACCAACCGACTTAAGCACCGTAGCTGAAATAAAAATTATATTTTTCATAAAATAAGATGCTTTAAATCCCACATATGCTTTTAAAGATTTTCACGACATGTTATCAGTAAATGAATGTTTCAAAGAAGTCGCTGATTTTATTAAGTAGCTGCTTCCTTTCAAAAAGAGATCATATGAAAATTCTTTCAAAACCATCACAGAAGACTTCGTTAGATTTACTCCGCCTGACTGCTGGATGTGTTCCACATATGACCAGAATTACAGAGTGCTTTGACTCACTTTCACACACATAGGTTTTGGGCCGTAATGGGTGTTTAGCTCTTTGGGCTTCGGTCACGCAAGGTATTTACCGCATATTCGTATAACAGACTTTGAATGCGACACGCCATGTGTATTGAGAGACTCTACACAAGTGTGTTGTTGTTTGTTGGCATTTCTTTGATGTTATTTTTCAAGAAATTATTTTAGTTACGTACTCCGCTTTTAGAAAGAAAATCCGCTTTGAAACGGATAACGTGATTTATTCAGTTAGAACAATTTCGCTACTAGTATTACCGATGGTTTTCAATTATTTATGCCATATATGCGTTTGGATGTAAAGAGGTTTTGTGAAGATATTTTAAATGGAAACCTACATATATTTGTGAACTTATCCACTCACCTGGGCTACAAAACTCAATGTATTTTTCCAATGCTTTTTTTCTTATCGAAGCGGTTGAGCGTGAGCTTGATCGCCTGTTGACCACCACTACCATTACCTTCCATTTAGCTAGTAGGTTCATTTAATTGTTCATTCATTTACTAGTGTTTAGTTGAAACCTCGCATTCATTTGAGAAAGGGTTTTTAAGAATGGATCTATTGGTTTATTCATTAATTCTTTTCGACATCGTTGCTTGAGTTTTGGAAAGTGACAATCGATATTGAATTACAAGGTGGTTGCTTTAAAGGTTTCAATACTCTTGATTTGAAATGAGATTTGTGCAAATGTTGGGTTGTACGTGTCCTGAGCTTCTAATAAATCTCTTACAAGTGACGGATATGTTCAAAATACGTAGGAAACTCACACAAATTTTCCGCAAAATATTTTTTTATTATTATTCAAATTAAAATCAAATCAGCTTAGAGTTTGCCTTAATGACGATCCGCACGAAGTTGTCATCCATCACGCTACAAGCGACGCCACGTGTCATTATTAGAGATAATAGCGCAAGGTCAATATTTGTTTTGAAATCCAACGCCGATCTAGAACCAAGAAGGAGAGCAGAATTGAGGACCCAAAGTTAATTTAAAATTTTAAATTTTCCAATACCACATCACAATAATGATCAAAGCTTTGGCCATAATTTTCACCAAACTATGGCCAAAACTTTGACTGCTACCATGGTGTCGTCAGAAAATTTTTCAAATTGTTGGAGCTCCTTCTCACCGTATTGATTCTAAATTTGGTCTCTGATTTCAAAATAGACATCAAATCTGGCCCAAAAATACAATCGATAGTACGGTAGTTCAATGCACCAGAAAGTTGCTGCAATCTTTAAATATGGACTATAAGAAGCCTTATAAATTGACACAACTATTCTAGAATGTACACGTCCGTCAAATCCTCTATTAGTTTAACTATTGTAGGCGGTTACAAACCCAATTAGTTAAAACTACAAATAAAAATAAGGTTTGTATAAATTATTTTTTTATTAATTAATATAAGTTAATCATAATATTCGTAGAGATTTAAAATTAATTTTGGTATATATACATAAGTATAATGTCGGAAAATATCAATTATTCTATAAAAGTAATTTGGAAATAATTTTAATTTTTTATATATTAAATTAAGTAAATTTAAATATGTATTAATTACATAGTTGATTTATATTAATACAATAATTAATTTACATCACTTTGGTGCATAAATATATTGTGTTGTGGGTTCTTTTTAAAAAAATTAGTGTTTTTACCCATGCGTTGCACGTAGAGACATATATACATATAAACATGTAACAAATTAAAATCCACATAAAGGGATAAATGCAAAAGAATTTCTAAAATTTTTAATAGACTTTCACCTATATTTTACACAAATACATCCTGTTATAGTAAATAACAGGATTAAAAACAAAAAAATTTCACATAACTTTATATTGTGTTGAAACATCTTATATTCAATAACATTCTAAGACCGATAAAATCCACTATTCTCCGCCACACAACCCAATTACAGAATATATAAATGACATCAAATTTTGTAACAATTAAATAATCATAGATACACTTGACTGACCACAGCATGTCTAATAATTTCTATCGTAGTTTTTTACAGCAAACAATTGGATTTCTTTCATATCCCTTCACTTCATTTAGTAATCTAACCATTATGTATTTTGAAGTTATGCTTAATGTTTCATCCACGACCTGCAAATTGAATCAAAAATTAAAACAAAGCATAGTCAATTAATACAAGACAAAGAAGAATCCGATGTAATTTTCCGACCAACTGAACGATAATATCGTGTGAATCAACATTTTCCAATTTGATGATATCTCGTAGTATCCTTTTAGGACCATTAATATAATATTCGGAGGAAAAAATCCGTGATTCATGTTTTGTCGTTAATTACCAAAGTCATGCTACGTGAAAACATTGTGCCTTTTCATCTCACGATTATATCTTAGGTTGTTACTGGTCATTTTTTCTAATATAAATACCAAGTGCATGTATTAGATTAGAGTTGATCCAACTTGCACATGGATTTGCTTATTTTAACGGTGTGACTTTTTTAATTCAGAAAAATAAGTGGACCCGATGTGTGTATATATGTATACACACTAAAAAGTGGAGTTGAAAAAGACATGTAGAAGCGGTAAAACTCGTTGCCATAAGTAAAAATTAATTTTTTAATTCAGAAAAATAGGTGAAAGTGGCGGAAAAATGTGCTGGTTTTATTAATATAAATAGATATAGATAGATGTTCACGTATTGGATTAATTAATTAATTTGTATATATATATCAATTGTAAATCTAAATCAATATCATAATTAATTTTCATCACACATGAAGTGATCATTTGGTAATGATCTTTAATGTAAAAATTGATTATTTTAGAAAATATAAGATAGACAATTCATTTAAAAGTAAAAACAAATCTAATAAAATTATGGGTCAAGTTATGAACTCTCAATTAGACCAACTTAGAGTCTAATAATTAAATTAATCGATGTAAACGCTGTGTTGCATATTATTTCAAAAAATAAAAAAATAAATTTTCATAAAGATGCTTTTTAAATAAATTAATATTATTACTGAATAAATAATTTATAAGTACAATCTCACTTCTAAATACAAATAAATATTTTTTTTGAATATATTCTTAAATTCCAATTCTATATTTTAATTATTCCTGACCTTCTTCCTAGAGCATTTATGTTGTCATCCATTCATTCTAATGAGACGTTTCTTCAAATTTTATATTGATCAACATTAAGAAAATTTTCACTAATGTAATAATAAGTAAACTTAATAAATATTTGTCACAAATTAATATGATGTAATAATCCAATTTAATCAAACTAAAAAAATTATGACTCCATCGTAAATAATTCAGACCTTTTTCAACATTAGAAATCTACCTTTCAAAAGAAAATCTTATTGAAATTTTTTTTGAATAACTTAAAATTATGTACGTTTTCATAATAATGAGTAACTTAATGAATACTAGTCATAAAATAGTAAGAGTTAAAATCTAATTTCATTGAATTAAAAAAGTATATATTGTCTTGAATAATTAAAATTTTTCTTGAATAATTAAATATTTTCAAGTTAAGCAATCTTTTAAAACTTTTTTACGGATAATCAATGCATATGTAGGTTATATCAAAAATAATATTTTTCCATAAACAAAATCAATATTTTTTAACATGTTGGTTTCATATTTTTGCGATTGCTTTAATTTTGTGTGTGTGTGAATGTTTACTTTGCAACAATTTTACGGCCTGCACGGAAAGGGAGGAAAAAATCATAGATTTAAGGCCAAAAAATAAAATAAATAAATAAAAGAACTGAGGAAGTTGTTATGACTTATGAATAATGCTACTCTAACAGCTTCACCACATTGTCACCAATCACCTCGGTTTTACCCACTACAACCATGTATAACCACCTTTTTAACATAAAAAATAAAAAATAAAAATAACTAAAACTAAAGCCAAAAAAATAAAATTTATTAACCGAGAAGAGGCGAGAAAAAGCGGTCATTTTTTATAGTACAGTTGACCATTTCTATCGTTATAATACACACAGCACGTGCACACACGCGCATATATATATATATATATATATATATATATATATATATATATTGTCATGATCTAATATGATTTAATAATGTAAGTTAGTTAGATTGAAAAAAGAACGCTATCATTTTTTTCTTAAATAGTTTATACTTTTATCTATATTGAAAAAATTATTTAATATTTTGTTTTTCAATGTAAAATCCTATTACGATGAAACTATGCAAACCTCATAAATAGGTGTCATAAAATAGTTTGATTTAATAATCTATTTTGTTCAAATTGAGAAAAAGTCATTGTTTCGTCTTAAATGATTCACGACATTATCCATATTAAAAAAATATTTAATTTTATTATATTTGCATCAATATATAATTAAATAATTTAATTACATTAATATACATAAAATATTGGATAAGTTTGACCCCAATTGATACAAATCCAGAATGATATCCAATGTAGTAAATGTAAAAAAATATAAAGAAATTGGGTATATACAATTCTATATACAATTGTTGATATCATTTAATTATTTAATGATGAAACAAGAAAAAAAGGAAAAAATCTTTGAGCAAGAAAAAATCTTTGAGCGGGAAAAGTTCAACAGGATCCGTAGCCACTCTTCTGCTTATATATATACTAGTCTTGCCCACCGTGTGTTTCACATAATTATTTAGATAATATCTATAAACAATAATACTAAAAACATTAATAGGATATAAATGAAAAATTATACATTAGATATACCTAGAACATAGTATTTGAAAAAATATTATAAATTTTGAAATATTTCTATGAAAGCAACATTGATAGTAGAATTAGTAGGAAATCTACTATCGTCATATACAAAGTATCTTCACTGTAACACCCCGCATGAATTCGTCCTAAATACGTATATGACTTTGTATGTAATTTGTATGTGATTTCGTATACGAATTGAAATGATATGAAATTATGAATGTGCCGTGAGTTGATGATTATGTGTGTGATATGTTTATGATAGGCTTGGAAATGTATCTAATGTGTTTAGAACATGTACGGTTGTTAAAGGTAGGTCGTAAGGGAGAATGCAGAATATGGGGAGTTACGGTCGGAATGATATGGACTGAAGAAAGGTGGAAAATTTTCAGAGAGTTTTGTATGGCCGTATGTATATGAGATACGGCCGTAAGATGATAGTTACGATCGTAAAATATTTTGATACGGCCGTATGTCATATTGATACGGCCATAAGATGATATTTACGGCCATAAATGTAAGAGTTGTGGCCGTAATTTCAAATCAGCAGAAATTATTTTTATGGATTGTTCTCTCATTTTCTTGATATATATCCACTCAAGCTCGATTCTACACTTTCTAAGACCCTAAAGAACTCCCCTAAACGTGTCTAAGCTCCCCATATCCTTGATTAACTCATGTTTGATCCACGTTGCTAAGAAGGAAAGAAGGGAGTAAGGAAGAGAAGAAGAAGGGGATGCTCTCAAAGCTTTCTTGTGCTTGTTTTCTCCAAATCAAAGGTGAGTAATGGTTGTACACTTATGGGAGTTTCCTTGGATTTAGCATTCAAAGCATTGAAAATAGACAAGTTTGAAGAATGTCTACTTAGTATTGCTTACCCTACATGCTTGATAAATAAGTTGAGAGTTTCTATGAATATGAATATGTTTATGACTCTTGACAACCTTACAAACTAGGTATGTGAAAGAATTCATGAAGAAGCCAAGAACCAATGTTAAGTATTTGTATGTATGTTAAGAACTAATTGAAGTATTGAATTCTATGATGTGCTTGGAGGAATGAATGTGCTCTTAATCTCACGTTGCCTTGCTTATCCATGTTTAATGTCAACCAATGAAATTACGCGACTATATGATATATTTGGATGGCATCATACCACAATATGTTATATGTAATGTGCTTTATGTAGAAAAAAGGGCAATGTGTATGAATACGTGATGAGGATATGATTTTGGCATATAGTACATAAGAAAGGAATGATGTTAGTGTTGCGATACGATATATGTGGAATGCCATTGTGTTGAACTTGCAATGCTCTATGGTTAAGATCCATACATGATTGTGAAGCCTTGCATATGTGATATGTACCGATGTTGATGAATTTACATAGGGACGATACTAAGGCTTAAAGAGGTAAGATGTTTGCACGATCATATCATGAAAGCATACGTATGTGAGGTCGCCTATCATGTGTTTACAAATATGCAGAGGAAAAGATAGTTTCGTAGGGGATCTGAGCCCCGCATAAGGATTGAGACCTTTGGCCCGAGTAGTGGCCTCACGGGGGATCTAAGCCCCGCGTGAGGATTGAGGCCTGGCCAAATATGATATGTCATGTGACGGTGCCAGTGTAAGCACATGATTCGCAACAGGGCCCAAAGAAATAATGTGACATGCATTTGCATCTACATTTATTCCTACCAAATCTTTATGACTCATTATGTGTTCGTTTATGTCTTTTGAAAGTACAAAACATGTTATGTGCGTGGGAGATGGAGACGAGTCCTCCAAGCCTGATGAGTCAAGATGTTTGAGGGGAAAAGGAATCTAACGATCCCGCAACACGTTTAAATGTAAGTTCGAAACCCTTGGAATTATGTCAATATGCAAGAACATTTTAAAACCAAAGTACGAACTCTGGGTTTTGTATACGCTATGTATACGAGTAACGTTGTCCTAGGGTCCACTATATATCACAAATGAGTGCACGAGGCTAAGATGTAATGTATTACCGTGCACATTACGTAAGATAATGACGTTAAGATGACGTATACGAATGTGGGGCTAGAGGGGGCGCTACATTCACGCCAACATAGAGAGAATTATATTTTCTTGAAAAAGCTATGGAAATAATAATTGAACAACAAAAAAGAAGAAACATACACAATATAAATATGGAACTCAATATGGTATTAGAAATATTTAAAGGGCAACTATGAATTAGATGGAGAGTCGACGACAGTCTTGGAATAAAAATATTATGACCTAATATGTTTTCAGATACCCTTTTTGGTAATATATATATATATATATATATATAGTAATATTAATATTAAGGTTTATTAATTGAAATTAAAAATGAAAAAAAAAAGATAAATACAAATGTGATATGGATAGTTACATTTTATTAGAAAATAGAAAGATAAATACAATTGTGATATGAATAGTTATAATTTAGTTTTTTGGATAATAACAATTCTAATTGAACTCAAATTTTAAATATTTATTCTAGATCATTGTTTATGGCCAGATAAATATAATTTAAAAGATAATAACAATTTTAATAGGCTGCAAAGTAAAGGCGGGAAAAGAGACATATTTAATCAAAAAATTACTTTTATAGGTGGTAAAGTAAAAGTGAGAAAAGAGATCTATTGATTAGGGAACCACTTTTACCATTATTTATATTAAGATATATATATATATATATATATATATATAATTTATACCATTTTGGCAATGCAATAGAGACTCGTTCTTTCTCTCCCTGTGGTTGTGCCTATAGATGAAGAATCAGTTGTGAGTTAAGGGTTTTATCTTGGAGTCATAGCATTCCGATAATACTCGCATGAGGGGAGACGAACACAACTTTACGACAATGTCATTGACACGATTCACCTAGACCAGCATTTCTAACAGGTTCTCTTTATTTTGCTTTGAATTATATTTTATACTTTGTTATACAAATCACACTCTTACACCAACATGTATCTACAGATGGTAAAATCATTACCGAAAGAAGATTTTTAAGTTGCACGAAAGTTTTATTCGTGATTGTGATTTTCATAGGAATTTAAAAAATTTTGCTGGTTGTAAAATTAAATTAAATACGAAAGTAAACTGAAAATAATATATAAAAAATATAGTTAACAAAATTAGAATATAAAATAATAAATTTTAGCTAAGGGACCAAACATATTAAGAAGATAATTTTGCAATTTAAAAGTTTTATTACCCAACGTCTTCTGCTTTAGTTTTTTTGATATAAAGTTTAGCTCATGCTTATAGCTTGTACTCTTTACATTTTGATCTTCATATTATTGTACTTGCAAGTTGTAGTCTTGTATTTGATATTATTATTGTATTCAAAGACAGTATACTACAAATCTCAAAATAGATTAACTTTATCTAAATATTTTTCTAAATTATTTAATATTGTTAAGAAAAATGAAAAAAAATGGAAATGAAATTTGAATTCTATTATACAATCCCTTTAAAAACATTTTGACATATTTTCTATGGAGAGAATGTCCCCCGATCCCACATTTGTAAAGAAAAACTTTCATAAAAAATGTCCATAACATAAAACTAATCTTATGTGTGTGTGTGTGACTTTTTATCTTGTACTTTATTTATTGTCACCCAACAACAAAAATGTTGAAAAAATATAATATTATTTTACGGATTAAATGTTTTAAAGTACAAATCAACACATATTTTTGTAAATTCTTTCACGCTAGTTAAATAAAAATGACAGTTAAGAGTAAATAATAAAAAGATGAGAAATAATCAGTAGATCAAGATGTATATCAATTGCTAAGAGATATATTAAAATCTGCAATGATGTAAATTCAAAATTAATGAATTATTTAAAATAAACTTGTAAAGAAATAACACATCGGAAAAATAAATAAACGAAATTCAAACTATCAAATAATATAACAACAACAACGACGACGACGACGACAACAATAACAACAACAACAACAACAACAACAACAATAATAATAATAATAATGGATTGTTTTTATTAGTAAATAGGAAAACAACATAAGTGTCTATTACTTGGGACGTGAGTTGTTTTCATAAAAGATAAAATATTAATTACTAAATTTAAAAGAATATTTAAAAAAAGACCAAATAATCTACAAAGGTCTCGTAATGATCTCATCTTTACTTATATTCTTCGCAGTGGTCTGTGATGTAATTCTCATTGTTTCTTACATCTATGATGTCTTTTTTTAAAAAAAAATTTTGCATTGTTTTTGTGCATAGAGAATAAAAAAATCATAGACCAAGTTGATGTTTCCAAAACTATCAATAAGATGACTATTTTTTGAGAAAATATATCGAACTATAATTTTACATGTAATAATAATGTATTTTCTCACGACCAATTCTATGTGACTTTATACCGAGGTGTTTCAATAGAAACAATAGATGTATTAATTAACACAAGCACAAAGCGAAAGAAAAATATTGTATGGAAAATTAACAAAAAATATCGTACACAATTTTTTAAAAAAACTATGGCCGTATATTCACATTTATCATTACCACAATGTTTTTCTATCCGCACTATTAGCAAACAAGTCGTCCAATCAATTTCTTTCTGTCTCCCTAATTTTTTCACCTTTTTTTTCCATAAATTTGAGCACAATGCCTATTTATTTTGTGACTATCATGCCTTCTACTTTAATTTACATGCAACGTGCAACACCACGTTTGACACGCTATTTATCTAAGAGAGTCAAAGAGATAAAAAAAAATGAAAGCCAGTAAATATTTTAAATTCATAATTTCAAAACCAATAAAAAATTGGTGGCCATTAAAACCAAACTTTCCAAAAAGAATTTTTAAAATCTATATATATATATAAAACCAGCACATTTTCCCGCTGATTCTACATATTTCCTGAATTAAATAATTAATAAAAAAATCATGTTCCCACGCAAAGGATAATAATGTTGATATTTACCTATTTAGATTTCTACAGATCCCATCATTCCCTTATCACAAACCCAATACCGTTCATCACTATCCTCCTTTCCTCCTTCGGGTGCAATTTTTTTTTTTTTAAAAGTTGGCAAAATACAAAATACACCCACGGATTCTAATTAAATTATATTTTAAATATATGTCTTCCCGTGCAACGCACGGGTAGAAACACTAGTATAATAATAATAACTTATTCCCCCGCCAAAAAAAAAAAAAAAGGAAGAAAAAACTGGGAAATAGAAAAAATAAAAAAGGTACATCAAATACGTAATAGATAGATAGATGTAAATTTGTATCTAAGAGAAAAGCAAAGGAGTCAATCATTATTTCAAACCCAGCTCATTAATAACTCAAAATTGGACCAATTTCACCCGGTCAATTTTCATATAGTTTGAAATTTATATAAAATTAATGTAATGTGAGGGTTTTTTTGTGTGTGTGTGTGTCTAACTATATTTGTGTGTGTATATATATCTTAATTTTATGTAAACATATAAAATGGATGAGGTTTATTTAACATTTGAATTCGAATTCAAGATAATATAGTAAAAATTTATAATTCTAAATCTTATTTATAATATACATAAATCATAATTTTATTAGATATTGTTTGTCATAGTAGATAGTTCAAAAATAAAATTTTAAAAAATATTGAAGAATTATTATTATTATTATTATTATATTATTAAAAAGTGGGAATATGTGAAAATCTTTTGATTTCCAATAATGTCCACACCTATAGTTTATTTAGTCCAAAATGCCCTTATTAAAGAAATACATTTATATAAATAATTAATTAATGACTTTTCATATTACATTGAAGAAATTAAACTACAAATATTCTAATATATTTTTATTTTAGTCAATGTATATGACCTAAAATAACTATGAATAAAGGTTTTTTTTTCAAAAAAAAAAAATCTTTTACAAAGTCATGTAGCTGTATGATAATCTTTTGATTTAAAATTATATCACAAACATTTTTGTAGTCCAATAATTAGAAAATATAATTACATAACTAATTTTTGAGCGATGTTTAAAATTATTTTTTAATTTTGATTAAACTACCAATATTTCAATAAATAATGTGTTTTTACTCAATGTGTGTAACTTAAAAATGTATATTGATCATTTTTATAACAACAACTTTCTAATTGAGATATCACGTTTTTATAATTTTAAAATTGGATTGGTATCATAGATTCATATTAAATGTACTCAGATATACGTGACTAATCTTATTGGATTTTTTTGGTAGATTAGATGTTTGGACTATCTTGGCAGAAAGTTGAGATATTAATATTTTTACTTAGAGTATAAAATGGTCAAAGTATTTAGCTTGCACGTATAAGTTACTAATACTATA
This sequence comes from Jasminum sambac, assembly GCA_018223645.1. Classification (NCBI taxonomy): domain Eukaryota; kingdom Viridiplantae; phylum Streptophyta; class Magnoliopsida; order Lamiales; family Oleaceae; genus Jasminum; species Jasminum sambac. The sequence goes on from CP073647.1 coordinate 24,085,367, forward strand.
TTAGTTTAATTTTATACTTTTTGAAAAAATTTAAAGTCAAAAATTAAAAATTTATGACTAAAAAAATCATCATTTTATACCACGTACGAAGCACGTACTCAAAACTAGTAACAATAAAAAGGTGAAGAAAAAGATTATTAAGATTTGGCAACTAATTTTGATATAAAATAAAAATAATTAAGATAATAATAATATAATCAGCAAAAATATCATAAATAATTTAATTACCCTATTTCTAAAATCAGAGCCAATCAAATCAAAGTTTTCAAAACAAATTTAAATTGATTTTTTTTCAAGTGCAAAAATATTTATCTTCATATATATATATATATATATATATATATATATATATATTATAACACACATGGATACTAATTTGTTGACTAATTCCATGATCTATCGTAATCGATATTTTTTTGCATTTTAAAAAAATAAAATCTAGCAAGTTTGATTCTATTGGACGTGATTTCAGAAATAGAATTTTTAAAAAACTGAAAATTAAAAATGAAAATATACTATACTTTGGAGTTCTGATTTTGTCAAGATTTCAGCTACCGTTAGAATCTTAAATTTCAAAATTATTAATTAATTTATGAAGATGGCAAAATTTCGGCTATATTTTCTTAGGATTCATCAATTTAAAATTAAATTTAATATTATGCTAATTTATTTATAACTAGCACTAGTATGACCCTCGTGAGTTGCACAGAATGACTAAGATAGTATATTTATATAAAATAATATTATAAAACAAGACGTTAAATTATTATGAATATGTAACCAAAATAACAAAGTATACATAATATTATACATTTCATCAATGGTTTACAAATTTTGATGCGAAATATTATCTTATAATAAAAAATATCATATCAATTATTGTAATTGATGATTTTAGGTAAGAACATAATATTTGGAAATAAAATTTATATAATATACTTTTTCTAACCGAAAAAACCAACTTAAATAACACATTTTATGAGTCATACATAATTGATCAAACATATTTCAAATAGAATTAACAATAATCTTATGGTTAGTCTACACATACATATATAAATTTTATGAATATTGAATTGATTTTGTACCTTAAGTAAATATAAAAGTTTTTTCTTATTTAAAATTTTAAATAAATAAAAATAAATTTTTTAAACCGAAAACCGTTGTCAACTTGACACTGTACGAAGTTGACACTGTAATTCTAAAACTAAACTGCACATAAAAAATTAAAATAAACTATTGGAAAATTAAAACGTATATAAAAAAGTCAATTCTCTAATTCTCATTTTTGAAAATAATTCAATTTCCATTACAATTTGTAACTTTGAAATCATATCATATTTTCATTAATACTTGCGTTTGATTCATTTTCAATTATATAAGTGATTCAAAAATTAAAATTTATATAAAAAATTAAAATAAGCAAAAACAAAATATACTAAATAGAGAAAGCAAAATAAATTAAATAAGGAAAATAAAATAATAAAGTGTATATTTAATATTTTTTTCAAAAATGAGATTTTCCTTTTTTTAATTTTAAGTAAATGAGTGCGAATATGGTACAATGCCTAATTGACACTTCTCTTATTGTTGTATTAACATAAAGATTAAGATAAGATTAAGATTAAAACTATATAATAACAAGATAGTAACTTGGAAGAGAACTTGGCGCCAAAACTATGACATTAATACCCTTTTTGAGGTAACAGAAGTAGCCGAGAAGGGGGGGAATTAATTGAGCCTCACAACAACAATTAATTGTGGCCTCTTGGCAAGGCTACAAATTGAAGCCTAGCCATAAATTTTTTTAATTTTATTTTTTCAAATAATAGAGTTTTTAAAATAAATTGTTATTTGTATTTTTAATTTGTCAGATTTGACAACTTTTTGCCTAACATAGATTATATGTCATTTTTATTTTCCCTCTTTTTATATTACTTCTTATTGGAAGATAATTAAAATCTTTATCTTATTAGAATAAATTCAAAATGCATATATCTTGTTTGTTAATTTTTCCTTAAATTGTTTCCTTTATATTTTGTTCATTGGTACCATACTTTATTAGTTTGTATCATGTATCAATTTTGTTTCATTATATTTTTTTTATATATTTCTTGCTTTTGTCATTAAGTTTTATTTCGTATACTTCACTTTTAGCTTTGGTATCAGGTAAAGTTAGTTTGCTTCATGAATAATGTACCAATTTTGTGAATCATTTATTGAATAGTTAGATTGTATTTGATTTGCATCATTTTTAATTTTTTACTTATTTTTATTGCATATATGCACCCACATGGGATATTGGGTGTTATAATAATAATTATAATAACACCCATATGAGTGTTAGAAAATTATTGACATAATAAATATTTTAATTTTACATTTAATCAAGATATACATTGTGACACCTTATACTATCTCTCCACTCACTACATTTCTCTGTCTTTATTTTTTAAAAGAAGAATCTAATAATAATTTACCACATATACAACGTCAATATTGTTGCATGTGCAATGTGCACTATTATTGCATTGAATATGCTCTAATAGTTTTAAATAGATTTTTGGAAAACTAAAAAATGTTTAACAATCTTTTAATTGGTGCTTCATTAAATGCAATCAATATATAAATACAAAATGGTACACAATCAAATACCACTTCAAATATTGTCTTCAATGAAATCTTCTAAAATCTATAATGATATTAAAAGAGAATAGTCTATTGAACCCATTTCCCGCCCAAAATCATTGTGACATCTGAAAATGAATAATAATTTTTAAATAATTTTTGCCCTTTTTCTAAAGGACAGTCACCGTAAAAATCAATTTTTTTTTTTTGCAGATCTTCCTTACCCAATCGACAGTTCTTCATCAAGGGCTGTGACATATTGTTGAAAATAGTAATGATTCTTTTCTTCATTTTTTGGCAGTGTCACCAGCATTACATACGCTACTTCAAGAGAATACCTACACCACTACAACATGGCCACTCTCCACATTCACATCACCAAATTCACTGAAGATGTATTATATATCAAGATAACTTATTTCTCTAAGAATGAAGAAAATGTATTTTTTTTGAACTGCTCTTGAAAATCAAATTTCACCCACAATTTGACTCTTACTCTCATTTATTAAATCGCTAAAGGTTCTAGCAATTGAAAGAAAACATGATTGGATCGGTGTTTCAGATTCCTTGCTGTGGGTTAAGAGTGCATTTTTTTTATTGGAGGTTTCATTTGATTTCATTTTTTTTTAAAAGGGGGTTTGTTGCAGGTTTGGTTTCCAATGCTTGGTGCCAGCGAGGGTAACAACACTATTCGCAGTACAAGCACTACGTCTAGAACAACGCAACTATCGTTGTATTAATATGCAGTGTAAGCATCATCGACATTGGCTTAAGGTAGCTGCAACCCCCCATAAGTTATGGGGGCGGTGGAGACATTGGAAAGGTGGGTAGGGTTTTGCCCTAACTACTACAATTTGGACTAAGGGCTTAAGTTGTGAATTTGATGACTTTCAGGGCATTTCTTGAAATTTTTGTTTTACCATAGGTCCTCTATAGTTATTTAAAACTCAAATTAAGGCCATCCATTTTTGTATTTTTTAGATTTAGTTAATGTTTTTTGGATTTATTAAATTAAGTCTTAAAGTTTTTAAAATTTATTATTTTTTGAAAATACGAAATCATTAAGGTCTTATGAATTAATTTTTTTCCCTAGAAGTTCTAAAATTGATTCTTATTCCCCTAAATTTCTCAAAAATTAAAATTTTACGTATTTTGAATTTTTTCTTAAAATTTAAATCTTGCTTTAAAGTAGTTTGGTTATTTAATGTTGCCATACTAACCTCTATTGTATAAATTGGTTTAACTGGAAATACAACATATTTGTTTAGTGTTACTTATACGAACTGTGCTCGACCCAAGAAAGACACAATTTGACTAAACAACAATGTGCCCGAGATGGTAAATATTTGATGATTACAAAGTTTTTTTATTTTTTATTTTTAATTGTGAATAACAGTTGTTCTAACAAAAGGTTGCTATTTTACATAACTAATTGTTAGTATTTGATAATTGAGTGAGTAGCGCTTCAAGTTAATATCTCTGTGCAGAGAATATAAATTAATATTATGCTCGGTGTCTTCTGATATATCCCTAATTTGATTAATTTTTACGTCTTGCTTTATTTTTTACGACACATTTCATAATATTAACGTGCTTATGATTTGTTCTGAATGATGGTACAAATGTTTCTACCAAGTCCAATGGCGGATCTAGGATTTTAAGTCGCACGGGCTAATAATTAAAGAAGTAAATACAATAAATTCACATATTGCAAAACTTACTTTTATTTAATTTGGAATTGTTCTCGACGGGGTTTATAAATGTAAAATTCATCTACAAGAGAATCTAAATCTATTTTTTCAGCAAGTTCTCTTTCAACATTCAGTGTCATACAATCCGAAAGGAAGTCATCCTCCATCTTGTTACAAAGTTCCGTCCTCACGTGTTTCATTGTTGAAAATGCCCGCTCAGTAGTTGCAATAGAAACAGGTAAAATCAATATAAGACGAATCAACTTAGTCAACATGATGTAAGTCTCTGACCTTCCACTCTCAGTAAAAACACGACATAACTCAACAAGTGAAGATACTTGAAACTGATGATCGCTCTTCATGTCTATCTCATAAAATTTTAACTCATCTTCCAAAGCACAAATGTCCTGGCGACAAAAATCTTTGGGATAGAACTTTTCTGCAAGTGTACAAATATCACGACTGTTGAATGATTCAAATGACTTTGCAGGATTCAAAGCTGCATTGAGAGAGAGAAACTCAACTGATGTATCATTAAATCTTGTATTTAACTCCATGAGAACGAACTCTATTGTTTTATTAAAAACCTCAATATGATAGTGATGTTCCACTGCTATTTCATGACGAGAATGACAAGGACCAATCTTGTACTACCCGTTTAGATTAGGTATTTGAACCTCATTTTTGAAGCAAAAGCTTTTCACTCCCTCAAAGAATTCTTCCCACCATCATTTTGCAATTTTTGAAGAAGCTCTTTTGTCATAAAAACAAATTTCATTGCATCTAAAATATCTTGAGACTTCTTTTGAAGATTCTAACAAAGAATATCAGTAATTCCCATGATTTTCTGTAACAAATGCAAGCAGAACACAAATTCAAAACATTTCAATTCTTTGTAAGCACCAATACTTTCAGCCTGAGACATTCCTTTCGGCAAATTAATACTAAGGTAGTCAAACACCTTGCAAGTTTCATTGTACATATTTATCAAGCCTTTTATTGATTCATAATGAGAACTCCAACAAGTAGGTCCAGGACGATGCAAATTACCCATTTGATTGGCCCCACTTCCTGACTCACACTCACCAAAAGCCAATAAATGTTTTAGATGTGCTCTTTGAGCAACTTGAAATTCATTCACATGCTTAGGAGAAGAAGTGATACTATTAATAATATTTTCTAAATGAGAATAGAACTTCTAGATAACATCAACATCTTTAGCAGGCGAAACTAAAGTCAATTGTAATCTATGTGCAAAACAATCAACATAATATGCATGTGGACACTCTCTAAGAAACAATGCTTGAAGTCCATTCCAAGCACCACGCATATTACTTGCACCATCATACCCTTGGCTCCCAATCATTTTCACAGAAAGCTCGTGGTGAGCAAGAACATTGGATATCTGTATTTTCAAATTTGCTGATGTAGTATCACTCACACTTTTAATGTGAAATAAGCGTTCTATCAAAGTACCCTCACTATTCACAAACCTCAAGATTATTGCCATTTGCTCACGATTAGCCTCATCTTGTGGTTCATCAACAAGAATACAAAAGCATTCATCCCCAACTTCTTCACGAATCTTTCGCCAAACTCTACTAGCCATAATATTCAACATCTCTTTTTGAATACTTGGAGCAATATATTGGGCATTTTTTGGGGCATTTTGAAGTACAACTTTATCGATTTCTGGATTTGATTCGGTTGTAAACTTTACCACCTCAATGAAATTACCACGGTTCACTGAAGATGAAGATTCATCATGACCTCTAAAAGCACAACCTTGAAATGCTTGCAATCGAGCACTCCGAAATGAAGCCTTTACTGCCAGCGACATGTCTCCACTTCTTCCCGCGAAACTGTATCCATCACCTTGTCTATATGTTGAGATGGTTTCATCAAATTTTGTCCTTTGATCTCACAAAGTTTATGATGTGATCAACGGCTATGTGTAAGAAATACACATTTTGCTCCATCATTAACCCTCTTCCATTTGTCATATCCAACAGTGACCAATGCTAAACTACTATAAGGGTTACCATAAATTTGGAAAAGAAAGCAACAGAAACAATGAGCTTTGTTTGTCGTAGGAGAATACTCCAACCAAGGAAATTGGCTGAACCATTTTTTTAAACCGGATGAGTTTGAGATTTCCCTTTTGTCTTGGGATACCCCACAAGTTTTGGTTGATAAGACCCGAGTTTCAAATATACCGCTTTGATCTCATCTACTATACTAATGTGGTGTTCATATAGTGGTTTTCTCATTCCAGGATCTCGTACAATACTAGTAGATGTTTCAACTTCAGGAGTTGATGGAGGATTTTCGATTCCTAGAGACGAAATTAGGTGACTTTGCTCAATAGAAATTGGAGTTTGCTCATTGTGAAGTGGCGGCTTTCCTCAATGAGAATTTGAGAATTTTGATCAATAGGAGTTGAAGGTTGGCCTTCAAGAATTCCATCGTCATTTGTACTTTGACTTGATTGATTTACCTTTCGAAAGACCGAATACAAATCCCTACTTTTCTTGAGCGGTGGTTGCTCTTTCATTTGAAAATTCTGGAAATAGCTACCAAAAATTATAAATGTATCACAAGCAAAAACTAATAAGTTATCAATAATCCTAATTCCAACTAGTAAAAGGAATCTAAAGTTATAGACAATTTTAAAACTCGACAATTAAAAAACTCAACAATTAGGACACCAAAATAGTTTTATAACAAAGCAAGAATCCAAAATAATCCAATAATCCATGAGAATATAATCATGAACCATTGTCCAGTGTAATCAAATAATCAACAGAATTTTGAATTTGCCAATATCACATTATGCATTTATGCTTGTTTAATTTAGACTCCTATAAGTAATTAAAAAGCCAAAACTTAATTTCTTTTACAATTTCCAAAGACCAAAATAAAACCATGAGAACATTGGGAAGAATGAGTATTTTATATTTAGGACATTTACCTTCTAAATCTTGAATTCTTGGCTGCAAAATGGCAATTGCAAAATTAGGGCTCGACCGCTTGAAGATTGACCATCAACCTCGGGTCCTCGCCAGTCGCCACCGTTAGTCCGCCACTGCCCACAGGTGCTTTAATTCAGCTTTAGTCTTCTATAGGAATGTGAAAGTAACTTTGCAATTGAAGATTTAAGGAAACATAGACAAAATTAAAAGGAATTTTCTACTAGTAAATCCGTCTGTCATTGAATCCCTTCAAGAATGTGTCGATTTAGAGAGAAGCGAGATAACGATAACTCGGCAATTGATTTCTATTGGGTTAAGTTGTAGGAGTATTGTGGGTATTGGATAATAAACTAATGGGTCAATTGGGCTTTGGGATAAAAGCCTAAAATAGTGTACACGGGTTGTGTCTTTCAAACACGGGCTAGATACTTAAAATTTGCCAAAACTACACATGTTGTAGTGGACCTGGACAAATGATGACACGGGCTACAGCCTAGCTCGGCCCATCCCTAGATCCGCCCTTGACCAAGTCAACAGCATCACAAATATTGAGTGGGATGAACATTAAGGTTTGGAAAGAGACCATGACAATTGTCCTTCGTTGTATAGGTTTGGAGATGACACTGCCATCAGAATGACCCACTCTTGCTCTTAAAAACCCTAATGAAGTTGAAATTGAGAAGTGGGATCGTTCTAATTGGATTTGTCTCATGAGCATGGAGCACTCCTTTTTGGAGGCATTCAAGGGCTCTATCATTGAGTGCACAATTTTCAAAAATTTGTTGAGGAAATTGAGCAATATTTTGCGAAGAATGAAAAGTTGAGGCAAGTAGCATTTTGGCTAAACTTCTCTTTGTGAGTTATAAAGGAAAAGGGAACATAAAGTAGTACATCATGGAAATGTCTAATCATTTTATCAAAATTAAAGTAGCTAAAGTTAGTTCTATCCAAGGACTTGATCGTGCACTTAGTTTTGATCTCTTTGCCTGCACACTTTGGCCAATTCAAAGTGAGTTTAACCATCAGAAGGAAAAATGGCCGCTTAATGAGCTTATTTCTCAATTTGTGAGAGGAGGAGAAGAGGTAGTAGAAGGATAAGACTAAGAGTGCTCACTTGGCTACTAACTCTGAAAACAAGAAAAAAAAGAGAGCTAAGGACACTACAGAGGAATCTTCTTAGAAAAAACCAAAAAAGGAAGATGATGAGTTTGACTGCTATTTCTACAAAAACTGGCACATAAAGAATGAGTGTCTGAGTACGCTGCCTGGCATGTAAAGAAGGGTATGTCTCTAACCCTAGTTTGTTATAAAGTTTATTTTGTACCCAAGGATAGTTGGTGTGTAGATTTTAGTGCTATTACTTGCATAAGTATGTCCATGTAGGGTTTCTTGTGGAGCCGACCAACGAAGTGATTACGAAATATTTATCTTTATGGATGATGACACTAAGGATGTAGTGGAGGTTGTAGAACTTTCATATTACAATGAAATACTTAATTTAATTTTGATTTATTTGAGACTTTTATCGTACACGTCTATAAGATAGAATTTAATTTATATTTCTAGTTTGGACAAATAAAGTTTTACTTGTTCAATTCAAAATAATACAGTTAGTCTCTTTTGAAATTAATGTTGTGTTGGTTTTGGTTATTTGATTCATAATTTATACGGGCTTCATATTATTTGTTCCTATATGATACTGCAAATGAATTCAAGATGTGCAAAGTGAAAATTAACTGTGAATTCTATATCCTTATGGCACAATTGTTTAAGTCATATCTCTAAATAGAGAATTTAGATGCTTGAGTGGGTTAAAACTCCTGAACCCCTAGATTTAATATATTCCAAGTTTTTACTGAGTGCATCAAGAGATAGTGAACAAATGAAAGAAAATTAGGAGCTAAAAGAGTTAAGGATGTCCGAGAGTTAATTAGTACAAGTGTATGTGGCTCATTTCCCATGGCTTCTTGGGAATAGACAATAGTAGTTCAATACATTCATAGATGGCTATTCTAGGTACAGTATCTTAGACATGGGAAATCTTAATCCATAGACGTTTTATATTTTTGAAAATTGAAGTTGAACTTCAACTTAGAAAGGCAATTAAGACTGCAAACATGATCATGGTGTTGATTACTATATTAGATATGAAAGATCAGTAGAAAAATGTCTAATACCTTTCAAGCTTTTCCTAGAAGAGTATGGAATCGTTCTGCAATATATAATTTTGGGCAAACCCACATGCATGGAGTTAAGGAACAAAAAACCTAGAATATTAAGGATATGGTTGGAGCGTAATCCTCTTCGCTATCATTTCTTTTGTGGAGAAGTTATAAAGAATGCAATGTATATACTTAATAGGGTACCAAGCAATGCAGTTTTCAAAATCCCATATGAACTATAGGCAGGGAAAAAGTATAGTATTAGGCACTTTCTCCATATGGGGACAGTGCAGTGTTACAGGCCATATGAGAAAAAGTTATACTCAAGGATCATGAGTTGTTATTTTGTCAAGTACACTGAACACTCTGAGGGCTATCGGTTTTACAAGCTTGCGTCAAGATCATTCTTTGAAATGGAAATGTAAGATTTCTTGATGATGTTGAGTTTTTCAGGGAAGTGGGCGGAGAATGGGAAGGACATAAAGAATGTTATCTTTGAAGAAGAATTTGTTATTGACAGTTATCATTCTTCCATCCCATCATTGTTATAGAAATAGTTTCAAGCAATACTATTCAAATTCATATTTCGTATAAATGCCGTAGATCAAGATAACAATGAGACTTTTCCTCAAGCACCACCCAAAGATTCAGTTCAAACTCAACAACCTCAAAAGGTGTCGTTAAAGATATCCACTAGAGAGAAAAAATGTAATTTCGAATGATCACATTGTGTTTCTTGAAGATCATGAGGATGCTGTCGAAGAAAATGATCTAATCAAATATTCGACAAGCAATGAAAGTTCTAACAATTAGAAATAGATTGATGCCATGAAGGATGGGATAAAATCAATGGAGGACAGTGACATTTGGGATCTTTTGGGATTGCCTGAAGGAGCAAAACTCATTGGTTGTAAATGAATATTTAAAGCTGATAGGGATTCGAAGGGAAATGGCGAGAGATAAAGGGCTCGTCTAGTCACTAAACGATTCTTTTAGAAGGAAGGCATAGATTATAAAGAGACTTTTTTTCGGTGTCTTCGGTATACTCTTTTATAATTATTATGATATTGGTAGCTTATTTTATTTAGACCTACCTCAGATGGATCTCAAGACTGTATTTTTGAATGGAGAGATTTAAGATACAATTTATATGGCACAGCGAAAAAGCTTTGTATCAGGAGATCCAAAGTCTATGGTCTGTAAGCTAAAGAAATCCACCTATAATTTCAAATAGGCTTCTAATCAATGGTATCACAAATGCCATAAAGTCATTACCTTGTATGGCTTAGAGACAACTGTCATTGATGATTGTGTTTACCACAAGTTCAATATAAGTAAATACATTTTCATTGTACTATATTTTTGTGTCAATGATATTATACACTCTAGTAGTGATATATTTACTCCACGAGAGAAAGAAACTACTGACGAAGAAATTCGAAATGAAAGATCTCGCAATGCCTTTTTTGTATTAGGGATCCAAATTCTTGCTCATGAAGGTTTTGAGTAGATTCGACATGAATATTTTTATAGAATATATAGGGATAGATTCCACGCTAGTAGACCCATTAACCAAGTGATTGGCCCTTAAGGTCTTTCATGATGACACCACTCATATTTTTGTTATTTTGTGATGCCATGGTTTAGTTGAAGTCATTTCTATAAACGCACTTACTATATGTTCAATTGTTTATTTTTAGAATAAATTCGATGGTTTATTTTTCTATCTCTAAATTCACTTATGTTTTGTATGTACAATGTCCTCATTGGATGAAAGACTTTGGATTGATCTCTCTGAAGGCTAAGGAAGGACTAGTTGAAAATCGGCATATTTGAGATCACATTGCATATAATTTTCATGCTATTAATCCACATTAGATCTTTCTCATTGAGTATGTCATTATGATAATTTTGTGATTTGGTCACAACAATATTGTGACAAAAGTTACAATAGTTGCATTACTGGTGTATGAGATGAACCAGATTACTTAAGTAGGAGTCTAAAGATGAATAGCATATGGATGCATGCCTAAGGAAGTTTTTGATATAATTATTTTGGGAATAATCTATAACCTAAGTGGGAGATTATTGAAATTTTATTTTTTAAAATAATGATCATAGGCCACATATTAAATTCAATTATATTAGCTATTCAATTAAATGTGCTAAAATTAAGTTGTCTAATTTGTACAAGCTTCATAAATTGATGTTGGCCGAAAAATAAAGACTATTATGAAATGATGGGAAATGATGGTGTTGGTGGCAATTGTCGGCCACCAACCCAATATATAATATTTAAATAATATATATATATATATATATATATATATATATATTTGTGTGAATAACTATTATGTACCTGATCAATATTTATAATATGATGTGCCCTAATATTTTCCTATAAATAGGTGCCATTTGTAATGAATTTGATAACAAGAATTGAAATGAAAAATCTCCCGTTCATAATACGCTATCAGCATGAGTCTCTATGAGCTATAGTTTGTTTGCAGAATAATTCTATGCAATTTTCATTTGTTTGAATCTTCAATTAATCCATCCTCTTTCCATCAAATTTTTCCTACATACTTTCCTCCCTAGATGCAACCCTTTAAAATATATTCTTCACTGTAATTGTTCTCTTTCCAAATATGCTTCTGTGCATTTAATTTGTTCAAACACAAAACACATCACATGAATTCATTCTCATTAATCATGTCTAACTTTCTCCCTCCAATTATCCTTGAAGATTCCCTTTGTCCACCACTTCTCCTTCAATATTTCCACCCTATAAATGATAACCTCACACCATCAATGTTTTGTATGTTGCCTTCATTTCCCTGCGGATGAATGGATATTAAACTCTTTCTTGTATTGAGGAACTACTTACGAAATCCGCAATTCCAGACATGGAACGCTTAGAGAAAGATATTAACTCAAGAATTAAACCTCCACACATCATATCAGAAGCATGTGAGATGCTTTTAATAAGGAGAAACCGTGAGAGTTGGGAAGATTGACAGTGCTCAAAGTGGCATCAGTGGTGTCTATAGCAAGGTCAAATGATTCTCTACTCTACTTGGATGCTAGGTAATTCCCTCTTCCATATTGATTATTTAGTTCTTTTAATTGCTAAATACTGAGTAATAATGGACAAATGAAATAACTCTCAATTGTTCAGTAATTTGTGCAATTAAAAATAAATTAATAATTAACAATGAAATGAGATTAAAATAATATTATTTAATACTAAAAATTGAAGTAAATCACTAGCAAACACAAGTGAGAAACATGATGATTATATTTTGGAAAATAATTATATGACTTTATAATCATGGTAATAAAAGTGTCGTAAATGATTAGACTATTTTACCCTTGCGGACTGTAAAGAACAAGTGTACTCCTCAAGAAGTAGTTAATTATATGCAATTTAATCCTTGCAATTTAAATTCCAAAAATTTATATTTATTGTGATAACTTCCATATGGTAGGTTCAACTACCTATTGGAGAGAATTTTATTTAACCCGATTGGAGTGTATATTTCCAATGTGGTGGGTTATACACACGATTGGAATGCATATTTCTAGTATAGTGATTTATGCCGCATAATTGGTTAAAATTAATCTTACTCTAGAAAGAGTAGTTGATTGAATTTTCTTGTCCTACTCGCGGAGAAGAAGACGGTGAAAATAAATTCTCAACATTTATTGAATATTAATGGAGAAAATTGACAAAGCGGACTAGAAGTTACCATTGGATAAATAAATGAAAGTAAAATACTCAATAGATCCCATGTTGATAAATCAAAGGAAATATATTGCATGGTGAGATCATATGAAGTAATCTCATCGATGATATGATATTGATTTGATATGATAATAAAATGCTCTTGAAGAAGCATAATCGCTAGACTTCTTTATTTGAATAAAGCTAACATGATTTCACTGTTATTGTTCCAAAAGAAGCATAAAATAGTCGAGGTGGAACATATTAAGAATATCAAATTTGACAATAAATACTCAAAAATATAGAAATATGAAAAAAATACACATTAAACACATAGAGGAAGGATGTGTCTCTAGAGTATAAATACTCCATAAATAGTCTGTAACTGACAAACCTTGGCTTCCACAGATTCTTGAACATATGCTTGAAACTTTATAAGTAGCTCAGCAATTGTACTAGTAGAAACAGTATTTTTCTCGCTGAATGAGAAATAAACTTATTATCTACATCTTGATCTAGAAATGCTAGCAAGCCATTAGAGAAATTGTTAATATTAAACAAACCTATAGGTTTGGCATGAAAGTTTCACTTTTCCCATGACGTTAGATTAAATATTTCCTCCAGTGTGCTATAGCTGGCTAGAAGGACGATAAAGGTATCACTATTGTTCACATGTATATTATGTAGTTGTGAATAGACTACGCTTGTAACATCAGTTCGGTTGAACCCATGATGGTACCTGCCCAATTAGAATGAAAAGGTATTACACTTGACACTCTTATCCCCATAATTGTGTGGCCCATGTAAGACTATTCAAAGGTCTGATGTTAGTCTCTCCAGACATTATACTGATATTTTGTCTTCCTAATTCTCTTACAAGTTGGTTTGTCATATCCACATATTGGATATGACTTGCCAGTCTGGACCCACCAATAACACATTGTTTTAGTCTGATGAGGCGTAGATCAACTTGTATGTGAGGATTCTGAAACTTCCATCTGTCTCTCTCTTTGGACTAAGTTTTCAACGTATGGATGCGAGATACATGAAGCTCTTGATTTAAAGGTAAATTTCCAAACTAACAAGTGATTTCACTATTTACTTTTTGATAGTATGAAAAAAGGATGACAGAAAAATTTAAATGAAATAACATATACCTGCCGATGATTGGAAAAGTTTGAAAATTGAAGAATGATATTTACAAATACGAGAAACACATAGATCTTCGCTATTACGCTAATTTGTTGTGCATCAATGTAGGAAAGTTACAATACTAAATTTGCTTACTATACTTATAGACACGATCTCTTGAAGTGAATTTTTCGAGACTATAATGTGTTGTTCATCTTTGAATTGGGCCTATAAGGCCACAAGCTCACCCTATACGTATCCACTAGGATGTGTCTCAAGAGCTAGTTAAATATCATCCAAGAACTCCTTACATAATCCATCCTTAATGAATGCTATTTTATCTACTCCGTTTCTGGACAAGTACCCCACAAATTTACATTGAGTGTCACCTGTCCACCGAGCATATTTGTAGCACCCTTCTAATCTTTTTGCTCTCTGTTTCTTTACAAATCTACTATTACCCATACTTGACATATACTTAACGGAATTCGAAAACTCACCAGATAATCGAACCTATGTTTCGATCAACTGTCAAATATCTTTTGGGATGCCCTTATTCATTGCATCCACAACTTTTTGAGTTTACCTCGATAAATTCTTTTTAAGATATTGATCAATAGTAATTGGTAGTATTTACAAAGATTTGAGAGCACATAATCCATTATAATATATGCACCCTTGTTAGGGTGAACATTACAAATGCCTAGATGATTTATTTATAGAACATAACGTGCATGAAATATGACTCCCCATTTCAATAGTGTTGTAACATGAAACGTGAGAGCTAAGACTTCGCATTTGAATAGTAGTGCCCAATAATGCCGCCGAAAGATCGTGGGATATATCGGTAAGCTGTTCATATAATGAAAGCAATACATCATATTGAGCACTCCGCAGATAATAGTGAAATCGATATAAAAATTTACTGAACCTAGAAGTTCAATAATTTTCATTTGCATAATGGAATGATCTTCCTGGTTCGACTGATGTAAAGAATTTATTGAAATCAGTAATTGAAGTGAAGAGCCGGAAAAATTTTCAAATGATTGTTTTCGATAAATGATGAAATCATTACTAGTCATTGCTGGGAATAAATCCCAAACATATCTAGAATATATATAAGGGATAACATATATGACCCCATTCACCCTGCATGTGGACTACTTGATATATTAATATGGATCCACTAGATAGTTACATGTGTATATGACTCATAATTGGAAATTTAGGAGAAGATTTGCTCACAATATGAGCATGATTTCCAGATCTAATGATAAAGCTAGTAAATGTATATCCCAATAGCTTGAATAAATCCCTGACGCATTGGATATGCACATACAAGTGGGATATAATTGTCAAATTCTTTAAAGTCCTCCAATCAATTTTCCAATATTGAGAACAATTTACAAACTGAATAAATTCTCCCAATAAAGCTAAATGCTCAAAATATATATAATGGAAATTATACCAATTGTATGAGTTTTGTTCTCACCATGAGGGAGAGTATTAATCATTGGAAATAATATATGAAATGCATCGTGTTATATCTTTACAATTGAAATACGAGCTTGAAGTTCAAAGATGGATGAAAGATTATTACGATCTCATATACCAACTACATATGCTTTGATAAGTTAGCACGCCCGAAACGTTGATATTATTCAGATAGGAGTTCACCAAATATATATATATATATATCAAAGCAAATGATAAAAGATGGTCTTAATGAAGGAGGCATACGCTCTTGAAAAGCATATAGATATAACTATATTGTGTAATTCTAAAAGAGGATTGATAATGAGATATCTTAATAAGTTATGTCCTTATGGGAAAAGAAATGAAATTGAAAAGTGTCGACACACTATGAAAATATAGCTCTACATATGACTAATGATAATGAGGATATTGGAATAAGTCGAGGAATACCAACATTGAAATATATGCCCTTATAATAAAAGAATTAATATACGGACTTGATGAGAAAGAATGAAAAGATTCAAGATAACAATGCATGCAACGGTTCAAAACAATGCTATTGTTGTGAAGGAAAATTCATACCTTACACTATTTTCCTTGATTAAGGGTTTTTTTTTTTTAATCCCAAAGAAGGTCTTTTTTTCGAAGCAAGGTTTTTAATGAGGCAGTCTTATCACAACTAATATGAAATCTCTAGAAGAGATTGAGGTATGCATCTTGATACAATAAGGATATAAGTTCGAGATTGTCGGTTGCAGATAAGCACTTATATGATATGATACTGTATAAAGTAATAAATACCAGAGAAATATAAGATTTCATTCCCAAGGAATATGTCAATCCTTGGAGGATTTTTTATATGCCTGAAGCATATTTGTAGAAAATACACATCGTACTCTTTTTCCCTTGGTTGAGATTTTATCCCAGCAAGATTTTTAACGAGACAACTTTTGATGGCGTATTCATCTGAATAATATACACTTTTTTATCAGGGTCTTTCCCACTGGATTTTTCCTAATAAAATTTTAATGAGGAATATTCATTGTATATTGAGGACTACAGGAGAAATTGGCACAATATATCTATTGGACCAAATTATAATGGAAATATTAATTCAAATCTAGATGATGATGATGATATTGAAATCTTTCTCCAAAAATGAATGTATTAGTCCTCGAGATATCAAATCAGATGGAATAGATGTATTCTTTTTCTTTGATCAAGTTTTTTCCTGCTAGGTTTTCTTGATAAGGTTTTAATGAAGCAGCATATGGATACTCCTATAAGAATGATCGACATCAGGAGGAGCATGCTCTTTTCTTATTTCTTAGGTTTTATCTCACCGAGGTTTTCTTGACAATGTTATAAATAAGCAGCATATGATCAATTCAAGTTCTACTACAATCAGTTTGAAAATTTTTTATTGCGTTGGCTTTTTCTCTAAACAGGTTTCATAAACAAGTTCAAGGCAACCATTATAATAGTCACTCAGGTAGAATGTTATGAAATGATTGGAAATGATGGTGTTGGTGGCAATTGTTAGCTGCCAACCCAATATATAATATTTAAATAATAATATATATCTTTGTGTAAATGACTATTGTGTACTAGATCGATATTTGTAATACGATGTGACATAATATTTTTCTATAAATAGGGGTCATTCATAATGAATTTGATAATGATAATTGAAATGAAAACTCTTTCACTCATAACAAAGATCAATATATAAGTAGAAGTCAATCGAAAGCTTTATGCATGTGAGTTTCTCATTAGTCTCTATATCAAATGTGTTGGTAATGGTCCCCAATACACCAAATCACATGTAGTTTTCATTCCCCTCATGTAGATCTAGTTATTTTCAATGCTTGATAATCTGGCATGATGATGGATCTTGAATAGTTTAATTACGTGTGTAATTAAATATTAAAGGTAAATTCTAACATGTCCTACCACTTTTTAGTTAATTTATTGTAACACTAATGTTTATAAATTTTTTTTCTACACTTTGAATTACTACGCACCCATGCGATGCCTGTGAATTGCAATAGCTGAAATTCTTTTCAAAGTTAACCAATAGAATTTTAATCTATGCACATAATAAGATTGTGGTATAATCAGTAATAAAAAACATAAGAAGTCATAAATCGAAGTACATGATGATTTAAGAACTTTGTATTAATTTAGTGTACTCTATGTATTTCACATAAGATCACCATTATTTATACTATAGAATCGTATATAAATTTCTAAAAAATCCAAACAGGAACATGCCTAAAAACATATATAATATATAAATCTCTATTTTTTTTATATATTAGCATCAAATCAAAGTATAATTATAATAAGTTTTTTATACTAATATTAAATTTAAAAATTATTACTATTTCACAATAAACTATTAAAAATTATTTATGCTAACATTAAATCAAACTATAGTTACTACGTTAATTTTATAATGATATAATTAAATTTTAAAAAATAGTAAAATGGTGATACCACTCTTTTTACATGGAAATATTATATATATATATATATATATATATATTGAATTATTTAATTACTAGCATTTTTTTCCCGTGCGTTGTACGGGGAGACATATATCTAAGATATAATTTAGAATCCAATGAGAACTCTGCAACTCACAAATTTTTTTGGGACAGTTCAAGTTGGCATGTATTCCCCCATTTAACCACAAATATAATTATATTTTTAAAATTAAAAATTTTAATATAAATAGAAATATTTGGATATTTGAAAATGAAAAATATTTGAACCCATATATTATAAGTCTATGATAAAGTGTTTCGTCGTCATCCCATTCACCATTTTGCGAAGAGAAAATTCGATGTGAGAAAAAAATTATTTCATGGATCAACTCTTGGATGTAAGGTTTGATTTGGCCCGCCTCTTGACCACACCTAGAACTTGTAGGTCGAGACAACTTTATAGCTCATGGGTTTAGGGGCGGGTCTTATACATTAATTAGTTTCTTTTTCTTAATTATTGTTAAATAAAATTAAATAAAATCATTCTTATTAAGTTCTTTTATCTATATATGTTTATAAAATTGGAAAATCAACCAACATTTTGTAATTTTTATGACATTAACTATAACAAATTTAATTTTTAAATAATAAATAATACCTATCAACTATTAAACTATCTTTAAATTGATCTCTGAATCTAGCATTTTAATAGCTGTATTGCAAATTGATTCAACTAAAATTTTAATATTTGTAATTAAATGGAAAAATAAAATTAAAATTGTCAGTCACCATCCAATTAATTTGTTGTTATCAAAATAAATTAACAAATTGTTAAATGGATATCTTAATTGATAAGTAATAAGGTCTATTTTTGGCAACAATATAGTGGAATAATTCAAGTAGTGAGGTTTATAGATTTCAATACTTATGCTATGTTAGTTGGTCGAGTAAAAACTATTCCACTTGAGAATACATAAGTACCTAATACAATAATTTTATATAAATTAGCAATAAGCTTCCATCTAAAAATACAGAAGCATATGGGATGCTTATCACTTTGGAAAATAGATATGCCTCAAATGACAAATAGCTAGGAGTTGCAACTCGCTCCGCTGAAGTTTCATAACAAACTTCATCCAGAAAGTAGGAAATGAAAGAATATGGCTAAATATTTTATAAAATTCAGTTAATAAAAAAATTTATGAAAAATTGAAAATATATATATCAAATTTGAAAATATATTTATTTATATATTTCAGAATCCTCAGCGGGTAAATGTCAATGGAAAGGCCAATTAAATTTGCGAGTTTAGAAAACTAAAAATTATTTGGCATGAGAGAGAGAGAGATATATATATATATATATATAGAGAGAGAGAGAGAGAGAGAGAAATGAATGTGGATGGGTTTTAGGTGATGAAGATATGAGTGATTTTGGGGATGATGAATCAATTTTGAAAGGAATAAAATAATAATTACTACGAATAAAAAAATGAGTGGGAGACGCAAATAAAATAATAATTTTTTAATTATGAAACATGCAAGTTTGAACAGAAAAATGTCTTTGGCTTATTTTGGTATTATTCTAGAACAGAAAAATGTCTTTGGCTTATGGGCCCGTACAACTTCCATTTTGAAATCCGAGACTAGATCCAAATCCAGCATGACGAGGTGGAGCTCCAGCGATTTTGAAAATTTTCCGGTGACGCCCGCACCAGCCATGATGGCCAGTCAAAGTTTTTGGCCGTAATTTGGGTATGGCCAAAAAATTTGATTGACCATCACGGCCGCTACGGGTGTCATTGGAAAATTTTCAAAATCGCTGGAGCTTCGTCTTGTCGTGTTGGATTTGAATTTGGTCTCGGATTTCAAAGCGGAGGTCATACGGGGCCTGTGAAATCACTCGAGTGTACCGTAACTACGGAACACCCTGGTGTACCGAATCATTCATGTATTATTGCTTTGTTTCAATATATTATTATATGGATATAGATTAACATCAAATTCAAGTTGTTGACGGCTAAATCTATGTCCACGACACATGTACTCCAGTAGACCTCACAATCCACGCCTACCACACGTTGCCTGTGCATGCACACTCAACCATGACTATTAGATTGCCAATGTCACCAGAAGAAAAGGGGTCGGCGATCGATGACACTCCGATGGTCATAGTCACTACCAATGTAAAGAACACCAACTTAATTAGGATTATAGGATTTGTGTGTCGGTGCTTTGTGAGGTGATGGGGAAGGAATTTAGAGACTATAGGGGGTGACGCCCATGCAAAAGATGCATGAGTTCAAGTAGAGAAACTTGTGCACTGTTTACCGGGATGTTGCATTCCTTTATATAGAGTACCAATGTTCTAGGGCTTGGAACACGAAAGAAGTTGTCTTGTGAGAGGATTCTTTCCTTATGAGGACTCCCAATCTCCCTACATCTTTAGCGAGATTGTGACTTTATCCCTTAGGATTCTATGATCACAGCATTCCTTCTTTAGCTAGATTTCTTTCCTTCTTTAGAGATGGCAGATCCAGCTCCATATGGTAGCAGTGACCACTATATAGAGGGAAGTCTGCGAGTAATTGCGTGGCACTAGTTGTGAGGGGCTTGGGGGCACCAACTGGAATGCCACATCACGCAGAAAATCGATCCATCCTGGATGCCACGTAATCCTGTATTGCCTACGTGGGTGCTGCGTGGAGGGTGGAAATTTCACCAATAACACAAGTTTAACTATGTAATAAGTTATTTTCTCATATAATTAAATAAAATGTTATTTCTTACAAAATTATTTTTGACAAATAATTATAAGTATAGATATAGTAAGTTAAATTTTATAACATAATTAAAAAATGCTTTTAGAAATATCTTCCAAAGAATACAATAATTTCAGCCCCCTCTTTGTGACAGTAAAAAAATGCATGTATAAAAATTGTTGATATTTATAAAGGTTGGGCATTAATCTTTCAAGATTAAATTATGGTAGTAACAAAGCCTCCGTGCTAAAAATGTAAAAACAAGTAATTCCCCATTTAACATGTGATTAAGGTCAATTCAAATCTAAATATAATTACATAGTATTTAATTTCATGATATAGTTATACAAATTTAAAAATTTTTACGATATATTTAATATAAAGTAGTATTATTATTATTATTGATGAACAATAATACAACCTTTCCACTTGTATACAATTGTTCATCAAAAACGGTGTAAATGAGCAGTTTTCATTTGGGTAATTTCATGCAAATATCAATTTTGCACCAAAAGGAAAAATAAAAAAGAAAAATATCTATATTTATGTGTATAATAGCAAGGTCTTTTCTTGCCTTTGTGCATAATTTTTTAATTCATTTTTTATTCCAACTCATCAAGTTTTCCCGCCCTTAAACTTAATTAATTGTTTAATTAATTATTTAATTATT
Source organism: Jasminum sambac (assembly GCA_018223645.1). Taxonomy (NCBI): domain Eukaryota; kingdom Viridiplantae; phylum Streptophyta; class Magnoliopsida; order Lamiales; family Oleaceae; genus Jasminum; species Jasminum sambac. The sequence continues at coordinate 24,107,071 of CP073647.1, forward strand.
ACGTTTTCATAATCCTCACCATAATTATCCTAGCCCTAATTCATTATTATAACCATAACTATCTTAATTAATCATTTAATTACCTTATTATCCTAGAGTAATTCATTCAAATTTCCATAATTATCTCTTAGTCAAGGGATATAAGATATAATCAAATTTCCAATCTCTGTAAGAGTTTTTTCCATTATTTATTATTTAATCTATTTTATTAGTTAAAAAATATTTTTTATTGAGTTTTCATTCCTGTATAAGCATTTTTAATTGTTAATTGTAATTAAAAATAAAAAACCACAATTAACCAAATCCAACCTAGATAATAACACGTTTTTAAATTTCAATTATTATTCGTTCTTTTTTCCCCTTTTGATTGATCCTTTTTACATTGTCAATATTCTAATCCTTCCCCAAGTCCAAGATTTTAATTAATTATTTTTTGATCTATTAGCAAAAATCTTGCCTGATTTTTCATATTATTCATTTTTAAATTCTACGACAGATTTTTAATGCTGTTGATAAATGACTTGGACTTTTGGAAAGTCTTAAAATTAAATCAACTTATTAAGTACATTCAATTGATAATCACTTAAATTTTCTTTGAAAAAATTTAAATAAGGTTCCCCAAAGACTTTTTAGGTGAAAAAGTGGTCTAGGCTAATTTTATTTAATTTATTTATTATTTAGTATTTTTATTTTTTCCTATTTAACTTGTTATCTCTTTCGACATGTGTAAAACCATTAATTTATGGAATTTAGAAAAGTTGTAAAATTGCATCAACCTATAATTAAATTGTACCTTTAATTGATCATCATTTGAATTTTTAATTTTTTACATAGAAAAATTAGACAAGGAGCTTTTGCTCCTGAAATTTGCGATAGTGGTTGGATTTTCAAGTTATCACTTTTCAAAACAACAATTCAAACTAGCAATTAAAAAGTTATGGACTCAATTTTAATTGTTATTTATTCATAAGAAGGATAATTTGGTAATTTTACAAAACAATTGACCAATTAATGGTCAAACTAACTGTTTTTTGGACAAAAAGACTTGCAACACTAACTTGTGAAAAGGTTAAGGACTCCAAGTGTGAGACATTGAAATTTTAGGACCTCATTGTAACAACCCCAAACGTTAGGGATCCCTAGCGGAACTTACCCATTTATTTATGATTACATTTGTCAGATGGGACCATGTAGCATATATGCTCTCTTTTGCGTGTGTTCACCAAGGGTGTGCAAATCATGAGCTGCTTATACCTTGGTCTTGCAATTCGTGTTCGAGAATAACCACTGTATGGGTTTTGAAACTTTCTTTTTCATTTTGTATTTGAATTTCAGAAAGGGCGGCTATATTGATACTACTCTTTCTGCCCCACAAAGATAGTGTTTTTTTTCATCCGTCCTAAAATACAGGACACTTTCTATTTATATCTATTTAATTTTTTCATTTATCCTATTATACCCTTATTTATTGGGCATTATTATCAGTAGAAAGTATATTGTTATCATTAAATACATGGGTAAATATGAAAAATGCATATAAATTTTCTTTTCCAATAATATTAATTGCGATTTCTTAATTCTTGTGAAATTCAAACTAAGCCTATTTTTATGGATCGGAGGGAGTAATATTTTTAATAGCTACACCACGTATTAAATATATTTAGCATCCTTTATTTTCACAAGTTTTTGCATTTAGATGCTCAACTCTTTTTATATCATAATTTTAGATATGATTGCTTAATAATTATTGCATCTTGTATGAATAATGGTTTTCACTAAAAGTTCCATTAATAATGCTCCTATATATTTTAAATAAGCAAAACAACTACAAATTTAAAAGTATAAGTGTGTGTCGTTTTATGGTTTTAAAGTGAACTAATAAATTTTTTTGAGTAAGAGTCTTCATTATGAACAAGAAGTTCCAAGTAATAAAAAATTGAAAGAATGACTAAAATAAAAACTCTACAAAAATTAATGACTTAATTAAAAATAACTTTTACATAATTATTAATTCACGAGATTTTCGTTGTTAGGTGACAAGAATACCCTCATGGCCATGGTTAACACCCAGAAGTAGTTAATACGAATTTGGAACTGCAATCATCCATTGTACTCTTCATTTTCCAATTCCCATAGAACCCTTCATCTATCCTCTCAGTGAATCTATTTTCTTCAATCGTAAATCTTACACAAAACCGGACAAGATTTCCATTGTTAGCGGCGGTGGTTGAAGTAGCAATTTGTGTGGACTCTTTGTAGTTCGATTGGAAAGATTTTCAGGCGTCGTGAAGGCAAAGTAAGTCTAAGAACTCGCACATACTTTAAGTACACACTCTACACCATTACCGCACTTTAATTGCCATCCCTTTTGCTGTGCGAGAAACATTTTTCTATTAGTCAAACCCTAAAGTTTGCAGGTCCATTCAGCAATGAATGCGTGGCCGAAATTGAAGTTTTCCATTGTTTGAGAGCGATTTGCATAATATTCATACCCTATTCATAGTCCGTGGTTTGAATAATTATAAATTTCTCTCATAAATGTTTCCAATTGGCATCGTTGATTAATAATGACACCTTGTATTTCTCCCAAAATGTATTGCATACATTTTGGGGTTTTGTTTAGACAATTGAGAAGTAGTCCTTTTTTAATTCCTGTACACCGAACCTATACTCCATCATATCATTGCTACCAATAAGTATGTTTACACACAATGGAATATTATTATCGGTTTCCAACGTAACTCGTGATTTGTATAATTTTTTGATACTGTAGGCCCATCTTGATGGGTATGTTGTTTTATTTTAGTATATTCTTTTGCTAGAATTTCAGTGGCGCACACAATTTGTGTAGTTGTTGAATAAGGCAATGATTACATTCTTAATGCATTGTTGATGTATGTTCTGAATGCTTCTATTCCAATGATTACAGAATAGAATACACATACTATCTTCTGCCAGAGGGTAGATGCTATAGTAAGGTCACAATTTTCGAAATCTGCATGGATAGAATTCATAAGGATTGGTCCTCCGAAATGACAGTTGAGGAAGTTCAGAAAATCATGATTCGGGAAATTTCTACACCTATCGAAATTCTCCTTTTCAGGATGTATCTTGCATGAGATAGTCATGATGATGGCTAAGACGAAGAAGATGAAGGAACTGTGGTACAAGTTCAATGGCCTGCTAGCTTGATTTAGTTTGTACAAGTTTGCTTTGGTGACGGGATTGAAATGTGGACCGCCATTGGATGATGAAGATTATGAAGAAATGATTGACAATGAGGAATTCTATAGGAGATGCTTTGATTACTTGACACACATCACGTTTGCGAACTTGTTATGTAGGTATGATTCTAACTATGTAGGTACGATTCCAACTGTCCCTTGTCTCAACTGCATAGTTTCGATTGTGTGGTTGATGTCCAATTGTTGTATGATCTTTTTGATACATTGTTTGTGTTAATGTATATCATGTTTGGCGTAGTTATGGGCCTAAGAGGCTCTACCGCAGCTAGCTAAGACGTACCACACCAGGGAGGGAAATTACTTTCCTAGGATGTGTGGTTGGCGAATAGAAGCTAGTCCTAAGACGAAGGAAACTTCTCAATTCTTCTAGTGGATGAAGGTAATTTGCACCCACTACTAGGTTTCAATTGTGTTTTCATGTTACTATTCTGATAGCAACCATAAAGTATGTTGAAATGTTTACCATTTGTACAGTTCCAAGTTCGTGTCATTTTATTTGTTAAGCCTTCTGAAATGCTCAAAGACTATATGCAGACTTTCAATGCATTGGATGATGAACTGATGAGGTCTTGGATGCACTTGTGTCCACACTTTTGAGATTTAGGAGCCAATCGAAGAACCTCTTCAGATTAAGTGAGGTAATAAGGACTCCGACGATCCCAAAACAAGTGGGCATGCTTCAAAAAGGTGAAGGACAAAGCATGAAACTGAACTCACCAATGATGAAAGCGATAATCTGCACACGGTTCATGGTTGTCATGGATGTACCTCTTTAAAAGCAGAGGTTGCACAATTGATGAGTGATGTTATTGAACTAAAAGCAGTATGCCGTTAGATGATTGGGCGCAACGAAACCCCGACTTATGAGCACGACATGATGAACATTATACATTCTAATCTTGATGAAGGTGAACAACGATTGCAAAGTGATGAAGAACAAAGGCAACTAGTTCATGAAGTTGTTGATGAACTCAATGATAGGTAGCCTTTCCAAGCAGAGCAAACCCCCAATGTTGAGCAAGGAGATGGAGAGCTCAGAGTAGACGTTGCTACCGCTGGTAACTTGACTAAGGCTATTGACATTGAAATAAGAGTGTCACTTGAAAGGACTATGAACATAATAAGGAAGAGGGTAAACAGAACAAGGATCAGGGTGTTAACAAGGACGACGACAGTACGATGTATGTGGAGGGCAATGAAAATGCTATGGAGGATCGGGATGGTACAATTGACCAAGCACAAGATGAGCCAAATATTGGATAGACAGAGGGTGGAGAGGCAGATGACGGTGATGAGAAGGATGTCGGGGATAAAAAGATGGAGCCGAAGGAAGCGTGGTGAAACAGAGTGTGGTTGCTTAGGTCAGGCTACTAGATGGTGGTTCTGTTAAACTGCCTCCAGGTTTTTTATGGGCAGTTGGAAAGGATATGAACAATGCCTTTATGAAATGGTACAAAGGTGCTCATATTACGTATTGTTAGCTATTACAGTAGTTACAGTGTTTGTTTTTAAATTTTCCATCAAATGATGATCTCTATTTTCACCATTCTTTTTCCAACTCTGATGACAATGATCTATTGTTGTTTCAAGGATTGTATATGCTATGTCATATGATATTGGTTGTTGCTATTATGGTATTTGAATTTGTTTGTTTGAACTTGATCATCCACGCAATTAGCATTTACATAGTTTATTGCATTAAAATGTTCTATTCGTGTTGCCTATTTAAAGAAGCATAGCAAGTCGCATTTGCGTATTAATAGCCAGCAGATAATGGAACTAGCAAACTATTATTAGAGTCTGTTTCCACCATCTATGTTATAGGTTATTGGCAGTTTGATATGAATCACACATATTTTGATCGTGCTTTTGTGACTTCCCTACATGACTCATCTCTGTGAATGTAATATTTCTTACAGTACTCAGATTAGGGTTGGACCTTATATCGTCACAAAGAAAATGCTAGCTGATTACTAGGACTATTTCTACGTGTTCACTGATGTGGTAAGATTACATTCATTACAAATTCTTCAATATCGATGTTGTGAAAGCGCTCTTTCGAACTAATGGTCACCCATGTTTTATTCTGCACGAAGGACATCAATGTCATATTTTGGATGTTCAGAAACTATCCCAACGAAGTGAGTAGTCTGTTCGAGGCAAAGATTGGGGTGATAGATACAGATATATTGGTTGCACTTCTATATCTCTATCAAGCTGTAATATCGAGCATAAAAAAGAGGAAGAGCGCAATAGGGAAAAAATGGATAGCCTAGTGAATGGACAATTCTGTGGAGGTTGAATGAATAGGCTTATCTTCCTGTACCGTATAGAAGAGGAGCATTGGGTCATTGTTTTGGCAGATTTAATAGAATGGGAACTCATAGTGTATGAGTTGCATGTTGCGATCCATAACACACAAATGATGGAGCTTTGGTTCAATCCATTGGGTTATTCAATTTCCCATCTGATGCTAAACTACGATCTCCACAAGATTCTAAACGAGTACAACCATGGACGGCCGTTGGGGTGCATAGATTTCAAATGGTTGACTGTCGATGACGTACCACAATGCTCGACAAGTCAAGTATATTTTTTCCACACGATAACATGACGTTTTATCACTATTTTGTTAAATTGAACAACGGGCGGTTGTTAGGTTTCCATTCGGTATATACGCGGTGAAGATTGTTGACTCCATTTTGTGTTCCTTCCCCATCTCCAACATCAATGGAAATCGTGTGGAGGGATATCGTCACAAACTGACGGTCGATCTGTAGCGTAAAAGCTCACCTATGTCATATGACAAGCTGTTGGACGTCATGATGGCATAATTATGATTGGTTGTATGTGTGGTTTGGAAATTTACTCCTGTTGAAGAAAACATTGTCAACCAGTATTTTGATTAATCTTATTAGGTGTTATTTAATATTTTGTCCAAACTTAGTATGTCTATTTTGGTGCATGTCATAACTTTTATGGGATGGAGTCGACTTTACTAATGGGACACTTAGTCATTGCATATTGCATACTGGTTTGCCTACTTTGTTTAATGCACAATCATTTGTTCAACTATTGAAATGTTGTGTTAATAATTTTCCTAACATTGTGGCAACTGAATATTAATTTTATGGTATGAAGAATGTCCAATTAGTGCTAATTGTGGGGCTATTACTTGACGCATGTCGGTGAACAGATAGCTTCCACACAAAGGCTTGCGTATGTTATCATATACTCCGTCATCAATACTACCTGATGTACTATAAGCAACACTAACAACTGCAGTCAATTTTGCATACATCGTAAAGTAGCTATGCCACTTATGTGTATCGTATGACAAACGGATACTAAACCCGTGCACTAAATAACCATAAGCGACGTACAAAAACAAAAATTGGCATCCATTAGAAACTCATTTTGGGGGAAATAACAGGACACATGCCATACTACAAACAACAACAATAATTCATGTTTTCAGTGTTACATGGACGAAGAAAGTCAACATGATTGTGTGTTGCACAGCATAAAGTGTTTAAACGAAAAAGTATTTTCCCTCATGAACGTTTTTTCTTTTTATTTCACTATGACTAATGAGTTAGGTTCGGACTATCTTGGATAGGGTGCACGGGTACTGTTGAGACGGTCGGCAAGTCAATTCAAGGTTCTAATAGTACTAGTATCCTATGCTATAGGTTATAGTTAAATCAAGATTGCAGTGTGTAGGACGATAGAATTCAGGGGCACTGTTGACATGATTTAATTTGATTTAAAATTCGGATGTTGGCTTGGCCAAACAACCGCAGATGGTTAACGCCCTCAGATTTACCGATAACCGATCACAATGGATATCGGGTATTTATACATTTCAACGCACGTGGTCCTGGATGAACGATGTGGTTTTGAAGATGTTTTCCCAGTGAAATCAGATAGAAAGGGGCTACATATTACATTTGTCGTGTTGTAATGCAACCAATGTTTAAAACATGACATATAGCATAGCATTGTAATGCCTGTTCCGATCAATGTAGATGTGAAACAAGTAAATAGTGAATAGTCCGATTACAATACGATTACTTATCAAACCATACATGGATACAAGCACTACGGCTAAATATACATACGTTAATGTAGGAAACGGTCCACACGTACTAACACACAACCTGGAAATAAGAAGGACTTACACTATTACTACGACAACGACATCAAAATGGCATGCATGGAAGACTCTGCATTATTGGATGGTTGCGAATATTAAGTCGGCTCAAACCTACTCATCAAATCTAACCCACGTAGGGGAGCATTATCTGAGGGTCCGACAACCCTCGTAGTTTGCCTTTTTTTGGTTGGTTCTAACATGATGAGCTCTTTGTGGGTGTCAAGATCGAAGACCCCAACATCCAGCAAAAGTGTTTTTGTTGCGTGTTGGCTACACCGAGGGTTGTGTTGATTGATAGAGGCTTCGCTTCGTGGAGAGGACATCATATTTGGTTTCATTCTTCTTTGTGTTGTATGAATATTTGCGAGTTGGGAACGTAAACTGTGGATGACATATCCAGAGCATGTCAATTTATCTACAATGATTAGACCACTATACATTGGATGAGATCTAGTAGCAATTCGAAAAGATACGATCAATGGATTTCGTAATGAATGTTTGCATCTGGCTTCCATTTTGAACTCCTAGTATTGCTAACTTTAAATTTTGGATATGACTATTAACTAACCAAGTTGGTATGAAACTAGAAGTAAATAATTAATGATAACTTGTGATCAACTCTAGTGCCAGCTTTGTGCTTTTCAAGGCTCAGGTCATAATATGAACGATGCCACTAATTCAATACAAAAAACTAATATTTGTGAGTGTATAAACGAAAAAAGCAGTGTTCACCTAAAATTTAAAATTTAATACGAAACTAGAAATAACTTAATTATACGGTTGCTGCGTTTTCCCTTCAACAATATATTGTTCTGGAGAAATGCATACCTATTATATATTTTGTTATATGAAATTTAGGCATCTTGATGCAGCAAAAATATTTTACTCCTTTTTTTTTTAACTGTGACCGATTGTACATGAGAGTATTAACAATTTTATGAACCAATTTAACATTATCTATAAACATTTAACAGGTGTTATAAATTTATATTTTAAGGCTTCCAAAAAAAATACGCAAAAGTAAACATTAAAAAAATGTTACTTATGGATAGTTGTGCGATGTACGAAATTTTAACAGAGTAAGATATACCTTGAAAAACTAGAACTGGGAGTCCTTTACAGGTCGACAAATATCTGGCAAGCAAACCATACGTGAAAGAAAATGCATTCTAGGAAAGAAATCAAAGACAACCTACCTGTTTAATTCGTCAACAAGTTCCATATTGGAAACGATTGACAATTTACATTATACTTTAATCAAACGAGGTGTTACAATGTTGAAATTACCGATGTAGAAGGCAATCCAACATACTTGTTATTTTCTTGCTTTTTGGACCCACATGATGCCTGCATTATTAGTCAAATAGTCATATTACTTTCAATGCATACCTACACAAAAGGATTGTCGCCAAGCATGTTCAGAACAATAATCTATCACCTATAAAATTGGGTATCAAGTAGCAACGAAATACATACTTTATTCTCTTTATATCAGAATAGATCTACACTGAACTACCAAACCAACAAAACATATCTTCAAGAAGTTTGTTAGTCAACGGCAAGTTTAGATGGGAGGGAACAAGGGGTTTTATTGGGGATGTAGGCGTACCAATCACTGGATTGAAGAGTGTCCTATCAAGTATCGATATGCAATGTGCAATATGGGCTTTTACAGATATTTGCAAGTCAAGAAGGACTCCCCAAACAAGGTCGTATGTTTCATAAGTGCGAGAGAGGGGCCTGTGGCTACTTCGAATGGGAATGTGGTTTGTGGACCAGAGGAAGCCACGATGACTAACGGACAATTGCAAACAAAGACGTTGACGGTCTATCTGAAATCTGAAGACATGTGCAAAAGTGTCAATGCAGGAAGATGCCACAATCCAGATGTACTTTGAGGTTGAGACAAGGACAGATGTGGTTGACTCAGCCAAGAGGAAGGATAGTTGGAACAATCGTTGAAAGGGAATACATATTGGCCTAAAGGGAAGGCCACGTCTAGGTTTGTTCGACAATTATGTGCTCAAATTTTTGTGATGCGTCCTTGTTAGTGTTGTACTAATTTTTTCTTTTTTCAGCATTCTCCTTTTTTTTTTTTATTTTCATAAAAATGTAGTGATTTGTCAACATGTTACCAATGCAAGTAAAAATTGTTGAAATTTATTTTGCTATTTTAATTTGAAATTTGAGTCTTGTTAGCTGTCAAATATTTCTGATCGAGGACGACGTAGCCTTCTTAGTTTGTGCATCGTATGTGGACGAACGAGTTAAAGTTCAAGTCATTGTATTTTGTTAAAAATAATTAACGTAATTACGAAACCCTAAAGCCACATCGGGGTTTACGTATCGTAAACCCCAATCCATAAAATAAAATATGTTATATATATATATTGTGTGTACATGTAAGAAAAAGTAATACGCCTAGTAGCACTTGTCTTCTATAACACCTATTGTAACGAATATCATAGAACTAGGGTACGTAGTAATACTGCGGCATATGGAACACATATGCCAATGACGGGATAACGAATCCGTAGAAATGTGGGATTTTCCCTTGGCACGAAATGAAGAAAATGTAGAACATGTTATATTGATCCCAAGAGGTAAGCTAGACACCTATGAAAGTAGATAGCTGTAATACTTCGGAAATACATGATTGCAAAATATAATATCCTATATCATAGGAGGACGAGGGCTTTTTTGTATTTTTCCTTTATCTTTCCATTTCTACCTATATTCTTGATAGCGGTTATTGCCACGTACTAATAAGGGTAAGTGAAATAGTGTTATCTTCGTGCCTAACAGTAAGGTTTGTAAACAGTCGTTTTTGGACCAATAAGAAAATACATTAATCCATCGGATTCAGTAGTTCGTAAACGAATCGTTTTCGAATCTGATAGGGGTAATTCCGTAACCGGTCCAATAAGAAAATATATTAATCCATCGGATTCAGATTATCTGCAGAATATTTTATTAGGAATTCCATATGCAGATCCATCGGATTCAGAGTAGACTTCGGATGAAATCCATTCCATTTACGGTTTTAAATTTGTTGATCAATTTTTATACACAAGTTAGAATGTTTTAAACCATTGCAAGAGAATTCGATACTTATAACCAATCCCTATTAAGAAGAAAATTAAACATGAATATGTCATTTCAAATAGAACGTTATGATCCTGATTAGATATTAGAATTTATTAAATTCTTTGTGAATCTAATTATAAATATATTGTATGATGTAGTAACGTATTGAAATTCAGTAGGAAAATGTAAAACCTAAAACTGGAAAAAAATGAAATTAACAAATGTAATCCTAGGTTAAAAATTAAACAAATTGAAAAAAGATAGTAAAATAGTATTGTTTGATTACATTATATTATAGCAAAAAAAAAAATCAAAACGGATTGGCCAACATGCATATTAAGTCCATTTACTTAATAGATTATTGCATTTTGATCTTCGTTAGGTTATCCAATTTTCCCTTACATCCATCGCATACTAATTTCACTCGATTCGGATCAGGTTCGAATAAAAATCCAATTCGTTGACAGCCCCATGTCCCCCTAAGTTTTACAAATACCCAAAATACAGGGTGGTGATATTTACAAAACGGCAGAAGTGTGAAAACCAATAACCTATATCACAAGTTATTTTTTATTTCTTTGGTGTTCCTATTGTTGATGTTTTTTACTGCCACGCACTCATAGGGTAACAAAAGATCGAACAGTACCATATCAATATTAGTGGAAAATAAAAACCTTCCTTCATTTATACCATCAAGATGAACACACTTCCACAGTTGCCAATGTTTATACAAAACAAGCCAAATATTAGATGAAGGGAACTACGAATGAGAATAAATGGACAAAAGCAATACACATCCAAAATGAGGGTGTTAATTATTTGCTATATAAACGGTACAGTGCACGTTTTATGATTGTGCCCCGGAGCTCGACACCTGCCACACATTCTATTAGTGAAGCCCGACTTAGTACGGGACCGATGATGCTAGCTAGGAGGTCTTCCACCAGACGCTTTGCATTTAGGGGACCAACAGCCCTTGTAGCAATATCAAACGGAATATCCACCATCTTACATTTGACTGGGGGGTTGATCTGTTTATGAGGAACGGAGCACATAAGCCATACAACTGCATAGAAATTAATGACGCTGCACGGGTTTCATGATTGCAAGGCATTCTGTCAATCTCGAAATGACAGCACGTGCATGTCTTCTCTTCTAGGTTTGTGACATGCCTGTGGGTGCCAACTCCAACCTCAAATTCAGTTTCGCAGATAGGATATACAGGAATGGTGCATCCGGTTGTCATGGATTTTTCAAGCTCAGCTTCCATTGCCAGGGCCAGAGTAGTTGAACAGTCGAAAGGCATCAATTTGCGTTCATAGTGCCATCTTTGGATAATGCCTCGAATTTCCTCTACTAGCTAGGTGGCCGGCAATTCCCTTTCATGGTGAATACCGAGTTGAACGACTCAGCAGTGTTGGACGTCATGATATTGTACCGGTTACTCCGGAAGTGAGCCCGAGACCATTGCTCAACTCTAGCTAGTAAAGCATATCCATATAGCCACTACGAAGGCGTGAAGGTCTTGTATTCGGGAATCAAATTGAGCAACAGTGTAATAATAAGCACAATGGGGGATTGGAGGGACATATGACTAACGATGGAAGCGACAACGTATATTCCCTGCAATATGCCAAACGCAGGTGCCATGACGGACGTTCGGGTAAATGGCTGGGACTGCATTGCCAATTCCGTTTTGCCTATCAGAAACAAAAACCAAATCCTCACCATCGTCCACAGTTTAACGGAGTCGAGAGAGAAACCAATGTTGAGAAGCATTATTCTCGAAATTGACAATACCCCATGCTAAAGGACAAATCTGCCAATTCGCATCTTGAGTGGTTGCCTTAACTAGAACACCCCTATAAGTTGCCTTCAAATATGTGCGATCTAGTACAATGACCTTTCTGATGAAGGCCTTGTATACATGAATGCTCGGTCCTAGTGCAATGAAGAGATACTTGAATCGATCATTTTCTATGTGCGTGACCGTCATCGGATTTGCAGCCTTCAAAGTGTGGCAATAAGCCGGTAGTTTTTGGTACTAGTAGTCTGAAAGACCACGTTCTAATGCAATCGTAAACTCCTTAATCCTCCATGCCTTCTTGTAGGACAACCTCACCCTAAACTGCCTTGAATGTCATACATTATGCACCTAGCATTGTATACTGGCGAGCTCCGAATATGGTCACGTATGTAGGTAGCTAGAATTCTATATTTTGCTTGCTCATGGTTATCACGCCGATGTTCGAAACAACAACTATGCACAGTAATGTAGCTTCTAATCTTCAAGATATCCAATCTGTCTAATGGAGAAACTTTAACGTGTTGATTGCATGAAGGATCTACACATTTCACATAAAGCTTGCATCGACCGGATCGAACAACACAAAACTCGAATTTTTTGCACAATGAAAGAAAGAACAACTTCAATGATAGGTAAAGTTTGCTTTGAAAGACCAATCCATCCTTCAAATCTCAAAGATCATGAGTCACATCATCATTGAATAAGCCATCGACCTCGTTTGTACCAAAGTCAAAATCCCTTGTATTCAGTCAACATGTTCATCATCCATTTTATACCCCTCGTTCGTACTATCTAATGTACCCCCATTGTTGAAAGCATTCTCTGGGATCCTATTACAATCCCAATGATTCAGGGTTTCATGATTGGGACCAATATTGGCATTCGAAATTTGACCATAAAGTGCTACTATAATGCGTATTGGAACATCCTACCTGCATGATAAGTACCACTGTAGTGTACATCATCGTCGTCCAGCATTTGAACAAGGGGAGGACTAAGACCAGGGGCCTTGAACTTCAACAAGAAGCGCTCTAATTCAATCCTTGAGGCTAGCTTCTGACGAACTAAGCATACAACCTGTGAATGGTAGACGTTGTTCGGAACACTTATGGATTTCATTGCAATACCATTCCACACCCATTCATCCATAACCTTCTTGTATTGGCCTCCGTACGATACAATTAGTCGAGTAAGCGCCATTCCTATCACAAATTCGCATTTCAAACCAGAATATCAAGACATATCAAACAAAAGTCTTTGTTTTATCATCAGAGTAATTCTTCATTGATTAGCTAATGTTCTTCATTACATTTCCTCCATTTAATGATTTTAGTACACTATCGAAGTCATTCCCGCCAATACAGTACATAAGTATTCCGGTAATGCAGTGACTTGTTTACTAATTACTGAGAACCTGTAACATGTGTTATCTAGTGACATTTACAAATCAAAAAGAATATAGTGTAGCGTTAGTCTGCATTGATGCCTCAACAATTGGTAAACATAGTACATAGTAGGGAAGGAAATTACCATGTGAGGAAAATATTATTTTCTGTTGCCACCAAAATAATTAGATCCATAGTTTCATCTAGTAGTTCTGTCATTGTCATTATCTACACTTGATGACACATTACTGTCATGTGTTATTTACTACATTTCCTACTACGGTTACGAGTTAAATGTTCTATGGATAGAGGAACCCCAAAATTATTGATGCTTACGTAAAAAAAAAAAAATTTAATTTCACTTTGCTAAAAAAATTTCCTCATCATCATTGAAGTACTTGCTATTTCTTTGCATTTATGGCTAAATTTATAGAATAAATAAGTAGGTCCCCTCAAGTATCTGCAATTTGGGGATTCCAGCCGTAATCATAATCGCATTCATTACAATGAGTGTTTTAACGGATTACACCATCATTGGTTGTTCAGCATTATTGCGAAGACTTACAAACATTTACTACAGCCCTTGTGTGTGCAAAATACCAATTAATTGCTGCAAATATGAGGTTGACGGAGAGCTTGGTGGTCAAAGCGTTCGGTGACGGCAGAATGACGAGTAATTAATGGGAGAGGATGTTTGATAATAGAAAGACTCGCCACAGTGATTACCCATTCGTTTTATCCGAGTTTTATGGGTGCAAGGGAAAATTAGGAAGATTATGTCAAACATTGGTGAATTGTGGAATTTGTAGAGTTAATTTGGGAATTTGGAATTATGTGTTTCGAGCTGGTGATTTTATTCATTCTCTCTAAAAAATTAAACAAAATAAAGCAACAAAAAACTATTGTGGACCATAAAGTCATAAATAATAAAGTTAAGGATTTTTAATATAATATAAATGTGGTATATTTAGAACAGACTAAAGTACGAATATATTTTCCCTTTCAGAAATTGTCTTTCAAGTTTCTAAAATTGTCAAGTGTTTTCCAATTGAAATCTCTAATTGAAACTTGAAAAGATCCACGTTACGTTACATTTAATAGCAAAAATTCTATGGTTGAAGAGTAATTTCTCGAGTTACTGATTGAGCTTGTTTGTGCTTATAAGTATAGCTAAATTTTCTAAAGTCTACACAAAAGAATTTATTTGAATTTTTCATGCATATGTTATTTTTTATCTTTCTTTCTTCATTTAAGGTGAATGCATGGTCAGCCATCTCCAATAGGGATGTGAATTGGAGAACGATGTGCAAGAGAGATAGAGAATTATTTTAATTGCAAAGGAATGGAAAGATGTATAGAAAAAATGGGAGGGAAAAGTGAAAAAGATAAAAGAGGTATAAATAAATTCAAAAATAATAATAATAAAATAGAACTAAAAAATATTTGGATGGATATGAGAATGTAGACATGGAACGAGAATTATGAAGAAAAAGTAGAGAAGAAGTGAGGTAAATGAGAAAAAATTGATTAAAAATATAAAATTTAAAAAATAGAGAAAAATATGGGACTCACACATTTTTTTTTTTTGGTATCTTTTTCCCTCCTCTTGCAGACATGGTTGAGAATTTATGTAATCGAGATGGCCTAAAGAGATGTTGTCTAACACAAGTCTGGATTTACGATTTAACTTTTACTGCAGTTTATACTTTCCAAATTCATAATTTCCAATTCTGTAATTATATATTATATTAAAGTTGTTATATATTACTAGATTTTTACCTGTACATTCCATAGAAGCATTATTTGTGATTATGATTTTTCATAACAATTTGTAAAATTTTGGGAGTCATAAAATTAAATTAAATGCAAAAGTACAAAAAAATATATATAAAAAAATATAAGTTAAAAACTAGAATATAAAATAATAAATTGTAATTAATGGTCCAAACATATGAAGAAGACGATTTTGTCGTTGGAAAATTTTATTACCAAATATCTATATTTTCAGTTTTTTGATATAAAATTTATCTTGTACTTATGGTTTGTAATCTTGACATCTTGATCTTCATATTATTGTACTTGCTACTTGTAGTGTTTTATTTTATATTATTGTATTCAAAGACAATATGTTATAGATCTCAAAGAAGATTAAATATATAAATATTTTTCTAAATTGTTTAATATCATTAAGAAAAATGAGAAAAGGGGAAAAAGAAATTGGAATTCTATTATACAATCCCTTTAAACATATTTTGAGACATTTTCAATCGAGAACAATGTCCCATATTTGCAAAGAAAAAGTTTCACCAAATATATCCATCACCTAAGTTAATCTTATATATATGTGTGACTTTTTATCTTATATTTCATTTATTGTTACCAACCGCAAAAATGTCAAAAGAAGTATAATACTCATGCACGGATTAAAGGCATGCTAAATGTTTTAAAATCCAATTAAAATCCAAACTAACACATATTTTCATGAATTCTTTCACACTACTTAAATAAAAATAAAATTTAAGAGTAAATAATAAAAAATCATAAATAATCAATCTATGATTAAGAAAATCTACAACAATGTAAATTCGAAATTAATAGATTATTTAAAATAAACTATTAAAGGAGGAATATCTAGGAAAAATAACTAAATAAAATTCAAACTAATGAAATAATAATAATGGATGGATTTTTATTGGCTTGGGACATGGGTTGTTTTCATGATAGATAAATTTATGTGTGATTGGGAATGAATTTTTCAAAATTTTACCACTTTTTTCCACTTTTTTATATATTCTTTCTTTATTCTAAATCAATCATACCCACATATCACATCACATCAACAAATCTCCACCATTCAACTCCACTCATTCTCTCTCTTCCTTTACATTAAAAACTTTTAAAAACCATTAAAAATCAACCCCAATGACCCTTAAAGATTTTAATTATCAAGTCTAAAAGTACAGTTTAAGAAAAGATCATATAATCTACAAAGGTCTCATAATTTTCTAACAAATCAAAAATAGAAAATATTTTGAAAATCAAATTTTATCTTAAGAGAATCTAAGAGATAAAAATAAAAATAAAAGCCAATGAATATTTTACACGCATAATTTCGAACGAATGAATAACTTAATTAACTTATTTGTAAAATAGTGGCCAATAAAATCAAACTTTCTTTTTTTTTAAACTTTTAACACAATAATAGTCAACCTGTTTTGTGGATAAGCTCATTCAAAAAATAATAATAATAATAAATAGGAGAAGAATAAAAGTGCATAAATAAAAAAAAATAAAAATGTATCATAAATAGATAATATATACATCAATATAAATCTCAATCACTGGGGACGTAGGTCATTGTTATTATAAAAGATAAAAATGTCAAGTATCAAATTTAATAGAATATTTTAATAAAATATCATATAACCTACAAAGATCTAGTAATTTTCTAATAAATGAAAAATAAAAAATGTTTTTAAAATCAAATATTATCTACGAGGTAAAAAGTAAAAGTCAACAAATATTTAAATTCATAATTTCAGAACGAATAACAAAATTTAATTAACCAATTTTTAAAATGGTGATCAATAAAACCAAACTTAACAAAAAGAAATTTTTAAATATAATAATGGTCATATAGATAATAGATTAAAAAAAAAATATACTGCAAATAGATAATAGATAAATACATATAAATTCGCAGTCCATGAAAACTCAAAAATACATAAAATCATAATGATATTAGATATTGTTTGTTGTAGTAGATAGCTTTGACAAAAATTAAATTAGGAGATTTTAAGTTATATGAAAATATGAAAATTATTGACAACTCACTAAGATAAATTTAAAAAAAAATGTTGCCAAAATTAATGCACGTTTATCAAAAAGAATCATTGAACACTCATGTAGATAAGTGCAAATAACTATTAATTAATTTAATGCCATATTTCTAATATAATGTCCAATGAACCTAATAATGGGAATTTTTATTGTTTTCTCATTTTATCTATTGCAAAAATGTTAAGGGTGTGTTTGATTGTAAAGTCGGAAAATGGTTGGAAGGAAAATATTTTTGGGTAAATAAATTTCGGGAAAATGATTTCCAGGGAAAATGATAGTTGTATGTGTTTAATTGGATTAATTTGAAAGTTGGAAAATTGTGTTATTTTCCTTATTTTTGTGTTTTTTAATGAAATTTGATCATTTTTCTTTTCTTTATGGTTAAAGTAAATTGTCCATTAAAAAAATAAAAATGAATCAAACTTTTCTAAAAATAAAACCACCCTCCCAAAGAAAGTGTTTTTCTTCAAAACAAGAAAAAGTACAGAAATCGAGAAAAATTGGGAAAAAAACTAGAAAAGTGAGTTTTTTCCGAAAAAGAAGTGTCAATCAAACAAACTCTAACTTTTTTATATAAGTAGATAGATTATATTATAGATTAGATTGATGTTTTCTCTGTCAGTTTGAAAAAACAAAAACACTTATGTCACAAAATTTCATTCAAACACTTCTTCTCTAAAATCCTCTTTAAACTTCACCAAATTCGACCATTTCACATTCCATAATTAATCAGTGTGAACTATCTTCTTCCGCCGCAATTTTATGTTACCATACGGGTGAATGCCATCACAGGCAAACCATGTACTAATACTTAGTATATCTTAATATAATAATAGAGAGCCGCCACCTGCACAAAGTGTCTAGTGGCCGTACAGCCATGCTTTGGCTTAGCTTGTGATTAATTATTTTTCTTATTCAATTTATTTTGCTTTCCTTATTTAAGTATTGTTTTCTTATTTAATTTTTATATATTTTATTATTTTCATATGTAGTCTGTTTTTCAAATTAATTTATAAATTCCTTTACTTCTTCTATATTTAGTATTGCATCATTCATGTAAATGTGATATAAGATAAAAGTTGTAATTTACAATACTTATTAAATTAATTCAAATGAGAATTATCATTTTCTATATACATTTTAATTTTTGGATATTACATTTTAGTTATTTTATACACATTTGAGTTTTGAAACCTATATATTATAAGATTTGAAATGCCAACTAGATACTTTCATTGTAGTATTTTTTTAAAAAAAGAATATTCTTTTAGGGTTTTATCGATTCACCAAGTGATATTACTTATTTATTTTTTTTCTAAATCAGGCATATCAGATAATCCTTTTTGTCTTATTTTGATCGTTCTCTCTCTCTATATATATATATATCATTTATATGTATGATAAAAATGACTGTAAGATTATTTTTACCTTATTTGAAATAACTTTGATCATTTTTATTGAAATAAGTATATTATCTAAATTTTGTTCCCAAATATTACATTCTTACTTTAAAATCATTAATTATGATAATTGATATGATATTTTTTCTTACAAGATAATAATTCAGGCCAAAATATATAGATCGTTAGTGAAATCTAAAATATTATATTTTTTTTATTAAATATTCATAAAAATAATTTTTTTTATTTTATAATATTATTTTATGTAAATATACCATTTAAATCGTCACGTGCATCGCACGTGGGTAATGCTAGTTATTTAATATAATACCGTACGTAACCGAGTTAAACCTTGTTAAGTTGCCTGGAATACATTAGTGACATCAAAAAATATGTAAATTTGTGCCTAAAATATGATGTCACTGTTTCATAAACTAACGGCTCAAAACTATGAGGGGGGGTTTTTGGACGCACTCGATACAGATGGCGTGCCAAAAGCTCTATATATTGTCTGCAGAACTCTGAAACTTTTCAACACTGGATTCAATTCCACGAGCAAATTCACTGAGAATATTCTCTCTCTGAAACTATCATCAAATCATGGCGGCGTCTGTCGAAAACCGGCAGTTCAGTCGTCTCCCTTTCAAACCCCCTCTGCCGTCCGGCCACCACCACCACCGCAGCTCCGACTCCCCCGTCCGCAACCGCAAATTTCAATCGAATCCCAGCGCTGAGCTCAAGAAGATGAACGGCTCCGTGGTGTTTGATTATTCTTCGAGTGATGACGATGACGATGACGAAAATGAGTATGCAAATGTTATCAAGAAAGCCAATTCCGAGCTTGAACCATCTGTGATAGATCCAAGAGACGAAGGTACAGCGGATGAGTGGGTGGAGCGCAACCCCTCTATGGTTCGACTCACAGGAAAACACCCGTTCAACGCAGAGGCGCCACTGACTCGCTTGATGCACCATGGATTCATTACGCCGGTCCCACTTCACTATGTACGCAACCATGGCTATGTTCCTAAAGCCAATTGGGATGAATGGACTGTTGAAATTACAGGGCTTGTAAAGCGCCCGATGAAACTAACAATGCGCCAACTGGTCGACGAATTTCCCAGCCGGGAATTTCCGGCAACGCTCGTCTGCGCCGGGAACCGCCGGAAGGAGCAAAACATGGTGAAACAGACGATCGGTTTCAACTGGGGTGCCGCTGGAATATCCACCTCTGTGTGGCGCGGAGTGCCGCTGCATGCGGTGTTGAAACGGTGTGGTATTTACCGCCGGAAAAATGGTGCTCTGAATGTGTGCTTTGAAGGGGCGGAAGATCTGCCCGGCGTTGGGGGTCGAAATATGGGACGAGCATCAAGAAGGAGATCGCCATGGATCCGTCGAGAGATATTATTCTTGCTTACATGCAGAATGGGGAGAAATTGTCGCCGGATCATGGTTTTCCGGTGAGAATGATAATTCCGGGATTCATCGGCGGGAGAATGGTGAAATGGCTTAAGAGAATCATAGTTACTACAGAGGAATCTGGCAATTATTATCATTACAAGGACAATAGAGTTCTTCCGTCACACGTCGACGCCGAACTAGCTAATGCTGAAGGTACTATATTATATAATACATTAATGAGTTCGGATTTGTTGTCTTTGATAGTATTTACAAATATTTTTTTGGGTTAGATAATTACGACTTCTTTATGTTGTAAGCGCTGGCATATGCCAGCGTAACTCGGTCCCCTGGCCCTTAATTGCAGGGGGCAGGAGAAATTTGCACGCTGTCTGACATAAAATTTTCCTATCGCTAAAAGAACAATGAAAGAGTCGATAATTTTTTTTTTTTTTAAAAGTGAGAGTTGACAGATTTTAATTTAGTATATACGTACAAACTAAATTTTTTATGTTATAAATAAAAATTAATTATTATGTGAATTGTTTCAGCTTGGTGGTACAAGCCCGAATACATAATCAACGAGTTGAACATAAACTCGGTGATTACAACACCGTGTCACGAAGAGATATTGCCAATCAACTCGTGGACGACTCAGAGGCCATACACGTTGAGGGGCTATGCTTATTCGGGTATGTTTAACATTTAGCAATTGGTTTGAAAATGTTTGCTAACAACTTGCTTGATGCTTTAAAGCGAAATTAGGCAAGAATTGACTAATATATATATTGGTTGCGTCAACATATTATGTGGATCCATTAATTCTCAACATTCATAAAAATATTGGTTAAAATTCAATCGTCAATTATTTTTGCTTGACTAGCTTTTAGGTGTCCACTTTGACAATATAAAAATTGATGTGATGAGCTTTTGATCGAGGATCATTCAACACATTCAAATTCATCTAAATTTGCAACAAATTTTGGTCAAATGAATCACATTTATATATTATATAAAACCCACATATACTGTAGAAATCTCCATTATTTTTCTCGAAAATGTAAATTTTATTTTAAATTCTGACTAACAATCCTGTATATATTATGTAGGTGGTGGAAAGAAAGTGACGAGGGTGGAGGTGACGACGGATGGCGGCGAGACGTGGCAAGTAGCGAGCTTGGACCACACGGAGAAGCCCAACAAGTACGGGAAACACTGGTGTTGGTGCTTTTGGTCGTTAGAGGTGGAGGTGTTGGATTTGCTTAGTGCCAAAGAAATTGCCGTTCGGGCCTGGGACGAAACTCTCAACACTCAGCCCGAAAAGCTCATTTGGAATCTCATGGTAACTAACTACTACACTCTTAACACGTCTCGTTCGTCTCTACTGCATATTTTATTCGACGATTCTCTCGTCAATTCAGTAAATCAATTACTTATTCTTAATATAGTTTGCGTCAGCTTTTCTTTCTTTTAGATTTAAAAAAAAAAAAAAGGGAAAGAAAGCTAGAAATTTTTTGACCTGGCCCACACGCAGACAAAATATTTCATTACTGAGCACGTGCCAATATTCCCTATTCGTGGTTATATTTTTTAAGGCGTGGTCCAATACTTACTATTGAAATTTCACGCCCTAAAAGTACAAAAATGCTCAGACTTTCAGGTACAATTGCGCATTGTACATAGTTTTCTTCGAAGATGCTAGGTGAATAGAGATAAATATCCACGTATTAATAATTCAATGGAGTGTTGTATACCTTCCAAACACAAGGATAAAATGGTAATTCCATTCAATACTCATTTTTCATTTTCTTAAATATTGCTCAAGGATAGAGCATGTTACGTTAGTTAAGAATGACTTTGTGCACACAAATTATAAGTTCTATGAGTGGAAAAGTAACTATGAAAATTACTATGTTGTATTCTTGAAATCAAAATTAATTAATTTTGTGAAAATGTACAGGGCATGATGAACAATTGTTGGTTCCGAGTGAAAACTAACGTGTGCAAGCCACACAAAGGAGAGATCGGGATCATCTTCGAGCACCCAACTCAACCTGGAAACCAGTCGGGCGGCTGGATGGCGAAGGAGAAATCCTCCATAGCAAATCCCACACTCAAGAAAAGTGTTTCAACTCCCTTTATGAACACTAGTTCAAAAATGTACTCAATGTCCGAGGTCAAGAAGCACAACTCGCCTGACTCAGCGTGGATCATCGTCCACGGCCACGTCTACGATTGCACGCGATTCCTCAAAGATCATCCTGGCGGCACCGATAGTATCCTCATCAATGCTGGCACAGATTGCACCGACGAATTTGACGCCATCCATTCCGATAAAGCCAAGAAACTTCTAGAAGAATATAGGATTGGTGAATTGATAACAACGGGTTACACCTCGGATTCTAGTGCTTCATCTCCTAATAATTCAGTTCACGGTCCCTCGGGTGGCGGTCTCTATTTGGCCCCGATAACCGAAACCGCACCGGCAAGAAGCATAGCCCTAATTCCACGAGAGAAAATTCCGTGCAAACTTGTTTCAAAGATTTCGATTTCCCACGATGTTCGAGTATTTCGATTTGCATTGCCGGCCGAAGATCAAGTTTTAGGACTACCCGTTGGGAAGCACATATTCTTGTGTGCTACGATCAACGATAAGCTTTGCATGCGAGCTTACACGCCTACAAGTGGAGTTGAGACAGTTGGGTATTTCGAGCTAGTCGTCAAGGTTTACTTCAAAGGGGAACATCCGAAATTTCCGAACGGTGGGCTTATGTCACAACATTTGGACTCGCTCGACATTGGCTCATTATTGGATGTGAAGGGACCATTAGGGCACATTGAATACAAAGGAAAGGGCAACTTCTTGGTGCATGGTAAACACAAGTTTGCCAACAGACTAGTCATGCTTGCCGGTGGGACCGGAATTACGCCAATCTACCAAGTTATGCAGGCGATTTTGAAGGATCCCGAGGACGAAACCGAAATGTTCGTAGTGTATGCTAATCGCACTGAAGATGATATACTGCTTAAACACGAATTGGACGAATGGGCCGAGAAATATCCCGACAAAGTTAAAGTGTGGTACGTCGTCCAAGAATCAATTAAAGAAGGGTGGAAATATAGTTTGGGCTTTATCACCGAGAGCATTCTCCGAGAACACATTCCGGGAGCGTCAGAAACCACGCTCGCATTGACGTGCGGCCCACCGCCAATGATCCAATTTGCCATTAATCCCAATTTGGAGAAGATGGGCTATGATATAAAGGATTCTTTATTGGTGTTCTAGAGTCACATTCAAAGTCTTTCTCATTAGTTTGAGAGATAGAATATAAAGTTTGTAAATATGCATATGTTATTATGTGTTACTTCTCAAAAATTTCTTCACTTGTAGACCGTTTTCTTTCGACCACTGTGTCTAGGAAACCGGGTACGTACGGTTGCATGTTTATGAGAATTCATGCAGTATATGGTAAATTTTTAAATTTATATTGAAGAGACCAATTAATTTCTTTTGAAAATTTTTCCTAAGTGTGTATCTGAAATTCTTTTGTTTTCTCATGATCTTTTATGAATTGTCTTTAATTTTGGCAGCAAAATTAGCGTAGATGGCTTGACTTCGTGTGTGTTTGTCGCATTATGATTGAAATATCCTAATCTAAACACTCAAGCATGAATACTTTCGAATAACCAAATAGCAATTTTTGTATATTTGTTTTTTTTTTTTTGTTAATATTGCAGTATTCTCTTCTCCTTTCTGAGTTGTTTTGTTTGTAATATTATTTCCAGACATTTGATATCCGTTCATCTAAATCGATGAGAAGTTGTCACAAAGTGTCCGTTACGTTAAAGTCACTAAATTGGCCACTCATCTAAATCAATAAGAAGTGCGAACAAAGTGTTCGTTATGTTCGTTACGTTAAAGTCACTAAAATGGTCATTCATCTAAATCGATAAGAAGTTCGGACAAAGTGCTCGTTACGTTAAAATCGCTAAAATGGAACAGAGGATGAAGTATTTTATATTTAGGTTTCTTCGTTAGATGTACTTTCGTATTCTAATTAATAATTTGAATTACAGTCTAGGGTTTTATATTTATAAGTCGTTTGCAAAAAAATTAAATATCACCATTAATTCTCTTTTGTTTAACATTGTATCACAATAATTAATTTCAATTTTAGTCTAGGTCTGCCACTATTTTGGTTCTACGGGGAGAGGCCTTGTGCCGGTTGTTGGGCAGAGTTCTTTTCGGTTTGTTTTTAATTATGTTCTTGTTTAGATATTATGCTTCATTTGTTCGTGTGGCCATTCCCTTTCGAGTCATATTATCGTTTGGACAAGTTTTTTCTTTTCAACTAACTATTTCACCCGTGCGTTACACGGAGAAATTTTTTTTTTTCAGCTAATAACAGTAATTGATAGATCTTATTAATATTAAGATAAGATCTCGAAGAAAAAGTAAATAATGGGCTAGAACAATAAAGTTACAATAATGTTTGTAGAATAGTAATTTTGATAAATATTAATGGAATAATGACATAATTAGTTTTTCCATCCGCGCGTTACACGAGAGACTAATTTTTCAGCCAATAGTAGTTTTGATAAATGCTTATGGAATAACAAAATCATTAATTGAATATTAGTTATCAATTTGTATCGTACTCTGATCTACCATTTACACCGGTGCGTTACACGAGATCATAATTCGTGATATAGATTATGATAATATGTGAAATGTAAAATAAAATAACATCAAATGCTATAGTTATTTAAAGAACCAGATTAAATTCTGCTAACTTTCGTAACATCTATGGCTTTTTCTTTAAAATTATTCTATATTCTATTATGTGCAACTACAAATTTCAAAAGATATTAATTATGCACATGTGCGATGTACGGTACTAATAATGAATATGTAAATAATAAATTTTTAAAATTTGATTATAAAATATAATCAACATACATATATATTATAAAAATAACAATGTAGCAAGTACAGATCCCAACACCCTGATCCTGCCTCTTTAGAAAATATTTATCCTCGTCCCCTTCCCATCCTAATTTAATTGAGCCCGATCGAGGATTACAGAATTGCAATAGGATAGGGACTCGTATTCGCCGTCCTCATCACACTAAAAAGTTCTCATCCAATTCACCTTTCATCGGGATCATTTAGTCGAAAACTTTTATTTGTATTTTTTTAAGACGTATTCATGACATCTATTTCAATAAATACATTTTAAACACACTAAACATGAATACTAACATGTTCAGTTTATATGTAATAACTCCTCAATATAGGCTTCTTAAGGTGGCCAGTAAAAAAAATCATAGATTCTATGTTATGTTGATCAAATATTGAGTGATTTCATATCAATTTAAATTAATTTGGATAAGATAAATAAATTGAAATACATATAATTAATAATTAAAATAGGCAACTTAATTAACACTCTTTAAAAGTTGAATAAAATCTAAACTGATAAAAATCGGGTATATAATAAATCATTTGAAGTAGTTGTGATTCTTAATATTTATTTTGGAAAGTAGTGTGAAGTTCAAGCTGGGAAAATATGAATAAAAAAGTCTTTTTAATAACAAAAATGATTAAATTTTGGATGGAAACCACTCTCTTTTTCTACAATATATATTCTATTGAACAATAAAATTAATTTTCACTATTTTTTGTTGAATGAAAACGTGTCAATTTTCGACCAACGAAGCCGACTTCAATTAAATCTTAACAATATAATTAATTCTAATTAATTTTCCCTAATCATTTCTAAAAAGAATTAATTGTTTCTAAAAAATTAGCTTAATAGCCAAAGTTTGTGGAATTATATGAATCTAATTTAAAGATATTTTATGATTTAAAAGATATCTTGCAATTAAGTAAATATCTTTCATTTTTAAGTGAAATCTTACAATTTAAAAGATATAGATATAGTTTCAATTAATTTAAAAATCGGGTTAATATTACTATTGGACGATTAATTAAAAAATTGATTAATGTCAAAGTTTTTTAATTAATATTTTTTAATTAAATTTGATAGGTATTATACATTTAGATTATTTTATTAATAATTTGATTAATAAAATGGTATACTAAAAATTAAAAAAATAAAAAGAAAAGAAAAAGACAATAGTATACTCATTTTCAAAAAGAAAATTGTAGGGAGATAAAGAGAGATAGAGATATAGATAGAGATAAAGGAAAGATAGACATCTAATAATAAGGAAAGAGAAGATTTTGAAAGATTTGTGGATCTAAATACGGAAAAGGAAATAATTTAAAAAATGATTAATTGGACTAAGGAAATGAAAATGATTAAAAAATAAAAAATAAATTTTTTTGCAAGAAATGACTAAGACTGCAAATAAAGTTTTAGAGAAAAAGGATTAAAGCTGAAAATACTTACTTATTATATATATATATATATATATATATATATATATATATATATATATTTGTATATTCTCTCTTGATTCGCTTCTATTGATATATACCTCCGTTGTGTAAAAATCTCCACTTTTCTCAATTTGGTCCAATAAAATTAAAATCTAGACTTTGAATTTGGTTTTCTCCATTTTCTTCACAATCTTATCGTTGGATATCTTCTTCCTTTTTCTTACTTGAAAAGTATGTGATACTCCCTCCATCCCACAAAAATAGGTTTATTAACTTTTTTCACAAAAATTAAGAAAATATCAATTAATATTATTAGAACAATAAAATGCAAGAACGATACCCTTTAATTTATTAATTATTATACTTTAATTATTCTATTTTGTTGATAACAATACACATTAAATAAGGATATATAAGGAACTTAATATTTTAACTATTCCATTTAAGGCAAGTGGCATATCTTTATGGGACGACCAAAATCGAATACAAATCTATCTTTATGAGATGGAGGGAGTAATATTTTATTTGACCATACTACAATAACATAATGAATATCATAGTTGTTGATATAATGGACACTTAGCATAATTTTGTAATTTTTTATGACTTCACTTTTGAACGGGTGGTTATTAAAAGTATGTTTGGTAAGCTAAATAAGCTGGCTTATAACTTATTTGGAGAACTTATAAACCCCTTCTACTCAAATAAGCTCCATTTGTTTGGATGAGCTTATTTAAGAAGTTCGAATTTATCTCAAAGGCTTTCTTTATTAGCTTTTCAAATAAGCTCCATGAGGGTTTTTTTATTTCATTTTTAACCACTTTCTTTTAAAAAAAATTAATTTAAACTAGACCTGGCCACGGTTCCGTATCGATTCACAGTGTTTTACAAAAAACTCTACTATTTAGTGTACATTTTTAACCAGCAGTTCAAATTATTATTATTATTATTATTATTATTATTATTTTTACACCCTTAGCCCCAACCAAAATTAAGAAAATTGAGACTTGAGAGTTGTGGTGTGAAATAAAAATAAAGAGGATGAAATGTATTTATAGAGATTAAAAAAAGAAATAAAAAATGGAAATTGGGGGTGAGGGTCACCACCACCCCCACCCCAAATGGCCACAATTGTAACCCCTCTCTCTCTCTCTCTCTATAATATTTTTAGGCACTTCCAGTTTGGAACAAGAACCGGGATGGTTTGAATCGGAACGGAACTGTCCAGTTCCAGTTCTAAACAAAGTGGAATCGGACGGGAATCGGCTTCCAACCGGTTCCATGCCAATTCTAGAACCGGAACTTGTCAACCCAATTTCGGTTGGGGTTTGATCGGTTTAGAACCGGCCAGTGTCTGTTCGGAACCGGAACCATGGTCGGGTCTATTTTAAACATATCATTTTGTGTAATTTTATATTGTCGAGCTGGCTTTTCAACTAATTCTACTAAACACGTTTATATATATATCAGTTAACTTTTCAACTATCAGTTCTAAGCCATCAGCTATCGCCTCCCAACTAACTCTTCTGCTATCAGCTGGTTTATCAGTTTTGTCTGTCAAACATAGCCTAAATATACCACCTAACATTATATGAACTATTATGGTATCCACTATGGTAGTTTAGTATTCTCCTATTTTGTTTGGAGCAATAGTTGTTAACAAAAGAAGGTGGCTAATAAATGCAGTTACTTGATACTCAAGTGCATTCTCTATATATTTCAGTTTCATTTGAGTTTTGAATTTTCCATTTTTGGTGAATTTTTTTTAAGAAAATGGAAAAAATTTTGATTTTTTATTTTGAAAATTTATTTTGACCAGAAAAAAATTAAAAAATGTGTCCAATTTATATATGTTTTTAGGAAAGAAAATTGGTATAGTTGAAATTGAAAAGAAGTCCTAAACCTTCCAAAAAGTCTCCAATTTGACGCTCGTCTTCAACCCATCCATCCCCCACACCACGACAACTTCCATAATACCGTGAATCGTTGTCAATGGAAGACCACCATCCAATGAGGTGGTTCTGATCGTGAACCAAAACCACCACCCAATTGCGAACGAGAACCACAAAATCTAATGGTTCTGGTTCGTGACACCAAAACCACCACTGGGGATTTGTGTTAAAAACTTGAATGTGGACTATGGAAATAATAATATTTAAAATGTCAAAATTCGTTTTTAATTTTCTTGATAAATTTTATGGTTGTTTTTAAAAATGGATTTCTGAAAACTTGAAAGAGAACACCTTTTTTATGTTTTAGAAAATTGAAAATAGAAAAATAGTTTAAAAACAGTAAAGAGAATACAACCTTAATCTGTAGACTATAGTTTAATAATTAAAGTTATTTCTTTTACAAGTAGCCGAACTAAGTACCTTTTATAATTTATTGATTAATTAACTGGAAAAGTATTTGAATATTCTTTTCGAAATTTTGTATCTGTTTCAAATATTAGTATCACAATTCTATTCAAAAAAAAAAATATTAGTATCACAATGTTATTATACTATTAAATTATTTATTTATGATATGTTTTATACTTCTATGATATTCTTCGTTAGTGTTTGAGTGATTTTCTTTAGTTGTTACTGTACTATAAAAATAACTTTTTACAAAATATATATAAGTATAATTAGTGTAAGGACATCTCTAATGTAATTGTCAATATCCATTTTAGAGCGATGAGAATAAGAATTGTGAATGAGTCTCATATTTTTCCAATTAATTTTTTATTTTCTTTAATTATTTTTCTCTCATTTATTTCAATTTTTCGTGATTTTTTCTTCATGAATTCTCGTATCTTGTCTATATTCCCACTCAATCTATAATTCTTTTATATTATTTTATTATTATTTTTAAATATATTTTGACATTTCTCATCTTTTTCACATTTTTCTCTTTTTTTCTTATACTTTTTTACATTTTCTTTAAATAAAATAATTATTTTTTTTCGGTACCTCTCACTTTTTATATAGTATCTCACAATTCACATTTGCATTGGAAATCTCCTCATCAGCTCTTTTCATCATAGAATAAACGGTCAAAAGTCCAAACTGGAAATTCTTGAGTATATATAGATATACATGAGATTCCAGCAGAAAATTCGCATTTGTCTATGTAACGTGGGACCCAGTTGATCCGGCTCTTCAGAAATCTATTGGCTACAACCTACAGAGAGCAGGCGGCGGTCATAGGTATTTTAATGTCGTGGAAAGGCCATAAAGGATTTTCCCCGCGGCTCAAGTGCCTCTCGTGACTGACCCTTCCTTCCAATCATCATTCATTATTATACCCACTCGTTTCTGAATACAATGTATAAAATGGTTAATAAAAAGGGAGGACCGTTGGTTTTCGGTTAAGCAGATCAAAAACAGAATATATGGAGTGTTTGTTTAGTGGTAAGCTTAGAGTGGATCCTCTTGTGGTGAAATTAGGTAGTGGCGTAAGAGGTCGAGATACTTTCGTTATTTAGGATCCGTGGTTCAAACCACGACATAAAGGTGATGTAAATCGCGATTAATGTTGGATGGATGAAGTGGAGAGGTCTTACGGGATTTTATGTGATCGTCTTATCGCTTTAAAATTAAAGGAAAAATTTATAGACAAATGTGAGGCCAAGATTCTTATATGGCGAGTGTTAGGCAGATTAAAGGTAGATGAACACAAATTGAATGTTGCAGAATTATCTTGAGGTGGATGTGTGGTAAGACTAGGAAGGATAAAATTACCAATGAAGATATTCGTGGTAGATTAAGTCGCCCGATTGAGGATAAGATGAGGAAGAACCGATTGAGATTGGTTTGACACATCTGCGGAGAGACCGAGAATGCACTCCGTGAGAAAGAGTGAGAGTATTAGGGTAGGGACATATAAGGAAAGGTAGGAAGACCAGATTCTGAAACGCGTGGATCTGAATCGTTCATTCTGAGATATCTTTATTAAACAGGTAGATGACGAAAGCTTTGGATAGGAAGGCGTGGTATAAAGAAACTCATACCTACGATCCGAGCGTAGTTCTCATATGGTTCCATCTGTACCCACCCCTATCTGTGAGAATAAAGCGCCATTATTGTTGTTGTTGTTGTAAAGGGAGGGCGGGGGGCGGGCGGGCGGGGTGTGCGGCGGCGTTGATGAAGCAAAGAAAAAGTGAATGGCATACATGGTTTTACTTGTAAAAGGTTAATTAATTATCATAAAATGCCTTTTTTATGTTTTTATCATTTATATAAACAAACCACTAAACAAGGCCGAGTAAATTAGGCATTATTATATATTTTAATCTCTAGCTAGTTCAAAATGCATGGTCAAATAATTGTTCTGTACCCATGAATAATAAGAGTAAATTTTATGTTCTATAAAATAATAATCGCATTTATTATTTAATGATATATGCCGAATTCTATCTTTGATGATCGATCTAACATAATTTTGACAAGTCATTTCACATTTCAAATTGGTAACAAAAATGTATGCTATTTTAATTTATTTATTTTACGTCTACGCAACCAAATGGCTTCATGATACTAGATTTGGTATGATGCGTCACATTCCCAGATTGCACATCATCGTTATCAGAGAATTTCAAACCCACTTTTTTTTAAAAAAACTTATCGATAACATTTTATTATTGGAATACTTTGAAAAAAAATTATCTTGCACACCGAAAGACATTAACAAGCAACACATATATTACCTCAGTCCCAAAATTATAGCCATTTTCTTATCTTCACACAGATTAAGAAAAATACAATTAATGGTATTGGAAAAGTATAATTCAAGATTATTTTCCTAATGTATCCTCTCATTTATTAAATATTTTATTTCAATTACTCTATTTTGAATTTTTGATGATATCAATATATATTAAATGAGGGTATAAAAGTCAAGTAATATTTTAACTATATCTTTAAAAGGAATGCGACCTATATTTTGGGACTGATGAAAAAAGAATAGTGGACTATATTTTTAGGACAGAGGTAGTATATTTAAGGTAAGAGAGGAAAATTTTGGAAAATAGTAATATGTAAATTGGTCAAATGATCTTATACAAAAAATAAAATCCACTTGTAATGTTGACAGTGAGAAACCACTTGTAATGTTGACAGTGAGAATCCACTTGAAACCTAAAAAACAAAATATGTCGGATCAATTCTATATATATAATCCGAAAGATATTAGATACCATGTTAGTTAGTAGGGTCTTCTATTATTGCCACTATATCAATCGACTAATTAATATTTAACGAGTTGTTTGTCCCAAACCAGTTGGAAGACCTCCTAAAACATTGGGTGTGGAAGAATTCAAGGAATAAGATCTGAAGAAACAAGTAGAAATCAGTTTGTTCTCTCCTTGTCCAAGCTGCGGGCTTTTTTATATGAATAATAATTAATTTAATCCAATTGCACATTTTGAATTTTGCAGTTATGCACAACCATAATATATATATTAAAATTGATATGTTACCAGGGTTGGGGCAATTTTTATTGTTCCAACACTGATGTGGTTTGTTTGGATATGTAAAACCGTGAATGAGCTAGTTGGAAATTTTTTATTTTCCTACTTTACCTGTCACATGTTTTCAACTTCTTAATTAGTTCTTGATTCATTAATTGAAAAAAAGAAACTTAGCTCTCATTCTCATAATTTTTATTTTGGAAAAATTATATCGTAGTGAAGTAAAAAAGTATTCAATATCGATGTTGAATCAAAGGTTTCAATTTGAACTTTATTACAAGTTTATTTTTGAGGGCTAATTATAAACATACAATTGTCGCGGGTCTAAGAGATTAGAGGTAAAAGTTTTAGTTTTTACATTTTATATTTTCCATAAAAAAACTTATCTGTTATATTTCATTCAATTAAATTCAAATTATATTTGTAACTTGTCAATTTGAAGTCCCTCAAACTTATTTTTCAATTTTCAAACTAATATTCCTACCTTATAAAAACAAGCTCAATTAAGTCCTAATTATTTTACATTCTAATTTCGGTCAATTCTATCTATAAAAATGACATTTTCATTTTAATTATCATTTGTGAGCTATCTTTCTCAATTATGTATTTTTTCAAGTTAAAAATCTAATAAATAATCACATCGGGTAATTTGACGATGGTAAACTTTAGTCAACACTATTTCATTTCGATTATCATTTGTTAGTTAATGTTTCCATTTATATATTTTTTCAAGTTGTAAATATATTGAATAATTAGTTAATGTCATTTTCAAGTGTTATTTTTTTTATTTTTTAAAAAATAAATTAAAAATAAAAATAAAAAAATGCTAGACATGCCCGTCACATGGTTTTGATTTAACCCCTTGAAACATGCCTATCGATTCATGGCCTATAAAATAGAAAGTTTATCACGTCAATCTGCATAAATCAATTCTATTTGAAAGTTGCGTATTAAAAACATGTATGAACAAGTTTTATTTTTATTTTTTATTGTTGTGGTAAGGAACTTATCAGAATAAAACAGTTTGAAAATAATCAACCTACTCATTTACGGTAAAAAAAACTTGCACATTTACACTAAAAAAAGAAATACACCAATAGAGCATCTAACAAATAACTTCTACTAAATGCTACATGACCAATTAGATTAGTTAGAAAATTGACTAGTAACAATATTATTAAATCATTAAAAACTTGCTAATTAACATTTTTTGATGATGATACATTCATTCAAATATTTTATTATTTTTATCATAATCATTTTGAACTTCGTTTACTGTAATCATTTTAAATATTTTTGGTGAAAAATATTATTATAATACCACGTGCTATTTTTATTGTAGTAATTCTTAACTCGATTTATTGTAATCAATTTTTATTTTTGGTGAAAAACATTATTATCATACCATGTGCAAAACATGTGCTTGTGACTACTATATATATAAGCACAGTTTTTACTCCAAGAATACTATTTTTTTGGCCTAAAATTATGCTTAAAACATTATTATTATTTTTTTATTTTTTGGTAAAATACATGCATGGTTTGATAATATTTTTAGATAATTTGAATCAATTATATTATAAATACCTCCTTTTCTAAAGTAAAGCATTTTTTGAATTGCAAGGGGGAATAATGTAGGGAGGGAGAATTAAACACTTGATCTAGGAGGTGTGAAACTGTTTCGGATGCCACTAGACACATGGTCTTGTCTTTCTATTGCAAAACTTAATAACTGTCAATGGGTTATTTACTTTAGCGATCACTGAAGTTATTCAAAAGTTGCAAAACACAAATTAAAATTAGAAAGTTGCATTGAGTTTAAAACTGCTCTAATAGAAGGTCACGCTATTGAGATGACCTAAAAAAATTATGATATGGTACCATTAAATGATGATGTTACACATTATAATTTGGTTATTTCACCATTAGCATTGCAATAATTTCAATTTAAACATAAAGACTTAAATGCATGAACATAGAATGCGTGAACATAGAATCCTAAAACACACAACATCATTTCTCATTTCCTCCCAAATCCATTATGTCAATTTCAGAGAGAAATTCTATCCTGATCACTTTCAATCCAATCATTTTTCAATCCCTTCTCCATCAATTGAACCATCGTCTACAATGCCCAATCTCCAAATCCTCCAATTATAAAGTAAATTATAGTTTGTCCAATCTTGAAATCCAGAAAAAAGTAGGCCACAATTGTAAATGAAATGTGAGGTCATTTGTGTATTGAAGATTGTGTGGATCCAGTGTTGGCAATTGGCATCAATACTGGGCTAATGATTTTTCTATTTCTAAATCGTCCTATGTTAATATTTCTCATATTCTTGAATTTCTTCACCCAAATTGAAGCAATGGACTCCTGGGAAGAAAGAAGAAATCAAGTTGCTTGCAGTCTTGGTTATAATACACAAATTATTATGTATCATATAATCACTTAATGGTGTCGCATTATTATTTTCGGATATCAACTTAATTTAGTGACCCTTTTTTAAAGCAGTTTAAACTAAAGTGCCCGTCGCTGTAAGTTTTTAACCTTAATGGCCATTCTATGGAGTTAAATACCCCTAATGCCACTATTCTTTGGTAAATGTATCTGAGATGCCACTATGATTTAAAACATCTCTGGAGTGCCTAATGTGAGCTTTTCCCATATGGTTAAGTGCATCAAGATAAAATCCAAACTCGTTATACTTACAAATATTTTGGTATTGTAATGTATAATAATAAATAAAGGTCATTCTTCCACAGGGATTTAGGTTGTCTAATTAGTTGCTTCAAATAGATTTAGGGAGAGGGGAGATTTGTTTTGTTTTGTTTGATAAAGTTTACAAAATGTAAATTTGAAGAATACGGATGAATAAAAGATGATTAAGGAATTAGTATCCACTCTAGACATTAGATAACAATTTAAAAATAAAGCAATTTAATTTATCAAATTCAATTGTAATAACCCTAAAAAGCACACAAGTTTCGGCTAATCGGTACTTATTTTTATTTAGTCGTTTAATTTAGTTTACTTTCCTTACTCGATTTCAAAACTACAAGTTGATATATAAGTAAAAAGTAAGGGTCGAATCCACAAGGAACGGTATTTAATTTAGTTATTTATCAATTAGCACATCAAATTTGGGGGTTGTTTATGTGAAGATTGAATAGAATTCGAAAATAAAATGGCAAGTAAAGAATGATGAAATAAATCAATTGAAAGAAATATCTAGTTATCGGGTTCGGTTGTGTCGATAACTTTTGCTAATCTTTTCTATGTGATGTGAGACTATTCTTTCTTCAATTTATCAACTCCAATTAATCAACATAACTGATTTAACGAATTCTTCGTGAAGTGTATTAAATTAAAGCAAGTTTTTTAATTTAACATTTAGCTATTGGATAATCCTAAATAAGATTTGAGAATTTAATGCAACGCTAAAATGAAATGGACGAGAAGAATGAGTTAAATTAGATGATTAATTTCACAAGCTCGAATTTATTCATCTAAATTGATTTGTTAGTAAACATGCATGATATTTATTTGCTACTTTGGATTATAATCTAATGACAATCATGGATCAAAATTTCTAATCATAGTATGTAATTTGAATTTAAAGATTAAATGATTCGATTAACCAAAATGAATGCAATAATCATATAAACTCAGAAAATGGATTGAAAGTATAACAAATCAACAAATTGAAGTGCAAGAATAGGCAAAACGTCACAAAAGGATGGAAAAGATAACAGCATGTTAGTTGAACACAACACCCCCTTTGAACTAGATAGAGATGTCTAACCACTCATATTCACGGGTTAAATAAGTTTTAACGAGTTTTCACCTTGTATCCTACTAAAATATGAGAGATTATATTTTTCCCACATAAATAATATAAAAAAATAGTAGAAACTAGCAAAGAAATACTCCGCTAATCATATTCATGATCGAAGTATCGTTGATTAATTATAGTTAATTAGTTTAGTTTTTACTTCCGCCAGAATATGAAAAACAAAGGGCTTTTAAGCTAGAATTTAGAACAATAAGGGGGAGAATTTTATTGAAGGAGAAGGAAGAAGAGAAGACCATCTAATTCTCTCTATATTTGTGTGTCCTTCCTCTTCATTTTTGCCTCTATTTATAGAGAAATATTTACAAGACACTAGTACACAACTAAGAATAGGAGACACCATATAAGCGACGGTTATACAATGTTGCGTCGCCTAAAGTAATCTGTTGTGACTTAGGGGTAGGGTAGGCCAAGGAATAGGCGACGGTTGTTTACAAAACCGTCGCCTATTCTAAGTCAACCAATTTTAGGCTACGATTATGAAAATAACCGCCTCCTATTATTAATAAAAAAAATTTTAAATAATTAGGCGACGTCGCCTATATATATTTTTTTATACAATAGGCGACGGTTTTAGAAACAATTGTCGCCTATTAATGTGAATAGGAGACGGTCTAATGGAAACCATTGCCTATTGTGACCAAATTTATGGCCAAAAACTAGCACAACAGATGCGGGTGGTGGAGGAGGGGAAAAAAACCCCTTTTGCGAATTTCGGGTCAAATCAAGAGAAATAAACACATTGATTCTTCAATCTTCGACGTGAATCTCTTGTGGGAAGTAAAAACACATCCAATTCCATAGAATTGTGGCATCTTTTGCTCGAGAATAGAGGTAAATTTTTCGAACTTTTCTCCAAACTTGAGCATTTTCGCTCTTCGTTCTACACTTCGATTTCTATTGCTATAGCGAGGGATACGTGGGATGTTAAGCACCACTAGGGTATGGGTAAGACAATGTATGTAGTGGTGCCCTTGATAATGGCCGAAAATTGGGTAAAGCAGTCGGGAGCTTATCAATGGCGAAAATGGCTATAGTTCTTGGGGCTATGGTATTTTTTTTTCGTTTTTCCGCGTTCTCCACTTGGAAATATCTAGATTGTTGATGCATTGTGGTCAAAAAAAATTTATTTTTATATTTTCGTGGGTTTTTTAGTTTTTTTCCTTAATATATATATATATATATATATATATATATATATATTCTACTGGTGGAATACACAGGTATAATTTGCCTACTTAAAAACTTGCTAACTTATAGAAATTTAGGAAAATAATGTGCATGCTTATTCATAATTTTTAAAATTATATGAAATTTAGTTGGTCCAACCCACAATTTAGTATTATAAGTGTTGTTTTCTTATAAGCTTATTAATATTATGAATAATTTGTCTGGCAAAAAACATAATATTGTCGCACAATATTAAAATGTAATTACTAGCGTGTAAGACTAGAACGTATTTCATGCTTGCGCTTTAACTCGATCATCTATATCGAAGGTGTATTTATTACATTTTAAATGGTGTGTTAAACTAATTTTTTAATATGAAAAAATATAATAATTATGTAAAACGAAGTAATATCCTTTTGTTGTTGCAAGTAAATTAGATTTGAACTACTTTTTTTTACTTCTTTTTCGAATGATGGAATTCAACCCTTCTTTCTCCATGACAAGTAATCATGAAGTTATTTATTAATTATTTTCAAGATAACATAATTTTTAATTTTTAAAATAAACATATTAATCACGAATTTTAATATGGAAAATTGTTTAAAGTATTTATGACCAACTAGCTTTAGTATATACATTGGTATATGGGTGAACTTTTGAATCATTTAAAATGAAAACTAAGCTGTTTTCATGTGCATTAAGAGCGAAAAAATTAATGTTGTTTTAATTTCATAATGTGGTTATACTTAAATTTAACTTTTTTTGTTTTGGGGGTGGGGGGAGGGGGCTACAATTAAATGAGCAATAGTAAGATGGTGGATTTGAGGGAAATTCGAGTCTAAATCAGTATCCTTGCTATATTTCATGATTAGGTTGGTATAACAAGCAATTCTACGTGACGAACATCGAGGTCATCCATCTATTGTAAGTACTTCACCCTTTATTCTTTTTTTCTTTGTTTTAATAGCTAGGTCTCTGTGTTATTGCTTGTAAAAAATTATTTAAATGGTGAATAAAAAATTAAGTTAAGCTCAATAATGTCCGACACTCCAACAACTGTTTTCACCATGTTGAGATCATCTTTGGCTTATTGTGAACTTAGCATGCCAAATGGCTTGACATTAGGAAATGAAATCTTTATTAATCAACAGTGAGGGTATTGGTACACCCACCCAAACACTTCATATGGGAACACAGCAATACAACTAGTGAGCATTTAAGAGTCACGCAATAAGTAATAAACATCATTCTACGAAACGACAATTGCAGTTGCATAGGGCAGGCTGATTATCCATCTCACACGGACCCCCTACCCACTGCTCGACACAAATGTGTGCTTCTGCATGTAAATACTCATTCTCGTTGACCATCCGTCGTTGAGAGCATCGCATGATATGGTTACGGGTCATCTCGTACAACTCATCTTGCTTGCCATGCATAGAGGCGGGTAACATTAGAATATCCCGAGCTATGCGGGACAGTGTTGGATATCTCGAGCTGTTGTTGAACCACCAATGTATCGGATTTTCAAGAGAGTCTTCCATTGAATGGGTGGAATCGCAAATGTAATCACCCAACTCTAGGATGGGCTGATTTCCAAAAAATCGAGGCTCATATATGTTGTGCAAATCACGTAGTGCTTTGGAGATACGGTCCTGAGTTATCTCAAACTAGATTCCTGTTTGTGCGGATACAGTTGCCATCATTGAAAGAGTTGCACTCAGTTTGTGCATTGGGTTAAGGACACTTGCCAGTATAAATGCCAATGGAAGACGCTGGAAAACATTGTTGAAGTGCTCTTGAGTTTGACTGATCACATGATAGAAGTCCCTGTGCTGGTGCCCGAATAAGGCGAAACCATTGACAACCGCGTGGAGTTGTTCAACAACTAGATAAGATGAAGGAACTGGTCTTTCAATACTCGAAAGATAGGAACCAGACTGTTCAACATAATGCAATACATGTTACACATAAACCAACATTGGCTTGCAGGAAGAAGGTGACTATGTATGCCGGTTAGGTAATCTACGATTGCATCCTGATGATGCAAGGTCACTCGTATTTGTTGCGCTGACACATCTATATTAAGATAAGTCCACACGAACTCAATGGTTCTGTAAAAACTTCTCAGAATGTCCGGGTGCAAATCATGAAACATTCTGTGGTTCTCCACGCAAGCTTTCTTAGTTGAGGCAACCTCATTCAAGTACAAATCAACCATTCCGCGTGCAAATGTAGTTACTAAATGCAGGGCTTCGAATACACATTACGACTGCATCACTCTACCTCCAGTGTGGTACTAAATGTAACCATACTCCACGAAATAGTTAGTTACGTTTGAATCACCAATGCTGCCCTAGCTAGTAACACAAGATATTTTGTTTCCAATGTCATATTGAAATAGAAAATATTCCACCAGTGCAGCAATACTTTGCACAGTTGCAGTACTAGTGAGGGGTCTCGACGCAATGAGTTTGTATTGCAAATTACCGTTAACATCTAAGTACATGAGTGTTACAAACAAATATCTCCAATTATATAACTCATCTATGTGAATGAACACAACGAAAGTACCTTCGTGTTTCGCGAATACTTCTTTCATTAAGTCCTTCCGTTGGTGGAAATCCTCCATGTATGAGGGACGCACCGTTGGCAGAGCTTGAAGAGGCATCCATCGTTGCGGTACAACATTGTTGAGGTGAATTACAGTAAAGTATGTTGATTTCATTTCGACTACGAACTTCTAGATTGCCTCCTTTTATAGCAGAGCTCATTTAACTTTGTGTTGTGAAAAGTTTAATGGGAGTTGTCCTCTCAATCACATGCACGTGCTTGTAGATTGACAACACATCATAGGGCCCTGGCCACAAACGTAGTCAAACTGTTTTTGCGTAGGTCCTCCACATGGTCTAGCATCTGCAACTAAGTGATTACGCATGCCTTCGAACAGTGCTGTATAGTGGTTTTGTGAGAGTGAGCCCTGGCCCACACTGTAAATCCACGTATTCTCTTTAAACATATTATCCTCAGGACGTCATTTTTCTTTGGGGTAATAAATTTCATAATTTGACCGTGTTCCATTATTAGATATCCTCTTACTGCAAAAATTGACTATGTTTGTGGCCACAAAGTTTGAGACAGGTGAATGACCTCCCCACTTTGACATGTCAGTTGCGTCGATCAGTTAGTTTACAATTTGTAGCTACGTAATTAATAACACGTAAAATATTGCAGACTTGCTAATAAAAAGAATTTGGGGGGGGGGGGAAGAATGGGACCTTGCATTATAAATTCTAATGGGTACATTTATGTTAATTTCATGTTTGAGATCCCCATGATTAATTATGATTTGGCACCTTAGTGGTAACTGTAATAGCTGTGGGTTTTCCCACAAAAGTAGGTGATAATAACCTTTATATATGTATTATCCTAATTCTATTTGATGATATTCATTTTGCCCGTACTTGTAGGTGCATAATTTTTGCGATGTTCAACAACTTCGAACACCTACGCTTATTGTAAGTATTTCTAATTTCATCTTTTTTTTTCTTATCGAACTTAGGGCGACATTTAACTTTGTTTTTTGTTCCATGGCATTGCATTGCTCACGCAACTTAGAGTACCCGTTTGAAGAAAGGTTTGTAAGTTACACACTTCCAAGCACTTGGAAAGTTTGAAACTTACATACTGATCTTCAAATTATCCCATCATTAGACAGTTTGTGAATTCTGAGATGTGTTGGCGATATATGTGATGTAGTATGTTGTGATTTTGCACTTAAAAGTTTGGTGTCATCTCGTTGTTATTCTCCGGGTGTGGCTTACATGTAACGTCACTCTCACACTTAGGAGAATACGGTGGGATGCTGCCGAATTTTTGGTGTGATATCATAACAGACTACATTACTTATTAAATGCAACGCGGATCACAAGAATCCACAATCCAATTATGAATAGGTTAAGTTCCTTATTGGTTAGCGTTGGAGTGATAAGGGAGTAATTAGACACCATCATGGCACAAGAAATACTCATTCACTCCTCATTATGTTCACTTCACTTAGTATTTTATTATATCAGAGTATCTATATGTATAGCATATTGAACATGGATACAAGATCTTGGAAGTATGGAAGCCGTACCGCGTTAGAATATCATGCAAGGGTAAATGAGTTTATGGTAATGGCTGAGGAGGAAAAGAACAGAAAACGTGAGGATTCAATTTGGTGTCCCTGC
Organism: Jasminum sambac; assembly: GCA_018223645.1. Taxonomy (NCBI): domain Eukaryota; kingdom Viridiplantae; phylum Streptophyta; class Magnoliopsida; order Lamiales; family Oleaceae; genus Jasminum; species Jasminum sambac. The sequence continues at coordinate 24,148,500 of CP073647.1, forward strand.
CGTGATCGTATAAAACTTGTACGTCATACTAGCTCGCAGATTGTGAAAACACATTTGTTTATTCGTGATTTCAAAGAAGGTTACACGCATTGGGTATAGCACAATAAGAGGGTGTTGACAACTGTGGCCTCATCTTCTACATTTCGGGTACACGAACAAGACGCACCACCAAGCGACCCACATATGGATGATTCACATGATCAGAACGATGTGTTCAACGATCGCATTGATGAAATGATGTGTGATACAGACTAGGGGTGGTGACAACCCGCATGTACTGGATACCATGTTAGGGGATTCTCGCAAGGAGTTGTACGTAGGTTGTAGTCAGTTCTCAAAGTTGTCCGCTGTATTAAAATTATACAACTTGAAGGCAAAGAATGGGTGGAGTGACAAGGGCTTTACTGAACTGCTAAAACTCTTACGGGACATGCTCCCTTATGGGAATGAGCTTCCAGTCTCAATTTACAAGGCAAAGAAGCTATTGTGCCCAATGGGTTTAGATGTAGAGCGGATACATACATGTCCTAATGACTGTATTTTGTATCGCGTTACAAGTGAAAGAGCAACAATCAGACAGGGATAGATAAGAAAGGACCTCCGGCTAAAGTTTTATGGTATCTGCCCGTAATACCACGATTTAGAGGACGTTTTGCAAACGTAAAGGACGAAAAGAATGTACGGTGGCATGCTAAAGGCAGGAAGAAAGATGAGAAGCTTAGACATCCTACCGATTCTCCTCAGTAAAGGTCCATGGACAGAATGTTCCCTGAGTTAGGTGACGAAGATAGGAATCTCAGGCTTGGTCTTTGCAAGGATAGAATGAATTCTCACGGTGACATGAGCAGCAGACATAGCACTTGGCTTGTGCTATTGGTTGTTTACAATCTTCCCTCGTGGCTGTGTATGAAACGGAAGCACATCATGTTGTCTCTGCTAATCTCGGGGCCGAAACAGCTTGAGAATGACATAGACGTGTATCTAACGACACTTGTTGAAGATTTGAAACTACTGTGGCGTGCCAGTTTTTTATGCATATACCTAACAAAATTTTACTCTTCGTGATATGTTATTTTGCACCGTAAATGATTTTCCGGCGTATGGTAACTTATCTGGGTATAGCAATAAAAGCCCTAAAGCATGTCCCATCTGTGGCGAAGAAACGGATGATCTATGGCTACACAACTGCAAGAAAACCATGTACATGGGCCATCAAGATTTCCTGGACGTGAAACACATTTATCGAGGAAAGAAAGATGAATTCAACGGGCAGGCCGAGCGTCGTAGAACTTTGCAGCCGTTATCAGGGCTGGAGGTTTACGAGGAAGTTCAGAATGTGAATGTTGTGCTCGGAAAAACCTCTAAGCACCACAGAAGAGTCTTGGAAGAAGAGATCGATTTTTTGGGATCTACCTCACTAGAAGCATTTACCAGTGAGGCATTGTATTGATGTGATGTACGTGGAGAAAAATGTATGTGATAGTATTGTTGGGACACTGTTGGAAATTCCCGCCAAGATGAAAGACAGTGAGAAAGTTAGAAACGATGTACTGGAAATGGGGATATGAGTTGAGTTAGCACCACAAGATCGAGGAAGCCGTACGTATCTACAAACTGCCTATCATACTTTGTCCAAGGTTGATAAACAAAGTCTATGTGCATGCCTGAAATCTTTAAAGTGCCTTTCCAGATATTCGTCCAACATATCAAGGCTCGTGTCGATGAAGGACCTAAAATAGGTCGGGATGAAATCTCACAATTGCCATGTGTTGATACAACATTTGCTATACGTTGCAATCTGAGGCGTATCGCAGGTTCATGTTAGACGTGTCATTATCAAAGGCAAGACGATAAAAGTATGATGCAGAATAGTGGAGTTACATTGGTAGCACTATCGAGAGATGATAGTGCAATGGAGTATTACGGAGTCATTGAGGAAATTTGGGAACTTGACTACAAGGTGATGAAGTTACCTCTATTTAGATGTCGATGGGTTGATAACAAGAAGGGCCTCAGAAACGATGATCTAGGGTTCACAATAGTAGACTTGGGTCGATCAGGCTACCAGGAAGAGCCATTTATACTTGCATCAAAAGCGACACAAGTTTTTTATGTGTCCGATCCTGCTAATCCAAGGTGGACAGTTGTTATCCAAGGCGGACAGTTGTTATCCAAGGCAAGAGACGTATAGTTGGTGTTGGGGATGTGGAGGATGAAGAGGATTACGATCATTTTGACGAGACGCCCCCATTCTCAACAGGCATACAATCTTCGTTCTCGGGGGACGATATCCCCGAAAATATTCACGGTTGGACGAATTATGCCGAGGGGATTTGGATTGAAGATTGATCTGAATGCTAAGTACGTAAGTTTAAGAGTGTAGAGTTGTTATTCATAAATTGTTCGTATCATGTACTTTTACTGAAATTCATTATCGGTTGCAGTTTAGTGTCGTTCTGCATGATGATCGTACTACTAAACGTATATGTTATTATTTTGATTAGGTATTTGTAGTTGCTAGCATGGACGCCAGTGCGAGCTCCCCTGACACGCAGCCGAAATCGAAGAAAAGAACAAGGGGAGCCATGACTACAAAGAATGTTAGACATCTGCTGCCTGAAGAAAGTGGAGAACTAGGTCTAGAATTCCATGAGGCACACAAACCTATCGGGACATAGAAGGACGACTTCAAGAAGTATGTAGGGGCACTGACCTGCAAATGAACGAAGATAACGTGCAACAAATGGTAAGAAGTAGAACCTGGGCTAAAGGATTGCATATGGGAGGACGTAAAGGTAGTACATATTCGATTTATCCGTAGTTAATGATTGTCCACACATGCTTATGGTAATAAGTAATTTGAAAATGACAACAACATTGTGTACAGGATTTCTTTGGCATAAAGGACGACGCCGCTAAAAAGGTCACTTTGCAACATTGTGGGGAGGCATGTAGAAAACTTAAGTTCATATATTATAGGCGACAGTTATTAAATTAACTATCGCCTATTCTTGACAATAGGTGATGGTTATTCAAATAACCATCGCCTATAAGCTCTTTAGGCGATGGAAAGGTCTAATAATCGTTTCCTATTGTGCGCCCATGAGAAGCCTCTAAATTTATAAAATAATATAATAGGCGACGGTTATTGTAAAACCGTCTCCTTTTCTTGGATAATAAATGACGGTTAAAACCGTCGCCTATTCACCCAACTTCTTGCGACTGCCTCACATTTTGACGCCTCCTAAACCGTCGCATATTGGCATAAATAACCATCGCCTATTCAATGATCTGTACTAGTGAGAAAAAATAATAATAATTTATATATGTGACCCCTCCATGAGTCTATTATCTTGTGTCCACCTCATAATGTCTTAATTGGGTCAAAAATTAGGTAAACGTCTCATCAAAATCAATTGGAACATTTTGGTTGAAACTGGACGAGATCTGCCCAGGTGATTCGAGTCGTCCGCACTACACGGGTAGTGCTTGGACATTGCTGCGCTGATCGAGGAATGCTTGGGATGTTGTGGTGCTGATTGAGGAGGACTCGACTGTGATAGGGCATGAACCGCATCATGCTCGGCGGCAACTTGAGACATGCTGCTGTAACTCGAGTTACCAAATTATTTGCAACACAAGTTCCTCAACTTTCAATTTTTGTTTATTTTCTTCCTCCAATTTTTTGAAAAATAACACTTTAGTCCCAAACTTTTGAAAAGTTATGAATTGGTCCCCAAACTTTTTGAATTTGATACTTTTAGTCATTTTTTTTAAATGGCCATAACTTTCACTAGGAAACTCCGATTTGGAATTTGGAAAAAGTTTGAAATTTCTCTTTTAACGCTCTTTCACTTTTAATCAAGAAAAATTGCTGAAACAACTTTTCATAAATTTGCACAGTGGGTCCTCCATCTTTGATCTGCTTGCATTTTAGTCCTTAGTTTCCATTTTCACTTTTTTTCCATCTAGTTTTCCTCCTTCTGATTCTTTGTGACCCTAAACACCACAATAAAAGGAAACACATAAAAAACATATAAAACAAATAAAAATATGAAAATAAATTTTTTAAGAATTATTTAAAAATATAAAAATACATGAAATCGAAGAATTATTTAAGCGTTTTTCTAGCACTTATCATTATCCAATTAACAAACTAGAATAAGCTATCTAAATTTAATTAATGAACAACGGAATTTTAATGATATGTTATGCTAGGTAACAAACTTAGCTCAGAAGCTCGATTCATTGAACTTGTGCCACATTTCACATGCAAAGGTTAAATTGCATTTGTTACTAATCGTTTAGAAAACTTAACGATTACGTATTAAAGACTCCAAATATAACATGAATCACTCAAGATTTACTATCTAGTAGGCCTCTAGATTATAGAAAATGAATGAGTGGTTAAAATAATGAAATGTGGCAACAATCAAATTTGATAAGCAAAACAAACTTCGATTGGAAAGTCACCTATCAATATCGAAAGCTTCAACATCATCCTTAATTTATAAAAAAAATAGTTAGACATAGTGAAAAATAACTTAAAACCAAATGCTAAAGATGCCATTATGCAAATTGTAAGGAAACAGAAAGAAAACCTTAGGACTGATGGTTGCAAGGAAAGTTCTTCCAATGTTCTTCTATCAAAGTTTATATACTTCTTTTTCAAATAAAAAATCTAACTAATAATAAGACATATAAGCTAAGAAATGAAATTGAGAGACAAGAGTGTATTCTTGAGTGAGAGAAGTGTGTTGAAGACACTAATGACCTTTCCCTTTTATAGGCACCGAAAGCATCTCCACTATTGTATCCTCTTATTACTAACTCCATCTTCACATGACTTTCGACCACTTTTTTCACTAAATATGCATTTGGCTTCTCCAACAAGTTATAACACATTGCTTTATCTCTTAAATGCATCTTGAATAACCTAAATTGGATCTTTGTAGGTCAAGTTATGGCATTTGCACCTAAAGATAGTATTGGATGCCTTAGTGCCAAAAAGTTTGTCTTCAAACCCAATTTTGGTATATTTTATCACTGAATTAGACTTTAAGACCAAATATAACTTTTGTAGAGAATCAAGTTATCTTTCCAGGCATTCTTAAATCAGGTCATTCCAATATCCAGAGCTCAAGTTATGGTCCAAATACCATAGGTTATCAGTGAATCCGAATTGCCAATTTTTTCATTGTCCTAAAATGTAAAAGATGTATCATATAAGTACTCATACAAAATGCGCACATATCTTATTTTGTTATTTCCTATCTTTTTACTTTAAGATATGTATTTTATACAATTAAATCACATGAGTAATTATATGATGGTTTTTCAATACAATAAACACGAAAATGTTAAAATACAAGGGAAAAAATAAAAAAATATACATTAATTAATCACACACCAATGACATTGAATTTTCAAAAATGAATCTCACATGCCATTTTGCTAAGTTCTATTAAAAGAGTCAACGAAACTGATGATGTGGAATATTAATATATATACACATGACACAACTTATTTACCATATCAATACAATGGTGCTAATATGGCATATTTTCAATTAAAATGGAAGAATAAAAGTGCGAAAAAAGAAAAAGGAAATGTGGTCCAATTCTTTTTTTTTTTGTAGTAATATTACTGAGGAATTATGGAAGAAAAAGAAAAATCACGGACTGAGGAGAAGAGTGTTGAAGGCATCGGCGGTGAGTGTGGTTATTGGAGTTGGAGCGGAAGAGACCCATCTTGAATTTTGTCATATGTTTCCTTTTAGTATTTGTCTTTCAAATTATTTTTTTTTCACTTTTATTGTGTCATTTTAATTTGAAAATATGTCACATTAGCATCTTTGCTTTGATGTGGTAAATAAATTATTCCATGTGTATATATTTATATTCCACATCATTAATTCTTTAGCTTATTTAGTGGAACTTAAAAAAATGACAGGTGGGATTCATCTTTGAAAGTTCAATGGCGCTCCAAAGATGTTTTAAAGTATAGTGACATCCCAGATATTTAACTATCATTTTGTGATTTTTAGATAACATCGGTGATTACTAATGAAATTAGCCCAACTATCAATTAATATCGAAGTTCAATATAATCTTTTCTATCAATTAATATGAAAAGTTTAATAACTATTTTCAATCACATTATTGTAACACTTATTATAATTATATTTTTTTAAAGTTAATGTAATTTTCTTTTCTAGAAGAAATGGTATACACATGGCACAATTTATTTACAATACAAAGATGTTGTTGCGACATGCTTTTAATTAAAATGGCACAATAAAAGTGCAAATAAAAAAAATAGCACAGTAAATATTAAAAGGAAACGTATGGTAGATGATGTCTCTTCTTCTCCAAGTCCAATCACTGCACTCATGATGACTTCAATGATGATCCCCTCCATCCTTGACTTTAAGGAGATTTCAATTTCTTTTTCATCACTTCTTAATAAGATTATCACAGAATTTTTTAGGTTGAAAGTGGTTTCATTTCTTGAAATTTTTTGAATGTGAATAGTAACTCAAACATGTCTTTTTCTTATTTAGCGGCATCTACTATTTTGTTTTAGCAAAAACTCATAATATTATTAGCATACTATGTTATTATTAATTGTTATCTATATTTTTCTTTCGTAGTGGGCATATGTGCTCTTTTAATGTTTTTTCTTTTGACATTTTCCTTTTGCAATTTTTTCTGCTATTTTAATTGAAAATATATAACATCAACATCTTTCTATTGATGTGGTAAATAAATTGTGCCATGTCTATTATTATTCCATATCACCAATTCAACACTGAAAGTTTTTCTCTCTCCCTCAAGCTCAGTCGGTTTCTTAGGAGGGCAATTTTATATTTCTCAAGTTCTATAGCATATAATTTTTTAAAGGCTACCCTATTAATATTCTTCATTTTCAAACTCTCTTCATAGAGTAAGCAATACATCTCCTCCAAACTGTCTTCTTTTGATTCATCACCTGAATCGCTAGACTCCTCAACTTTCTCATTCTCCTTAACATCAGATTCGACTCTAGCAGTAAAAGCAATTACGTTACTCCCCCCTCAACCCCCAATCAAGAGTAGAATGACTCTCCTTAGTAGTGATTAGAAAGGGTAACATTTAAGGCCTTTCCATAAGTTTTCCTACATATAGGACATTAAGGTCTAATATTCCCAAAACCTTTGCATTCATGGAATTTACATCTTTTAGGTTTCTCGTAGGACTTCTTCTGAGGTTTTTTTATTTTTTCAAAACGTTCGTTTAAACTTATTAACCAACTAATTACCCTCATGATTTTCAAACTTTTAGCAATAAACTTTAGAAAAGCTCTATTTTTACTAGGCTGACTAGCCATATTAGAAAAATAAAATAATTAAAAAATTAAAGAATTTCCCCAAAACCAATAAATGATAGACAAATAAAAAACAATTTCTTTTTGTTTCCTCAAATCAAAACAAAAATTTTGAGGATTTTAGGCTCGATACCAATTGAAAATTTTAGTGCAACAGATGACCTAGTCAATTATATCAATATTATCAATTAAATTAACCAATTAAACAATTAATTACATTCAACCAAATAATTCATCATACGACAATGCAATGTAATAAATAAATGAACGCCAAATGTGATGATGGAGGAAAACCTATTGAAGAACTCTTCAAACAGCAAAAATTTACAGGCAGATTCGCCACGAAAATCAACTAGAAAAGGTTTATAGTTATAGTTGATCAACGCTAACCTAGCCTAACCCCAAGCTTGTAAACCGTGACGAACCATGTCGTGTTATGCATACCACACCCTCCGGAACTCCGGCACCTTTTCATCACAGGTGAATCTGCGACCTAACTGGAACTCCAGCCACCTCGCACCAAACTCCAGAACTCAGAAAGTTAATGGCGTTTAGGATTTAGGGTTTTGGTGTGCCAATCCAGTAGTTTTAAAATTCGCTCAAGCGGATCTTGAGCGTCCCGGGCTCTCATTCAAGCACTTGAGCAATTTTTGGATTGTTAAATGCAAATCAAGTCCTAAACTACCAAACACCTAACTAAAGAAGTTAAAGATAAATACAACTCATGAAATTTGATTTTCGTATATAGAAATGCCAATTACAAAATGCCTAACAACTTCTTTAAAAAAAGTTACAAGTTTGAACTCTTGGCTTGCGTAATTGCACAAGAATGATCACCCCGGTCAAATATAGGCTTTGCCAATGTTTTGCATGCGCGATCGTGCCGGTTGCCCAAGTGAACTGCGCAATTGATGTGTGATTGAATTAAAAAAATGCGTGAAATAATCAACTTTAAACTATTATATTTCTATAACCAAATATTAGTTATATTTATATGGTAGATATTGAATTTTGGTGTATTTAACCTATACAAGTTAATTTAATTTTGCATGGAAAAAAAGTTTAAATAAACCAAGGCTCTATACAAAAAATGTAATAATACGTAACCTCGTATTACGAATGCAGGGAAAGGAGAGCAAAAATTATTTGTTAGCGATTAAAGAGGGAATTAATTGAGGACTCAAGACTAGTTATTCTACTGATTACAACATGAACATCAAATTTTCGCAGTGAATCCATGAGTAGACTTTTCTTTTGCTTCCATAACAACAACTGATTCAGCATAGACGCCAACTCGTCCTTCATAATCTACTCGTTATCACTAATAACAGCCTCTCTCATGCCTTCTTCCAACAATCGCTTCCACAATTTCACAGTCGACACAACCGAAGCATCGAAACTTCTCAAGAATCTTTCTTTTGCAGCCCTTAATGCTTCGATCCAGGCTATCCGGGTCCTCTCGGTCTTGGCCCTTATATGCAACCTCTTTGTTCCCGTGAAAATGGAGAACCTCTTTTCATCTTATTGGCTTTCTCGAATAGTCGAAACCTAGAATATTAGATCATTATTTATTTTGTGATTCGAAATTCGAAATTAAATCACAAGAATCAGGACCTCCAGAGGCGACATATTGCTGCAATAGCCTTGTGTCTGTAAGGCAATAGTAGTGCACAATATTTTGTTGTTGCTACTGCTCTACAAATATAAAGTTGTTGGGACAACAGACCGATCCTATACGTCCTGTTTCTTATATGTTCTCATTCAAATTAAAAGGAAAGAATGTCACAAGTTAGTGCATTCCTCTCAAATGTAATAAAATTTGTATCTATTTCCTAAAAGTATATTTAACGTGTTTTGATTTAGTCTGATTTAGTTAGATTGATAAGACTTATCCACAGATGAGTAATGATAGGAGTGAATAGGCCTTATCCATTCTGAATTAGTTGAGAAATAACAGGAACAAATTCTACCTACTTGAGCTATAAATAAGAGCCTGTATACTCAAGTTATGTGTGCACTTTTTTTATTATCTCTTGGCGTCTGTTATCATTTCTTATTGAGTAATAAAACATTTTCGTTGTTCTTTAATTGGATTTTTTATTATATGGTATCAGAGCTTGGTTTGCTACCAAGTGCTCGCTCCTTATTACCCAATGAAGAAATTGTTGAAGTTATTATCTTCTTTTATTTTAGTCAAGATGAATTGAGGTGATGGTGCTTCTCATATGTCTATTCAGAAGCTTAACGACACCAATTATAAATACTGGCGACTATGCATGGAGGCATACCTTCAAGGAGAAGATTTGTGGGATATCGTTTCTAGCAATGATAAACTTCCAAACAATACTCCACAACTTGCCGATGCAAGACAAAAATGGAAGATAAAGTCCCGGAAGGCATAGTTTGCACTCAGAACTTCAATCAATAAAGAATATATTGATCATGTTCGTGAGTTGGATACACAAAGAAGATTTGGGACACTCTCAAAAGATTGTTCGCTTAGAAAAACACTACGTGACTACAATATCTTGAAAATGAGCTTGCTTCTATAACTCAAAGTAGTATGACCATATCTGATTATTTCCTCAAGGTCAAGAATGTGTGTTCATAAATTTCAGAATTGGACAGCGAAGAACCTATAAGTGATGCAAGGTTACGATGCTATTTGATTCGTGGTCTGAGAAAAGAATTTATGCCGTTCATATCATCTATTCAAGGGTGGACTAAGCAACCATCTATTTTCGAGTTGGAAAATCTATTTTCTAACCAGCAAGCTTTAATTAAACAAATGTCTGGTAAGCCTCCTCCCGATGATCAAGCAGTGTTAAGCAGCAAAAGGCGGTGGGGGAGACAGGTACGGAAAGGTTGGACACATAAAGGCGAACTATCATGCAAAAATAATGTGTACAAGGTGCGGCAAACCTGGGCATATCAAACCGAATTGCCGAGTCAAGCTTAAAGAATCGGATGTCAATATAGCGCATGAAGTGAAAGAAGCCGATGAACCTAAGTGGGAGAAATGGTTGTCTATTGAGGTAATAAATCAACCTAACAACATTGCTTCTATCATGCATCGTGATGATACGAATATAGATGCTACTAGTTGTACTGATTGCGAGAAGGATTGGATTGTTGATTCGGGATGTTCACATCATGCCATCGGAGATGACAATTTATTGTTTGATGTTCATCCCCATCTGAAAAAGCGAGTAATTGTAACCGCTGACAATTCATTACCTCCTGTAATGAAAGAATGATGTTTCGATGTCCGAGCTGCAAATTCGATTGGTGAAGGTCTTACTCTTGAAGATGTATATCAAGTACCAAGCCTGAAGAAGAATCTTGTCTAGGTTTCTCAAATCACTGACTCGGGCAGGTATGTTTTGTTTGGTCCAGATAATGTAAAAATTATCAGTGATCTAAGATATGTTGATGCTGTTGTTTTATTCTCTGGAAGAAGGAAAAATTCTATGTACATCTTGTCTGCAAGTGAGGCTTATGTTGAAAAGACAAATCAAAATATAGTGTCTCACTTTGGCATGCTCGACTTGGGCACGTTGGATATCAATTATTACATCAAATATCAATGAATAGATTACTTAAAGGTGTTCCTTTATTTAAAACAATGCATTCAGACATAATATGGGCCGGTTGTCAATATGGCAAATCACATCGTCTTCCATTCTAGAAATCCATGAATCGGGCATCCACAATGTTTCAGCTAGGACACTTTGATCTCGTGGGACCAACCAGAACACCAAGTTATTATGGCTTCCGCTACATGATGGTCCTTATTAATGATTACTCTGGTTATATCTGGGTATATTTTTTAAAGAATAAGAGTGAAGCTCTCATCTACTTTATATAATTTAAAATGATGGTAGAAAAGGAGTTTGGGTTAGTCATAAAATGTCTGCGTACAGATAACGATCGAGAATTTCTATCTTATGAATTTGTAGAAATTTGCGAAGCGCATGGTATTTATTGTCAAATCACTTGCCCGAATACCCCGCAGCAGAATGGGGTTGTTGAACGAAAGCTAGCACATCTTACAGCATTAACTTTATCTTGGTTGCATGATAAAAACCTTCCTCAGGAGTTATGGGCAGCAGCTATGCAATGTGCTTGTCATGTGATCAACCGTCTGCCCCCATGGCCTGGGACATCAAAATCCCCTTTTGAGACACTATACAATATTAAGCCTGATGTGAGTTATTTTAGAATTTTTGGTTCCATTTGCTATGTTCATACACCTAAACATAACCGCACTAAGCTTGACCCAAAAACAAAGAAATGTTTGTTTGTTGGCTATGATCCTCATAGGAAGGGATGGAGATGCATGGACCCTATTTCTAAGAAGATTGTTACTGCTCGTGATGTTGTTTTTTATGAAGTTTCTACCTTGTATCCAGCCCTTGTCCATTGAGAAAATTCTGAATTTGTGCCTCTTGTTGACTATAATCTTAAGTCAATTCTTATCGAGGCCGACTCCAGTGAAAGGGAGAGGTTGGAGCCATCCTCTCCTCAATATGATTCATCACAAATTGATGCCATGGCCAGAAGGACATCAAGGCAAAGAAAGCTGCCTACTCATTTAAGTGACTATGAAGTGTAGCTAAATCACTATACCGTTATTTCTTACTTTATGATGGAAGACACATTTAAAAATGAGCCTACATCCTATTTTGAGGCTCAAGGAAAACCCGAGTGTGAAATTGCAGCTTTGAAGAAGAATTCTACTTGGGACTTAGTTCCTAAACCAAAGCATGCCGGTGTCATTACGTGTAAGTAGATTTACAGGGTAAAGAAGGCAGCAGATGGAACCATTGCAAGACACAAAGATCGCTTAGTTGCTTGTGGTTTTTCCCAACACTACGGTCTAGATCATGAGGAGGCTTTTAGTCTAGTTGCAAAAGTGGTTACGGTTCATACCATCATCTCTTTAGCTGTAAGTAAAAGTTGGACTATTTGGCAATTCGACGTGAAAAATGCTTTTCTTTACGGAGAACTAGACCGTGATATACATATGGAGCAACCACAAGGGCATGTGTCGGAGACATTTCCCAACCATGTTTGTCGACTTAAGAAGCCGCTTTATGGCCTCAAATAGGCACCTCGAGCTTGGTACGGAAAGATTGTTGAGTATTTTTTGTTTTGTGGTTTTCATCCATCAATTTCAGATCCTAGTCTATTTATTAAGGTAATGGGATCACTTTCAATTATGATTCTGCTTTATGTGGATTATATGATAATCACAGGAGACGATACAACTGAAATCGTATGCCTTCAAGATGATCTATCTATTCGCTTTGAAATGAAAAGTTTGGGTGAAGCTCATTGTTTCCTGGGGTTAGAATTAGAACGTTCAAATGGTTACTTTCTTTCACAAAGGGGATATGCTACAAGGATTTTAAAACGTTTTGGTATGGAGAATTCAAATTCTACAACCACTCCCATGGATCCAGGTCTCAAGTTGTAAAAGGATGAAGAAGAACCTTTGAAGGATGTAACCGAGTACCGCAGAATAGTGGGGAGCCTATTGTATTTCACGATCACCCGCCCAGACATTACATTCTCAGTGGGTATAGTATCTTAATTTATGGACCGACCGTGTGTTGATCATTTGGCTGCTGTAAAACTCATATTACGATATGTGAAAGGAACCTTGGATTATGGCTTTGTTTATTAGCATGGAAAAGATTGCTCTTTGCAAGGTTACGTCGATTCTGATTGGGCTGGGAACGTTATTGTCCGACATTCTACCTCGGGCTCTTGTTTTAGTAATGGTTCAACAATCATATCCTAGTTCAGTAAGAAGCAAAGTATAGTGGCATTATCAAGTACAGAGGCTGAATATGTCGCAGCCACATTGGCTGCGCATGCGTGTATTTGGCTTGCAAGACTTTATCAAGATGTTAATAAGGGCCCAAGTTTTTCTATTCTTATTTCCTGTGACAATGAAAGTGCCATCAAACTTGCAGAAAACCCAATGTTTCATGCTCGAACAAAACATATGGCTACTCACTATCACTTTGTCAGAGAAAAGGTGTCGAATCAAGAAATTGAGTTGCGTGCCATTGACTCAATTGAAGAGATTGCAGATGGTTTTACAAAGGCGCTCTCTACAGCTAAGTTTGATGTGTTTCGAGGGAGACTTGGTCTTGTTGACCGAGGGAATGCACTAAGGGGAGTGTCACAAGTTAGTGTATTCCTCTCAAATGTAATAAAATTGTGTCTATTTCCTAGAAGTATATTTAATGTGTTTTGATTTAGTCTGAGTTAGTTAAATTGATAAGAGTTATCCATCTTTGATTAGATGAGTAATGATGGGAGTGAATAGGCCTTATCCATTCTGAATTAGTTGAGAAATAGCAAGAACAAATTCTACCTACTCTAGCTATAAATAAGAGCGTGTTTGCTCAAGTTATGTGTGCAATTTTTGTATTACCTCTTGGCGCCTTTCGTTTCTCATTGAGTAATAAACATTTTCGTTGTTCCTTAATTAGATTTTTTATTATAAAGAACACCTTTAAATGGATTTGAGCAACAACTTAGAGGTCATATTACATGATGAATCCTTACGTAACATGATGATCTTCTTCATGGACTCATTATGTCTAATTAGTCGTGATGGTTTCTCAATATCTTGATTGAGAACAATTTTGTGAGGCTTGTAGAAATTGAGGACCCCACCTTGCAAGACTGACCACCAACCCTTCTACCCTTTGCCATAGTTAACCCACTCATGCAAAATGCCACATATCATTGGATCCAACCGCCCAGTTTCATGTGGTCTTGATATCTTAATTTTGATTAAAAAATAAAAATTCTTCCTCTGTTTTAAATATATGTACACAAATGATTCTTATACCAACATTGGTGGTTTTGTTTATGAAAGAACCAAAATGGTTTTTCTTAATCGAAAAGCCTATGCATTTTACTTATCGACAATAAAAAAGAGGTAAAAGAAATTTTCCACCTCAATAAATAAGTGATTATCTTGCGTACAAAATTGTCCATATGTGAGTAATAGTGGATTAAAACATAGAGTATGAGTGAAACACGGAGAGATGTTAGTAAAATGTTTGAGAAAGATACGCACCTGTCATTTCACAGAGGGGTGGTGCTAAATGCATCCCATTCTTTAATCGTCACACCCACATTTTTTCCGAATGCCGAATATACCCTTTTTTCCACCCACGGTCGAACATGCAAACGGATTGTTGGCCAAAGATGGCCGAGCATCCAACATGGATCCTTAGCCCGTTTGGCCATTCTTTTCCTTCTTTCATTTTTTTTTAATTCATAATGTAATTGTTGGTGGGCTGCCACCAGATTGGGCCTATTCTACTTGGGCTTTGGAGATTGATTAAGTACTTCGGCTGTTGAAGAAAAGAGCTTGATCCATTTAGAGGGTAGATAGGCGTTGCTTAATTAATACGTGAGCTGAGATGATACCACGTGAATTCTCCTCAACCATTGGATTGTTCAGATATTATTTTGTGGATCCTTTTATCTTGTCACTTGCCCTATTTTGCAATTGAGAGAGCCGCTCTTCATTTTAGGTAGTAAAGTTCTTTCTCCTTTTAGGGGGGTTTCATTCTACCTCTGTAAAATCGTGTAATACTTAGTGTATTCCCATCTTCTTTGTGAGGATCTTATTTAGATAGGTTGCTAGAGTGACTATCTTTGTATTATTGAGGTTAATCTTTGCAGACGGTGAATGATTTGTACTGTGTATTGGTTTGATATGGAATTGAATGGGACCATCTGGTTGGTGGATGCTCAAATGGGGATGTAGGCGTTAGAAGCGGTTCCCGAACCTCCTAGACGTGGTCTAATTTGTGTTTTGTTTTCTGTTTCTTATCGTTCCAATTTTGGTTACTGCCTTGTTCGAGTATTTTTGGGGTCCCAACAGTAATTAATTTATATTTAATAATAATCAAGTGTTAATAATATTAATTATTTGTTTATGATAATATGTATTTATATTTAGTAGTAATAATTATTTATTATTTATAATAGTTATTTATCCATATTAATATATTTTATATTTATAGTTACCATAAAAATAATAATTGTAACTCTAAAATTATTGTCATTAATATTAATTAAATATACTAATGTTCATGTAATATTTTTCTTCAATTGTTGGTTATATAATTAATTGGTTATTATTTCACACTGCAATGTTGATTTATTCACGCCAAAAACTAATAGCTTCTGAAAGAATGCGTCGTAGACGAGATTCCAATAAAGAACAAAGACATCAGAGATCTCAATGAAGAACTAAAACATCAAACTGCGATGATTTATGTTGTTTTAGAAATTATTATGAAAATATAAAAATTATATGAAAATAATTATATTTAATTAATATTAATTACAATAATTTTTAGAGTTACAATTTATTAATATGGATAAATAACTATTATAAATAATTATTACTATTAAATATAAATGATTATTATCATAAACAAATAATTAATAATAACATTATTATTATTATTATTATTATTTATTTTTATTTTTTTTTGGGAAGGGACATGGGTGAAAATTGAACCCGGGGGCGCCCGTAGCTCAGTTGGGAGGTACCACTCCTCCAACCCAGACGATCTCAAATAGTTAATATTATTAACACGTGATTATTAAATATAAATTAATTGCATTATGAATTAAAAAAAAAAAGAAATGAATAACCAAACATGGCCTTGTGGAAAGACCATGTTTGGCCGAGTGTCCAGCGTGGATTCTTGGCCATCCTTGGCCGATATTCCACTTGCGTCCTTATCTATCCGTAGCCAACAATAAGGGGCATATTCGTCTTGGTTAATAAAATGTGGGTGAAGATTGAAAAATGGGATGTATGTAGCACCACCCACACATTCTGTTTCAAGACAAAGAAGAAACTTAACTTGCAACATAAATAAAATAGTTAAAATGTAGTACGTGACTCAAATCTTGAAAGCAAAACTATCTATATGGTGCTTTTAACCGATCAATTTTCTAATATTCTCTGGCAGAACTGTAAACTTCGGAGGTTGAGACCGCGAGTGTTGAACACTTGATTTGTCACACGACTCAAGTCATTAATTATATGGTTAAAAAAAAATTTCCTTTTTTTTTTTTTTTTAAATTTGTGGGACAATGTTACCGTTACTTTCATGTACCCAAATAAATAAATGAAAAATACAAGAAAATAGAAAAAGAGGAAGTCACGGGGAAGAAGCAAAAGAAGAATCGAAGTCGGTGAAAAATCTTGATCTTCAAATCTATCTATAGATCTATAAATTTTGGATGGTTCTTTGTGTTTGTGAGTTTACGGTTGTGCAAGGGTTTTACATTGGCCCAATCCAAATTCCAAAACATTTGGTTCTATTAATATAAAGACACGACACCTCAATGCTAGCAATAGCATCTATAAATTTTGATACATGAAACTCGTCTAACGATCTTTATCCGATCCATCACACGTAGGAAAATAACCTTAATGCCACCTGAAAATTGATTTTAGACTTTAAAAGAACTCTTCGTGAGGGGTGCATTACCGTATGTCTCCAAATGATAGATCGAAGAGAGAATGGTACATAAAAACTTATTCAGGAACTGAACTTGTAGTAAAATTATTTTGAGGTGAAGAAATTTCCATCCGTGCCTTGAGTTGGTGGAGACAACAAATTATTGCTGGGGTTGTAGTACATCTTAAGCTGTGTTCAGGTAAATTTTTTCCACCTGAAATTAAACTTTTCAAATCTTTTTCATGCCCATCTCTGAACTTCAATCAAGAATACCAGATTCCCGAAACCATTGGCAACACATAAAGTACACGTCATGCATCAACGAGCTCCGATGAAATAGAGCTTTCCACAATGATATAATTAGGGTGATCGGGTTTTCCACAAAATTCATAAAATCCCATCCACCATTACAAAATAGAAACAAACCAGAATAGAAAGAAAATTCATTTAGATGTTCAGAAACCAGAATAGTAACGTTGAATTATGTCAACAGAGTACTGCTAGAAATATAGATTGCTGTAAATTTGACCCAAAGATAGCATAACCACCTTCAATTTGAGCTTTAAGATGACTTCATGAAAGCACCAACCCTGTCGCGAGGGATCAATCGCAATTCTGAGCCATGTTTGAGAAAGACATTGCCTGAAAGATCCATTTATATCTGTTATTAGAATCAAAATACCAAATGCAGTGTGTGTGTATATATATATATAGCCTGATTGATTGATTGGGTATAAAACTTATAAAACTTTAATCATACTCGGTACTAACCTTAACTTAAGAATCAAAATACCAAATGAAGTGTGTGTGTGTGTGTATATATATATACAGCCTGATTGATTGATTGGGTATAAAACTTATAAAACTTTAATCATACTCGGTACTCACCTTACTTTTCTTCATAAAACTTAAGAAGTTCAAAGATTTCCCCCAAAAATTTATATACATTAGTTTTTTTTTTTAAAATTAATTCACCACCTACGATACATCAACTTGTACCTAACCAACCTCTATAAAGGCATCCATTGCACTACTTTATAAAATACTTAAGCTGCAAAAGACCCAACATTGCTTGGACCACAACACAGGCTCACTCCGACCATCAAAGGTCCTTTTATTAGGTATGAACTTAAATACATATGGGTTTACGTAAGTCAAGTACTGCTTTTATAATGTATGTGGGATGAAATGAATACCCAAAGGGTTTTTTTCTCTTCCTTTCTTTTTTTTTCTTTTAAACAACAATTTACAAAATTACAAAACAACATTAAATTTCATTGATAGAAAATAATTTACATAAAGTGGGGACATCTCAACTTAAATGATAACTAAGGTCTTCCCTTTCAAAAAGTCCCTAAAGAAGATTAAATTACAAAGAAAGAAAAAGAAACTACCTTTTAAAGTGAAAACAAGACTTCAATATACAAGCTTCGTTATAATTTACACTTTGGATTGTTAATTTTTCTAAGGAGATTCTAAGAGTGAAGATGTTTTCAACGCATGAAATCTTCAGATCTCGATGCCTTCCTTCTCCTAACTGAGGTCCTTATATAGAAAAATTCGAAGGGAGCTGAGCATCTGAATAATTGAGAGCATCTTCTGTCTTTTACACTCGTCTTAAGATTGTGGTGAGTGCTTTAAATTATTGTTCGTCTTTTCTTCTAAGTCAAAAAGGTCTACAGTCATTCTTGTATAATTGGTCCGACAAAGCTTCATGCGCCTACAGTGGATGGCTATTGTTTATCTTTTCTTCTTTTTCTAGAAACAGAATGCGGACAGTCTTCTGTTGACATTTGTGCTTCGGTGTCTAGGTTGTGTCTGGCAATTGTATCAAGTGAAAAATTTCCTTCTGAACCTTCTGGATCTTCATTATTACCGTCTTCCCTATCTGCTACTTCAGTGTTGATACTTGAATCTTCGTGTGTGTTCATAGGTTGGTGTCAAGAGTCTTCTGGAATTTCTTTCTCGTGTTGAATAGGGAATAAAGTTTTTTTTATGGCTTCTTGAGCGGCTTTATTAATTTGTTCTTTTATTGTAGTGGAAAAGTCTAGTGGAGGTGAAGTAAAATGTCTCGTTTTCTTGCATCTTTTTTTTTTTAATTGGGAGAATAATTGCTGGGTAGCAAGGTAGTTACCATTCGGGTCTTGGCTGTCATGGTATTGGGTCAAACTGGGGTTTCAAACATTTTCTTTTTTCCTTTGTCTAACTGGGTTTGATTTTGTGAAGAGCTGTCTAAATTTTGGGTCTGTTCAATTGGGCTTGTGTTATATTTGATATAATAATCGAATTTTCTATTGGGCTGCCCCAATGTGTCCCAAATTTCCCTGTTTCTATTTTGGTCTGTAACGAAAGAGGCCCGTTGAGTCTGATTAGTAGAAGTAGAGGAATCAACAATCCTTTGAGCCTATTGGACTTTTGGCAAGCCCAAAACCATCATAGGATTTGATGAGTTTTTATCAACAACCTGTACCACTAGACTAGCTTCTGGCTTCTTTGGCCTAGAAGCAGTGCCTTCTATGACATTCATGGAGGAATGCCCACCCTTCTCCAAATTAAATGCAAAAATTATACAAAGTATAATTACATGTTTTAGAACTTTCTCTCTCAAATCTCAAGGGTGGATTTAGACGGACCAAGCCCATTATGTCAAATATAGCCCAAGCCCAATTGAATAGACCCAAAATTTAGACAGCTCTTCACAAAACCAAACCTAGTTGACAAAGGAAAAAAGAAAATGTCCGAAAGCTCAATTTATGACAATCCGACCCAATATCAAGATAGCCAAGACCCGAATGGTAACTACCTTGCTACCCAAGAATTACTCTCCCAATTAAAAAAAAAAAAAAATCCAAGAAAACAAGAGACATTTTACTTCACCTCCACTAGGTTTTTCCATCACAATAAAAGAACAAATTAATAAAGCCGTTCAAGAAGCCATAAATAAACTTTATTCCCAATTCAACACAACAGAAAGAATTTCCAGAAGACTCTCAAGACCAACCTATGAACACACACGAAGATGCAAGTATGAACAGTAAAGCAGCAAATAGTCTTCACAGATAATGAAGACGGTAATAATGAAGATCCAGAAGGTTCATAAGGAAATTTTTCACTTGATACAATAGCTAGAACAATCTCGACACCCAAGCACAAATGTCAGCAGAAGACTATTTCCACATTCTATTCTAGAAAAAGAAGAAGATAAACAAGACACTGTAGCCAGATTCCTCCACTGTAGGTGCATGAAGCTTTGTCGAACCAATTATACACGAATTACTGTAGACCTTTTTGACTTAGAAGAAAAGACAAACAATAATTTAAAGTACTCACCACTCGAGATCTGAAGATTTCATGCGTTGAAAATATCTTCACTCTCAAAATCTCCTAAGAAAAATTCGGAATCCAAAGTATAAATTATAACGAAACTTGTATATTGAAATTTTGTTGTCTCTTTAAGGTATTTTTTTTTTCTTTCTTTGTAATTTAATCTTCTTTTGCGACTTCCCGGAAGGAAAAACCTTAGTTATCATTTAAGTTAAGATGTTTTGGGATGTCCCCACTTTATGTAAATTATTTTCTATCAATGAAATTTAATGTTCTTTTGTAATTTTGTAAATTGTTGTTTAAAACAAATTAAAAAAAAAAAAAAAAAAGAAGAGAAAAAACCCATGGGTGTTCATTTCATCCTACGTACATTATAAAACCATTACTTAACCTATGTAAACTCATACATATTTAAGTTCATACCCAATAAAAGGACCTTTGATGGCCGGAGTGAGCCTGTGTTGTGGTCCAAGTAAGGTTGGGTCTTTTGCAGCTTAAGTATTTTATAAAGGAGTGCCACGAGTGCCTTTATAAAAGTGGGTTAGGTACAAGTTAATGTATCATAAGTGGTGAATTAATTTTTTTTAAAAAAATATATATATATAAGGGGGAAATCTTTAAACTTCTTGAGTTTTAGTGCTCACATTATCTTCAGGAAAACCAGACAAGCAACAGAAAATTTATCATTATAGCATTACAAAAGAAACGGAAACAGCTAGAAAAGAACTAATATTGAAGAATGGTGACAATTGGTGAGATCAAAACATCTTAAATAGTGTTTATAGACAAAGACAAGTTCATAACATTTGGGCATGTATATCTTTTATCATATAAGGAGCAAATGCTAGACAAGCATACACACACAGAGTGTCACTCTGTTGTTTATTCAGCATGTATTTGATGCATTGGAAGGTTAAACATCATCTTTCAGGGTAGAAAATAACTAGCATATAGTTTGCTATTTATTTGATACACAAACATCCAGAGCTCTCATACATATGAGGATCAACCATAGTAATCAAGCACCCATGTTTTGGGTCTCATTTTGAATGACAACCTAAAAACCAATAAAATTTAAAAAAATCCTCGTAGAGTCACTTTTCTTGTCTATACTTTTTTCCGTGGCCAGTCAAAGTAGCACTTTAATTGCAAGTACAAATTTGAAACTACTTTCAGCATTATCCCTACATCTTGCCTTCCCACCGCTACTAATATACTTTTTAGTTTGAAGTTTATCCTAACAGCAACTATAGTTCCATTTTCTTTAATGACTGCCAAGATTACTTTACAGGTACGGTAAAAATGTGAAACTCAAAATACACTATAGCTATATGTCTAAAGTATAGTTAAGGAATAGGATTCTATTATCTAATAAAAGTATACAAATCCTCTAAACATCTAAAGAAATAGAAGAATGCCATGTATGGTCATGCATAAGGACAGTGCTTCTATCAGATGATGCCTCCCTAATTTCCTTGGAAAGGACTTGTAATCACTTGCATCGTAATTATCAAGCATATGGATTGACTTCCTTCTAACTTTAAAAGTTGATTGACTCGAAAGTAATGATAACAGACTTATGTTGACACGTTATACTACTAAAACGTAAAAGCAACACATTTTCTTATATAATAGTAATTCAATAAATTAAATGGTAACAATAACTACTAGTACAAACTGAATCATAGTCAAATTAAGCGAGTGTAGGTGAACTTTTATTTTGCTAAAAGGTAACACCATAGGCTGAACAATGATAGAGATCACGAGAATTGTAGATAGCAATGACTAATTGTTTGAGATGTGCGATTGAGATTGAAGTTTCACTTCAACTCCACCAAGGAATTTAATTTTTATGTAGCAATAAGTTAAAACGAACACAAACTAAATTTGGAATCATTTTCTGTCACACCATTCATTCCAATTTCCATCCATTACGACAATCACATTCTTAAGAAATGAAACACATCACGTTATTGGTGGTTCCCCTTTCTCTCGTCACCCATTCTATGAATTCATACTTTAAGGGCTTGTTCTATTCGCAATAATTTTGATTTACTCGAAAAACGTGTGAGATATGTGATTGAAAATTAGAAGTGTATTAAAAAGTATAAAATAATTATATAAGTGGTTGAAAATGATGAGAGAGAAAAAGTTAGTAGAAGTTAGTGAAAATTTATGTTGTAGAGAACAAGTCCTAAATAGCGTATTGTAAAATTTGGCCCAATATACTTGCTTGTTCATTTACTCTATCAACATTGATCGTATAGAAAATAAAAAAATAGATGGCCCCTTTTGCTGAATCAACATAGGTATCAATGGTGGTACGTGCGACTCTCCAGAGAATAAATCTTTATTCTTTCTTTTTATACATAAAGGAGAAAGTGTGGAAAGAAAATCTGGAAAGCAGTGAAGAATGTACGACAAAATACTACACTAGATTTGTAGAAAGCCTCCTAATCCCCTTCTAAATTGCCAAACCCATTGATTATTTGTTATCCTACCACTCTTTCTCCTTCCCACAACTCTTTAAAAAACAAAACACCACATTTTGACTTTTGGTGATCATTTTATGAAAAAACACAATTATGAAGAAAAATGAAGCAAGTGATAAACAAATGCAATAAAAGAAAACAGAAAATAGAAAGTGCCTCCACACTCTAAATAAGTGTCATTGTCTAAGCCAAACACATAAAGATCACACAACGTACTTAGACAACATAGTAACCTATACGCATGTTTGGTGGGATGAATTGAGAACATTGGGAAGTAGTGATGAGGAAAAAACAGCTAAAATCTTGCTAATTGTACCTCGAGAGTTACTCAATCTTGCATAACAAACATGTGCAATAATAATATCTATAATCCTATCAAATCAAGAAAGAATATCAATGCTTACAGGGATATCTGATCATCTCCTAAAAATAAGTATTAAATTGCACACAAAGAATGCTTCAGAATAATATGTATAATAATCCTATAGAAAAAGTATATCAATGTCAACCAGCAACTCAACATCCTCTAAAACGTAAATGGAAGCTCAGTTTCAAAAGAAAGAAAATGTCCTAATAAGCTTAATTTTTATAAAATTAAATATTAAATGTAATTCCTGAAGTACCTGCACTTTGTTGAGGATTAATACCCACACCATCTGCAAATAAATGAAAGAAAAAATTTTAAAGAATAATAAAAGAAGAGCGATCAACAGTCATTGAACAGAAATATTCACACAATTAGCCTTAGCAGGATGACCAAAATCTTAAAAACAAACCCAATCCCCCCCAAAAAAAACCCCCACACAGAGATTGATCCCCAGAGGCAATTCAGTTCGAAATTCAATTGGAAAATTCCAGAAAAAAAAGAAAGAAAAATTAACTAAAACCATAAATAAAAATCACATGAGCAAAGGTACCGTTTGTGATAATAGCGCTAGTTTGAGGAGGAACTTTGAATTCCTCGGCTGCAAATTTTAGAACTGCAGTGAATGGAGCTGCCTCCGGAACGCTAAATCTGCATTGAGATTTAACGAAAAAGTTTAAAAGGATAGTTGAATAATTTTTCTTAAAGAAATTTAAATTAAATTCACATAAATTGTAAGGGGGAAAGACAAGAAATTGAGGAGATGTTTAAGAATTACTAACACTTTGAACGGAAGTTTTGGATCGGAAGTGAGGGTGACCTTGAATGACACCTTTCCGCCGGCGGCGCCGCTGTTGGCCATTTTCTTTTTCTTTCCTTCCCTTTTCCCGTTCGAATTTTCGGTTTTCTAGATAAATTTATTGCGGTTTTGAACCAGGTAACAGAAAGACTGCGTAACCAGTAAGCCCTGTGCGAGGAACGAGATGACCAGAAATAAATAAATAAACAAATAATTGCACCATTGATCCTTAACTTATTCCTCAAAAAACACTCAAGACGTCAACCTTTCTAAACTACTAGCACAAGTAATTCCCGTTACATAATAGTTTATACAATTTTTATACGTTCACGAATAGGGTTAGGTAAAATTTTAGATAAAGTGAAAAAGTTGATCAAATTACCCCCTCCCTGTGAATCCAGGAGAGTGTAATCTGATCCACTTTCTCACTTTACCTAACCATATTTCTACCCATATAAAAGTCCTAGTTTATAATAATGATAACTGATGCTGTTCACCTCCACTTATGATCCCTTGAGCGCAAATCGTCCTAGCCTTTAATTCTCGGCAAAAACCCACCCCCTACATTAACTTTTTCGTGACGGAGGTACTACTGCCATCACCTTCCATTCAACTAGTGTCATTTTGTGCCTATTCAACAATTAATTGGACAAAACACTTAACAAGAAGTTAGGAATACCAAATTTTGTGAGTTTCAAATGGCACACTTCAGAAAGTAAGGGTGTTTTCATTGGCAAAGATGAAAAAGAAAATTGGAAAAATATTTTCCTGGAAAACAAAAACCATCGACCCCCTGAGAAAATATTTTCCTAGAATTGGTAAAACTTGTCCTTAAGCAATTGTACCTTGGAAGTCATTTCCTTTTTCCAATTTGCAATCAAATAACAAAAGATGGAAAGTGGTTCCTTGATTTAACATTTTCTGGGAAAAACTTTACCAATCCAACACACCCTGAGGGAATTCGAACATTGAGAAGCAGAAACCCACAATTTTTTGAGAAATAACAAACCCTTTGCACCTTTAAAATCTTCATTGCACACTATGATTTAGGCAAAGATCTATTGCATACAGAGCACTATAAGTTTTCACTGTCATATTTCGAAAGGTTTTTTCTTCCTCCTGTGCATTATATATTGATATTTCTATTTTTTGGTGGTCAAGGCACAGAAGCGTAAAACCCCAAGATATGAAAAATTTATTGCTTAAGCATGAGATTAGATTTACTTGCTTTCTAGAGCATGAGATATAACCCCTGATTGGGAATAATTTTTTCCAAATTTTTCCACTTTTTACCACTTTTTTATACATTCTTTCTTTACTCTAAATCAATCACATCCACATATCTCATCACATCCACAAACCTCCACCATTAAATTTCACTCATTCTCGCTCCTCCTTTACATTAAAAACCATTAAAAACTATTAAAAATCAACCCCTATCACCCTTCTAAGCTCTTAATTTACTAAGACGCAAGAGATTAGACTTGAACTCGTAATTATCTTACTTGTTCATGAGACTACTTGGAATTGCATGATTACGTGTAGCATGTGACATGAATTTATATTAAATGTAACGCTCGAGTTCTGAGAACCCGGAACGTTAGTTCTTCCTCTAAAATATTTCACAAATTTTATTTTATTTGTAATAATAATACTAATAATAATAATAATAATAATAATAATAATAATAATAATAAATGTAGAAAAATAACAAATATTTAAAATGCAAAAATTTATTTAAATTAGCAAGTACGATAGAGCACATTACAGCTGTTTGATCACAAGCATCTCAAACAGGTCCAAATTTAAGTACTAAATAGTTCAAAACATTCGAAATACATACTTCAAGAGTTCAAAGGTACTTAGGATATCAACAAAAATAAAACTAATTTATTTAATAACTCTAGGTAGCCACCACGTCTCACTGCGCCTCCAACTCCTTAATTTGCAAGTTCTTCATTAGATAGAGAAAACGTGAGTATTTTAAACACTCAATAGATCCCAAGTACAACAATAAATATATGTTATAAATTAAATGCACATAATCATCATTCATCATAAAAATACAAATGAATATATAATACAAGTTCGTTCATCATTCTCTCTAAATTGTGCATGTCATTATAGTGTTTACAAGCGCGTTGTTATTATTTATTAGGCTAAAAATCCCATCATTATAGTGCTAATAAACACTTCGTTGTTCTTAATTAGGCTAAAAGCCTATTATCATAATGTCAAGGAAGCACGTCATTATATAATATTTACATGCAAATATCAATTGTAA
Organism: Jasminum sambac; assembly: GCA_018223645.1. Classification (NCBI taxonomy): domain Eukaryota; kingdom Viridiplantae; phylum Streptophyta; class Magnoliopsida; order Lamiales; family Oleaceae; genus Jasminum; species Jasminum sambac. The sequence continues at coordinate 24,174,646 of CP073647.1, forward strand.
ATGTGCACATTTGAAAATAAGTCTATCTTAAATCTTTCAAGAGTATTGAGCTTAATAAGCGATGAGAATCAGTCCTTTAGCTGCTATATGCCCTATCTAGTAATTAAGGAGTTTAATTTACGTTAATAAACCTAAATATTAAGTATTTACAGATAATATTGAACTTATATACCAAAATAAAAAGAAAATAAAAGTTTTGGGGTTGATTTGAAAGAATTGAATAGTTTGACGGCCTAATATGCAATAAAATTGAATTAAACGTACTTTAGACTAAATTATAACATTTTAAAACATAGAGGATTTAGATGCAAATAAAGTTTGGGGGTTAACTTAAATAAGATTGAGAAATTGAAGGATTTAAATTGAAATAAAAGTTTAGGGGTCCAAATGTAAGAATTAAAAGTTAGAGACTTAGAATTAAATAAAATTTAGGGATTTACTTAAATAAAATAATTAAATTGGTGGACTTAATTTGCAAATATAACTTAGGGGTTAAATTATAAACATTAAAAGTTGAGAACTTATGATTTGAATAAAATATAGGGACTAGCTTAAAGGAAATTATAAAACCTAGGGACTAAAGGGCAAATAGTTTAAATTAAAATTCCCAAAGTCATAACTTAAATCCTTAATTCTACACAGGCTTCATTCTCGTTCAGCTATGGCCAAAATTGAGAAGGGCGGAGAATGACTTGATGGTGGCATTGACGGCACCGTCGTCGTCAGTTGCTGTTGAAGCTCGAGGGCAGGTCAGCGACCCCATTGGCGACAAGATTTGAAGCTTTTGGTGTAAATTTACAAAAAATCGATATTTGTAGCCAAGAACAAATTTGAAACGTTTCATATTAATCCTCTTCTCTACTCATTCTTCTAATTCTAAAGGGTTTCTAAAGGTTATTGTGAGGTTGAGGTGGAGGTTTTGGAGGTGAAAGAAGTGTGAACCGTGTAAATGTGCGTATGTTTGCAAGATGTATGTACGTGTGCAAGGACCCATATTTGTGTATCGTGGAGATGGTGGTGGTGATGATGGAAGTGGTGTAGTGCTCGGTTGTGTTACTGTGTTATATATGCGTGTGTTGAGCTGCAGTGAAGGGAGGGGAAGAACAAATTACTACCCTAAAAATTATTGAACAAAATACAGTAAAGTTTACTTATTAAAGATGGTGTTTATTAAAGATGGTGGTGAATGTGAAATAGTAATGTAATACTAAATAAAAGAATTGACATAGAGATGGAAATGAGAAGCTAAGACATTTTACCAATTAAAACATATTTGATTTGTTCTTGCTTCATGGAACTTGGTGTTATCGTGTAAAGTTTCAAAGGAGAATGAAATGAAAATAAGGGAGTAAAGATAATAATGGTGAAATATAGGGGATAAAGTTGGGGTTAGGACTTGAAATAACCTCAACAAAAGCATTTAACTGGGACACTTTGGTAAAGAACATGGTAAAGGCATTTTGAATGGATAAGGATTGGGTTGCCTCTTAACTCAGACTGGATCATAAGTGAGCTTTAAATTGGATTTGAAGCTAAAATTGGACTCTAATGAATATAAACTAAAATTTTGGGGACTAAAAAGATAAATAAATTTGAAAGTTTGGTCCTCAAATATAAATTTGAAAAATCAAATAAATTTTTATAAATTATTTTCTTAGAATGATTAAATATAATAATAAATAATATAAAATTCGACTACACAAGCGTAAGCTATTAAATTTTTTAGGTAAATTCGTGCTACATGTTTTGAAATTTTTATTTAATTAAATATTTGTAGAAATTGCATAAAGTGGCTAACTTTTTAATGGGATCTTCAAAAGAAGTTAAATATTAACACGCTTTCACTATTGTCCACTTTCTTTTTTTTCTTCCCAATTTGCCCCTATGACCTTGGCTAGCTAGTAAATCAAAAATAAATTAAATTGTACCAACTCTTAGATTTCTTCCCATCAGTTAGTCTGCAGTGAAATCGTCTCTTTCCCAAAATTGAAAGAGAAACTCCATCACTTTCTCTAGCCATTTAAAACCCCAAATTTGAGACCCATTTCTCCAAATTTTAGACGCTATTCGAGGCCCCCAAGTTTCAAAAACCATTCATGCCATTCCTCTGTTGCCCTAATTTCCAATGCCATTTTTCCATTCTCCTAGAAGAAGCCATTTGAGATTCGTTGTTTCTTCTTCTCGTCTCCTAGAAGCCATTCGAGATCCATATTAATTGCAGGTCCAGTAAAGGTATGTTTATTTGCAGGTCCTAATAGCAAATGTATTTAGGATTTATTTATTTTAATTTTTTTTTGCCCTAAATTTTCCATTTTCTCTCTCTAAAAGTTGCATCTGGTTGTGCCGTCTCTCCCTTCCCATCCATGGTTCAAAATTTGTGGTGGTGATGAAATGAAAATTTTCTTTTAACAAGTTAATATGGTGCTTGATTTCATGGAATTTTTTAGTTTCTTGGTTGTTGAAAGCACTTGAGAAGTAAGAAAAACTCTTTTAAAGCATTTAGCTTATCTGTTCTTAGTTATTTTGTTTCTTTTTCTTTTGCATTTTCTCCTTCTTGTGATGTTAAGGTGTTAAACTTTCAAAATTTATGAAACCAAAGATCCTATCATGCATTTAAATGTTCACACAAACACTTTTATTTTTAATTTATGATGAATACATTACAATGGAAAAAAATTAAAAATAAAAAATAAAATCTATCAACGAAATGCAACACAAATAGCGCACAGCTTTATTCCACAATAGACATACATATAAGTTTTTTCCCATTTCCGTGGACACCGAATCCAATAGATACGCAAAAAGTAGCAGTTGAATAAATATTTTATTGTATTAGAAATCTATTTCTCAACATTCGTAAAGCGAATACCCAAAGTTCTTGCCATTATCTCTTGCTCATTTGGTGAAATATGAAATTGATTTGTAATCTTTGGAAACTTTCGTAAATGACTAGTGTTTGTCGTTAAAGGCCTAAGGGAAAAAGTTACTATTAAATGGTGATTGGATGGCTAATGATTTATATGATGAACTTAAACTGGAATTAATTTTATTTAAATCTCAGTCGATTAGTAATTTTTAAGAACCTATCTAAATTTTTAGTCGATGATTCATTGCAAGTTGTCCCACTTTAACTTTAGTGGGAAGAATTGCGATTATACGGTTTACTGTTAAATTTAGCTTTCAGCTATTGTTGTTGTTACGAATTAGTATCTTACTTATATGATAATGCCAGAGTGTGTGCACACTATAGTTTGTACTATCCGTATATGTGTTAGATGACTTAGATCAAATGTGATATCATCTTTATAAATGATTTCAAAATAGTTGGCAATTCTTTAGTCGTGCAAAATTCAAATTTAGTTTGAATCTTAAAAAAAAATCAAATATGATGCAGCGTATGTATATGTGCCTTTTCAACTTCTAGCATGTTATTGATTTTTCCCAATTTTTTTGTATAGCCATGTCACATAGGTATGTTGTGCCGGAGGAGGAACAAATTAATGTGAAAGTTTGCAGAGTTTCAAATACAGAGCTCATAGCACAAGTGTTGGAGGAATTTGATGCCAAACAAAAAGCTGACTTTAAAACTAATTATTTAGGTCACCTAGGCGAACTACCTAAGTCGAAGTACTCAACTCAACTTCTTCAACTCATGGTAGGTAGAATGCTCAACGAGAAGTGTTTTCGATTTGGGTTGCAAGAGTTTGCATTGGTTACGGGGTTAAATTGTACTAATATTCCGACTGGACCGGAGATTTAGAAAGTTGTTAACAAATCGCATATATGATGAATACTTTCAGGGGATTGAGAAAATTTCATTGGCTAACTTATACATGAAGTTTGATGGTTGTAAGATTAAGAATGACAAGTACAAGCTAGGTTTAACACTAATTGTTGAGGGTATTCTTACATCGAAAGATAAAGGGCTGGCGTGAGTATGGAAATACTGTCAATTCTCAATGATTTGCCCTTCTTCTTCGCATAACCATGGGGAAAGATATCATACGACCTTCTAATTAAATCATTGAAGCGTCCTTGGGCTAAAAAGGCTAATATGGTGAAGTTGAACATGAAATATTGGATGTCCTACAAGCTCTATGAGTTTTCTACATCATTGCAGGTAAGTGCATTGTCCCACATCAAAGTGCACTTTTGATGTAGCTGTCATTAAAGAACTGTTGGATTCATACACTAGAAAAGTTGAAAAGAAGATTGATGATGTTAAGGAGGAACTAAACCAGCGGTTAGACATCATTGAAAACAAACTGAAACATCATGCCACTCCATCCAGAATTGACTACCATTTTGACTTGAACGCTATGCGTGAACGGGTTAATCGGTTCTCATCATTTGGGCTGGAAATGGGTGACAAATGTGCTACATTCTTCCCTTTGATAAGCTGACTGAACCTGTCTTCGAGCTTAACGAAGCCCTCAATGGGAGTACTTTATCACTGAAGACTATATTTCCTATGGATGATAATGTCGGAGTTTCTAAATGCAAATAGTGGTTTAGGTCGAGAATGAAATAGTGAGTGAGAAACAAGACAATGAGCCCCTAATACTCTATAGGAGGTCACCATCTAAGAGGCTGAAAGACCGAAGACCCACGATTCGCACACCATACACCACTCTTTATCCTAGAAAAAAGTAGGTATTGAGTGATGGTATGTTAAGAATTTTTTGCTCCAATTAATATGGAGTTTCTTTCGTCACAATCTCTTTTGCTCATCTCATTTTGATGAATTCACAAGGATGTGTATTTTGGGAATCTAAGGTGACGGTTTTTGTGTACATGGCATTTGTGTATATAATGCGCATGGAACATGTATGTTTTAGACATTGAATTTGATGATAGTCGTTATTTTGTTTGTGATATGTGGCTCGCTCGTCGAATGAGCTAGTTTAGCTTTACGTCGAAGTTATGCATTGGACTCTTGACATTTAATTATGAAAGCCACTTCAAATATCATTCTTGCCATTTGCTCGCTAAAGTGTCTAGAATTTTAGGTATAGAATGTCGTCCTTGATATTTACAGTGTCAAAATGTATAGGACATTTACTTACTAAATTGTCTAGAATTTCAGCTACACAATGACCTTATTGACATTCGAAGTGTCAAAAAGTGTCAGGCTGTCATATGTCTTTCAAGATAGTTACCAAAATATCTAGAATTTCGGCTTCATAGTGTCGATCACAACATTTAAAGTGTTAAAAAATGTGTGATGTTCATAAGTCTATCAAGACATATGTTGAACCAAGTGGCAGGAATTGCAGCAATCAAGTGTTTTTCTTGATACACAAGTGTTGGGATTATCTAATTAAGGTGTCATGCGATAAAATATCTTTCTTGAAACTTTATGGATATAATGTATAGAATTTTTAACAAACGTCTTTCTTAAAATATTTGTCTTTCTTAACATATTTAGGCCAGAGAATTATGATTGGACCACATGAAGATATCATATGTACTTTCGAAACTTACTATTACGTATTTTCTTTTATATAATCAAAGAGTTTACCTTAAAATTCATGGCAGCTTTAGTTGGAAATACTATTTAATTACATAAGTTGATTTGAAGAATATCAATCAAATGTCACATTGACAAATTAATTTAATAGTGTTAATTGAAAACTATTTAATCTTCATCACTTTTTCTCATATATATATATGTCCATACTCATTGTTAATCCATAAACATTAAGGTTTCTAAACCATCACTTCTCTGAAGAGAGAAAAATGACAATCGAAAACAATGTTGGAGATATTATTCCAAACCATCATACCGGGATGTATGATGATCCAATTCCACTAGATGAGGACATGATGGTGGTTGAAGAAAAATGGCAACTTTGTTCCAAATGAGGTCAATAATCAATTTCCTCCCGTTGTATCGACATATAACGATGGCGAGAATGTCAGATATATAGGGCCAAACCATCATACAGGCACGTATGGGGATCCTATTTTGCTCGATGGGAGGGGGAGAGAGAGGGCAATGAAAATGGTTATGTTGGTGGCAACGTTGGCAGGAATGAGGACTATTTCTATGAAAATCATGACAATGTTGGTGAATATAGCCTACAATTTGACGATGAGGATGAGATATAGGTTGTGCACCCCTTAATGGAAAATCCTATGGTGGAGCCTATTGTTATCAGTTCTGATGACGAGGATGAAGGAGATGATGCATCTGACATCACCGAAGAGCTCGACTTTTAAGTCTACTGTTCACTGTTGTGTTTAGATGTTCACGTACCTTATTTTGTTTGTACTTGTTGGTCGTAGTTGAATCATTATAATCTATTATGTTAATGGGTTGTGTCAACGAGTTAGGCTCTGCATTGGTTATAATTTTTTATCACAAGAAAGCCTCATACTATAGGGGAAAATATGTGGTTCAGCGTAGCATACTTTATTAGTGGATGTATCAATTTACTAGTTTGTACATAGCATCTTGTTTGCTAACGAATTTGATATTGTGTTTTGTTATTCTATGCAACTCAAATTGGAAACTACTCGTCTCGACTAGTGAGAAGTGGTGCATATGATAAATATGTGTGAAACGTTAATCTTGAAATTTGAAAGGGCAAGACGTGTAGGAAATTACACGTGCATTACATCATATGTCCATCATGACACTTATCATAATGTTTAGAATTGCAGACACATATTGTCATTCTAGACAATTAAGATGTCAGAAAAGCCTACCGAATTTCAAGTGTCAAGAGTTAAAAACTAATGATGGCAAGAGGTAAATAATCCTACAAATAATTCTTACCATAGTTCAGTACATGTGATGTGTACTTCATATAGAAACTGTTTGCAATTAATACTATCTTTCACAAAATATGGATGGATTTTTTCAATCGATCTACTCACAACCGATATCCAACTGTGAACAAAACACAAAACATTGAGACATGAAATCCGTAACCACGACAGAAAAAGAAACAATGAAAACCATCACTGCAATACACATGGTCATCCAAAATGGTTAGCATTATGAGTTTAAAGTATTCTTGCATGTCTGTCTATTATGGCCCGTTCGAGAACAATATCCGCATTTTCGAGTTAATGTTGGCATTTCTGTTCTAGCTCGTTTGCTCTGGGTGGCAGGTCGACCGAGTGGCCTACGCACTACAGGAGGTAAAACTTATAATTGATGTATTTCATGAGGAATTTCCCAGTCGACCTCCTGGCCAACGGAATGCACAACATTGTTATATGCCATTCTCCAAAACTCTATTGTATAACATCGTCCACATGAGCCATACAGAGATATAAGTCTAGAACATGCGGCTCGGCATATATGCGCACATGGAATTTGACGTAGTTGAAATTGAAGATAAGAGCATATGTGTCCAACAAGATCAATAGTGTGAACGTTCTTCGTTGTCCCAACCTCAACGACCATCTGACTCACTTCACGCACTTGTAACCCATTTCCTATAGTCAATGACTTAAGCAACTATCGCTCTAATGTTGGGGTTAGAGTATTAGAACAGTTTAATGTTGCCATTCTTCTCTCATTGAACCATCTCTACATTCGTGTAGTAATACTTGCCACGAATGTCATGACTGGGAAACGACATTATTGTCGAGATTGGGAAATGACATTATTGTCGAATGACTGCATTCAGGGACTCTGCACCGTTGTTGGTCATGATATTGTATCGGTTGCCTCGAAAAAGCGCTCGAGATCAGTTCGACACTCCAGCTCTTTCCAAGTAACCTACTACCGCAGGTTTAATGCCCCTTATTTACGTCATCAACCGTTCAAATTCACCAACGCGATGTGCATGCATTTCCTTTTGATTAGTACTACCAAAGCCGCGTTACCATGTGGCTATCCAATTAAATTTTTCACTATCTGCCATATACATGCACCGTGATGCGCATGGGGAAACAACATATTGATTGCTCTCTTTATACAATTCTTTTTATCTAAAATGAATACTATCCATCTTGAGTCCCAAACAATATTTTTCAATTTAGATAAAAACCAATACCACAATGCATTCGTCTCTCCATCCACGACGCCCCATGCTATCGGATATCTTTGGTAGTTTCCATCTTGGGCAGCAGCAACAAGCATGGTTCCTTTGTACTTACCCTTCAAACGACTTCTATCAACACATATTACTGGTCCCAAATATTGTTGCAATGCACGTATACTTGGACCAAAGGCTAAGAAGAAATACAAGAATCTATTATTCCTGTCAAGCTCGATATGTGTCATTGTTCCTTCATTCATGTTCTTCAACACATGAAAATATGAAGGTAATTTTAAAAAACTATCCTCAGATGAACTGCGAAGTATAATTTCTACTTTTTCCAATTTTCTCCATGCTTTGCTATATCCAACCCGCACTCCGAATTGATGTTGCATGTCTCCAATAATTCTAGCTGGCACATAAGATTGGTTTCCATCCTCAAGTCAACACTTGATGTGATGGGCAATCAACGAACTTGTTGCCTATCTATCAAAATATTGATGCACATCCAAGGAACACGTGTGGATGCCAACGTACCTTCGAATCTTAAATATTTCGGTAGTTTTAACCTTCGAAACACGTACCATCCGTTGACAATTACTGTCAACACAACATAAAGTCAAAGTATGAGTGTTTGATTTATGGGGCTTGAAGTGAAAATTTTGAATCAACGCTTTTAGTTCTACCTTTCGGTGCAATTGTTTCTTACTGAAAAATACTTCACCATGTACAATATCAATATCTTCTTCATCTCCGCTTGAAACAGTATTAGTCACATTATGTTGTCTAACAGTACGAGAAGAGGGAAACACTGCGTCGCCACAAAGATTAGGATCAACTACCGAAGAATGTATTTCATTACTTTGGTCGTCATCTCCAGTAATGTCATCCTCATTCCCTACATCTACCGAGAGCAATTCGGTGTTAGTTCTGAAAGTTTGGTCATTATCTCCAGCCGTACCATCCTCATGGGTTACATCAACATGGTGTGATAAAAAGTTGCTTCCATTATTCAATAAATCGTGGTAGACAGCTAATTCATCTACAATTACATACAATGCTATTTCAGCATATAAAGAAATATACCACTTTAAATCATCGTTATCAACTATGTCAGCTGGAGGGATGTTTATATTTGGAGCTTTAAATTTCAAATGCACACCAAATCTACTCTTATCAACATTAAACTTTTTCATTACTTTTGAAACAGCATCTTCAAATGTGACATCATCTTGCACAGCAATTGATGTTGTTCGATTGCCACACCATTTTCGATCATTTTCTGCTTCAACAAAGTCGCCACCATGGGACTATAAACCTTATCATTTCTCCAATTCCTGGAAGTGTGGGAGTAATTTTAGATAAATAAATCAATGGCTTCATGGTCAGACATTGTACTTATTTTTTCATTTGCAACCAAACTTTTGGGCACCATATTGGACTTTAAAGTACACTTGAATTCTAACTACAATACTAAACACTCTAATAGTACATATACTATATCGACAATATCGTTGAGAGACAACTTTATACTCATCCAAAAAATGCAGAATAAAACTTTACATTTTCGACATTACAATTGGTTAGTAATTTGATTTGAAGATAAACTTCAAATAATTTTTACGAGGCAAGAACGATAGTTACCTGTTGTAATGTAACTCACAACGATTTAAAATAGCGAGAAAGACAATATAAAATGTCGAGAAAAATATTTTTTTCTAATGTAACACACGATTATTTAAAACGGCGAGAAAGACAATTCACAAACAACAAGGAATACATTTTCCCATATGGACTGCAAAGCTATTTAAATTGGCGAGAAAGACATTTCGTTATCACAATTAATTGTCATATATTTATCTTCTTCAACAACCACCATTTTTTCAACATTAAAGATTCACCATTAATGACATTAATAAACCACAATATCCTTCACTTGTAAAAAATTTCAATGATGATATCCATCACATCTTCTTCTATAACATAGTTGGAAAAAAAAGGGCCAAACTACTAAATTGGTATTTAAAAAAACATACTTTTGACGATTTGGTAGTTAAAATAGCTCCGGCAACATATTAATATTTAAAACCCGACTTTTGCGCACTTAAATATTTTTTTATCGCCGCCAACGGAATTTCGAATAAAATAATAATATTTTTAAAATTTTCAAAATTTTTTATTATTTTTCAGTGGAATCTTATTAAAATAATAATATTTTTAATTTTTAGTACTTTTTATTCATTTTTATGATCTTTACTTAGTATATTCTTCGATTTCCTTTCATACTCCAAAAAAATAGACCATTTTACGAGATTGGAAAAAAAATATAGCGTGATTGGTCAAAACCACCACCAAATCTAGTGGTGGTTTCACCACCACCACCACGATTGTGGTGGTGGTTTTGTGTGTGTGTGGGGAGGGGAGGTGAGGGTGGTTTTGGATTTTCTTTTTTTATTTTTTTTTTAATTTTGGTTTTATTTTATTAATTTTTTGTATTCGATATATTTTTACAGTGATATATTCGTAATAAAATTTTATGTAAGTATAATAAAATAGCAAAACTTGATTTGACTAACGATAAAATTGGATGGATTCTGCTCAAATGGTTTAAATCAGCACCAAATGTTTTTGATCAATCACGCTATATTTTTTTTTCCAATCTCGTAAAATACTCTATTTTTTTGGAGTAGAAGAGGAAATCGAAGAATATACTAAGTAAAAATAATAAAAATGAATAGAAAGTACTCTAAATTAACAATAATATTATTTTAATAAGATTCCATTGAAAAATAATAAAAAATAAAAAAAATTAAAAATATTATTATTTTATTCGAGATTCCATCGACGGTAATAAAAAAATACTTAAGTACGCAAAAGTTGAGTTTTAAATACCAATATATTGTCGGAGCTTTTTTAAATACTAAACAGTCAAAAGTGTGTTTTTTTAAGTACCAATTTGATAGTTTGGCCTAAAAAAATAAATTGGTAACAATTCATTTCTTAAAGTAAATATTCAATAACTTTCATTTCACTATTACATTAAATTCCGTCTCTTCAAGTTTATTTTTACAAGTATATGCACATGGTCTTTTGAATACATCATGTGTAAATAGTGAATGTGTAAGATCCTTACCTTCAACCTTCAAATTTCTTTAAATTTTCAAACTATTAAATCATGTTTTCTACACATCAATGGAAATAACATTTTCGCCCCACTTTACTGACCAAATCGTTCAAATAAGAAAGAAATGACATCTTTTATTTTCTCATTTTCTTTTCCCAAGTAAATGTCTTTTCAAATGGGTCATTATCCAATGCAAGGTACAATTTCATTTACACATTGATTAATGACCATTTCTCAAGTCACTAAATAGCATAATTTTGATTAATATATTTCTAGGGCATATTAGACATTTTGTTATTAAATTTGGCTACTCTTGCATTGATATTTAAAATTAGACCCACTTGACTTTACAAGATATTTTTTTGCCATTTATGAAATTACCTCTAAATATTTTTATTTAAGAAAACTCGCGGTCAATACAACCTTACCCTCTTAAAATAATTTCGTCCTCAAAATTAAAGTTATTTGATCTATAAAGTTTTGGTATTTGGATAGAATTTCCTCTTCATTTTCCCATGTTTTCTCATCCTTAACATAACTACCCTACTGGATGTTGAGTAGAGGAACTCTTCTATTTCTGAAAATATGGATCTTTCACTTTATGATGCTCACGGGTGTCTCTTGATATGATAAATCATTCTGAATATCCAACGATTGAAAGTTCACCACATGACTAGGATCATAGACATACTTTCTCAACTATGAAACCTGAAATACATTATGCACAGATGAAAGCTTAGGTGGCAAAGCCAAACGATAAGTTACGGTCCTAACTTCCTCCAATATCTCGAACGGTCCAACAAACTGTGGTCTCAACTTTCCTTTCTTTCCAAAACGTAAGGTACCCTTCATTGGAGTTCTCCAACTATGAATTTCAAGTCATTTCTTCTCTGATCAGCGTAGCTCTTTTGTCTATTTTGTACAGCTTTGATCTACACTTTGTTATTCTCTATAGCCTCAATAGTTCTCTCAACCATTTTTTGTTCCAACATGTACCTTTCTCCGATTTCATCCCAATAGATTGATTATCTACACCATCAGCCATACAATGCCTCGTAAGGTGCTATCCCGATTGTAGCTTGAAAACCTGTTGTTGTCGTAAACTCTACAAGTGGCAAATGAGTTTCCCAGCTCCCAGCTAGGTCTAAAACACGTGCCCTCAGTATATCCTCTAATATTTGAATGGTACGCTCAAATTCCTATATGTCTGGGATTGATAAGCAGTATTGAAGTTAAGCTTAATGCCCATAGCAGTTTGTAAACTCACCCAAAATCTCGAGGTAAACTTCGGATCTCGATTTGAAATAATAGACACAGGTAGCCCATAAAATGGAAAAATCTCTCTAAAATATAACTATGCCAATTGGTCGATACTGAGAGTCATTCGAACCGATAGGAAGTGTGCAGATTTCGTAAGTCCGTCTACAAAAACCCATACAGCATCATGTCCTCTCGGTCATCTTGCCAGACCCGTCACAAAATCCATGGTAATCTTTTCCTACGTCCACTCTGTTATCTCTAAGGAATTTGATACTCCCAAAGGCCTTTGATGTTCGGCTTTAACTTGTTGGCAAACTACGAATCTGACCACAAATCTTGTAATGCAATCTTTCTTATTCCTCCACCAAAGGTATCTTGTAGGTCACGGTATATCTTCGTCCCACCAGAATTTGCTACATACGGAGTTGAGTGGGCCTCTATCATTATCTCATTCCTTACCTGTTCATCTTTAGGTGCACATAGACGCCCTCTAAACACAAGTGCTTCAGCTGAGGCAATTTCAAAGCCTACTATCTTACCAGTTCCAACTTCCGATCTGATCTTTTCAAGAAACTTATCCTCCCTTTGGGCCATCACGATTCGATTTCTCAAGTTTGGCTTCGTAGTTAAGCTTGCTAATTTACTCGGTCGCCAACTCAGTGAAGCTTGTACATCAATCCTCAAATTCTGCAAAAATTGAATGATCTGATCTTGTAAAGTACCAAATGAAGATAACTGTTCAATGCTCTTCCTACTTAGTGTATCTGCCACCCCATTGGCTTTACTCGGATGATAGAAAATAGTACAATCATAGTCTATCATAAGCTCTAGCCAGTGACGCTGTCTCATATTCAACTCTTTCTGAGTAAAGAAGTACTTGAGGCTCTTGTGATCGGTGTAGATCTCACACTCACTCATGTACAAGTAAAGACATCAAATCTTCAAAGTGTGTACTACTGCCGCGAGTTCCAGATCATGCGTTGGATAATTATACACATATGGCTTCAACTATCTCAAAGCGTAAGCAATCACTTTTCCATTCTGCATCAATACACATCCCAATCCACGCTTGGAAGTATCACTATAAATGACAAAACTTTCAGTACTGTCGGGTATAGTCAACATTGGTGCCGAAACTAATCAACTCTTTAACTCCTCAAAACTTTTCTCACACAGATCGGTCCACCAGAATTTGACACCCTTTTTAGTCAACTGAGTCATGGGACGCGCAATCTTGGAAAAATCGTCAATGAATCGTAGATAATATCCAGCTAATTCGAGAAAACTTCTTACTTCTCCGACTTTTGTAGGTAGAGACCGATTCATCATAGCTTCAACTTTGGACGGGTCAAGTTCAATACTCTTTAGCCGTTACAATGTGTCCCAAAAATCCAACTTTCTCCAGCCAAAATTCACATTTCTTGAACTTGGCATATAGCCTCTCTATCCTCAATACATCAAGTATCAAAATCTCTTGAATGGATCAATATGTCATCAATAAACGCAATGACAAACTTGTCCAAATACTGATGAAAACTCGGTTCATCAAATCCATGAGGACCGCAGGTGCATTTGTGAGACACAAAGGTATCACTGTAAACTAGTAATGCTCATATTGTGTCCTGAATGTTGTCTCTGCTATATCTCCACATGAAGTATATGAAGACCAATTGAAGCTAAAGAATGAGTTTGAAAAGCGAGAGGAGGGAGTAATTCAAAAAAGAGAGTTGAATAGTAAAAAGAAATAAGGAGTAAAAGGAGAGTTGAGAGAAAAGAGTCGCGAGGGAAAGAAGAAAAAAAAAAATTTTGGGGTAAAAAAAGACACGGCGAGGGCCCTTTCGGAGAACCGACAATTGGTTTTATTGGTCTATAACGAATCTTTCATTGTCCTTAACTCTAACAATTCCCTACCTTTTGCTGTTAATTCTCTTCCATGGGAATTTGAGGACGTGCTCCCCAAAGAGTTGTCAAGTGGATTGCCTTTCCATTCGAAACATTGAAGATCAAATTTATTTGGTAACCAAAGCGGTAATTCCAAATTAACCTGCTTATCAAAGTAACCTAGAGAAAACAAAAGAGTTACAACGTCAAGTGGAGGATTTTATGAACAAATGATACATCCAAGAGAGCATGAGTCCGTGTGCCGTGCCGGTGCTTTTGGTTCCAAAGAAGGATGGATCTTGGCAAATGTGTGTTGACTGTTGTGCTATTAACAATATTATGGTAAAATATCATCACCCATATCCCTAGATTAGATGATACGATTGATGAGTTGTATGGTGCTAATGTGCTTAACAAAATTGATTTTAAAAGTAGATATAATCATATTAGAATGAAAGAAGGGGATGAATGAAAAACGGCTTTTAAAACGAAACATGGATTGTATGAATGGATGGTGATGCCATTAGGTTTAACAAATGCACCAAGTACTTTTATAAGCCTAATGAATCATGTTCTATGTGCTTTCATAGGTAAATTTATTATGGTGTACTTTGATAACATTTTGATTTATAGTATGGGGTTAGTGTACATTGCTGAATACCTTACGGATGTTTTAGAAACCCTAAAATGAGATAAACTGATTGCTAATGCCATTGAGAGTCAATTTTGTTTAAAGAAGATTATTTTTCTTTGTTACGTGGTGAGTGCAAATAGCATAGAGATTGATGAAGAAAATATAAGAATGATTAGAAATTAGCCACCCCCACTAATGTATATGAAGTTAGGAGCTTTCATGGGTTAGCAAGAGTTCATAAAAGATTTGCCTAACTTTAGTTCTTTAGTTACACCATTGACTGAAGTAATCAAGAAAACAGTTGGGATTAAATAGGGTGTTGAATAAGAATATGCTTTCAAAATGTTAAAGATAAGTTGTGTTCTTCGCTCGTGCTTGCTTTGCTTGATTTTCGAAAAACTGTTGAGAATGAATGTAATGTGTCAAGAATAGGTATTGGTGTTGTGTTAATACAGGTATGGAAGCCTATAGCGTTATTCAGTAAGAAGTTAAGTGGAATCTCACTTAACTATCCAACGTATGATAATGAGTTACATGCTTTGGTTTAAACTTTTTGAAAATTGGCAACACTACCTATGGTCGAAAGAGTTCGTAGTTTACACCGATCATCAATCTCTAAAGCATCTTAAAGGCCAATGCAAGTTGAACAAATAATATGCAAGGTGAATGGAGTTCGTTAAAAATGTCCCTACATAATAAAGTACAAACAAGGTAAGGAAAATATCATTGCCAATGCTTTATCACGAAAGTATGCATTGCTATCTACCTTAAGCACTAAACTGTTAGGATTTGAAATGTTAAAGAAATTATATGTGAATGATCTTGACTTCTCTAGTGTGTTTGTGGCTTGTGAGAAAATATATTCTATAGACCTGAGGGGTGTCTATTTAAAGAGAATAGATTGTGTATGCCTGCTAGTTCTAGTTGAGAATTATCGGTAAGGGAAGTCCATTGTAGAGGGCTCATCGGACACTTTGGCGTGCAAAAGACCTTAGATGCTTTGAAAGAAAATTTTTATTGACCAAAGATGAAATGAGATGTTGATGGGATTTGTGCCAGTTGCATCACGTGTGGAAAGACTAAATTTAGGGTTTTACCTCATGGATTATATAAGCCTCCACCAGTGCCGCAAGCTCATTGGGAGGATATATTAATGGATTTCGTGTTAGGGTTGCCTAGGTCTAGGAAGGGAAAGGATTCAATTTTTGTTGTAATGAATAGGTTTAGTAAGATGTCACATTTCATTCACTGTCACAAGACAGATGATGTTACACACGTGACGGATTTATTCTTTAGCGAAGTAGTATAGTTGCATGATATTCCCAAAAAAATTGTATCAGACTGTAATGTCAAATTCCTTAGCCACTTTTGGAAGACTTTGTGGGGTAAGGTGGGAACCAAGTTCTTATTCTCTACAACTAGACATCTCCAGACTGATGGTCAAACCGAAGTAGTTAACAAAATGTTATCACAATTGTTATGTGTTTTAATTTTTAAGAACTTAAAGAATTGGGAAAAGTGCTTTCCATTTGCTGAATTTGCTTATAATCAAGTTGTGTATGCAGTGACTGATTATTCTCCTTTTGAGATTGTGTATGGTTTCAATCGTTTGACTCTATTAGATTTAATTCCTTTACTTATTAGTGAAAGGGTTAGTTTAGACGGTAAGAAGAAACCCGAGCTTTTAGTGATGTGCATGAGAAAGTTAAGATGCAATCGAGTCAACAAAGAAAGAAAGATATTCACTTTCTAGCCGAAGGATTGGGTTTGGTTTCACTCGAGGAAAGAAATACTTCCCCAACAATGGCAGTCGAAGTTGCAACCCCTAGGCAACGGTCCCTTTTAAGTCATTGAGAAAGTGAATGACAATGCCTATAAGTTGGACCTTCCAGGTAAGTATAGTGTCTCGACTACTTTCAATGTTTCTCATATTGTGGCATTTGATGTAGGCATTGATTCATGGATGACTCTACCTGAAGAGAGAAGGATGATATGATTCAAGATAGTTCAATGTTGATTGATTCATTTGAATGCCGGCCGAACCGATCACAAGAGCTTGGGTGAGCAAGTTGAAGATAACAACGATGAGTTTGGTCGAAAAAGTGTGGAAAACCTTTCTAAAGAGTCATCAGAAGATTTGGGACGAGGATTGGTAGCCAAAGACGGGAAAGACATTCACTTATTTAACATTGGGGCCATTCTACACAAGAAATGATGATCGGGGGTCAAAAGTGGTCAATGGAAGAGCTCAGGGACCAAAATGGCACTTTTTGCTAAAAAAGTTGAAGCATGGGATTGTCCGTGCAATTGTATGGATATGTTTGAAGATGTCCCCCCAAAATCCATCTGTAGCCGCAATTAGGCTTGAAATTTTGAATTGTAGCCGCAACTTGGGCAAGCATAGAGTCGCACACGCGTCCGCATGGTTATAAAAATTTAAAGGCATGCACATACGACTGCATGGTTCACAATTTTAGCTCGAGATATTTTAGGATATTTTGGAATATTTATATTATTTTATTGTATTTCTATTTTTGCCTTGCAAACAAGCTTCTTTCTTCCTTGGGATGTATAAGAACACATGAGCCTTCATTGTAAACAACTTTTGAAGATATATGAGCGTCATGCTTTTGAGTCGAGAATTGTTCTTGTTCTTAATTGAACAATCGAATTTATCGAGAACGTGCCCAATTCTTGTGACGTTCAAAAACTTGCTTCTACACCTCTTCACACTCGTTATAGGTTACTACCAACACTGTAAGGCCAAGGTTGGCGTGATCACAAGGATCACCTACTGGACTTTAGCTTTTTTGGGATTATACTAATCTCGTGTGGGTTGCGTTAGTTCAGTTCTAACGTGGTTCATATCAAGTACGAGCTGGCATCCCACCACTCTTCATAGTTTCTTATATTTGCATAAGCTACCAACAAATTTTCACCTGTTGTGCAGATCTCTTCAAGTTTGGGCTTCTTCTCATAATCAACTGGACTTTTCCCAGAGATCTTTTCAACACTTGAATGTGGACTTGTAGAGCGCTTGCACTTGAATTGAACATTGAATCACGATTTGATCTATAGTAACAAGTGCATGGAAGAATAAGAAAGAACAATGGAGTCTGGGCAGCGTGTGCGTGCTTGAGTTCTTGCATATATATCTTATTCTATCAACTTTGACTCCTTTTAAATATGTGTAATAGGTTGCCTTGCTACAAAACACTAGCTATACATATGCTCCTACAAAACAAATAATAAAATATTAGTTGCAGGATTAAATCAAATACAAGATAAGTAAAAGAAAATACATAATTAAAATCTTAACTTATCTTGTAGAGTTTGACAACAATTGTTATACATGTGTTTACACATTAATTAAAGAACGGAAAGAGTAATTGAATGCCAAGATTTTGATTCTTACGAGTTTAAATTGATCTATGCGCATGCCGAAGCAAATTATAGCATGCGAGAGTGTAAAGCATTAAGCCCTACAAGCCCAAGTTTTGTGAAATAATAATGCTAACTTTTGGAATAAGTATTTTTCCTATCCTTTATAATTTTAAATTTCCGACGGAAAATAAATATCTTTCTTTATCATGGATCTCTTAATGTATATAATTGTTAATTAAAGTTGTCCAAATATGTAACAAACCCATAATTAGACAACCAAGCATGGCGATACTCTCTTTTTTAATTTAAAAAAGAAAAAGAAAAGAAAAATCAATCATTAGTTCGAATATGTTGTAAATATTTTTTTACAAAATTACGGAAATCAGATAAGAAAGATTGAATTTTATTTACCAATTTCGATTAAAATTTAAAGCAAATATGATTGTTGAAAAGTTGATAGTCAAGGTTCTGCTATTTTGCAATTTTGATGCTGAGAGGGGAAATAAAAGACTGCAAGTCTGCAACCTAGCCTTTAATTAAAGGCAGCACATGCGGAAAGCCAAACAGTACAGACCGTTGGGAAATTGCAATGGTAGATTATTATTATTATTATATTAGTATTATTATTATAATATCATAATTAACAAATTGGTACACAAAATTGGGAAGACTAGGTTTAGGAACCTTGTGATCGCATGGCTAGTGTGCTTTAATTGGTAAGTTATCAACCCGCGCAATTTCATGGATATGTTTGAAGATTTCCACTAAAATCAATCTGTAGGCCGCAAATTTTGAATTGCAGTTGCAACTTGGACAAGCATACGGTCGTGCACGCGGCCGCATAATAATTATAAAAATTTAAAGGCATGCGAATGTGACTGCATGGTTCACAATTTTAGCTCAATATATTTTAGGATATTTCGGAATATTTGTATTATTCTATTATATTTCTATTTTTGGCTTTGTAAATAAAAGGGTGTTAGCATAAAATAAAAAATGCATTTTAATGTATTTTTTTCAAATTTCAAATTTGGTCAAACAAATCACATCCATATATTTTTTCACTCATTAAATTTCCACCATCCAACTCCACTCATTCTCTCTCTTCCTACTCATAAAAATACATTAAAACTCATTCGCTAACACCCTCTAAACTTCTTTCTTATTTGGGATGTATAAGAACACATAAGCATTCATTGTAAATAACCTTTGAAGAAATATGAGCTTTATGCTTTTGAGTCAAGAATTGATCCTCTTGTTCTTTATTAAACAATCGAATTTATCGAGAACGTGATTAATTCTTGTGGCTTTTAAAAACCCCCTTCTATACTTCTTCACATCCATCGGTTATTACCAATACCGTGAGGCCAAGGTTAGCATGATCACGTGGATCACCTACTGGACTTTACCTTTTCTGGGGTTATACTAATCTGGTGCAAGTTGCGTTAGCTCAATTCTAACGTCGTTCGTATCAAGTACGAGCTGGCATTCCACTGCTCTTCATAGCTTCTTGTATTAGCCTAAGCCACCAACAAATCTTCACCTTCCGTGTAGATCTCTTCATTCTTTTCATAATGGACGAGACTTCTCCTGGAGATCCTTTCAACACTTTATTGTGGACTTGTAGAATTCTTGTACTTGAATTGAACATTGAATCACGATCTGATCAATAGTAATAAGTGCATGGAGGAATTTAAAAAAAAAAAACCATGGAGTCCGGGCAATGTCTGCATGCTCGATTTCTTGCGTACGTGTGTATCTTGTTCTATCAACTTTGACTCATTTTAATTATGTGGAACAGGTTGTCTTGCCACAAAAGACTAGTTACACTCCTATAAAACAAATAATAGAATATTAGTTGTAGGATTAAATGAAATACAAGATAAGTAAAAATAAATACATAATTAAATCTCACCTTATCTTGTAGAATTTGTCCCATTTGTGCAGAATTTATTCACAAATAGGAACCCAACAGACATTTTCCCAATGCTAGGGACGACAATGCGGAACAGGCAAATGCAACAGGAGGCTTTCCGTTCTAGATGTAGCAATATAAACCCTACTCTAATACATACAATTAGGGGTGGAAAGATCTTCCCAACTTGAGCTATGGAGCGAATAGATTCTTCCCCAATACACCACCACAAGGGTAGTTCCAATAGAAATCCTAACAATTAGGCATGTCTCTTGAAGAAATGGTTAAGTTTTTGGTGTCTAATGCTTTGCAATTTCAACAAGACACCAGAGTAAGCATTCAAAACTTGGAAAGTAAAATGGGGCAAATGGCAATTGCCATCAACTGATTGCAGGCTCAGTGGGTAAGAATGCTGCCATCTCAACCAAAGATTAACCCACAAAAAGAAAATGTGAGTACAGTGATGCTAAGAAGTGGAAAAGAGGTTGAAGGCCCACAACTGAAGCTCTCGGAGGTTGTGGAATAAAGGGAGATTGAGAAAGAGTTGATTGCCCCATTAGCCCCGAAGGTAAACTCTGATTTTGTTGTAGTTACTAAATCCACCCCCCTCATTTTTCCTAGTAGATTGGTGAGAAGAGCAAAGAAGAGAAGGAGAAGGATCTTTTGGAGATATTTTGAAAGGAGGAGGTGAACATCCCTCTGTTTTAATTAAACAGATATGCAAAATTCCTCAAGAATTTGTGCACCAACAAGAAAAGACTAATGGGGAATGAACTGGTCCAAATGGAAGAGAACGTCTCAGATGTGTTTAAACAAAAACTGCCCCAAAAGTGTAAGGATCTAGGTATGTTTACCATCATTTGCACCATTGGAAACACTAGGTTTGATAGAGCTTTAATAGACTTAGGTACATCTATTAATGTCATGCCACGACCAGTTTATGAATCTCTTCACCTAAATAAACTGAAACCAACTAGTGTCATTGTGTAATTAACTAACTGAACTAATGCTTATATGGATGGAATAGCTGGGGATATATTAGTATAGGTGAATGGGTTGGTGTTTCCGGCAAATTTTTATGTAATTGACATGAATGACGAACACTCCCAAATACCACTCCCCCATGCTAGGAAGACCCTTCCTTTGTACTTCAAAGACCAAGATAGACGTGTTTGAAGGTAGTCTTAGTATGGAATTTGATGGTGAGAAGGTTCATTTTGACATTTCTAAATCTGCTAAGCATCCAAATGATATCTGGTAAGTTTCTATGGCTATTGTTCTTACCTTTTCGGTGCCTCTAAGCTGACATTCAGAGAGAAGCCAGAACTGCATGATACAAATTAGGTTTGCTTAAGCTTGAATGGACAACAATCGACAAGGCCTGAATCTCTTAATACATAGCCAACAATTGCTAAACAAAGGCGTTGATTGGGAGCCAACCAAAGGGAGTTTTTCATTTATTTTATTTTATTTTCATGCAAACTTTCATAGGGTTTATTTATTTTTAAGTAACTTAAGGATTTTTATTATTTCCATTTGTTTTCAATTTCAGGTTTTTGGACATACGATGCCCCCTAAGACTTGGTGCAATGTGATCGCAAGGCGAAAAGTTTCCAACGGACTCCACTAACCCCCAAGTGTATCTAATCCCTTTGCTTTTGTGCTTTTGTTCTCCATTGAGGACAATATAGAGTTTAAGTGTAGGAGAGTGATATATTTTTGTGTGTGTGTTTGTGTCTATATGTTTTTGTGTATGTGTGTATGGGGTTTTTTTTGTCTTGTCATTTTTACTTATTTTGAGTGTGTTATGTCTTTTTATCCATGATAAAGCAACTTCCAAAAAAAAAAAATTTGAAAGTCAAATTGAGTGACTTTGCCAGAATTAGGAACCCAAGTGATGGAAATTTTTAAAATTCTGCAGAAATTTTCGTGATTCTTTTCTTTTCTGGAATTAGGACCTCAAGTGATGGAAATTTTTAAAATCCTATAGAAATTTTCGTGATTCTTTTCTTTGCATAACTCATTAATCTTTGCAGAACGTTAATAAGGTAATTTTCCGTTGTTTTTTGAACATAGCTGGAAGTTGAGCTTGTTTTGCGCCTTAGTGACCTAATTTTATTAATAATTGCTTGGCAATTTTAATGTTCTACTCAAAGTAACTTAGAAGTGTCAGTTGTTAGCGAGGTAGAGTTGGGATTGCATGGCCTCTATTTTTTGTGAGTGTGTCTTTTGTTGACAGAGTTCAAGTTTAGAGTTTGGATTGAGCACTGACGGATACTGAGATTGGATAGTACTTTGAGCGATTGTTGAGTAATCAGAGGGCTATAGGAAAAAGTTACCTGCCTTTGGGAGTGTGAGCTGTCACCAAGTGCATGGGTACAGAAGGTTACCTCTAAGGGTTAAAGTGCGAACTACCTCCCAGGTAAAAGTTGAAAAGAAAATTGCGAAAGAGAGTGATAAAGAAAAAAAAGAAAGAGGAAAAGAATGAAAGTAAATTAAACAGAAAAAAATGGAGATATAAAAAAAAGAAGGAAAAAAAGAAGAAAGTGAGGAATAAGAATAAAAATACTCAGTGGTTTGAATTGCTCGGTCTAAGCTATGGATCAGAAAACTTTTGAGATCGAGGAGATATTCACAATAAAACACCTATTATGCTTTACTTAACTCTTCAGTGCTAACAGTTGATGGTTTTTTGTTGAATCGAGTATGCCTTTAGGATTCTTTGGGATATGAAAAAAGGAGAGAGAATTCATGAGAGGTGTAAGGATATATTTGACCATTTTAGGTTAGGGTTCAGGAAGGTAACGTTAGGCTTTCGTTTGTGCCCAGACGAGAATGGAGCGTTAATCGTTATTGGCCACACTCACAAGCCGTTGTATATTACAAAAGTAATGTGTCGTGAAGAAAACCACTACTTAGGAGAATTTTTATTAGGCGAGTTACTATCTTTAGTTGGATGTAAACATTGAGTTGCTTGTCTCATATGACACCGTTTGTTCGTTCGTGTCTTCTATCTTATGTTTTTTTATTTGATTTGTTTTGTTTTGTTTTGTTAGTTGTTCGAGGACAAACAGGTCTAAGTGTGGGGAATTTGATAGGTGTTTGAGAAGCACCTCAATAACTTTCTAATATCATCCATTTTGTGTGTCATTTGTTCTATAAGTTCTTTTTATGCTTATTTGTTAAATTTTATATTTAGGGTCCTGGAGCTTAAACGGATGAAAAGGAGGCAAAAAAGGCCAAGAAAAGAGGAAAGAAGTGGAATCAGGCGGAAAAGAGTGAAGAAACTAAGTTGTAGAGTCTGTTTGATTAAAAGTAATAAATTTTTCATAAGGATACAAGTTGAACTTTTAAGTCACTATTTCTCAAAGACTTGTAGAACACCGAATCTAGTTTCCCACGCAACTTGAATTAGTTCAATCGGACATCGGAATCAAACGTTATGCCCAAAATATTAAAGACTACGAGTGCTGGAAAATTTTCAACAAATCATTTACGGCCGTAACTCCTAAAAACGCGAAAAACATGAAATTTTCATATTGTTACTTACGGCTGTAACTCCCTGTGCGAGAAAAATTCCTTTTTCTATTAGAACTCTATTTCTGGATACTTCTGGGCTACTTGTTGGACAGGAATTTGAGACCTAATGAAGACCTAATTGAGCCTGTAAATAGAGAATAAGCCACACAAAGTAGATCTGACTTTTGGATGAACAATGGAGAGAAGTAGATTTAACTTTTGGAGGAACAATTAAGAGAATATTTGAGTCCTTTTGAAGGAACACAACACAGTTGGAGATCAAGATGATGCATTTAAGCATAAATTCTTCGGATCTCAACACAAGCGTGGAAGGCTAAATCTCCACTACCTAGTCCAAGGGGATGTCGTTGCTCAAAACTTACTATCCAATTAATTACTTAGTAACTCTGATTCTTGCTTTCTATTTTGAATTGGTTTTTTGTTCGGATATCTTTGTTTAGATAAATTGAAGTTTAATTTTATTTGGCCAGTTGAGTTGAGTTTCATGTTCTCTATTGCTAGGGTTAGTGTAGTGGCAATAAATTTTCTTAAATAAAATTATTTAATTAAATAAAATCTCAAACATGTTGCTACGACTTCACCTATAGAACTTAATTTAATATTATGCGCTTGTCTAGTAGCATTTTATATTATTTATTTAATTATTACAAGAAAAATAATTTATAAGAATTTATTTATTCATTTCAAATTTACTTTTGAGGACCAAACTTTTAAATTTATTCATTTTAGTCCCCAAACCTTAGTATTATTTCATTTGAGCCCGACGCTAATTAGGGATCCATTTGTGCTCTAACCCATTAAGAATATGCTAATCAAGTTCTTATCCTAGTGTATCATTTAAATACTTATAGTTGAGATTATTTCTAACCCTAACCCTAACTCTATCCTCCACATTTCGCCATTATCATTTTCAACTCCTCCATTCTCATTCAATATCAAGCAAGAACAACAAGAAGTTTTCTATAGGCAATTTCTTAACTTTTCATTTCCATCTTGATTTCAAATCTTTTATTTTAGTATTACATCACTATTGCATATTTATTACACTATATTCCTTTTAGTTATTCATTATAGTAGCTAATTCTTCACTACCACCATCTGTACCACACAACCACCATAGCAACACCACCACATCACCATCACCAACACATACAAACACACACCAAACACGAGCACACACTCACACAAGAATGCATACATATACGGTGTATATATACACACACACACACACACATCCCACACAATCCAACCTCCATAATCACATTTCCCACCTTCCCAACTTCTCTAGAAGCTCAATATATCAATTAGAAACAAGAAAATAGATTGAATTTGAGAAATTCCCAAATTTTTCTCTTGAAATATAACCTTTGATTTCGTCCACTATCTTCATCATTTTCTTCAATTAAAACCGCTACTATAACCTCCTCCACCACCTTGACCTTCGCCACTGAGCTCCACTATCAACCACAAATTTCTTGAATTTTTCCTCAAGTCTTGACCATAGAAAGATTAAAGAAGTTGTGTAATGCTGAGCCATTTTTGACCCATTTTCTTGATATTTTAGGGTATTTGCACAATTAGTCCCTGAGCTTTTTAATTTAGTTTAAGTTAGTCCATATAGTTTATTTAAATTTCAAATTCTCAACTTTTAATTCCTATAATTTAACTCCTAAAATATATTTTCATATTAGGTCCCCAAGTTATTTATTTTATTTAAGTGAGGCCCTAAAGTTTATTTAATTCTAAGTCCTTAACTTTCAATTTTTACAATTTGACCCCTAAACTTTTATTTCACTTTAATCCTTCAATTTCTTATTCTTATTTAAGTTAACCCCCAAACTTTAATTGCATATAAGTCCTTCATATTTTAAAAAATTTATAATTGAGTCCAAAATATTTTTAATTCAATTTTATTACATATTAGGTCCTCGAACTATTCAATTCTTTCAAATTGACCCCCAAACTTTTATATTCTTTCAATTTTGGTCCACAACTTCTATATTATCTATAAGTAGTTAATATTTAAGTGCATTAATATAAATTAAACTCCTTATTGACTAGATAGGGCGTACGAACAATTAGAGGATTAAATTATCACCACTAATTAAGCTCAAGCTCGGGAAAGATTTAAAGTAGACTCAAAACTCAAAAGTCACTTTTACTTATTGCGCATTTTTAGCTAATAATATGTACTATATGAGTGCATTTAGTGTGTAATTGAATTGCCTTCCGGCCTAGGCTTGCCTTTGGGCCCACAGTTGCATTCGAGCAAATTACTTGCTTTCGAGCCCAGAGTTGTCTTCGGCCACATTACTTGCCTACGGGCCCTTAGTTGCCTTTCGAAAAAAAAATTTCCTTCCAGCCTAGAGCTGTTTTCGGGTCCAAACTTATCTTTGTGTATTATATTATTGAGTTTACTTATCTATTTGTCTTATATACTTTGTTAGAGTGATTAACTTGCGTAGCGCCTATTGGGTATTCTTGAAATACTCATGCATTTCATTTTAACAAACTACAGATTAAGGATATTGGAGGCATGACGAGGCATGGGAGCTCCCTAGGGTTTATTAAATAAGTAATTTCGTTTCCATTGTTATTTTAGGTAAACTTGATTTATTGAAGTATGTTGTTTCAAATGTTTTGAACTATTTAATATTTTATGTTGAATGTTTTAAATTACTAGAGATCGAACATATGTAAGATATTCTAAAGTGGTTGTTATTGTAAATAAATTTTTGCATCTTCATTATTTGCTATTTTTCCGTAGTTATTAATATTACTATTATTAAAAATTAAATATTTTAAAGAAAGAACTAATATTCTAGGTTTTTAGAACTCGGGGCGTTACAGTTAGATTTCAATACATAATCATTGATTTCTCTAATTCATGCATTGCAACCAACGGTCGTGCATCGTTAGGAATAACAAACCCTAAGTTAAACAATTCGACCTTGTGTGATTGTTGCTTAGTTTAGTCTGTTTGCCTAGCTTCTAATGCCATCATTGTTTTAAATCTAGAGAGCTTGTTCTAGGTTATTCAATGGTTAGGGTTAATTGAAGAGCTTGTTTCAATTAATTAATTTAGGGAAAATTTGGATAATATAGCTTATTATTATCTAGGGTCAATAATTCGAATAGGGAGTAGATCACGTTATGATGAATTGGATGTGCAAGTGGAGACTCGACTAAACTGAGAACTAGGTGGTTCCTTTCCATTAGTTCACTCTTTTAATTGCTGTTTTATTTTGTTATTTAATTTTACTTCTAGTTTTTATTCTATTGCAAACCAATCAACCCCCCCCAATCCGTAATTAGCACATTTATCTAATTTTACATCGTTCTCTGTGGGTTCGACCCGTACTCACCACTTCTACGTTAGTTCGTTGTTTTAAAACTGAGTGCGGAAATATTATTATTTGGCACATTGCGAGGCGCACCACTTTCCTTTTTTAACTAATTACTTAAATAACTTAGTAACATAAATTAATTAACAAAACTTATCCATGTTGGTTAAAAGTAGACATTGATTAATTAAAAATGAACACGACAAAACCAGAAAATAGTCGAAATCAAGATATTTTTTAATTAAAAAAATTTAAAATTACAGCGCATTAAAATTTGACGAGCTTACAAGCCAGTCCACGTAATTTCCGAGCCGAACACGAACTGTCCATTTCCCAGTTTCTTAGCTCAGTCCAAGTCCATGTTTTGACAAGCCGAAGCCAAACTTTTGACGAGCCAAACCGAGTTGCATACACGAACTCACGAACTATCCAACTCGATTATATTGCCACCCCCAGACCCTCGTTACAGGGTTGCAGGAGGCTGTTGTTTGGGTGTGGGAAATGCAGCTTGAGAACATGCTTTTTGATATGGATGCGAAGGTTTTGGTTGACACCTATCAATCGAATTCCATGGATCTCTCAAGCTTCGAATTGCTCGTGAATGATATTAGGAATCCTGTAGGACAACGGAATAGTTTTTCCATCCACTTTCTTAGAAGACACTCGTACCAAGTAGCACATGTTATTGTTAGAAATTCTTGTACGTATGAGACACTTCGTGTTTGACAAGAGCCCCCGTCGTTTGCAATAGCACTGCTTGATTTGGATTTGCCAGATGTTGATTAATAAAATTGCTCATTCGAAAAAATAGGTAATTAATTTTTTAAATTATAATTATTAATCAATGCATAATTAAATCACAATTCATTTCTGATCATGTCACGATCCATCAAAGCTACACTACACAATCCGCAACCACATGCAATAGCCGGCCAGGTCACAAATGTCGGCCATCAAGCGCTACATCGCCGTTGAGCTAAAAAAAAAAGTCAAAATGAAGGTCATAGCCACATAATGGAAATTACAGTCCACCAAATTGAAGTCACGATTAACAAATCAAACTCGGAATCAGTCAATTTGGATCACAACCGAAACAAAGTTCACTTCATGAAGTGGCAAGTGAAAAATCATCCAAAAAAGAAGTCACAACCACAAAAATTGAAGTCATAAACCAATCAAACGGTGTCACAATCATCGTTCCATTTTTGGTCACAGTTGATGACATATAGTTACATATTAATATTTTTCCATATAACAATTTTTACTTATTCCGAAATGGTCACTAACCTTAAAAACAAAAATTTTTAAAAAAAATTCATACCCATATTTTACGAACGTGAAAATGGTAATTGATTATGTGAGTCACAATAGTCGGATAGAGAAAAAGAAAATGTGAGTGAAAATTGTGGGATAGAAAATATACCATAAATATATTGAAAATATACCATAAATAAATTCTTTGTTATTTAATTAAATTAAATCAAATGAAATAATTTTTCAATTAATTATTATGGTAAAATGGATAACCCTACTAAAGGTATGAAATGTGGGTACAAAAAGGTTTAAGTATGGTTTGAGCTAATTTTCTCTTTATTCTTTTAGCAGCCGTGTTACTATTAATTACTCAACTCTTTTGCGGTCCAATAGAATGCACCCATTATATTTATTCCACTACTTTGATGACCAGATCTGGCCGCACCATTGAGACAAACCCATAGCACTAACTCGTAAAGTGTCGCATCTCATTGCACCCAAATCATGCACCAATCCTAATCAGAAGCTGTCTTAGGACAAATCTTACGCGAAACATAGTAAGGTTATTTCTCATCTACTCTCTCTATAGATAGTTAGCGGGCACAATTTTAGATTGTGGTTGGCGATGCTTTAGTATTAACCAATGTTTTTAAACCCCATCCGGTCATCGACTGATCAAGGGATTGGGTCAAGGGACAAAGAGTTGATCTGGAGTCGACTGAAGGTCGACCCGGTAAATAAAATAATATTAAATAATATAAATAAATATAATGTATAAATATAATAAAATTTCACAAAATAAAAGAAAATCCAAAAACTCGGATCAAACACAGTTCTGGGTCACACAGGTCGACCGAGTTTTCCAAGTTAACCCGGGTCCCAGGTTTAAGGGGTCACCTGGCCCAGTTTTTTAGCCGGGTCACGGGTTTTCAAGTCCGATCGGCCGGGACGGGCCGACCTGGTCTGAAAATAGTGGTATTAACTAGTTTGGCGAAAGACATTTAAACATGCAATAAATCAGAAAATTTTTTTTTTATTTAATTCCATCAGAAATCTATTGACAAAACTGTTACAGGATTATTGCGGCAGAAAGCTAACAGCACAAGTTGAGCGACCATCTTAAAGATCATCATAACTGGGGTAGAATTCTAAATAGTCAATATTAGACAGTTCAGTACTACCAGAACAAAAATTATTGATAAAGCACGATTCATAAATAGCACCTTGGGTCGTTTGATAACAGTTGATAGCTAATATCTAGCACAAAAGCCGTTATGGCTTCATGGAAAAGCGATTTTCCCCTACGTAATAAAATTCTAAAAGAGCAGCAGATTGCTGAGGCCCAAATGCTCACTTTTACGAAAAGTGCTGCCAAACAGGCTTTTGAACATTTTCAAAAGTTCTATTCAATGAACAAGTAGCGATTTCTGAACATTTGAAAACGACTTTCGGGACTTGCATTATTTTGCACAATCCATAATGCATCTTTAAGATTGTAGTGTGACATATATGTATCCCAAATCAACTAATTGATAATCATTTGAGATCAATTTTTATTTTACCAAAAACTAACTTTATAGGACAAATAGTATTTGAGATTTGAATGCATAAATAAGAATATGCAGTCGGTTTGAATATGTGATTAATTAATATTAAGGCTTTATTCTTTTGATCACAAAGTTATATGCACATAATTCCGTGTAATCATACACATTTTCAATACAATATTAACAATACATTTGACATGGAATTGTGTGTATATCAACTTTATCACTAATTAAACATACCCTAAATTGAAATTTTGCTAAAATCTAAAACCTAAATTTTAAGTAAAAATATCTTCTACTTTAGTATGAAAAATCATGTTTAGGGTATACTTGACTTGATACAGATTATTGAAAAAATAATATCTCGATATGTAGTTGAGAAGTAAAGAAAATTTATTTTTTTTAAAAAAAAGAGTTGTCAAATTAATGTAATGAGTTGTTGACAACAATGGTAAAGAAAATTAATTAATTTTTTTTTTTTGTTTAAGATTGTGTATCAAACAAGAATCTAAAATATTTTGAAACTAGTAATAAATGAAATACACAAAGATGGGAGGAAAACATCATTTTTGCATTCTTTTGAAAAGATAGAAGATTTCAACGTATACAACCTTTCAAGTCAAATCATGACATGCATTGATTACATCTATGTAATGAGGTATAAAAACAAAACACAAGCAGACAGATGCATATAGGTGATATGATTGAATTTTTTATAATTTTTTGTATAAATTTTTAGGTAAAAGATGATAAAGAATTAGTAGAGTTGAATAATGGAGATTTATATAGTGCATGTAGATCCCACGCAATATATGAATATGATTGATTTAATTAAAAGAAAGAATTGATATATATATATATATATATATATATTTATAAAAGCAATCCTACCACCTGCATATACAGCTACTCAAAATTTGAAACTGTCCCAATTTAAAGCATGAATGGATCTTATTTTTCCCACTTTTTACCACTTTTTTCCATTTTTTTCAACTTTTTTCTCTCTCCTAAATCAATCACATCCACATATCTCATCACATCCATAAATCTCAACCACTCACCTCCACTCATTCTCTCTCCTCTTTTACTTTAAAACACTTTAAAACACTTTTAATTTACTCTCATTCACCATTTTAATCATGTTATCAGTTCCACATCTATAGTCATTGAGTTTTATGAGAAAGTTTATCGACTATATTAGTTGTATGATTAATTAATTATATGATTAGGCAAGACATTACAACCATGTGAAGCGACGCATTCCAATCATTCTATTATCACTGTACAAATTATAGTAGGTCATAAACCTGTATAATTATATCATGTTATTCTTAGTAGAAAACCCAATTATTATCTATGTGCACAATATGCAACCATATACAAATTCCTATAACATTTTTAATTTATAAAATTTCAATTTCAGGTTTTCCGGCTACGATTGGAGCATCACGTCCAAATGGGCTATAATTGTGTAATGATTTTATATAATGGAAACTTGGAAAGATATATGATTGAAAGTCAAACTTTAAGTCAGATGGAAGCTCTTTTGCAATTGGCCCCATCGTTGGTGATCAGATGCCCACGTCGATCTATGCCCACGGGGATGTGGCGATCCCACGAAGCGCCAAGTCATCACCTTTTTTTAGTATTTAAATTAAATCAGATAAATAATACATAATTGTTTCTTGATGTGGGGGGACCGGTAGAACTCACATAAATTTTTTTCCAAATATAAATATATGAGTATATGGGTAGAAGATCATTACCGTTGGGCCATAGCCCATATTTTGGTATACAGAAAACAAGTCGTTCGTAGGCTGGGGAGTGGGGTCAGGTTGATGCAGTGAGTGCGTGGATTGGGTTGTGACTTGTGAGTTACACGGTGTTGAATTCATAGTTGCACATGTATTAGGTAAGAAGTGGGACATCCCTTGGCTTTAATCAGGTTATCATCTTTTTCTTTCTTCAGAGCCATGCATCTATTTGCCTAATTCTTCTTATCTTTTATTCGACTGTCAAAATCTTCCACTAAAATGCTTGTTGAACTAAACTTCTTTTCACTTTTTCCCGTTTTTGGTAAAAGTTATTTTACCATTTATTTGTTACTAGAAACTATAAGAAAAATGTTATTTTTTATCACTTCTCTTTGTAAAATTCTTTACTTGTTAACTATGCTTTTTTAAAAAAGAAAAATATATACATATATATTTCTTTTCAACGAACGGAAAGAATCAGCAAGAAGCAACACTAAAGTTATAGTTCAAGTAAATATGGGCAAGACATCCGACAAACTCACCCTAACCTTGTATTGGCTTGGGACATTCCCAAAAAAGCTTTGTCTTGGTTCATAGTATATAGAAAACAAGAAGACTTACATATTCTCAGGGAATTTTTCTTTGTATTTTTTGATGTATAAAATGTAAAAATACAATCATTCTATTTACAAACCATCACTAATCACTAGCATATACAAGTATGGATGTTTATTTCCAAAAAAAAAAAAGTGTGGATGTAGTGTAAAATATTTTTAGACTATAATGCCCAATTGCCAAATTTACATTTACATTAATCCTAAATTGCCCTTACATTGATATTATAAATAATTTTATTACTTACTATTCAATGTTATTCAATTATCATCACATGCAACTTCCTTCACACCCATTCATTTACCCATACATAACAGTAAGTAAACTCATTGGTATCGGAAAAATAGTGACATTCTTCTTTATAACTACAAGATTAAGGAACATAAGATATTTATTTCTTTTTCTAGCTCTCTTTATGCATAATTTCTTAACAATAAACAATTAAAAAAAAGCCACTTCTAGATTGTTGAAGCAAATTAAATAAGTTGTTTAACAGTGCTCAATTGACAATACTTTTTTTTTTTTTTGGTTAACAGTGCTGAATTGACAATATTTTTTTTACATTGGCAATGTCTTAACCTTATCATCTAGCCAAAAGTTGAGGAATTTATGCAGCAGTTTCGAAACGTAAGCTTAATTCTACAATATGCATATGTCATGACAAAGAAAAATCAATCCTTTAAGATGGATTTTGATGTCATTTTGTTCAAGTTTGTTTGTTCACTAACTATATTTGCATTTCAAATATGTTTGAACAACTGAAGCTTTGATATAAGAGAGTGGAGGTGAAGACTGTTAGTGGCATTGACATTATTAGTATTTGCAAAGTAATAAAAGAGATTTGATTAATGAATACTAGTTTTTGCAGAATAAGAAAAATTAAAATTTTTATGCTTACCCTTAAATTTATGTAGTGATATTATTCAACACAAATAATCTTGAAGATTTTTGTGAGTTCCTAGTTAATATATAATCACAATGATTAATTTTGTGATATTCATATTTTATGTCTTTCATTAGAAATTGTATGTGCACAAAGTGTAAATATCATTATAATATCACATGCTAAGGCGCGTTACATACTAGGATTTCTAATGTAACAGTAAAAATTAAAAAAATGCCTTTTAATACTAAATATTAATTAATTAAATGCAAGTTACAATAAAGAATATATAATGGTCTTTTCTTTTCTTTTCTTTCTTTTAATAGGGGAATATAGGGCGACTGTGATTTGAAAGTCTAATCACATGCTAAGGATTTGAATATTTTAATCATTACACCACATTCAAACCACATAATATATATATATATATATATATATATATATATATATATATATATATATATATAGTGGTTCTTAATATAGCTTCTTGAAGTGGATTTATGAACACATTTTATGGAGCCTATCCTTTTACACTCATCAATGCAAGTCGAAGATATTTCATGCTAAAATTAATGGTAAATGACACTAATTGTTCCCAACTTTTGACTTAATTTGCACTTTGGTTCCCAACTTCTTTTTCAGACAATACAACCCAAAACCTTTCAAAAATTATTGTCATTGGTCCAAATTGACCTAATTAACCTCCAAATGCATGTTATTAGCAGGGACGGATCTAAGGGTGTTGAGTCGGCGCGGCCGCTCGTGCTGGATCCTAAAATTTTCTAAATTGGTAAAGAAAAAATAAAAAATAAATACTATTTTGATGGTCAATTATCAACGTCCGCTCTAGCTGGGAACGTCCGCTCTAGTTGGGATGGAATCCTAGATCCGTCCCTGGTTATTAGATCATTTTCATCTTTTATTTAAGTAAATAGGAGTAATTTGATCATTCAATATATATACTATTTTATTAATAAATAAAGCTTAAATCCTCATTTGCAATTTAAAATCTATTGCAAATATTGCACGCAAATAGCTAAATTATTCAAATTTCTAACACGGATCCTAACACCTACCCCAACTACCCCACCCTCAAATATTTTTGTACTCGAGGATGCCTGAGTGATTGTTTAATGACATGGTGACGAAGAATCTATCAAAGAGAATGGCGACCTAAGTAAGATAAGAAGTAGAAGGGAAAAACAATCATTTCATCCCTGGTTTAATTCTTTAGTATTAGACAGGGGTAATGTCATTTGAACGATGTGTGAGATGATATAGCTATAGGATATTATACCTCTCGTGATTTTATATGTTCGCGAATATTAATTGCTTTATCCATGCTGGAAGAAGTGTAAGCTTGCAGTTTTACTCGGAAACCTAGGATCCGTTGACCAAGTATAATCGTGACTAGCACTGAACATATAGTTTTGATTAGGTCCCTCTAGTAACTCTAAGAAAAATTATGGACTAAATGGGAAAGGATATACATAACGAATTTTACTAAACCGGAATGAACTTAAGCCTCTTGTAAAGTATATATTTGAGTAATTTTTTTCACCTTTTCCGTAGAATTAATTTTTTCGAATAATAGAGAAGACTCCTTAGAAATAAATTTATTTATAGCTTTTCTACCAGAAAGCATATCCCTCAAAATGTGTCATAATCTAGATTATATCCCTTCCTCATGATGAAACCAACTCCATTTGAGAAAAGTAATAAACGCATATGTAGAACAACATGCTTTCACGTATGCAAGATGATAACCCGGCCACTATTTATTTATCAAACTACTCCAAACACTTCCCACATGAACTTTTAGACCCAAAAAGAAATTATTTAAGTTTCAAACGGTGTCACCGAAAATTTTTTTGAACTGCTGAAGTTTCAACTCGTCGTAGTGGTTCTAGATCTAGTCTCGATTTTCGTAATGGAGGTTGTATTGGACCTGAAAACCATTGAGCGTGCTATAGTTATGGCATGTTCGATGGTTCTTGAACATTGCTACTATGTGTGCATATTAAAGTCGGAAGAAAGATTAGTCCAAGGATTAAATTTAGATATGTTGTGTGAATCCAGTTGGCACACGCATGGGGTTAATGATGTTAAGCACTTATAAGAAGTAATTACTCCCACCATTGATCTTTGATTATAATTCATTTTTTGCTTTTAATTAGCTTTAAAATGTGCAAATTTTATGCCTTTTATAGTGTAGCGCAGTTGTGTCCATGATCATTCAATGTATCATATGGGATTCGTTTAAAAAGCAAACGGAGATTTGTGGGACACCCGCTCGTGCGATCAGGCCCGCCCGTCACTGCCCTTTCTTATAGTTGCTTGCCTGCTTGGTATACCACTAGTCTACTGTTGTTGAAATTAAAACTTTTTTTTTTTTACGAGTGTTGAAATTAAAACTTGAAATTAAGTTTAAAATAACTTCCAAACAAGGAAAAAACGTACAAAATTTAAATTCGCAGAGTAAAAGAATGGGCAGAGCTACGAATTTACTTTACGGGGTAAAGGACAAGTTTTTAAATATATAACATACGTTAGATATTTTTTACATTTATTTTTATTTAGATATTTGCAAATAACTTGCCATATCGTTTTATAATTGCCGATTCGTAAGAAACGGACACAACTCTTTGAAGGGACATATCGCTGCAAAGAGACACATCTCTATCTAACAATTCAAGATATGCAATCTATATCTTGGATCCATTGCAACTTTTTGTTACATCAGCCCATTGTAAGAACCATCCTACAAAATCAGAACAATTCATATTGTTGAGTCTGTTTCAACTTTTTATATATAAAAGATAACTTTTATTATTTAATAAAAATCAAATTTTAATATTTATTACACATCTCAAATCATTGTTTATTATTGCTAACACATTTTCTGAACTCCATCACTATTCAATATTGAAATTTGTAGCTTTCAATTGCTTTAAACAATTAAATTTTGGATAACCAATTAAAATTCTAATGGAAATAGTGTATGAAAGCTTTCGTCTTTTAATTTTTTACTGTCAATTGCATCAATCATACCTGATAAGAAGTAGTCCATACAACAAAATAACATTTTAGATATTTAAAATTATTAAAAATATATAAATTAAATACTAAAGATCTCATAAATTTTCTCGCAAAATATGTATGTCACACCATAATTAATTGCTTACAACACAAATAGCCTTCGCAAACAAGCCCATCAATATAGAAATGTTACAAATGTTTGCGTGTGGCGTGACATGAATTCATTTAGAAACTAAAAAACCTTTCTAAGGAAACTATTTCATGTTCAGGCTCTCTCCGTTTTTGTAAGGACCGAAATTGCGTAATTTAAAAATAAGATGAAATGAACTTAATTTCAAAGATTAAGCGTGTAAAATTGTACCATTCAACTACATGGTACAATAACCACTCAATCAATCACATGGCACAAAAATTATTTTTGTCGCTTTTTTTTTTGAAAGAATACACACAACACATGTACGTAAGGTACAGAGACCCTGCATGCCAATACTTAAAATTATGGAGAAATTATTTTTGTTTTCAAAATTATTAAAAAGGGTCAACAACTAACAAACGAAAGATAATTAAGGGCTCTTTACACCTTTATAAGGATTGAAGATGTATATATAGTTCAAAAATAAGGTAAAATAAAGTTAATTTGAAAAATCACGCGATTGTACCAGCGATCGTATGGCACAAAATTGTATGGCACAAAATTGGGTAATGCCTAGTTTTTAGCCATGTGATCGCATGATACAAATTCCGTGGAGTCGAATGGCACAAAACTTAGCAGTGGACTAGTTTTTGTGGTACAATTTTTTTTTCTTTTTCCAAAATTATTAAAGGGTGTCAATGAGTAATTAACGAAAGCTGAAATGCAAGAAAAAAGTCGTACTTGTAATGATAAAGAAGTTAGTTGCATCTGACTCGTCGAGAAACATGGAAAACATAAATTATGCATCCATATGCAATTTCTTTTCCAAAAACCGATGAACTATTAGTAGAGTTGAGTTGCACACTCTGTTTAAGCATTAAATGCTCTTGTAATCAGTAACACACTTGTGTAATTCATTACATACTCTTTGTAGTCACTTACAGACCATTTGTAATTAATTAGATGCATCTAACTTTGATTTTCTCTTTTTTCATCACTAAAATTATTTCTTCACATTTTTCTATGACAAATTAAAGGAGAGTTCTCAACATAGAATTTAATGAATTTTAGAAATCTATATAATTCTAAGTGTTCTCAATTTAGAATTTTATGAATTCCATACAAATCCGTTGTTCTCAATTTAGAATTCTGTGAATTTTATAAGAATCTGATGTTCTCAATTTGGAATTCTGTGGATTCTATAAAAATCCGGTGTTCTCAATTTCTTATAAATTTTTGTGTATTTTATTAAATGGTGGATTTCTATGGATTCTAATGGATTTTAAACTTTGAAATACATTTACAACTTTCTAGCCAAACCTCTTACCCTTTGATTCTTATGGATTTCACCAATTTTTCTTCCAAAAAATCATGTAACTTTTCTGAATCTAATAATCAATTAAAATTCATAATCATAACTTGACGAAACCCCTTTTTCATTATCACTATAATTTTTAAAAATTATATCGTATTCAATTTGTGCAAAATAAGTTGTCAATACAATAATTAATATATTGTCACGAATAGTTTTTTATTCTTCATTGCTTTTAATTTTTGAAAAAATCATATTATATTCAATCTATGCAAAAGAAATTGTTAACAAACGATATGAGACACTATTATAATATATTATTTGTAAGTTCAAAATTATTTAATAATTTTTCGTAAAATTCAAATTGATCTAAGCTGTTGTTTTTCCTTCATCGCCACATTGTTTGAAAATCACATTATATTTAACCTAAGCAAACTAAATGAGCAAATGTCTTAAACAGGATATTGTCATGATATAAGCAAACCATAATACAATTTTGTAGATTTATATTCGTATAGATTTTATCATCTTTCTCCAATTATTAAAAAAACAATGAATGTATTCTTTACTTTCTTTCTTTCTTTCTTTCTTTTTTCAAAAAAAAGACAACATTATAAATTACATTTTCTAATGACATAGTTTGAATATTTTTACTTATTATTTTTTTTTATGATCAAGTAAAAAGCTCATGGCCAAACAATGAATATTTTTTATGATCACATTAAACTTGCACAAAAATTTAAATAAAATAAAACACAAAAGATAAAATAAAAATGTTGCTCATGATTTGAATTTAGAAATCAACACAAGATTAGTAAATTCTTAAATGATTTTATAAATAGATGATTTACCTAAACAAAAAGTAAACGTAGATTATGTATGTTTTTCCCAATAGTTCATATTTTTTGTTATTTTATTCCGTAACAAATTTATCTCATGGATTGTATGACTATATAACAAACAACTGAAGATACATAAAACCTTATGAAATTCTAAAATTCAATAAGTTCTACTGAAATCTATTGAAATCCACCGAATTCTATGAGATAGAACTCCATTAGAATCTGAAAGACTATGGAATTCTACTAAGGAGGGTGTTCTGAATATGGAATTGTATGGATTTTTTTTTGTTTTATAGATTTTCGTGAATTTTATGGATTTTAATAGAATTCCACAGAATCCTTCAGATTCTTATGGAATTCTATGTCACTGAATTTTGTAGATTTCCATGGATTTTAGTGGAATTTTTTATATATTTTTTCTCCATTAGAGTAGAATAATCAAGGGTGTGGAAGTTCATTTGGATGGTTGCTACTATGCCATAAAAAATTAAAAAAACAAAAGAAAAAGTAAAAAAAAATGCCATTAGAAGTTGAGCGTCGTATGGAAAATCATGAGTTTCAATTTATTTGGACTTACTAACAATTGAGTTTTCTAACAATTATTATTATTATTATTATTATTATTATTATTATTATTATTACTAACAATTATGAAATTGTCAAATATTATACTACATCTCATCCACTAAATTTTATTTTTATAGATTGGATATCATATGATTTTTCGAAAATTAGAGCAATGAACAATAAATAAATATGTGTTATCGTTATAATATATCGTTATAAATATGTGTTATCGTTATAATATATATACACATTTTTTGTATATTTGCACAAGCTAATTATGATGCAGTTCTTTTCATGTTTTGAAATTGTAAGAGTAATGGAAAATATATATTTCCAATTTCTGATTATAAATTTTATTTAGTAAAATAAAAAAAAAGATTATAAATTTTAGTTGATTATGTGGGTCTAAAAGACTTTTTGGAGAAAAAAATAAAAATTCGTGAATTCCATAAGAATCCAAGAATGGGAGGTAGGATTTTGGGAAGAATATTATTAGTGTATTTTTGACTTAAAAATCCTTAAAAATCAATTGAATTCCACAATTTAATGAAATCTACCAGATTCCATGAGCAATTGAGAACCCCGAATTTTATGGAATCCATATAATTCCAAATTTAGAACACCGAATTTGTATAGAATTCACAAAATTCTAAATTGAGAACACTTGGAATTATATGAATTTTTGAATTCCATGAAATTCAATGTTGAGAACACCCTCCTAAATCTACGAATTCCATGAAAATTCATAAATTGTATAAAATCCATAAAATTTCATATTGAGATCAACATACATATAGAAATTCTTATCTTGTAGAATTTTCTACACACAACATTGGTAAAAATATTTCCTTATAACATGCACAATTTATTCTTTCATTATACTTTTAAGTTAATATTTAATTTATGGCTTATTAGCACTATCAACACTCAACATTTTGATCCGGTGTGTACTAAGGGCCTATCAAATTTTCTTGATATTTTCATCCTCAACTTAACATTTTATTATGAGATAATGACTTTTTAGGTAAAAAAAGACTATTACCATTTTATTTATATTATTTTCATTAAATTAAATAAAAATATTTATAATCAAATCAGTAACCTTACAATAAGTACAAATTAGTCTTCACCTATAAAACATTTTCCTCCACCACCCCAGTGTCACCACCACCAACTTCGGTGAAGTCCCAAAAATAGATCTGATGGTTGAAAATCACTAATTGTTGGTGGTTCGAAACCCACCAGCAAGTTGTTAGTGGGTTTCGAACCACTAGCTGATCTGGCTGCATAAACCCACTAGATTTATTTTTGAACCTCGCTGAAGTTTCAATGGAGTTGGTGGTGCTGGAGGTGGTGGTGCCGAGGTGGTGGAGGAGGAGGAGAATGTATTGTAGATGAGGACTAATTTGTGCTTATTGAAAAATTACAGATTTAATTGTAAATATTTTTATTTAATTTAATGAAAATAATATAAATAAAAGGATTATATTGTCTTTTGGTCTAAATAGTCTTTATCTCGTAATAAAATATTAGGTTGAAGATGAAAATGATAAGAAAAAAAATCATAGGTCCTTAGTACGCACCGAGCGAAAACGTTGGATCATGATTGTGCTAATAAGCTTAATCTATTATATACTATTAAAAGTAGAAAAGAACTCAATATCTTTTTTGGTCAGATGTATGAGATTTTTAATGTTAGGAAACATGCAACTCTACTCTATTTTGTTTATCTATTAAGTAATTTATGCATTCATCTCTAGGTGGTGGTAGTATATTCATATGCTACAAACCAATTTCGGGTGAATGAGATATTATTTTTTTTTAATTTAGTCACTTGAAACTAGGAAAAAGAATTCAATTGATGGGAAATTGAAAAACTTCAATTGATCCCACATAGGTAAAATATAAGGTTGGAGGACAACTTAAATAGCGTAAGTATGGAACTTCGGTTTGGACCCCAAGGGGTACCACTAGCATTTAGTGTTGGCAATGGATCAGGTTCAAATCTGATCGGCCTAATCCAAATACAAATCCAAATCAAAACCCCGATCCAAATCCAAATTCCTCGGATCCGATTCGGATCGGATCGGATCAAGAAAAAATCCAAAAATGATCCATCATATTGGTATATATTTTTATAAAAAAAATAACAATGAACATAAAATAAAATAAATAAAAATAAAAAATCAATTCGGATCGAATCGGATCGGATCAGGCCGATCCAAATCCAAATCCAAATCCGTTTCAGATCGGCCGATCCACGGATCTTCGGATTGGCAAAAATTTGCTCCATTCGAATCGGATATTCATCGGATTTGGATCGGATCGAATTTTTCTGCCATCACTACTAGCATTTAGATGGGAGAGGACTTAGGTGAGCTTATTTTGTAGTAAAACCCACAACGCGCATCGCCGACCAGGTCGGTAGGTCGGGCCGCACGCATCTGTGTGGGACACATGGCAGCGCTTGGTTGCATCTAACAATTTATGACTGTTCAGTCACACCACTTCCAATAGGTGTGTCTTTTCAAACACAATCTTTCAAACTTGATAATTAGGTCCCTCATTCTAGCATTTGCTTACAGATCATCTCAGCTTTCGTATTTACTGTCAAATCCGTTTTTCCTCTTTCAGAGAGTCCAAAATGTGAGTAATTTCGCAATGTCTCGTGATTTGGTGTGCTCCTATCATAGGTCGTAAAGTTCATTGTATTTTGGGAGACGATTGCCGATGATAGTTAGCACTAGTGCAGGATAATATCGTCTTAAGGAGAAAGAGTATAACTCTTGCCTCGATCTACTTTCTCCTTCCGAAATTCATTTTTCCAAAATCATGTTGATCTTTTCATTTAACTAGCATGCACTTTCATTTCTCTAACACTATGTAGCTAATTTATTTATCTAATAATTGAAATACATCAAAACACACATATAGATATAGAGATATATATATATATATAATTTTTGAAGCAGGATTGAATAGTTGATGTGAAATCTTGTTTCACTTTTTTTTTTTTTTTACTAGTTCAAATTTATTTGACTTCTTCCAATGTGTTTGTAGAAGTGTATAACAAGTTTCTTGAATGTGTTCTGATGAATACAATATAAATAGATAAATATAGTGTTAAAAAATATATGAAGAGTTTGACATCTTGTTGGTGTGAAAGCGTGCATGAGAGAACATGAAATATGATTGTCGCAGATGTTATAAAAATTGTCGCTTATCATTTGTTTTTTATTTTTATCTTTATGTCGATGATGAATATTGGGAAAACTTGGCCTCATTCTTGAAATATTATGCAAGTTCAATTGTTCTTGTTTTTCTATTTTTAAGCAAAAATGCTATTTATTACTAGCTGTATTTATGTTTCTTGTTTAAAAGGAGTGATACGAGCTTCTACTAATGAAATGCCGCTCGATGAAATTGACATCGACGAGGAGACACTCGGTTGTGGACACATTCGTGGAATCAGTAGGATCCAAGTAGGCATATCCATCAGCATTGCAGGGATTCCAGACTTCTCGAACTTTTACTTCTCAGGATCCCATAGTAGAGCGCCATCTTCGAGATATGGAAGTAATGATTGCGTTAATTACTTGTGCAGCTCCAATAGCAGTAGTGCTTAGGTGCTCCTGGGAGTTTCGTAACTACGGAACTCCCAATCATTTTCTGACCCCATATGATTTTTGTTGGAAAATTCGAAATCAGATCTAGTATTAGCACGGTGAGGAGGGGCTCCATCAATTTTTGAAAATTTTTTTGTGATACCGTGGCCACCCGTGGCTGCCGGTCAAAGTTTTTGGGCATAAATTAGCCCAAATTATGCCCAAAAATTTTGACCCGCAGCCACGAGTGGTCACGTTGTCGCAAAAAATTTTTCAAAAATTGTTGGAGCTCCCCCTTGACGTGCTAATCCTAGATCTAGTTTCGGATTTCCCAACGGAGGTCATATGATGCCAGAAAATGACCCCTTCCATAGTTACGGCACTCCCGGGAGCACCTGAACTTTTCTGGGTCCAATAGATGTTTGTAAGGATAGCAACGACAGTTCGGCCCTATCAAAGGAATCGAATGGGTCTTAGAAT
The DNA here is from genome assembly GCA_018223645.1 of Jasminum sambac. Taxonomy (NCBI): domain Eukaryota; kingdom Viridiplantae; phylum Streptophyta; class Magnoliopsida; order Lamiales; family Oleaceae; genus Jasminum; species Jasminum sambac. The sequence continues at coordinate 24,217,756 of CP073647.1, forward strand.
GTTTTTTATTTATGTCGCAGGGTCTTAAAATATTAGTTATTTTATGTAATCACAAAATTTCATTGCTATCAATTTAAATTATGTTTGTGAATATTTAAATTTCATAGCTAGCTTGTTGAAAATATTATTTTTTTAATATAAAAATGCATGTAGGGACGCCAATTTTGCTCTTATATATACCTGACGTGTTGCTCCTATAGGGCAACCTGTATATAGGAATGACTAGATCGTTTCTGAAGGTCTATCCGGTTCCCTACAAGCATGACTTTGTAGGAACAACAAATGCTATTCTCGCAAGTAAGCAAGTTTATTGGAGGGACGCTATCGCGCTTGTAGATCTACATGGATATGTTGAATCTTTAGGCACAATTTTTTAGCTGCGACAAGTCATTCTTGTAGATCTACCGGAGTGACTCTGTGCTCTGCAAGAACATCTTTTGTCGCTCCTATACGATCTTTTCTTGCAGTGGTATGTTTGAGAGTGATTATAGAAAATAAATTTTTCTATGTGTGGTTAAGAAGTCTAGAAAAAAAATACAAGTCATAATCATTGTGTTATTAGACTTTCTAGATATACAAAGTTTGTGAAACGCAAGTTACATAGCTAATTTATGGCGAATGCTATGGCGACCAAGGGCCAGGGTGTCCTTGGGGTCACGTGACCCCCAAGTTTTTCGGTTTCCCTTGTTTTTGTTTAATTATTAGTTTTCAAATAATTAAATTCTTATTATTTGGTAATGGCATATGTAATTTAAGAGTTGTTTGGTCCATTTAGTGATATTGACAGTTTGCTATTTTAGTTTATTTATTTACTCTTACTCTAATATCTCTATAAATCTATAACTTCATTTTAAATTTTGATACTTATATGTGCCAACTTTTTTTAATTTAGAACTAAAATATGTTTGGTAAAAATTTTTAAGAAAATGAGTGTCAAATAACTTCTTCACGTATATAATATTCAATCAAAACCATTAATATTAATGTTGTATCACATATCGTTACTCATTATTATCTAACTCATTATTATTTAAAAAGTCTTGTAGTTCATTGTTTAAATTAAAAATTAACCCAAATACACGTTAAATTTCTTACTTTTTAGTAATCTTTTTATCAGCCTATCCCTCAAAAAAAATTTCCCCTGCTAGAGCTGATATTTGTACCCCTTCAACTCTCAACCTCTGGCTCCGCCACTAATGGCGACCCAACTAATATGACACTCCAACTTGTTTGATGTGGCACCATAATTGATATATCACATCACCTTAGGATGCGTCATAGTATGCACTCTAAAATGCACCAGATCAGTCTCCAAAAAGTTTCTTATATGACATTATCCATTTTTTTTCTTTTATTGCTGCGTTAGCTTTACATTTATCTAATTTTTTTTTGACCATTTGACATGATTATATGTTATAATTTCTTTGTTACTTCTGTGGTTATTTATTTATTTATTTGTTTTTAATTATAACAAACAAAATAAGGTGGCAGCGTATTCTGTGGTATCTAAGCTCGATAAATACTATACATTGGTGACTGGTATGTACGAAGGACCATACTATAATATCATAATAGATGCCATAATAATTGACATAATGGATATGTGGTATGATCTTATAATTTCAACCACCCATCACTTTTAGATAGACGGTTATTAAATATGTCAACTACCATTATGTCAACCATTATGACATTCATTATAGTAGTCTAGCATTTCCCATGTACGAAAACTGACCTAAGTAACCAGGCCCCTTAAAGGAAACCCATTCGATTGCTCAGCTCAACAAATATATAATAAAGAAATTAGAGAGAGAGAGAGAAAGAGAGAGAGAGAATCTGATACTAATCAGTTCCTCAGCTGTGCGCTGGCTATATATAGCGGTGACCTGAGATCATCATATCCCACAAATTTCACAAGAACAAATATAATGGCTTCCGAAAAGGTTGAAACTGTAGTTGCAGGAAACTATGTAGAGATGGAAACAGAAACAGAATCTAAATCAAAGTCCAAATTTTGTAATCTTTTTTGGCATGGAGGCTCCGTCTATGATGCATGGTTTAGCTGTGCTTCAAATCAGGTGTATATATCTATATATATTTCTTATTTTGCATTAATTAAGTAACAATCAAGGCATCTAATTAATTATTCTGTAATTTCAGGTTGCACAAGTGCTTCTTACACTCCCTTACTCATTTTCACAACTTGGAATGATGTCTGGGATTATCTTTCAGCTCTTGTATGGTTTGATGGGCAGTTGGACTGCTTATCTCATTAGTGTTCTTTATGTCGAATATAGAACTCGAAAAGAAAGAGAAAAAGTTGATTTTCGAAACCATGTCATTCAGGTAATTTGCTATATAGCAGTAATGTCATACGCGTCACTCTCACTATAAGAAATTGGACATTCAAGAGCGGTCTATCGTCGCCTTAACTTCGTCCCTATAGAGCATTAGGAGCTACACGATAGCAAGTCGTCTCTCATGCTTTACAGGGACGAGGCTATAGGAACGATAAGTCGCCTCTAAAAGCCGAATTTTTAGTAATGTCTACTTATGACTGTACACTAATAATAGACGAGAAAGTAAAATGGTCATTTTATCCTTCACGATAAACAGAGCCGTAGATAATGGTATTTTCAAATAATTGATCATATATATTTCTAATTAATTGTTATAAATATTTTGAAATTAATTACACCACTTTTGATTAATTTGATCTTGATGTAGTGGTTTGAAGTCCTTGATGGGCTACTGGGGAAACATTGGAGAAATATTGGCTTATTTTTCAACTGCACCTTTCTTCTCTTTGGATCTGTCATTCAGTTGATTGCATGTGCAAGGTGGATCCCGTGCAGGCCCTAATTATTACTTTTTTTTTTCCTTTAATTTTTGTGATTAGATTTCATAATTATTTGATTTGGGTTTGCAGTAACATCTACTACATAAATGACAATCTTGATAAGAGAAGTTGGACTTATATCTTTGGAGCTTGTTGTGCAACTACAGTCTTCATCCCATCTTTCCACAACTACAGAATTTGGTCATTTTTAGGTCTCGTCATGACAACTTACACAGCGTGGTACTTAACCGTCGCTTCTCTCCTCCACGGCCAGGTATATTTTTCACATAAAAGATACTTGACATTATTTCTATTATTTTGTCCATCACATCACCTTCAGATCAATGATCATTACACATGCGGGTTAATATTTAATATTATGTCAATGTGCCTTCACTGGCTAGCCACGATAAGTGGTTGTTTGATAAAAAAAAGTTATTTACAAAGGATTTTCTGATGTTTGGTTGAAGAAGTAAATAAAACGATTTTAGAAAATATTAAAAAAATTGTCAAATTGATGTAGTTAGTGATTGAAATTGATGTCTGAGAAAATTTATTTTTTTTAGATAAATTAAATCTAATTAATAAGCTCTAATTTTATTTCTTTATTTTTTATTTTTAAACATTGAACACAGAGTCATTTTTCATGTCTCTACAACTCTGTGTGTGTGTGTAGTAAGATTAATTACAGTGGAAGTTTGGCAAGATATATGTATTCAGGTTTCAAATAATTAATGAGTAATATTTAATTTTGATACATGTATATGCGACCAAAAGGTTGAAGGAGTAAAGCATTCAGGGCCAGCGAAGATGGTTCTCTACTTCACTGGGGCCACAAACATTCTTTACACCTTTGGTGGACATGCCGTTACCGTGTAAGTTCAAATCAAATCTCGATTTAATTTATCCATACTTGGTAGTAGGACCGCCTTAATTTCTCCAATTCGAAACATGCGTCCTTCAAATTTACCAATGCCATGTCAAAAGTATGTCGACCTAAACTCCTTTTGTACTACGTGAAGATACAAATTGCCCGTTTAGATACTAGTATAGTATCAGTCACATTCAATGATGGCTGTGTTATAGATTTACTTAAATTCTTGAAAGAAATATGTCGCATGCCACTATCAAAAACAAAATATTTAGGACAACAGTTGTCCGTATAGCTTTATCCCTGTAAAGCAATTGCAGTGATATACTCATGCTTATAGAGTAATAACGGCGACGTCGCTCCTATTGTTCTACAGGCACGATGCTACATATATAGACGATAGACCATCTCTAAAAGTTCAATTTCTTATAGTGATGATTGATATCTTTAGTGTATTAACTAGTGGATGAATATAACGATTGAAATAGAAACGATTTAAATTTACATTATTAATTGAAATTTGAAATTTTTGAGTGACACGTATGTTAGTTGAGTCGATCCATTCAAGACTTCTTTTGAATGGAAAATAATATATAATGAGGTGGGCTGCATCGATGTCTTTGTTTAGGGAAATAATGCATGCAATGTGGAAGCCACAAAAATTTAAGGTGATATACTTGATGGCAACTCTTTATGTGCTTACTTTAACGCTACCATCGGCGAGTGCTGTTTATTGGGCTTTCGGAGATTTGCTGCTTAACCACGCCAATGCATTGGCTTTGCTCCCAAGAACTGCCTTTAGAGACACCGCTGTCGTCCTCATGCTCATTCATCAGGTATTTCAATTCAATTCCTCCCAAGTACGGGCCCTAGGCAATATTTTGTAAACTCAAGGTCAAAGCAAACAAATATAAATTTTATCGTAAGAGTTTCCTTTTTTTTTTTTTGTTTTTTTATGTTCTCACACAGAACTAATGTAAAGACAACAAAAATAAGTCAAAAGTTAAAATTAAGTAGCTCATTTTTCTAAAAGATTGGGTGGTGAGTAAAGATGATCATTGCCCAGCAACGCTTAATTAAAAACGTAATGTCATTTTTAAGTTCATCTACAATACGAAAGAAAGGTGAAAACACGTATAATGTCTAACTTTGTGCAGTTTATTACATTCGGATTCGCTTGCACTCCATTATACTTGGTCTGGGAGAAACTCATCGGTGTGCACGAGACGAAGAGCTTGTTGAGACGGGCGATAGCAAGATTGCCCGTGGTTATTCCCATATGGTTTCTTGCAATTATTTTCCCATTCTTTGGTCCCATCAACTCAACCGTGGGATCGCTTCTTGTTAGCTTCACCGTCTACATAATTCCCGCCTTGGCACACATGATCACTTTTGCCTCTCCATTGGCTAGAGAGAATGCGGTCGAGAGACCACCGAAATTCCTAGGAGGATGGTGCGGATTATACTCCGTCAACATATTTGTTGTAGTGTGGGTGTTCATTGTTGGTTTTGGATTTGGAGGATGGGCGAGTATGGTCAATTTCATACATCAAATCGACACTTTTGGACTCTTTACCAAATGTTATCAGTGTCCGCATACAATAAAAGCGTGAAATTAAATATACAAGACAAATTGATATGCATATAGATAGATATAATATCAAAGTGTGTAGAAGGAGTGGCAGAATTGGTAATTCATTGTATGAGTTCCTTAGAGCTCGCGTGTTGAGTTTGTATTGCTTCGAAAGTGTAATACCCTTTGTTTTCCCGGGATTCCATTTAACATATATGAAGCTTGTAGCAAGGTACCTTTTTCCTTATTGTTTTTGCAATAACGCTGTAGCAGATTGCATGTCTATATCCGACGGCAAAGTATGGGTGTGTTGTAATTTAAAGGAAACCGGTCTAAAACTTGTTTTAACTTTGCATAATTCAAAAAAAGAAGAATAAATTTAAATTAATAACAAAAATCAGGTGTAAATCCCATGCGATCTCATGGTTTCTTTTTCTTTATTTTAAAAATTTTTCATTTTTATTTAATTTTCTAACTTCGACCTCAAAGCCTGTAACGGATTACAAGAGAGTGTAATGTGTATTACCACAGCGTGTAATGGATTACAAATGGCATGTAACATATTACAAAGAGTGTGTAGTGAATTATACAGAGTATGTAATGAATTACACAAAGTGTGTAAGTGATCATAGGAGTGTATAACGGTTGTATAATAATGAATTACAAAGAGTGTGTAGCGGTCGCACTTAATTCATTTTCGGGAAAAAAAGTAGTTGTGTCATACGAAATATTGTATGTCTTTTTGTACTATATATGGGATTACCTAGCACAAATTTAACTGGCATCACTCAGTTATGTGCTATGAGATCGCGCCGCGTACCTAGTTTTTATAATTAAATTCATTTTACCTTATTTTGGAATTATGCATCTTCAGTCCTTATAGAAATGTAAAGATCCTTTCTATGTATGTCATTTGTTTACGTCAGTCCCACTTTTGAGTGTTCTTGGTGGAGGACCTAAACCCTAACTCTTATAACTCAGGCTGCCAAAGAATTCTTTAAATTCACTGAGTACATTAATATACGTGTGCAATCAAATAATTTTTAAAAGGTGTTGATAAATAATTATCGGAAAATTAAACAACCAATTGAGTATACATCTTTTCATATTTTTTTTATAAAATAAAATTTCTTGCTTTTTAATGGCACATTTTATAAAGAATCACTTATTTCCTAATTTTTTTGTTTTTGGAAAACATGCACAAGTTCATATAACATTTTAAAAAGTGATAAAAAAGTTAGGGTATGTTTAATAGAGATTTAAATTTTAAAGTGGTTAAAATGTGTTGTTGAAAATAAATCAAAATAAGATAAAAACATAAAATAATTATCAAATCAGTTCAATCAACCAAAATTTTCATGTGATTTTTCAAGAGATGATATAGTATGTCGGATTTATGTTGGAAATATTTTCGCCAACAGATAATTGTATCGCTATGCTATATGACCCTACCAAAAACATGGAAATAACAAATGAAATCTTAAACGAAGCCCACAATTTTGCGTATCCTTATTCTGTTGTCGTTTCATGTGATGTAAAGAAATGGTCAAATGAATAAAGCCATTTGACAACACAAATGTGAGGTCTCAATAATTATATTGATCTAATTAAGTCATGCATCTTTATGTGTTCTTTTAGCAATCGGGGCCAAACCATCTCACATCAGTCATCATTTGTGCCCTTATCGTCTCTTTTTCAGAGATTGCATTAACCTTCGTCAAGATAAATGGGTTCACTTTTCCGTATGCTTTCAACTAGAATTAATACAATTGTTTTGTGTCGTATATGATATAATTTGGTCTATATAAATTAATTTCATTCAATCAATTGACTTGTTTGGCCTTTTGTTCTAAACATCTATTCCTTAATTTCCTTGCTCTTCGATTCATGATTTGGTGACTAGTTTTATAGACTTGTCTAATTTTGTTATGTTATATACAATTTAAAACCAATCCCAAGTTTTTAATTATTCATTTGATCGAGAAGCTAGGTACCAATCTATGGTACCAACACAAGTGATTTCAACATGTAACCACCAGTGTTGATACCATATCTAAATTGATACTAGCGCTGATATTAGAAAATTCCCGAAGTTGAAGACTTCAACACCTAATGCCACTGCTATACAAATTAAATGTACATACATGATAAACAGAGTTAGATGTAGTTAGTTAAAAAAAAATTAATCCCCCTAATTTGTGTAGAGTATATATGGACATATTGAGAATATGGAGTGAAGATCAACCCAATTCCTGATCGGTTGGACACATTGGTGGCATGCGCGCGTAGATGAAAAGCAAATTACACAAGAATCAACGGTTGCTGATGACTCTTTGTCAACAATGACTATTCCCTTCAAGATCAAATTTGAAACGGGTTAGTTCTGCAAGTTGCCACTGAAGTTTAAGTAAATTTCAAATATGCCACTAAAGTTCGAAAAGTACGCAACATGCTACTAAAGTTTCTAATGCTTGCACTACATGACACTCCGTTAACTTGTTTGATGAAACTTGATCATGTGGTTGTTATTTGCTGACTTGGTATCCACTCATAGCCGCCCTAGGTCCCTGACCCCACGTGGATCAAATTTTGGCACCCCATTTAACTTGTTGTCCAAATTAAGAATAACTTGTTGTTCAGATTGAGGACGCAGATTGAATAACTAGTAGAAACCAAAAATTTGATCCACGTGGCACCAGGGACCAGGGTGGCCACTAGTGGATGCCAGTTTTCAATTTAACAATCACATCATCAATTTCCATTCAGTAAGTTAACGGAATGACATGTGTGTAAGTATTAATTAGAAACTTCAATGGCATGTTGTGTAATTTTTGAACTTGAGTGACATATTTGCAATTTTACCGAAACTTGAGTGACAAATTGCATAATTGACCTAATTTGAAACTATCAAATTTTAGACAAATTACGAAGAAGTTTCTTTGTTGATCGACTAAAACCTTGACATCGACATCTACATTGTTAGATTTCGAGCTGGCCTACGATGAGTTGGAGCAAAATCTTTTGCCACAGCTTGCAATTTTTGGATCACGAAATTTTACACAGCAACTTGTACGTTGATAATTTAATCAGCTGTAGACAAGTTCTTGCATCAGTTGCATGCACATATGAGAAAAAAATAATTTGTTTATATAGACAAGTTCGATTGTTACAATGTTGATGAGTTTGAGATTAGTGGTAATTTGGACGTGGCACCTGCGAGGTGCAATGCAATTGGATCTCTACCGAATAAGATAGCAACCAAAGCCCACGTTGCCATATTTTCGACTAGGCTTATAAAACAAGCTCGGCTCGCCGAAAGCTTGTTCAAGCTCGGCTCGAGCTCGGATACTGTATGAGCTCTAGCCGAGTTCAGCTCGTCATTTAGGCGAGCCGCTCACTCGAGCTCCCGAGCCGACGAGCTCAAGCCGAACTGCTCGCCTAATTTGTGTTCGGGCTCGAGTTCGAGCTCGCCTTTAGGCGAGCCCGAGCTGAGCCTGGCTCGGTGAGCTCGAGCTGGCTCGCGAGTCATTTTGTCATATCTATTTTCGACAGCTTTTGCATTTTGGAATGGTTGAAGTCTTGACGACAAGTCATTTTTTTCTTTTTTGCTCCTTTGAAATGCCTATTAAGGTGTAATGTTATTCGTATATCTTTTATAAAATCTTATTATTAGTTTTTCAACTTAATCATGAGTACTAATTTTTATTAGTTAATTTCTTTTGTTTTATACAAGACTTTCCATTATGCATCATGCAATATAATGAATCTTTAAAATGCCAGATCAATCGTGTTAGATATGTTATGCCCTTTGAGTAAATATTATGTAGTTGTGACATTTATTTGAAATTAAATAAATGATTGTTGTTAATTTATTTTATAAATTACTATTGAATTTGCATATGTCCACGAATTGTTCGATATTAAATGGAGTGCTTATTCATTAAACACAGAAATATTCGATTTATAACTCAATTCGAAATTTTTTTGTCCACAATCAATAAATAAATTTGGACAATTTATTTTGTAAGATCATCTTAGGTTTATTAAAGCCTATCTTTGGCATGATAATAACATTAAAAATATATATTTGCATATGTTGGATTGGACCACGTGAAATTCAATTTATGGATTTGACCTCGCAAATTAATTTCACATGATTACCGTATGAGATACCTTAATCCCCCGCGAGTAATGAATTTCAATTACTAACTTGAAGTTCTTTGAAGTACCAATGTGTGAGATTAAATTACTAATCGATATCTCGATGATTTGGGAATTACAGTGAAATATAGAGGAACATATATGTGCAATATGGAATCTGGCACTTATTTGGTAGGCACGGTCATGAACTCATAAGTTCTTCTAATAGCCAATTTAAATTTGAGCTCAGTAATTCGATAGCGACTATCGAATTAATTATGTGATGTAATCACATTGTACTGTCAAATAGAAGTTAAGACGTAATAAATATTGGAAAATGGTATTTTGGTCAAATTACTTTTTCCAAACATTTTAGTTGATCGGCGGAGGTATTGCATAAGATCGGTAATACAGAGGATTGACTTATTGACTTCAGTAATTCCAGTTAAATTGAGAGTGTCGTCACATTCTTATATTGGTTTAGAATGTGATTAATAAATTATTTTAATTGGCAAGTGTTGACCAAATTAAAATTAATTTATTAGAGTTTAGTTTAATTGAGTCAGATCAGGTCCCTTTGGTGGCTTCATATTATGGACCAAGATAAATTATAAGTGTTATAATTTATTGCTTAACAGAATGCAATGATTTTTTGTTAGTAACAATAGGATAATTATAAACACATAATATACTCGTGCGCAGTGTAGTGGGTGTAAGTAAACGTGTGTTTAATTAGTGATGCATCAAATATTAATTACCTTACTTGGTTTTGAAAACTGCGAATTAATGTAGTAGTGATGAGTAAGGGTCGATCCCACAGAGAACGGTTCATCAATTTTAGTAGATTTATGCTAACTAGTATGATTGGGGGGGTTTAGTAGATGTGGAGTAGATAATGAATACAAAATAAAATAACAATTGAGAGGGTTTTACTAATGAGAGAAATCATCTAGTTCTTGGTTCAGTAGAGTCTCTACTTGCATATCCAATTTAGTCGTAACGTGTTCTATTTTCTATTCAAATATTTAGCCCTGAGATAGTAAATTACACATCTTTCTTACCCGCATTTTCCCTTAAGCATAACTAATTGAAGATAAGCTTTTCAATTAGTCCTTAGACTATTGGATAACCTAGAAGTCCGATTTCTAGATTTAATGCAAAAGCTAACTTTAAGAATTAGAAAAACAGGTTAAACTTAGAGTAACATTTTAGTCAGCTCGAAATGTTTAACAATAGGGTTTGTTATTCCCAACGATACATGATCATTAGTCGTTACGCATGAATTAGAGAAATCAACAACTACGTAGGATTTTAACTCAATTGGCCAAATCAAATTAAAATCATATTATCAAGAAAATAAAATAGAAAAACAAACCAATTTAAATAAGAGAATAAGAACAATGTCACTGATGAGTTAATCGGATAGCAAGCTTTGAATAGGGACATTCCCTTGAACTAGATCGAGACGCCTAGCCAATCATATTCTCGGCCAAAATATACATTTCAAATATAATTTCGCCGGAATATGAAAGCCTATTTAAGCAATTTCCTAAACTTTATTCACACTTAAACTGTTCACCATCTTACTCAAAATATGATACAAAAGAAAACTAGATATAAAAGATGGATATTACTAGAATGAAATATAACACTAGGAATTTAGGATATGAGAGTGTTTTTTACAAAAGAGGAATGATTTAATGGTCTTGCCCTTTTATAGGCACCAAAGGAATCTATCAATTATGCATGTGCTAACTGTTCTTCCACTTTCACTCTACTTCCTCATGCCTTTTGACCACTTTAATGATGATTTTTGCCTTTGGGACTAGAAATAACTATTGTAGATCATTAAGTTATCTTTCTTTTGGAGGTAGATTGATACTAATTGGATCTTTGTAGGCCAACTTATGGCATTTGCACCGAAAGTTGACATTGTATACGTTGGATGTTCATGATGCTATCTTCAAACCCAATTTTCATCCATTTTCCACCAATTTTGCTTAAGAGACCAGAGATAACATTTATAGATAATCAAGTTATCTTTCTTTTGGCACCTAGAATCGGGTCAATCCCAAATTTCTAGCTCAAGTTGTGATAATTATTTTAATTCTCTAATATCATGCTTATAAAATAATTATCACACAAACACAAATGATATTAGAGAATTAATAAAGTGTTTTTCAAGTATCTATCAATTAGTGGGGAAGTTGCTGGTGTAATTCTAACCACTTCATCTAATTTGAAATTAATAGAAAATCATTTCCTATAGAATTTTGTTGGATTATCCAGTTTTTCCATCTTGATTGGTCTCCTATTATTACGAGAAGGAAGTGGAAGAGAAAAACACACATTACAAATAGAAAAAGATTTTCAAAGTATTTTCTCTGTTTTTTATCGTTTACCATGAAGAAGGAAGAGAAAAAAAAGAAAGAAGAGAAAAATGTGCACTGTGTTCTTGGTGGTCTGTGGAGAACATCAAGGAAGACTTGAGGGTCTGGGGTTGCAAGCGATCAACCAACAATTGTTGTAGAAATTTGGAAAGCTTTCAAAGGTATATTTCTATGATCCCCGTTTTTAAGTTATTCGTTAATATTTTTAATTAGTAAACCACATATTAAACAAATCCGGTAATGGGAATTTCTTGTCACAATAAATCAATTTTTGTGACCGGGCATTCCCTGTTTATTCCAACAAATTGGTATCAAAGCCAGGCTTTGTGTTTTTTTATGTGGTTATATTGAAACAATATTAATGTATGCATGTTTTAGTTGAGCGGTGTAGGATTTAATGTAATGTATGAATTGTTGTTGGATGTTTTAATTTGTTTGAACAATTTTATGGCCTTAGAATTTTATGATGATTAAAGTAATTGTATTAATCGAGTCATGTAACAAAGGGGGTGGATTACGTATCCATGTTTCCCCTTTGATTTCCAATTATTTGCACTAAATTAGAAATCTTGTAATTTCACTGCTGTTTTTTTTTTTTTTTTTTTTTTTTGTAATGTTTAGGTACGCTGATGTGCTGAATGAAACACAAAGGACCTTTGATGCAATTTTCTGCCTGAGGACTGAAATTCACTTTCTTCACAATCATCACGGACCACTACTGCAATTTTTTTGAAAGACCTGCAGAAACACCAAAAAAAAAAAAATTGAAATGGCGATTGCGTGTGCAGGTGACGCAGCATGAGTATAAATATAATGAGATTTATTTCATATATAAGTTCATTTAGCTTAAATCGCTTTCTTCTGCGTTTGATTTGGCTTAAGAATAGAAATGAAAATTTATGCTTTGAAAAATTGTTTCTGTATAAATTGAATTTATTTTATGTAATTACATGAGAGTTTTAATTTAAGTACCATATACATCTCGTCTTCTTCTTTACTCTTTATATTATTCAAATAAAATTTAAAGGAATTTGAGTCTATTTTGTGTAATTACATGAGAACTTCTATTAATACATAAATTATTATTTTTTTTAAATTAAATATTCATTAGGGAAAAATTATTCAGTTATAAACATAAATAAAACTAGCTTTAGCATATATTTGCGATATAATTAAAAAAATTTAAGCATTAGTTTTCATTTAATTTATTCATAAGCTAAATCTATTTATGCGTCTCATTATATTTGAATTTTACGCACAAATATCAATCAAGCTTCATAACAGATGATCAAATTTTTTTTATCTCATTACGTTAGTAGCCATTAATCTATATTAATATCAATTTATATTTAAGCTGGACACTAATTTACATATTTGTGGTACATTTTAATTTTTTTAAAAAAATTTATATATTAATAGTATACTTTTTTTAAAGCTCTCATCAAGTCAAACAAAATGGAATCACCTTTTTTAAAAATAAAGTAGAATAGAAATAATCAAATAAAATCTATATACATTAATATTAATATATTATTATTAAAGGAGTTGGATATGGATTAAGAAAGAAAAACAAGAAATATGAAAAGAGAGTCGATTTTAAAAGTGGAAACAGATTTAAGGCAATAAAATTATAGTAAGAAAAAAGCCTCATTTTCTATATATATAAATATAAATTATTCTGTATATAGATAGACCATTATATTAGGCAAATTCAATAGGCAGAAAAAATTGATGATGTAGAATAGAAAAATGATTCAAAAACTAAGAAACTGGTGTTCAACCAATGCATTGCACATGATGAAAACATTTTAAAGAACACGTCTTATAGATACAAAAATAAATCCGTTTTAAATAAAACACAATAGATACAAATATAATTGTAATGATAAAGATAATGATATATTGTTGAAAAATTAATATAAAATATTAAGATGTGATATATTAATTTCTAAATTATATTGTTAATAATTAATATATCTTTTATCTAATGAAATTAAAATAAAAATTCATGAATTTTGCTAGTTTATTTAGTGTTTAGTTTTAGGGAAAAAATTCATCTCTATATTAAAAATATGAATTTAATAAAAAACATTATAAATGCAATTTAAAAAATGAGCGCATAATTTGATTTATTTAAAGATAAAACAAATAATCCAAATTCTATTTTGGTATTTTTATTTTATTCGTATTGTTCTAAATAAAAAATCAATAATAAACCAAAAAATTGATATTTGGTTTTTTATTGTATTTATATTTTTGAATATTAGATAAATTTTTTTATATTGTATGAACTTTGGCAATAAAAATACTGTAAATAATCTTATTGATCGCTTAGAGTCGCAAAAGTGTACCATAACATCTTATTAGGCATGCATTACAGGGTCACTATGGGATTTTATTGTCTAAAGTTAAGAATTTTATTTTTGTGGGATTTTCAAAATAAATATTTTTACAACCCAAAAAGATTTTATTAGCTTGACAGGTAATTGATTGTGTGATGTGTCAATTCCTAAATTATATTCTTAATAATCAATACATCGTTTATCTAATGAAACTAAAAAAAAAATCTTGAATTTTATTAATTTATTTATTGTTCAATTTCCAAAAATAAAAAATAAAAAAATACCTATATTAAACATATGAATTTAATTAAAAAATTATAAATGAAATTTAAAAAATGAATGGCAAATTCAATTCTAAAATTATTATATTCTAAATAATTAATATTATATTTTATGTAACAAAATTAAAAAAATCATGAAGTTTTCCACATTAATTGCATATATGTGAGTTTTCATATTTCTAAATACTCATACCATAGATGGATTTTAACATATATTATGCCACACACACACACACACACACACACACACACACATATATATATATATATATATATATATATATATATGTTGATTGTGACTAGCAGACGAAATAATCGACAAGATTCAGAAAGAAGTAGTAGATTTTAACGCGGAACATTCAGAGATTTCTATTTTTGTAATGGTCACATATGTATATATTGTCACATATTTTTAAATCACATAACATATTCACATTTTTAGGTCACATATAAGAAATTTATATTTTAGATCACATATAACGGTCACATATTTATCTTTGTTCACATAATATTTTTAAGGTAGTCTTAAATAAATGTCTGGTCACAAATTCATATGCACATTGATGAAAATGTGACCAAATTTTGATATTGATGTCAACTCTGATTATTAAGGAATTATTTAATAGTCTTGGTAGTGGATTCACAGCGATGTTGGCATGGCCTTTCTTTTGTCCAGCTAATAAATATTCATTGACATCAAAGAAATTATATATTTAGTTTAAAACAATTCTAAAACCTGTTTTTTGAAAAAATAATTTGGGGATATAAAATTTAGTTACATAAAGTTTTAAGTATCATAAATTTAATTTTCGCATTTGTTTTTGGGAAAATTTGGTCACATACCCTAATTATGTTTGAAATTTAAAAGCAATCATGTAATATATATATATATATATATATATATATATATATATATTGAAAAATGTGGCCTTGCGCAAGACCACTGACAAATCGCCTAGGCATAATCTGGCCGATCGCACATTTTTTTTAAAACCTTTTTGCGAATTTTTGTGTAACTTTTTCTATACCCATTTCAAGACCTTTTTTTTAATACGTTTCTGATTTTCTTTTTTTATTGTTGTTTTTGTGACTTTTTTGTGTGTCACTTTTAAATCTGCTTGTGATTTTTTGTAAACGTGTTTTCGCTTTTCTAAATCCGTTTGTGACTTTCCTAACGTGACTTTTTAAGCTATTTATTACTGTTTAAGTATATTTTATGACTTTTTAAATTCATATGTGATTTTTTTTTTGTTGTTTCTGCAAATTTTTTATGACTTTTTAAAATCCATTTGTGAGTTTTTAAGAACCAGTTTTTACTTGTTTAAATTAAACATGTTTGTCACTTCTTTTTTTCAAAAAAATCACAAAAATGGCATTTTTGGCTTGTGCGTTCGCCAAGGTCATTCCCAGGCAATGCACAGGTTTATCCTAAGAGATCGCCCATTTTATTTTTTGGGGAATCGCTCACGTCTAAGGACGTCTTTTTTTTTATTATTATTATTTTAGTGGCGTAAAATTCTAATTTCAAACCTCAACAAAGGTATTTCTCTAGAAGACGTTCTTTTTCATGTAGACACTTGACAGAAATTAATTTGAAAATTTAGATGATGTTATATGACTTAATTAAGAGCTTGTTTAGTGGAGTTATTCAAAAACCATTTTTCTCCATCATCATTTTCTACTATTCCTTATATTTATTTGATGATGTTTTTATATTTTTTGAACATTTTACTTTCTTTCTCAACTAGTATTAGTATTTTCACGAGTGCGATGCACATGCATATTCACGTGATAATATATTAACTTAATTAATATAATCAATTTTTGTCTAAAATCGAGAAATATTTTAGAAAAACTCAATCAATACACTTATTAGGTATTTTTACTAAACAAAATAATATTTGCAAAACACAATTAATACATTCTTAAAACTAATCAAACAATATTAATTTCTTTAAATTACCACAATTTTATATAATATACTTATTATATATTATATATTTCATATAATATATTAAACCACAATTCCATGCAATTTTTATTTGTTAAACTCGTTCAGTTCAAACTCCAAAGTATAGAAAATGAATAATTTCATTAAGTTATAATTAATATTAAAAATAAAAAGTTTTTTTATATATAATTCATCATATAATGAATCAAATACACACTCTATCTAAAACATGTTAAAATAATAAATAATTTAAAATATTTTTTTGTATATATTACCAACTATCATATAAGAAATGGGGAAATGAGTGAAAAACATTTGTTCTTCACTTTTATCCCTATACCTTTTTTCGATTTGTAAAAGTGTCATTAGTTAATTTTCTTTAATAATTAATTAATTATTATCAACATTTTAGTTTTATAATAATAATATGTTTATTTATTTGATTATTAACACAATGCCACTATACTAATGATAATTTCATAATTATTAACGTAATATTAAATTTTAAAATTTTTAAAATCATATAAATTATGCCAACAATTTGTTTTTTAACTAATAAATTCAAAAATTAACAAATATTTCAGTGTCTATCACTAATCGATATATATATATATATATATATATTCTTCTCCACCTATACAACAATAGAAATGGCACAAAGAATAATAATAGCGATTATTGCTCTATAGGCACAAGCTATGAGAACGACAGGTCGCCTTATAGGCCATGTTTCTTGTATAACATATAACTATTATATATAATACTATTAAAAATAAATAAAATATCAGTGGTCTAGGAAAATAAAATTATCATTGGACATTTGGAAAATATAAGTCAATTGAAATACTAATTTGCAAAAACTATATTTTATTATAATCTTTTTGTTAATTTGGAGTATTTTATATATAAATAAATATATAGTTTATGGTCATACATCATATATTTATAAATTTTATTTTAGTATTATTGTATTGTATTTGAAAACTAAATAAAGCATGAGTCACTAACAAATATGCAATGAATTTAAATGTTTTTGAAAAAATAGTAGCAACTGGAAAGTGTTCTAACACACAAAAAATATAAATTAAACATAAAATTATAAGAATTAAAAATTAGTTAACAAAATTTGTATGTGTATGTAAGATTATTTATTTATTTATTTGAAAGGAATGTAAGTTTATTTAATTTGATATGAAAAAAAAACCAACTTAAATTATAGTATGCGAATTATGTTGTGACTAGCAATTTTATTTTTTATTTGGCTAAATAAAAATTATTATTGGAGCAATCAGTCATATAATGGATGTAGTCAGTTAAAATAATAAACAAAAGTGGTGGTAGATTAGATGGTAATAATGTTATGTACTAAACAAAAAGCTATGGGTTCAAACCTCCAGAAAATATATTTTTTAAATAAATAAGTCAATTGAGATTTTGGTGGGAAAAAGATTCTAGAATCTCCCGTGGCTTTAATAATATATTGATTAGTATTTCTCATGTGCAATACACGGACTTTATTCATATAAAACAATGTTAATATAAATAACAATGCATAGATGATTTAGAAATTTTCATTCGAACCATTATATATGTTGTAAGAAAAAAATGTAATATTAGTTGTCATAATTGATGATTTTATACAATAGTAAAATATTTGGGATCAAAATTTAAACAATACTTATTGAACAAAAAGAAATGCTCCGATTAAAAGTTTTGCCAAAATTTTTATCATCAATGTCATTCAAGTTGCTAAGGTATGACGACATTTTTAATACAGATTTTTGAATATTAAGTTTGGAGAAGTTATGCAATGTGTATTGTGTATTGTATAAAATGATAAGATCTTTATATAAAGTATTTATAGGTGAAACTCTGAATATTAATTTTTCAGTAACAAACATTTGTGCAAAAGAATTGAGAAAAAAAAATTAAAAAATTGCTAATTCATGCAATACTATAATTTTTGATACTTGTAATTTTTTAACAAAAAATGAAGAGATGATTATGTGATAATTTTAACAATTATTTTTTTAAGTGGCTTGCAAAATGATGAAATGAGACATAAAAGCTAGTTTTTCTATTTCTTTTCTACTTAATTTATTATTCAATATAAATTTAATTATTTAACTACTTACTATTGGATTTTAAAAAAATTACCTGCTATTTGAACCGCCAATGCACATTACCCATAAAAATGATCTAAAACTACCATTTTAAGGTATATTTGATTCACAACAAATTTTAAAAATTTTTATTTCTCCTCATTTTCAACCAGACACACATTACTTTACATTTTTAATACACTCTCTCATATTCTCAAACACATAATCTACACGCAATTCAAGTAAACAAAACTTATTCAAAATTTATGGTGAATCAAACATACCTTTACTGTGTTAAAAATAAGAAAATATGTTTTTTATTTAATTTTTTAAAATATATAAAAATATTGTTTTAAAAAAAAATCTAAAACCACTACCTACATGGTATTATGCCAAGTTGGCACTTCAACTTTTTTTTATAAGAAGATATATATAATTAATTCAAAAATAAATAATTAAAATTTAATATCCAAAAATTAAAATACATATAGAAAATATTAATTTTCATTTTTGGAATTAATTCAATATGTATTATAAATTATAACTTTGATCTTTTATCGCATTTTCATTAATATAGGCAATACTAAATATGAAAAAAAATTCAAAAATTATATAAATTAGTTCAAAATTAGAATACATATAAAAAAATACATACAAAAAGTGAAATAAGGAAAATAACGCCAAATAATGAAAGAAAAATATATTAAATAATAAAAGCAATTAAACCGTAAAAATATAATGTCAAATGTGGCATTACCACCTTGGCACTTTGCCAATGTGACTCTTTTATTTTATATATAGTTAGATATTGACTGATTGATTACATATTGAAAAGTTGTTTTTATATAATCGTTATCAAACATATCCTGAGTCATGTGGAGAACGGCACACAAATTCATTACACACCAAGTTAAAAGATTTTTCACCAATCTTTAGTTCCTGTGGGACAAATTAGTCGACAGAAATTAGAATCATGAATCGACTTAAGCACCTTTATTGTATAATAGGATGGATCAACAATACAAGTTTCATCTTGTTCACATTAGTAAAAGCTCTATCACTTTCACACCTAAATTGACAAAAAAGGTTCCAGGCAATATCCTGAATCTGTTGGGCATTCACAATACAAATCCTCATGAATCATACTTTGGGGTTCTGTTATACAAAAACAAAAAGCATAACTTTTTTTTAGCTATTGCTTTCTAATTTAAAATTTTTATTGCAAATTATATTGTGTATACCCATAGAAAAATGGCTAGCTCCGCCACTGTAATGAGGGAGGCATTAACTTTTGCGATCTTAAGCTTTTCAACCAAACCACGTTCACCATACACTTGTGGAGATTGATCTAAAACATGAATTCAATAGTTGCCAATGTTCTCAAGATGAAATACTTTCCGAACCATGATATTCTAGATGCATTACACAAACATGAGTCTTCTTTCATTTGGAAAAGCATTCTTTAGGATAAAGAGTCTTCGAAACCTGGCATTTGCTAGAGAGTGGGAAGGTGCAGCGCTATTAATGTTTACTCGAATCCTTGAATGCCTAGAAATCAATATTTTAAAGCTTTTTCCCATCTTCGCCCGGGACTGGAAAAGGTGAAAATTTTGATCGGAGCTAATAGGGAGTGGAACGAACCTCTTATTTGTAATTCTCATGGGTAGGTCGATGCTGGCCATATCCTCTCCATCTCGCTCAGTCACAGTTCAATTCCAAATTATCACATTTGGCATTATAACAAGAAAGAGGTCTACTCTATCAAAGTGGGTACCATCTTTTGAAATCCTCACAAGCTTTGGATCTGAGGTCTAATTCAAATATTATAACGAGATGGTGGAGTCAACTTTGGAAGCTTTCCATTCCTCCTAGTGTTAGAAATTTTATTTGGCAACTTGTACATTACCTATTCCGTCAAGTGAAAAAGTAATGAGAGGACATATTAGAGTTGATGCTTGTTGCCCAAGATGTGGTGGTGTTGAGTTGAATTATCATGTGTTTGTCTGATGTTGGTGGGTAGAAAAATTATGGAAGGTCTCATATACTTCGTGGTTTTCAAGGCCAAGAAGTTGAGATTGTTTTTACGTTAATTGGCGACAAATTAGTTGGAGGCCACGAAAAAACTCACATTATTCTCGGGGTTCTTCTTGGAGTACACACACTTTTTGTGTGATAAAATACCACATACTAATAGGGGTATGGGCTCCCCACATTTAGGGGGGGCATTTTGGTCTTTTTGAATTTTGTGTATTAGGGTGTGGCAGTGTGTGTACACTTAGAATTATTCTTATTCTCGAGTGGTTGGCAAGTGAAGGTGTTAGGCTCTGGATTTACAACTCGCATTAGTAGTAAACTTTAAGAATCGCAAATTTTTCCATAACGGCAAAATAGTGCAATAAATGGAAATAGACAATTATGCAAAGGGTAATTATATTACAACTACAATATTTATTTGTGACACTATTATAAATACATTACAATAAAAGGGTTTTTATTATAAATGTACGACAATTACTTGATTAATATATCCTTGATGGGAAATGATGAGAAAAATAAGAAAAAATGATGTACACCGCATCAAGAATTTTGTGTACTATTCATCTTTCTCTTCACTTAAATTTTATCACATAACCTATATTTTTGTATTACTTACTCACCATCTATCCACCCATCACCTCTATTCCTTTTACAACACAAAATACAGAAAAATCAAGATGCAAAATTGCATCTCCTTCTTTATATATATATATATATATATATTTATTTATTATTTTACTGTGATTTCCTCCATCTCTGAAGAAAATAATTTTATGTAAGCATCGACTACAGTGTTTTCTAAAAGTTCTTAGTTTTTGCAATGATAATAAAAAGCCCAATTGAAATTCTCGTAAAACAAAAAATGAAAACTTTGTAGAATATCCACCAATAAAATCCAATTCTCATTTATTTTTACAAGTAACATAAAAAAAAATAACAGCCCATGAATTTGAAATGCAAATGAAAATCTTTTGGAACTTCATAGATGGAGTTGGAGAACCCTGCCACTATGTGATAAGTTACAAACATGCCAACTTTCATTTAGATATAAAAATTTAGCGGGTATTAGGATGTGTGTAAAAATAAGTTTTTATGTGATATAGGAGAGAGAATTGATAGAATTGAATTGCGGAGATTTGTGTAGTATAGGTAGGCCCTACGAGATATGTGGATTTGAAATAAGAGAGAGAACGAGTGGGGTTGAGAAAAATGTGTAAAAATATTTAGAATAACACCAGCTTAATCTCATGCGAGTAAAATGTAAACACGCTTAAAAACACAAAACTCCTACTCATTTATCAAATTAATATATTGATTTGGGACAAATATAAGTGAATTACTGGAGATTGAGAAATTCAGTGGAATTGGGATTGACTTCTCTGAGTTCCAAAACTCGATGGAAATGGTGGATGCAAGTTGACTATAGAGTTAGAAGAGAAGGGTCACCGTGTAGGATATGGAAACTCACTTTGGTGTGTTGAAGAAAAAAATAGATATAATTTGAAGTTGTGGTCATATGTGTCATTTTACTAAGGGATCTGTTATGAAATAGAATAATTAACTAAAAATGCAGTGTACGAAATAATATTTGTAATGGTAATATAACCAATCTTTTGCAAATGTAATTCATGTTGAACATTTTTAAAAGAAGAATTAGCTAGAGTGAACTCCCCCCACAAAACATTTGTTTAAATAGCATTTGACCAATTTTATTAATTAAAAATAAAATTCAAATAACTTAAAATTTAAAATGACTATCTTATCCTTCTATATCCAAACAAAGCCAAAAGCCAGAATACTTACCCAATTTATTCCCTTGGTCACTTACTCGTTTCCTCGCTTCTCTATTGATCGACTTCCACCCTCCGAAGTTGTTATAACGAGTTCCAACTTCAATTCAAGGTAACGCTGATTTTTCACACCGAAAGTTATCTTTTCAAACTCTCCCCATTCCCATTCCACTAATGTTGATTGTTGATTTGAAATATTAAAATAGGGAACCCTAGTTCTTCATCATTCAAGAATCTTTGGTTGATTTTGCAAGGTTTGGACAAAGTAGAAATAGCCTATGAAGGTATATGTATTATTTCTATTTCTTATTGTTTGCTCCACATTGTTGAACAAATTGTAATTAGATTAAAACAGAACCTTTTGAGTCATGTTAGAGTTTGACAGAGAATATTTAAATGTCCTATTTTGAGTTTTTGATATTCATCTCTTGAAAGTAATGAAAATATATACTTAATTCGGTCTTGTAACTTGTAGTTTGTGACGAAAATATAATCGCTAACAAAATTAATATTACTTTTGTTGTAGTTCAAAATACCAATAAATTGATCATACATAGGTTATATTATTAATACCAATAACCAGTATCTTCTTACAGTTGAGAATGGTTTGAATTGTATAACTAGCATACATGGAAGTTCAGTAAGATACTTTGTGGTTTTCACCTTGAAATGTATGCAGGTTAGTTATTTACCACTATCAGTTAAGTAACCCTTTGAATGTTTTAGAGTTCTTGTACCTTCCAAGGAACAACAGAATTGTTCAAATACACTTGGTAATGCTTAGCTCTCTTTATCAATTGTCAAGGTTGAACAAGAGTAATTTTCATGTATGGTCCACTTCTTATCCTTGTCCCAATCATTATTTTTTGGCCGCCATTATGTCTCAGCATTTAACTCCAGACCCTCCATAATTGTGGAAGTTCTGTCCCTTTGATGAAATCTATCCAACTCATACAATAATTTTGACAAAAAGACAGTTCATCCTCAACCTCAAATAAACTTCCACCCACCACCCCAACACAATGTAATGGGCATATTGTCATCACTTTTCAGTTCATTTCATTTCTTTTTTTGTTAGGGATGGGGCCTTGTTTTCTAAAATGTTTCTTTTACTCCAAGCATTCTAATGATCTGAGCCATTTTGGGTTTTTCTTGCTGCAAACTCTAAACATTGTTCAAGTCTGTTTTGGGTTTCAGAAGTGAAAATTTTGGGGACATAGGTTTTTCCCCCATATGTCATACTCTCATATTCATTTGCTTAGCTTGTTCAAACTTTACTATCTATCAATACAACTTGTAGTATCCAATTCACTAATTTATCTCTTTATAAGAGATGCTTATTAGACCGTGTTAGACACACCCTTATATGTGATTGGTTTTCCCCATTTCTCATATTGCTGCAATTGATGACCAAATAATTCAATATTTACCTTCTTATTGAACCACGAAGAAAAGATTCGTACTTGGAAAAAATACTTCGATTAAAGTAAGTTATCTTATTTAGAATTTTCTTATTCAATATATTATTATATCCTGCAAATTTTTTGCTACCATTTCTTTGTTTTGATTGCCAAACACTGTCCGCTATAACAAAACTAACTATCCTCCTTTAACTTAATAGTTAACATGCACTTAATTTCATTAACAATAATAATGTGTAATGCTATGTTTGCCTGTTATAGACTCGGATGGGTACATTTGCTGGTAACTTCACATGGCTTTTTTTTTTTCAGCAAAGCCAAAAGCTCAATGGACAAAAGCTTCTCTTCATGTTTTAAAATATCCAAATGGAAGTGTTCTTGAGGTAATTATTGATATTTATTTTTTAATTCTTTCTTCTTTCCTTTTGTTTAGATTATCAATTATATTTTGAGATTGAAATATGCTGTCCACAAATTTATAGGAATCATGATTCCTTTCAAGAGATTAATCTATTAGTTTTCACATTTGTTGAGAAAGTGAAAGATATTACTCGTTTTGAGATGATGGTGATTGTTTTGGTGGACTATATTGCCTAGTTTGCAACTTAAGGTAACCATTTTTTTAAAAGTAATTGTTATAATTCATTGTTGTGTATGTCGTAGTGATATGGAGAGGTGATATGTAACGCCCCATTTAGTTCCACATCCATATACATCATCTTAACGTCATATCATACGTAATGTGCATGGTAATACCTTAACTTCACAGCAGCGTGCACTTGAGCATGTTACATAGTAGGAACTAGAGCAACGTTACTCATGTACATTGTATATATGAAACCCTGAGTTTGTACTTTCCTTTCAAATCTGTCTCACGTATTTGAAATAACTCTAAGGGTTTCGAGCTTACATTCAAACATATTGAAGGGTTGTTTGTTCATTTTTCCCTTACACATCATCGTGACATCATGCTTGGGGAACTCTTCGCCATTTTCCACGTGCATATCATGTTTTGTACCTTCAAAAATATAAATGAACATATAATAAGTCATAAAGACTCGATGGGAATAGATGCAGATGCAAATGCATGTCACATTTTTTCTTTGGGTCTTGTTGCGAATCATGTACTTACGCCACCACATAGCATATCATATTTGGCCAGTCCTCAATCGTCATGTGGGCTTAGATCCCCTGTGAGGCCACCATTCGGGCCAGGTCTCAATCCTCATGCGGGGTTTAGATCCCCCGTGAGGCCTCTTTTCTTTTACATACGTGTAACCACATGATAAGTAATGTCAAATTCAAATGTTTTCATGAGATGATCATGCAAACATCTTACCTCTTTAAGCCTTGATTTCGTTTATACATAAACTCATCATCATCGATTCATATCATATAGGAAAGGCTTCACTCGATAATCACGTTTGCATCACATGACTAAAGGCATTACTCCTTTCAATGTATCGGATATACCACATATACCGTATCATAATGCCAATATCATCCAAGCATATCATATAAAGACATACTGAAGTTATCTCCTTATCAAATATGACACAACGTTAAGGCCGAATTGATCACTTACCACATATCATAACATTGAATTCATCAAAACATATCATATATGTCAAATACTTCCACTCATGCATACAAATCTTCAAAATAGGGCACATGAGCTTTTTCAGTCATATAAGGCATTCATCAATAATATAACTTCATTAACTTCACACAATCTCCATACGTAGCATCACAAGGTGCCAAAATCATTTAAACATATCCTTTAGGCAATTACTTCGTTTGGTTCCAATGAATACATTAACATTTGATTCTATCTCTTTACATTAGTAGTTTCCTTTTTAACTAAACAACTTATGGATGTGAGTATCAAGCATCACGTAGGTCATATAAACACATTCACAACCACAACATATCACCACATAATCACAAGGCAAGGAAGTTAGATACTATTACGCTCTTTCCTTTCATAACTTTATAAGCATATTCATAAATCCAACCAACACTAACAAAAGCATATTCTTATCCCCTAACACATGTAATACATCTATTTACCCACCTTGTACTAGAAGAAACCCTAGCAAGAAAATGGTTAAAGCTTTCTCCATCACCTCCTTTTCTTTTGCTCTCTTTTTTCCCTTCTTTGTTGGCACCAAACATAGCAATAAATGGTACATAAATGATTGAATAAAGTGGGGAGGAGCTTAGACATGTTAAAGGGGATTCTTGAGGGTCTTTGGAAGTGTAAAACCCGAGTTGAGTTGGATATATATCAAGAAATGGAGAGAATAGTCTATAAAACCATTTTTGCTAACTTAAAATTACGACGTATGCTTCAAAATTATGGCTGGAAATCACAACATACGGCTGTATTGATATGCAGTACGGTCGTATCTAGGCCTCCAAAAATTTTCCACCCATTTCCTCTTCTTAAATTAGGCCGTATACTCATAAATTACGACTGTATCACTTCATCATATGGCCGTATCGAATTGTCTGAAAATCTTTTACTTCCTCTTCAAATTTCACCGCCGCATTATATAAATTTACAGTCGTACCCATGACATTTATGGACGGAATTTTGTCACTGCTGAAATTTTCCTTACAATCGTGAATTTGAAGGGCGTAACGGTTTCCAAGACATCAAATACCCTAGAAACATGCCATAAACATAACATGCACATATTCATCATGTCAAAACATATTCATATTATTTCAATTCGTATACGAAATCACATGCAAATCACACACGAAATCATATACGAACGTGGACGAATTCCGACAGGTGTTTCATGATATGAAATCGACACTGAAGGTACAGGTCATGCTGCCACAATCAGTAATCGATGCATGACCAAAGGAAGAAGTTTACGATAAATTGGACACAACTCACAGAACCAAGTTAACGACTAGTTGTTTCGGTTAATTGCTAAATCTTCAAAACATTAAACCGGCATCACAGGTTGTACATCAATTGATCTTGCGTTCAATGAAGACCACCAAAAACTAAGAAGCTAGGTTTATGTTGGAAATAAACCTAGAAGATTTGGCCTCCAAGAGTTTGTAATAGTGATGGGGTTAAACATAGGTAGTGTTGAAAATGTCGACAAGATCTCGGGAATGGGATCTCAACTTGTGAAGATGTAATGCCTTGAGTTCTAACTATCCAAAACACCGCATCATCTTTCTGATCTAACTTTTGAAATTAAATATAATGGCATATAACAAGAATTCAAAATTGGCGGAATCTATTTGAATTTCAAATGTCGTCAAAGTAGAAAATCATGAAACAATAATTTTGGAATTTTGAAATAACTTAAATAATAAATAAAGTCTCAAATTGAATTATAGAAAAATAAGCTTCCTAATTATTCCATTGCCATTTTCCACGCCTCCAATCCCTTAACCTGCAAGGTTTGGTTAGAAGAAAATATGAGTATTTTATAGAAATACTTAGTAGATCTCACGCATTATATAGTAATTCATTTCACATGTTACACATAATCATGCAAGCCATGTAGTCTTATGAACAAGTAAAGTAATTCCAAGTTCAAGTCTAACCTTATGTGTCTAGGTAATTAAGATCTTATGTCTCGTGCTTTAGGGAGCAAGTAAACTTATTTCTCATGCTTAAGCAACATATTCTCAGAACTCGTGCTCTTAATAGAGCAAATAGATATCATGGAATTGCAAATAAGACATGTAAACATGCAATGTAAATCAAATATTAATGCCCATTTAAGTAAAGTCAACTTGTAGATAGGGATCTACCTTAATAGCGTACTTTTAGCCGAAAATACGTAAACTCCTAAGGTTTTTGCCCCTCGTCAAGTTGTAAAATAATTAAAACAAAGTTCTAATTCAATAAAGTCTAGAAGGGGAAAATAATAAAAAGAGGATGAGATCAAAGGGATTCTAAAACTTTGAAGGTCTAAATCTCAAATTTCATGAAGTTTGGGAGCTAATTAGTAAAATTAGAAAACTTAGGGATGATTTTGCAATAACAGAAAATTCTTTGGGAAGTATTGTGAAATTCAAATGATAGTTACAAGATTCAATAGATAGATGGCTTGATTTGAAAATCTTTGGGCTCAATTGAAGGGAAAGTAAAGTTTTGCACCTTTTAAATAAATATCATATAAGGACTAATTTTAAAAGGACCTCAAAACTCTAGGGACAAAGGGTACAAAATAAATGAATTAAATCAATTGCATCCTCAATTCACTATAAGAATCAGTACTATTGGTGATGACCTTTAGAGAAAACAAAGAAGCTGTCACTATTCTTGTAGACAATTAGAGACGACAAAATAGTTGTTTCTAAAATGCTCAGAATTTGTGACGGCCTGGCAAGAGTTGTCTTTGATAAGTGAAATTCCAATAGTGACAACATAATGTCGTCACTATTAATCGAAACAGTCATCCCCAATAATTATGTTCTCGGCGAAAATTTTTCCGCCAAAACATAGATCTTTAGTGACGACGGTTGTCATCACTATAAGGGAGGCGATGTCTTGGCGGGCAACACTGCTGCCAAAATGAAGACCTTTAGGGACAACGCTTGTTGTCACCAATTGATAAAGTGCTTTAGGGCAACAAACATCGTCAATAAAGGTAGTATATGTTTCAGTGCCAACATGGAGCCCTTTTTATCTTTTTGCAACGACATTTCACTCTTCAGAGATGACTTATGTCGCCTCTTATGGATTAGCGTATTTTGTAGATAAAAATCTCCATCTTTCATATTTTACACCCATTTGTAGTTGCATATTTCTCATGTTTCCAAAATATCAGGCACCTGGTGTGTATTGTAAGTATTTTTTTTATTTCCTCATTGTTTTACTTGTTCTAATATTTATATTTTCTTACACATCACTCCATTTATCACCAAGTTTAGAATACCTGTTTGAATATTGGTTTGTAAGTTACACACTTCCAAATATTTGGACAGTTTGAAATTTACAAACTAATCTTTGAATTGTCCTATTTTTGAGCTGTTTGTCATTAATTTGTGAATTATGTGATGTGTTATAAAAATATGTTATGTATTCTATTATAAGTTCTCGCATAAAAGTTTGTTTCTTTATTATTCTCCTGATGTGGGCTACATGTAATGTAGATCGCACACTCAGAAAAATATGGGGAGATGCTGCCGAAATTTATGCACGGAATTGAAAATGATTACATAACGTATTTCATTAGCACGTCTCGCATAATTCATCAATCAATGATGATTGGGTTAGGACCTCACCTGTTAGTATTGGAGTTATAAGGAGGCATTAGGACACTATTATAACACTTGAATTTTTTCCTAACATATTTTTTCCTAACACTTGAAAATGGAAATTGATAAGAGCTAGACAAAGATTAAAAATCGGGAAAAATTTATAGAGTTTTGGAATGGTCTCCAGGGATTTATAGAAAGGACCAGACCACTTGCAAACAATCGAGGTTATAGTTTGTATCCGTGTAGAAATGCGTAAATATGGTTGTAGAATGAGTGGACCATGTTGAAGATCACATATTTAGACATGGATTCCTTGAGTCGTATGACATATGGGTACATCACGGTGAAAAAGTACCTCAGCCCAACCTTGGTAATAGTTGAAATGATGTGATAACAAGTAGAGATGAGATGACCAATGTCCTAAATGATATGGTTAGAACTGACGCTATAAGTACCAAAAACTATTGCGCCAAATTGTTTGATGCATTGCAATCTGACACCCTGAAGTCTCTTCATTCTCATCCTTGAACTTCATAGTCAAGATCATGCATTTAAAACCAATGAATAAATGGACTAATAAATTAGTAGATGAATTGCTAAAGTCGCTAAAGTTGGCATTCCCAAACATAAACCTAGTAGGCTGACACTCGAAGCTAAAAAAAAAACTTATAAAGAAATTGGGTCTAGGATATGAATCTATTTATGTATACAAGAACAACTGTTCACTATTTTGGAAAGAACACGCTTCTAAGGATTTGTCCAACTTTCTCTGAAAGTCGTTGGAAATAGATAGCTATCAAGAATTAGGTATGGAATGTGCCCCATAAAGTTCTTCAATATTTCCCTATCCCTCCTAGACTAAAACGGTAGTCAGCCACAAAGGATATTGCAAAAGTAATAAGATGGCATTGTAATGGACAGTCGAGAGACGAAGATCAAATGAATCATCCGATAGATGGAAAAGTGATAAGTGCTAGAAAAGCACTTAAATAACTCTTCTATTTTATGTATTTGTGTGTTTTATTAGTGTTATATGTT
Organism: Jasminum sambac; assembly: GCA_018223645.1. Classification (NCBI taxonomy): domain Eukaryota; kingdom Viridiplantae; phylum Streptophyta; class Magnoliopsida; order Lamiales; family Oleaceae; genus Jasminum; species Jasminum sambac. The sequence continues at coordinate 24,247,772 of CP073647.1, forward strand.
CCGTTTTATGTGTTTTTCCTTTATTGTGGTGTTTAGGGTCACAAAGAATCAAAAGGAGTCAAAAAGGATGAAAATCGAATGAAAACGGAAACTCGAGACCAAAATGCAAGCGAATCAAAGATGGAGGACTTCCGATGCAAATTTATGAAAAGTTATTTTTACAATTTTTCTTGTGCTAAAGTCGAAGAACATCAAAAGAGGATTCCTACACTCTTTTCGGATCGCAAATCGGAGTTTCCTAGTGAAAGTTATGGTAGTTTGAAGAAAAATGACTAAAAGCGTCAAAGCCAAAACTGTTGGGGACCAAAGTGCAACTTTTTAGAAGTCTGAGGACCAAAGTGAAACTTTTCAGAAAGTTAAAGGACCAAATGCAATTTTTGAAGGACCCAAATGAACAACATTCCAAAGTTTAGGGACTTGGTGTGAAATTTCTGGGTGACTCGGGTGACTCGAGTCACCGCCAAGCATGTGATCGAAGTCACGCCGCAGTGACTCGAGTCACGCCCGAGCATCCTCGATCAGCGCGAACCGTCCGAGTCATGCCTGCAACCGCCCCTGGCCTCCCTGCTCCGCGGTGACTAAGCGTAATCGCTGCGTGACTCGAGTCGGCCAAGGTGATCCGAGTCACGCCCGACACCACCGCAGATTTTGACCAGCGGACTCCACCTACCATAAAAGCGTGTTTTTGTATTTTCTTGACTTCTTAGAGATAAAACAACTTGAGCACACCACAATAGACTCATGAAGGAAAACTTTATGATTTTTTAATATTTCTTGGTGTAATATTTTGCCTATAAATAGAGGCATTTCCAAGCTTGAATCACACAACTTGTAGAGAGAATTAGCTTGTGATTCTCTCCAACTTTCTCCTCAATAAATTTCTCTTCATCATTTGTTCTTAGTTGTAGCTTGAAAGCTCTTAGTTTTTCATATTCAAGTGAGTAAGAACCTAAATATAGGTTCGAAAAATCAATCGGCGATACTTGGTAGTGAATATGATTAACGAGTATTTCTTCTCTAGTTTCTTTCCTAATTTTATTTTTCATATTTGAGAAAGATAATTTCTCATATATTGCAGTAGGTGATACGGCGTTACGCCGTTATAAGTATTTAACCCGCATATATGAGTAGTTAGACTTCTCTATTTAATTCTTAGCATTATTTACGTGATTTCTATAGTTTGTATATATTACTTGAGATAGTGAAGTATAATCTATCATATAGCAGTGGTAATACCCGCTAATATGAGTAGTTAGACTTCTCTATCTAGTTCGAGGGGGACGTTGTGTTCAATTATCATGTTGTTATCTTTTCTAACTCTTTGCTAACGTTTTATCTATTCCTCTACTTCAATTTGTTGATTTGTTATGCTTTTAAACCCGTTTTGAATTTATGTGATTATTGCATTCACTTTGGCCAATTGAATCAATTAATCTTTAAGTTCAAGTTATGTGCTAGTATTGAAACTTTTGATCCGTAATTATCACTAGATTCCAATCCACAGTAGCAAACGAATGTCGTGCATATTTGTTAATAAATCAACTTAGATGTATTAATTCAAGTTTGTGAAATTAATCATCTAATTCAACTCATTCTTCTTGTTCATTTCACACTAGCATTGCATTAAATCCTAATAACTTGTTTAGGATTATCCAATAGCTAGATGTTAAGTTAAAGAACTCACTTTAATTTAATACACTTAAGGAAGAATTCGTTAATCAGAGCTTCTTGGTTAATTGAGAGTTGATAAATTGAAGAAGGAATAGTAACACATTGCATGGGAAAGATAAACACAAGATGTTGACACAACCGAACCCGAGAACTAGATATATCTTCAATTGTTTCATTTTCATATCTTTTATTTTGTCATTATATTTTCGAATTTCATCCAACTTCACAAAACCCCCCTTTTCTATATTAATTAATAAAAACAACTAGATCAAACACCGTTCCTCTTGGGTTCGACCCTTACTTACCACTTCTACATTAATTTGTAGTTTTGAAACCGAGTAAGGAAATAAAATAAATTTTGGCGTACTGCGACAACACGCCCAAAAAGCTTGGAAGGACTTTGACACGAAACACCCTAAATTTGCCCACGAAACAAGGAATGTTCAGCTGGGTTTAGCTGCCGATGCCTTTAATCCATTTGGCATCATGAGTTTATCTCACAACGTATGGCCAGTAGTCTTAGCAACTTACAATTTGCCGCCTTGGTTGTGTATAAAACCTAATTACTTGATGTTGACTCTGTTGATTCCCGGGCCCAAATCACCAGGGAAAGACATTGACATATTTTTATGACCATTAGTAGATGGGCTGAAAGAACTATGGGATATAGGGGTTGATGCATGTGATGAGTTGCTGAATAACAGTTTATTTAAATTGTGTGCAGGACTTCTTTGGACAGTAAATGACTTTCCTTCAAGAAGCGTCTTTTAGGGTAGAGTGGTCGGGATTACCATGGATGTCTTACTTGCGGAGATAAGGCACCGTCTATATGCCTGATAGGGAAAATAGATTATGTCAGTCATTGACGTTTCTTGGCCTCTGGCCATCACTGGAGAAATAGCCTTCAATTCAATGGCAAGCCCCAGAAAAGGCACCCACCACGTAGATTGACCATCACAGATATACTAGACCAATCAAATCGAGTTCGTAACACTACTCCAGGGAAGCATCCAAGTTACAGGGGGCTTAAGAGGAAGCGGAATGCTTTAGAACTTAATTTGAGGAAGAAAAGCATTTTGTACGAGTTGCCATACTGGTCAACCAATGATTTGAAGCACAATATTGACGTAAGGCATGTAGAAAAAAAATGCTGCGATAGCTTTTTAGGTACAATGTTGGATAACCCTTACAAATTGAAAGATAAAAACAAAGCTAGACGTGATTTGATGAATTTAGGAATAAAAAAAGAGCTGCATTTATATTAGAAAGATCCAGGTTGATGAATCCTCATGCAAAGTACTTACAGACACCTGTAGACTATAATACCCCGACCGAGTTCGTCCGTAATTTCGTATATGATTTTTGAGTTATTATCTTAAGATGATAATGAATTTGATGTATGTGACAAGTTCGTAAGCAATATATATTTATGACATGTTTACAGCCGGAATGTATATGTAGTGATGTATATAAGTTATCCGGCCATAAGTACCACAACGAGAGGAAAGTTCTGCAGAACAATATTTACGGCCATAAATTTGTAGGATACGACCGTCATTGGTCAGTTACGGCCGTAAATGTGTAAGTATACGGCGATAATATGAAAGTTATGGAAATGTGAAAATGTTTCAGAAAGTTTTCTACAGCCATACATAATATAGATACGACCATAGGATTGAGATTTACTGTCGTAAGTATTAGGTATACTGCCGTAAGATTGATAGTGAAGGAGTGTGAAGTTTCAGAGACTTTGATATGGCCATAAGATTTAAGGTTACGACCGTAATGCTGGTATTTATGGTCGTAAATGTAAGAATTACGTCCGTAATTTTAAGTCGGCAGAATGATGATTCTAGGCTTTTCTTGGCTCTTTGGGGTATATAAACTATCAAACTCATCCCCAACTCATAAGATACACACAAGATGCTCTCAAAACACTCTCTAAGCTTCCCAAATCAGGGATGCTAATTGAGGATCCATCTTTGATATCATATATCCATAATTGATCCAAGAAGAGGAAGCAAGAAGGAAAGGAAAGAGAGAAGGGGAAGCTATCAACCTTTTATTTCAATGGTTTTCTTCTATCAAAAGGTAGGTTTTATATGTATTTTGCAAGTATTGAAGTAAGTATGTTAATATGTATGCTTTCCTTGATGTTTGTGATTGAATTTACATATTAGTTATATTTGGAAACTAGATATGGATATAAAGAAGAAGTATATGATCACGTGACATGATTTTGAAGTACTTGGCATGTCAATAAGCTATAGCTATAGAAATTTATGATGTGAAGATGATATATCTCTTATATGAATGTTGCTATAAGGGTTGTGAAGCTTAAACCTATATGATTATGATGTAGCATGTGATGTGGAAGTTGTTGTGAATCAATAGAGATAATTTGCCTTATGTATGGTAAGTGTGATGATCTTGGTATCAACCTATGTTATGTGAAGAATTCTTGATATACAAGAAGTGATAACTTTGAAGTATGATGCCAATATGATTTGTATAGCCATGAAACGATGAAAGTAACTATGATTTGATTCAAGGCGTGTATGTGAATGGCAATGTAAGTTATGTCATGAAAAATGCAAAAGTTAGGTTGTTTATGTGTGTTTACAAAAATATGAATGTAAGCTCAGCCTAAAAGCGGAGGTAAGTGCTATACGGGCAAAGTGCTATAACGAAAAAGGTATGACCCACCACTTGAGCCCGTATGAGTTACCTCTAGAGTTCCCGGCTTGAATAAGCCATACGATATGATATGATACGCCTCAACTAGGGATCAGAGCCCTGAAATGTGAAATAAGGCTAATGTAATACGACATGAAAGGCCAATATAGGATAAGAATGAAACGGCGCCATTGTAAACACATTTATTCGCAATGGGGCCCGAATATACATAAAGTATGTTTATGAAGTAAGATTTGTTATGTGATGTGAAGAGTCATGTTAATATACAATATGACATGCATATATGTGCCAATATAAGATCGCCTATCACGTGTTACATGTGTACGAATGCGATAATTGGCCAAATGGGGGATCTAAGCCCCATATATGATATGATGGCCTCACGAGGCTTGTCCAAAAATGAACGTGTTACATGTTTTGCAATGGAGGGACTCAATAGTCATCACACTCAATGTGCCAGTTAGAACGTTCGATTTCTTTAAAATAAGTTTAAGTGCGATGTTATTATGTTGTGTGTGTAATAAATTATTTGCAATTTAAATGTTTTATTGCTTGTTTATGATTTAACAAAAAAAACGATAAGTTAGAAATGTGTATTTTAATCATTGGTCTAATTTATTAGATCCGATTCTTGAACCCAAAATCATAAAGCTCAATATAGCATCGATTGTTCTTAGCCCAAGATAAATTCCCTCATTGAGCCCAACCCTGATTCCTCAAATAAAACTCAATTAAATCAACCCAAAGCTCATTCCAAAACTCACGTTCCCTCTTGCAAGACCTTAAATCCCAAGCGCTCTCTCTGGTTCGCCTATCTTCGGTCTCGCCTCTTCTTCCTTTATTATGACCTTTATTTGAATGCTAATAAGGAGTTTTGGCACATTGGCCTTGTGAGCGGCTAAGGACACCTCTACTTGCTTCTCAAAGTAAATTACTACGGATTAGAGGGAGGTAAGTAAACTTCCCCTTAAGTTCAGGTAAAGTTGTACATCTAAGGCGAGTTTCATGTGCTTGTTGTGTTAAGTGAAATTATTTCATTCGAATGCTTTTATTAATGTGGTTATCACATTTAATATTATGTTGGAGTATACTCATAGATTATGTCATAGCATACATGAAGCATCCATAAGCAATGAGTTCTGAAAAGTGAAGTATTTAACGATAAAGCATGAGAAGTAAAAGTTTTTGGAAAATATGTATCCCAAAGTGTTTTTTTAAGAAAGAATGGTGCACCTCTATGCTATGAAAGGAGTGAGTAGGAAATGGGACGTGGGGAACCGGCGCACCTGACCTGGAATGTTTGCCGCTTTGTGGTAGTGAATGGAAATATTTACCACCCTGCGGTATTGAATGGATTGTTACTGCTTTGCAGTACTGCCAGTATAATTTAATCTGGTTCCAAATAATAACTGCCCACTGCTGAGCTTATTGGCTAGAGAATACACCTAGTGGGTTCACGATTGAAAGGAAGTATTTTCAAAGGAAGTGAAATGTTTTGAGTAGAATTAAAGGACTGAAATGATTTTTCGAAGTGTTAAAGAAAGTGGGATGTATAAATTGAAAACACATTCAACGCATTGCACGTCATAAGCATGCATAAGGTGCATGGAGTTTACTTGCTGGGCTTTAGCTCACGCATTTTACTTTCCTCTTCTTTATAGGTGATAAAAGCTAGATGGCCGAGGAGATCGCTTGGAGGCAGACTTCGACAGTGCTCAGTTTTTAAATATTGAAGTTAGAAAGAATTTTGTTGGTTGTGATGGTTCTTAATTATTCATTTATTCTATTCAATTGAACGTTGCAACCTTGAGATGAGTTGCCCGTCATTTTAGGCTAATCGACTGGTTGAAATTATTTTCATTTTTGAACAAGGGATTTGTATTTATGATTCTTTTATCTTTATTTTATTTGAGGGTTTTGGAAAACTAGTTTATTCCTTTCCCTGAAACTTGCACGATGACGGTGATTCTCCTAACAGCCCGGTTATGTTAAATTTACAGGGGAAACTCTATCAAAATTTCTGTAGGATTTTATTAAGCAAAAATAATTAAATAAATATTTTGTAAGTTATTTTATCATTTCTGTATTTTAAAGAGAAATAACGGATAATATTTCCAAGCCTAGGTTCTAGACTTGGGGTGTTATAGTTATGGTATTAGAGTTAGGAGTTCTAAAAGCGATTCTGTAGACTTTTAAAATTATTTTGAAAAGTATACGAGTACTGAGTTGGCCACAAGTGTTTCTTCCTCGATCATCCGGTAAGTTTATGATTTGCTATCTTAGATGAATTATTGTCACTTGGTATGTTCATGATCGAATTGCTAATTGAGATTAATGAGATTCTGAATGATTTAGTAAGTTTTTAAAATATTTTAAGAAGCTATTTTTTTCCAAATGGAAAAGAAAGAAGTTTTTTTGGATGTTATATTTTGATACTGCAAAAAAAAAAAAAAAAGAGGGGGGGAGGGGGGGCATTTAAGAATTCTGCCATTATTTCAAATATGATATTCAAAAACATTTGTAGATGGTCGTATTTGGCTAAAGTTTGAAAGACTTTCTCAAAGATTTTACGAAATTTACAATTTTGATATGGCATTAGAATGTTTTTACAAGTGATTGTATTTGGAAAAAAAATTGAGAAAATTTTACATCTAGCAAAAACAAAGTAAGTTTACAAGAGAAGATGAAAGAATTATATGATTTCAATAAGTATGATTTATATGATCAAGTATAAGTTAGTGTTAAGCTTTGAAATGTATGACTTCTTTTGAAATGATATCAAGTAAAAATTTATTTTCAGTCCTCGAAATTAACTGAAGATATTAGAATTTCCTAGACTGAACTTTGCGTATGGTTGGATGGACATCATCAAGATGGAACTAAGTTTTTATCAGGTTAGATGGATCTCGAGATTACTAAGCGTAGAAGATGAAGATGAAAGGACTAAAGATACTCACCAGGACAACATAGTGTGCGATTATAATTAATCATGGATTTTGTGATTTGGCTAAATTTTATGCACTTATGATGAGATTGATGAGTTGAAATGCTATTTTATTCTTATGGTGAAATTTTCAAATTGACATATTATGGACTATAGTTTTTGGGATTTGTGAATATCCTTCTTATTCTTACAGTGAAATCTGTGAATTTTATATTAGAATGATATGGAATCTTTAAAGGAATGTAATTGAAGACTCAAGATTATAGATTTAAGATAATTAGTTGAGGCCACGGATTGAGATTATTCGGTTTTGGATGGTCAATAAATGAGAGGATCCTCGATTTGGATATATTTTACTATCAAGGTTGGAAAACTTGATTAATGGTGAATAAGTACGAATTAAGGTTCAAATTATGCAGTACTTGACTTGTCATAAGTATTAGTTCAAATACCAAAAAGAGAAAGTTGGAGGAAATGTTATTATATTGAGTTCCAATTACTTTTTGAGAGTATGTATATATAAATTTTTGCGGGGATGATATTTTTATGCTATAGGACTTTGATTTGGAGGATTAATTGTGTGAAATGTGAAAACGGGATTATTTTGATTTTGAGGCTACATGGTGATGATTTTGAGGATTAACTACATGAAATGTGACTTTAGGGTGGATGACTTTAGGTTTTGAGAATGTAATATGATTTTAGTAGCTATGATTTGGATGTGAGGAAGTAAAATGATTTTGGGATGCACTTAGATTTCAGCAGGGTTTAGATGTTGAATTGTTACATAATAGATTTTTTGTAAAGTGTGGTCTTGGGAAAGTATGTGGCTGGAAAAGGAAAGATGAAAAAAAACAACTTACAAGAATATTTCTATAGAGCAATTTGCTAAAGACGAGCGAGAGTTGATTTTGAGGAATTTGAGGCATACGATGACATTTTGAAACTCATGAAATTATTTACAAAGTTTCCAATTGGCTTCCACAATATTTTTCAGTTTTGATTAATGATTTATTTTTCCAAAATTTCTAGAGTTGTATTTTGATTTAAATTATATTCCTCGTTCCAAAAGGAATAGAATTCGAATTTGCAAACTAGTTATTCAATAATGGATCTACTATGAAAATGTAGTAATAAGCATGTATTAAATAGTTGAAATTTCAGTTACTTATTTTAGAAATTAGTCCTATGATTTTGACCCATATTTTTGTCAAAACTTTGTTAAAAAATACACGAGCAGTTCTTATGGGAAAAAAAGGGGAGAAACTCTTTTCAACATTTGGATTATTACGCAAGGATCATTCACTACTACAAAAAGGAGCTTAGGTGGCGGTTGTTTTAGATTTAGGGTGGCGATTTTTTGATCGCTACCCAAAATGGCGACACCCAAAGTCATTGAAATGGTGGCGGTTGAAAAAACGCCGCCCAAAAAAGACTTAGGGTGGCGGTTGTTTTTAACAACCTCCACCCTAAGTCCTTTTTTTTTTTAAACACTTAGGGTGGCGGTTGTTTTAACAACTGCCACCCTTTCTACCTTCTTTTTTAAAAAACTACTTAGGGTGGCTGTTCTAGTGCAAAACCGCCACCCAAAATCCACTTTTTTTTTAAAGATATGAGCAATGAAAAACACAGAATTAGGAGTGCAAGTAAGAACGAAATAATTTTTATTCAAAATCAATCGCCTCTAATTACAACAAAATGAACAATCTAAGAACAAAAACATGAAATTATAAGATGAAAAACTAAAAATTACGTTTTGAGGCCTTAGACGACCTCAGATTGGCCTGAAACATGGGGTCATGGCTATAGCGGTGAATGTCGTAGATCTCGTCGCGACGATTCCGGAATGGTGTAGTGGGCTGAAAACGGACATCGTATGCAAAAGTTATGGCCATTTAAAGTTTGCATGCTGAAAAACTCGAAAAAAATTACATTAACTATTACACGAAAATACACGAAATTGGGACCAAAAGATAGAAGAAGCTTACCTTGCTTAAAATGTGCCATCAATTTGTGAAAAAATTGAACTTAAATCAGATTTGAAGTCGTGAATATTGCAAGAAATTACGAAAAATTTTCGAAAGAAGAAGGAAAGAAGCGGGAATATGGCTATCTGGTGAGTTGGTGAAATATTTAAAGAGAAAAGGCGGCGGTTGTAGCAAAAAACCGCCAGCCAAAAGTACTTTTAATAATTAAAAAAAAAAATGGGTGGCGGTTGTAGTACGGAACCGCCACCCAAAGTTTAAAATAATTTTTTTTTAAAATGCATACGGTGGCGGTTGTATAGTTACAACTGCCACCCAATGTTATTATTATTATTATTATTATTATTTTAAAATTCTTTGACTTAGGGTGGCGGTTGTGTGTACAACCGCCACCCTAAGTGTTTTTTTTTATTTTTTTTAAAAATTTGTTTGTTTAGTGTGGCGGTTGTGTGTACAACCGCCACCCTAAATGTTTTATTTATTTATTTTTTTTAAATTTGTTGATTTAGGGTGGCGGTTGTGTGTACAACCGCCACCCTAAAAGTAATAATTTTTTTTTAAAAAAAAAAATTTGCTTAAGGTGGCGGTTGTGTGTACACCCGCCACCCTATCCACACCATATGGTAGCGGATTTCAACCAACTGCCACCCTTTCTTCAGTACAAGCATCAATGGTAGCGTTTTCATTAAAAACGCCGCCTAATGGGCGTCCCCTAAAGCCAATTGTGTACTAGTGATTTTTGTCAAGAATTTCAAATTTTTATTTGAGTTGCTGGTTAAAAAAAAAATTGATAGTTTGGCCTATATCTTTCTTTTGTTCAAATGCTCATATTTGAAAAAAAATGATTGATGCCTGTGAAGAAAATGTTCATCAAAATCTTAGCTTCAAAGTGAACTTTTGATTTCTAACTAAATGAAAACCCTAGTTCATTTTCTGAAAATTATTTCCAACTTTTCGAGAGATTATTCATTTGGCCAGAATCTTGATATCAAGTGAAACTTTTCACTTCCAATTAAATGAAAGAACCTACTTTTTTTCAACAAAATGTTTTTCAAAAGCCTGAATAGAAATATAGTACGGTGATTTAAGGATAATGTTGTATGGCTGGAGAAGTCGGAAGAAGTTCTAGAAATTTGAAGTGATGTAAAATTGGTTTTGATTCCAAGACTAGAGAAGGTCGAAATAGAATAGAGATATTATGGCCATCGTGATATTTTGAGTTAATGTGGGTTCGATTATTTGTAATCCGAAAATAAACAATAGGAAGGAGCAAGGTTTTGTAGACTTTTGACGTTTAGCTATACCATATATTAGTGGGCATTGTTATCTATGTCGTGACATGTGCGACATCTTTGAGGTTCGTTCATTACACGCATAAAAGGGTAACGTGTAAATGGTAACTCATAATTATTTTTGAGCAAGAAAGGCCAGGTCAAGATAGAGTGAGAAATTAAAGTCCAGTCAGGTACAGACCTTCTTTGTAAGAATGAGATGAGGATATTTTATCCAAAGTATCTATACCTTTCAAGTAAGTGAAATTTCGAGGACGAAATTTATTTTCAGGTGGTAAGGAATTGTAACACCGCGTATAACCCTATGCATATTTATGAAACTTTCATAATACTTATCTATATTCCATGCCACGTGAATTGAAATAATTAGTTATTACTATTATTATTGACAATCATTGAGCTTTGTTTTGCAGTGGAGGGACTCAATCGTCGTCAGACTCAATGTGCCAGTTAGAAAGTTCGATTTCTTAAAGATGAGTTTAAGTGCGGCATTCTTATGTTGTGTGTGTAATAAATTATTTTCATTTTAAATGTTTTACTACTTGTTTATGATTTCACAAAAAAAATAACGATAAGTTAGAATTGTGTATTTTAATCATGGGTCTAATTTATTAGATCCCATTCTTGAACCCAAAATCCTAAACCTCAATATAGCATCTATTATTCTTAGCCCAAGATAAATTCCCTCATTGAGCCCAACCCTGATTCCTCAAATAAAACTCAATTAAATCAACCCAAAGCTCATTCCAAAACTCACGTTCCCTCTTGCAAGACCTCACATCCCAAGCACTCTTTCCGGTTCGCCTATCTTCGGTCTCGCCTCTTCCTCATTTATTGTGACCTTTATTTGAATGCTAATAAGGAGTTTTGGCACATTGACCCAGTGAGCGGCTAAGGACACCTTTACTTGCTTCTCAAAGTAAATTACTAGGGATTCGATGTAAGTAAACTTTCCCTTAAGTTCAAGTAAAGTTGTACGTCTAAGGTGAGTTTAATGTGCTTGTTCTGCTAAGTGAAGTTATTTGATTCGAATGCTTTTATTAATGTGATTATCACATTTAATATTATGTTGGAGCGTACTTATAGATTATGTCATAGCATACATGAAGCATTCATAAGTAATGAGTTTTGAAAAGTGAAGTATTTAACGACAAAGCATGAGAAGTAAAAGTTTTTGAAAAATATGTATCCCAAAGTGTTTTTTTAGAAAGAATGGGTGTACCTCTATGCCATGAAAGGAGTGAGTGGGAAATGGGGCATGGGAAACCAGCGCACCCGACCTGGAATATTTCCCGCTTTTCGGTAGTTAATAGAAATATTTACCACCCCGTGGTATTGAATGGAATGATACTGCTATGCAATACTAGCGGTAGAATTTAATCTGGTTCCGAATAATAACTGCCCACTGCTGAGCTGAGCTTATTGGCTACAGAATACACCAAGTGAGCTCACGATTGAAAGGAAATATTTTTAAAGGAAGTGAAATGTTTTGACTGGAATTAAAGGACTGAGATGATTTTTCGAAGTGTTAAAGAAAGTTGGATGCATAAATTGAAAACACATTCAATGCATTGCACATCATAAGCATGCATAAGGTGCATGGAGTTTACTTGCTGGGCTTTAGCCCACGCATTTTACTTTCTCATTCTTTATAGGTGATAAAAGCTAGATGGCCGAGGAGATCGCTTGGAGGTAGACTTCGACGGTGCTCGGTTTTTAAATATTGAAGTTAGAAAGCATTTTGTTGGTTGTGATGGTTCTTAATTATTCGTTATTCTATTCAATTGAACGTGTACAACCTTGAGATGAGTTGCTCGTCATTTTATACTAATCGACCGGTTGAAATTATTTTCATTTTTGAACAAGGAATTTGTATTTATGGTTCTTTTGCCTTTCTTTTATTTGAGGGTTTTGAAAAAATAGTTTATTCCTTTCCTTGAAACTTGTATGAGGACGGTGATTCTTCTAACATGACGGTTATGTTAAATTTATAGGGAAAACTCTATCAAAATTTCTATAGGATTTTATTAAACAAAAATAAATAAATTTTCTAAAGTTATTTTATCGTTTCCACATTTTAAAGAGAAGTAACGGATAATACTTCCAAACCTAGGTTCTAGACTTGGGGTGTTACAGGTAGCCACTAAATTGATGGATCTTATATGTATGAGTGATGCTCTCTTTAGTTCCGTACATATGTATTGAACCCGTATAAAATACAAAGCTATGCATATTACGTGATGACACGTGTGTGTGTATATATATATACTAGCAGTAACACCCATGCGCTGCACGGAGAGCCGGGTACATTGATACGTAATCCATATTAATATATATAAAATATCAGTATTGAAAACGATTACAAAAAATAACACTACAATCTAAAACATCAAATAATTTAAGTAAAGCATATTCACTTTTAAAAAACAAAAAAACATACAACAGAGTTTCGTTTGTATTTCGGTTAATTCCAACCTATGAATATTGGTACAACTTGTAATGATCAAAATTTCGAAAATCTTCATGAATAGCATAATTTTACATTCGTATCCAACAATAATAATATTCATTAATTATCCACAAAATTATATTGGACGATAATGTCAAGCATACTATAAAATTCATAAATACATCAATCTTGAATGCACAATGGACAACATATTATAGTCTTTCTTTCATGGCTTTCTTGTCACACAATGCACAAGGAATGGATGTATTATCGATATACATGGTAACCTACAATAGCATAAGAACAAATCTCATTAAGTAATCCATAAGATCTCGATGATAAGAAAGTAAATAATAGGCCACAACAATAAACTTAATTAATATAGCCAATAAAATAATTTCATAAAAATTTCAACAGGATTTCACCTGTATTTCATACTAATCCATCCTGCAAACATCAAATGCGAAACTTACCAAAAAGCACAAAACTTAGAGCTTATTTACATGCTCTTAAAAATTCATACTTTTTCATACTTTTTAACATTAAAATTTAGTCAAACAAATCACATCCATCCAATTCCACTCATTTTTTCACTTCTTACTTATAAAAATATATAAAAATTTGTATGATAATGCCCTCTTAATTTATAGCAAATAAATGTTTTGATAAATATTAATAGTATAAAAATAGAACATTCAAAAATATGAATTGAATACTGGTTAGAGCAATAAACTTAATTAATATAATAGTGAGAGAATTCTATAAAAATTTTGAGAAAGTTTCCCTTGTATTGAATGGGATAACAATTTGTCATAGAGATTGTGATAATATGAATGCAAAATAAAATAATATTAAATTAAATGCTATAATTATTAAAATGACCAAAATAAAAAACGCTATTAACTTTTGCTAAGCTTATAGTTTTTTTTTTTGAAATTATTTTGCATTCTATTATATTCAAATACAGATTCGGGGATATTAACTATACACCCGTGTGATACATGGTATTGACAATCAATATATGAATAATAATTTCTAAAATTTTATTGTGAAATATAATCAACACATAAATATATTGTAAAAATGACAATGTAGTAGATACAGTTTGGCAAATCCAATACTCCGGCCTTGTCCTTATCTTTGCCTCGGCCATATCTTCATTTAATTGAACTCGAGCGAAAATGAAATAAGAGAGAACTTCCCATTCTTCGTCCACCGCCTCCGCTAGAAAATTCTCATTCCCATCCATAACGCATCATGATCATGTCATCGGAATGAATTAATTAACTGTAGCACAATTTATTTTAACTAATTCTTATTCTTAAGCTAACTATTCCTAAAATGAATTAATTATGTCCAAAGTAATTAGTTTAACAGCCGCAGCTTTGAGAATTATATGAATTTAATTTTAAAGATATTGAGAGATATCTTTCATTTTTTTTATGAGAAATCTTGCCAACAAATCGCAATATAATTAATTTTTAATTATTTTTTAAATTAATACTATTTTTCCCTATTTTAGCAATATAATTAATTTTTATTAAGTTTCACCCAAAAAAATGTGTAAATTTCTATCTAATGAAATTGAAACCAATTAAATCATCTTAGAATCAATTTTAATTTTTATCTAATTATCTAAAAAAATTAATTATTTTTAAAATAATTAGCTTTAAATCTACAGTTCTAAGAATTATATAAATCTAATTTTAAAGATATTTCGTAATTTAAAAGATATTTTGTAATGTAAAAAAATTATTTCTATTGCAGGCAAAGTCTTGCTAGCTGTAGCAATCTCATGAATTTTCATTAGTTTTTGTTTTTTAAATTAATTATATTTCTCCCCTTTGAAAACCATAATTAATTTTTATTAAATTTTGTCCATTGAAACGATGTCCAATTAAATGTTAGTAATATAATTAATAATAATTAAGTGCAATATAAATAATTTTAAATAATTTTCATTTTTAAAATAATTATTTCTAAAAAGAATTAATTATTTCCAAAATAATTAGCTTAATAGCCGCAATTTTAAGAATTGTATGATTCTAGCTTTAAAGATATCTTATTGTTTAAAAGATATCTTCCAATATAAAAGATATATAGATAAAGATATAGGCATAGATATATATTCAAGTAATTAGAAAAATTGATGTTACATATTTCTTTTATCACACTAAAATTAAATCTTTGCAAAATTGCTCATTTTAATTAATGTTAATTTTTTAACTATTTCTATTTTTAAAAATAATTAATTATTTATGAAACTAATTAAAAGGTTCTATCTAATTTTTTAATTTTCGTTTTGCACGTTTCTTTTTATTTTTGATGTTAAAACTTAATGAATTATAATTTTGTATCTTCAAAAAATTAAATTTTAGCGAAATTCATAATAATTAAATTTCATTTTGTAGCTTATTATTTTTAAAAATAATTATTTATTTCTAAATAAATTAATGAGCCGAGTGTAATTTTTAAATTTTAATGTTACGTTTTTAAAAAAAATTTGTGTCAAAATTTAATGAATGGTAATTTTGCATCCCATAGAAATTAAATCTTAACAAAATTATTAATTTTAATTAATTTTATTTTGTATAGAATTATTTTTTGGTTCTTAGATATTTATTTATAAAAATCAATTATTTCTAAAAATAGTTAATCATTTTTAAAAGTAATTTTCGCAAGAAATGAGAAGAGAATTTGGCGGAATATCTAATAAATTACATTATGTCTAACTTTTGCTAAAATTTTATGTGTATGCTTGCTTATAAATGATACTTACTTTATTTATAAATAAAATATTTCAATATATACATGGTGATAAGCTAAAGACAATAAGATGGATATTGGATTCCTAATATATAGTCTATGTTAATATCGGATAAAAAAAAAAGGAAGAAAAGAATCAGATCCTAATATAAATAGTTAATCATTATTAATCTATATGTTAATATATATTATGTATATCTATTTTAAAATATAATTAATGTGTTGTGAGTGGGAAAACCAAATTCAAAAAATGCTAAAATGTGAGCGGAAAATTTTCCTCTGAAATCGGTCTCTGTTTATTAATATATATATATATATATATATATATATATATATATATATATATAGATTAAGAATAAACAAAAAACGTGAATGTAAATAATTTTTTTATAGATATAAATATACAATATAAAATTATAGAATGTAGAAAATTATTATGGTAGGATAATCATGGTTATTTAAGGATAATGATGAAATAAGGATATTTGTATTATTTTATCAGTGGTAAAATAGTTTCCAAAAAATTCAAAAGAGCCAACAGAAGTGAAATTTGATGAGCGGGAAAAATTGGCCCCAACCAAATTCAATGTGCCTCTCTTTATTAATATATAGATATATAAAAGAAATATGGTACGGGGTACGGAATTAGGGAGGTGAGTTACCTAGACCATAAAAAATTTTGTAGTTTCATTACGTTGATTAAATTCCCGAATGGGTTTGTAGCAAACCTGAGAAAAAACATTGCTCCAAATGAAAGTCAATTACACAGCCTAAAGTCACGTGACTTTCATATAATCATACGACAGCTACTACATGTAGTATGTCGAGCATACATGAACAAAACAATTTCGTCCACAATCATCGGGTTGTGTACCTTTTTTAAACAACTGTGCAAGGTCATTAAAGGTTAACGACATGTTAAGGGCTCAAGAGCAACTAGTATTCATCCTTTGCAAGCTTGAAAGAATATTTCCTCTAGCGTTTTTTGACATAATGATTTACCTTGTGATGCATTTTCCTGAGGAGGCAATTCTAGTAAGACCAGTTTATATGAGGTGGATGTATCCTTTTGAGAGGTACATAAAGAAGTTAACGGACTATGTTCGAAACCAAGCAAAGCCAGAGGGGTCTATAGCTGAAGGATATGTCATTGATGAAGCCCTCATATTCTGTTCATGCTATTTCTGAGATGTTGAGACAAGATTCAATCAGCCAGAACGAAATGAAGATGTTGATGTTCCTAAAAGGCAAATTTTGATATTCAAATCAAATTGTCGACCGTCGGGAAGACGGATTTCAATTGTCATTGATAATGTGTCTCGAAACCAAGCAGAGTATTACATCCTCAATAATTGTCCTGAAATCACCCCTATCTTCAGTATTTATTTAGAAAACTTGTTTATAAGAATTTATGTTTAATAAAACTAAGCCACTTGTACTTATATTTTCTTGCAAGGAGCATAAGCAGGAAATATATGAACGAGGGTGTAAAAATGTCGACCAAGTGCACAAATTTGGCTTCCCAGCATGGTTTCACAGCGAGGTAAACCACGCGTACTTGATATACATATATTTGCTCTGATAAGCATTTTTGTAATTACTAAAATGACATTGTTTATCAAATTTATGCTCTGTAGTGAAACAACCTTGTAGAGGTGACACAAGAGTTGATGTCTTTGGCATCTCGTTCGAATTTCACATGTTGCTTTATGCATGGCATACGCTATAAATGGAGTTCGTTTCTCAACTCTAGACCATGATAGTTGTAGAAGGACTCAAAATAGTGGTGTATCCATACTTGGAACAAACAGAGACATATTTTATGGCTAGTTAAAGGAGATATTTGAGCTATCTTACCTTGACGATTTATCAGTTGTATTGTTTAGGTGCAAATGGTTTCGGGGTGTTGGAAATCGGAAAGTAATAGAACACAACATTACTAGCATTGATATCAATGTAGAGTCATACAAAGAGGATTAATTCATATTTGTAACCCAAGCAAAACAAGTGTTTTACGTCAAAGATCCACTAAAAGGACCAAATTGGCAAGTTATGCAAGAAGTCAATCACTGTAGTTGTTGGGATAGTCAACAGAACGTCCCTGAGATTGATTTGCTGCATGATAGTTATTCATCGAACTTCTCACTATTCGTTGATCTTGGTGATTTAGAGCACATTCCTTTGCAATGTCGAGACAAAGACTGTGCAGGTAGTTGTAACTACTAGTAATGATGCATCATTTATTGATGATCATGTGATGGATGATGATGGGGACAAAGAAGATAATGAAAGTGAGGTTCCAACAGATGATGAAACCGATAAAGACGACAGTGACAACGACATGCACTTAGGCATATTATGATTCCGACTCAGAGTAGCGATATAGTAGCAATGTTAATCATGTAATATTTCTTATGATTTTGGCATTACTTTGGACCATAATATTATTATTATTATTATTATTATTATTATTATTATTATTATTATTATTATTATTATTATCTTATAATATTTGAAGTGCCAATTAGGCATTGCATCACATTAGCAAGCATTAAATTTTTTTTAAAAAAATAAAATTCGAATTTAGAAAGAAATCTTATAATGTGTTGTCTATTATTAGTAAATAAAAAGGGAAACTTGAAGTTGTTTGGGTAAGAGTTTATTTAAAGGGAAAAAGAAAAACAAAAAACGTGTGCAAATTGTAAGACTAAATCTTAAATGTAATTTCCTTTTATAATTTGATTATATATTTAACATGTTGTTTTTTTATATGACTAAGGGATCATGTTTTTCCCATTGATTTTTTTTTTATTTAAAAAGAAAGAAAGAAAGAAAAGAAAACTCAAATAGCATCAATTAATTAGAATGAAATAAGCAAATCGCATTTTTTATTTAATTCAAGCTGAATGTGGTACAAAATCAATTCAATATTCTTAAAATTTATATATGTATGTGTAGGACGATCATAAAATCATCATTAATTGTATTTGAAATAAGTTTGAACAATTATGTATGACTCATAAATGTGTTATTTTTTGTTATTAGCCATATTTTTTGACACCACTCAATTCAATACTCTTAAAATTTATATTTGTATATGTAGACGGATCATAAGATCATTATTAGTCGTATTTGAAATAAGTTTCAACAATTATGCATATGTAGGTTGATCATAAGATCATTATTAGTTGCACCAAAATCTATATATCTCTATATATATATATATATATATGTTATAAAAGTATAGAAAGAATAGAGAGAATTTAGAGAGAATGAATTCTAAGGAATTCTCAGGAATAAATTTCATTAATAACTGAAGCCCTATTTATAGGAAAACTTCGAATGGCACAATCGTAATTACAAAATTTCATCAAGGGTATAATAGTCATTCACATAAAATAATTATTGACAATTGCACATCGTGATGTGTCATCATTTTCATATCTTTTAATTAACTATTCCTAATTATTTACAACACTCCCCTTGAATGACTATTAATACAAATGTCTTCGACTTGTTTGGAGAAAAACCCAAAGGGGAAAAAACTTCCAAAACGACAAGTGTGATAGCTTGGAATGGTTATATCAAGTTTCATCAAAACATTGCTCCCCGATGTCTATCACCAAGATATGAGTATTCACGTCTTTGCCTCGTTAAAACCTTGTCAAGAAAACCCGGGAAAAAACTTGATCGAAGGAAAAAGTGAGTACCGCCTCCGGCTTGATTTCATATCTTGAGAACTGATATCTTTACTTTTGGTAAATGATTTCAATATCATCATCGCTGGATCTAAAGCATTAGCTCCATTATAACTTGATCCAATAGATACACCAGATCAATTTCTCCTATCGTTTCAATATACCATGAATATGCCTCGTTAAAACCTTATTAGGAAAAACCCAAAGGGGAAAAAACCCTAATGAAGGAAAAAGAGTACATTATTCATGTGAATACGCCTTTAAAGTTGCCTCATTAAAAACCTTGCTAGAAAACCCAATGGATAAACCTCACTAAGGAAAAAGAGTGCAACGCCGTATTTTATACAAGTATGTCAAGCATTTCAAAATCTTTCATACATTTGTATGAGTATCATATACATTGGTTTTATACTCTTCTGCTCATTTTAGAGTGCATCAATTTTCTTACACAACTACAAAACATTCACCATGAACACATGTCTCCAAACACACAATTTAAAGTATATAAATTCATAGTAAAAACATGTAAACATATAAGTAAACCTTCATAACTAACTAACACTTAAAATATATCATTTGACATTTAATACTCATTTAATAGGTTATTTCATTCCCTGTGGCTTAGCTCCCCCCTTTAGGGTACTTATAAACACGAGCTTAGCTCACCCTCGATCCTTTAATTTTCTTTTTCAGATTACATACATCGATCGGTAATTTAACTTTCATGAGCATGCAAATATATAATGACCACCATGCTTATCTTTAAACTTGAGCAATAGTCATCATCATCTCATCATCTCATAAGTTAAGGGTTTCACATTCACCATTTATCATCTTCAATATATCTCAATATTTTCATTATCATTGATCATATGTAGCGCTACATTTTCATATCGTGTCGACACTTTTCAATTTCATTTCTTTCCCCATATCGACATGACTTATCTAGATATCTCATTATCAATCATCTTGTAGGATTACACAATATAGTTATGTCTATATACTCTTCAAGAGCATATGCCTCCGTTATTAAGACCATCTTTTATAATTTGCTTTGATATATATGTTTGGGGAAATCTCATAATATCAACGCTTCTGGCGTGCTAACTTATCAAAGCATCTCAACTGATATATGTAATTGTTCATAGCATCTTTTATGCATCTTTGAACTTTAAGTTCATATTTTAATTGTGAGGATATAACATGATGCATTTCACATATCATTTTCAACCTTTAATACTCCCCCTCATGCTGAGAAAATTTAGAACACCAAAACTCATACAGTTGGTATGATTTTAATCATATATGTTCTCATCATTCAGCCTTAATATGGGAATTTAGACTGCTTGCATTCTATTCTCGATATCGGCAATTTATTTGAGGACTTTAAATAATTTGCCATATAATATCCCACTTGTATCGCATACTCAAATCCTTCAGGATTTATTCAAGTATTTGATATACATTTACTAGCTTTATCATTAAATCAAAATCATGCTCATACCGTGAGCAAATATTTCGTAAATTTCGAATCATATACACATGTGACTATCTAGTGGATCCATATCATAATATCTAGTAGTCACATGGAGGATGAGTGGGCCCATATTTCGCATCCTTTATTCCGATATATTTGAGATTTATTTCCAATATTGGCTAGTAATGATTTCATCATTTATCGAGAACAATCATTGAAGAATTCTTTTAATTCTTCACTTGAAATATTGATTTCAATAATTATTTAAACCGGATGGTCATCTGGTTTGCAAATGAGTATTATTGAACTTCTAGTTCAAGAAATTCTTATATCGATTTCACTAGTATCTCAGATAGTGCTCAATATGATTTATCATAGAAACAACCACCGACATATTCCATCATCTTTTAGTGACATATTGTCTACCACTATTCCAAACACAGAGTTACAGCTCATACGCATCACATCCTGCTATTATTTAATTCCAAAATCGTAGCTCTTACTCTTTATTTAAAATCGAGTCTTATTTCATACGCTGGCGTATTATTCTATAAATAAATCATCAAAATTATTGCAAAATTCATCCTAACAAGGGTCTATACATTATAATGGATCATATGCTCAAATCTTCGAAAATACTATCCATCACATCGATCAAAATCCTAAAAAGGATTTATCGATGTAGGCAGAAAGATTAAGGATGCTAATGAATAAGGGTATCCCACAAAATATCCGATGCTTGATTGAAGCAAAGGTTCGATTATCTCATGAGGTTTCAATTCCTTCTAAATACATGCCTGGTATGGGTAAAGTAGTTTTTCAAAGAAACGAGAGCAAAAGATTAGGAGGATGCTACAAATGTGCTCGGTGGACATGTGACACTGATGTAAATGTGTACGTCCGTAAATCGAGAAGATAAAATAGCATTCATTAAGGATGGATTGAGTAAAGGAGCCTTTGGATGATATTCAACAGCTCTTGAGACACATCCTAGTGGACACGCATTACAGGTGAGCTAATGGCCTTATGGGCCAAATTCAAAGATCAACAAACGCTACATGCCTTGAAAACTTACTTTAGAAGATCCTGTTTGTAAATTTAGTAGAAAATTTTAGTATAATAATTTTCTCATATTAATATAAGGAAGCTCGATGTAATAACGAAGATCAATGTTTTTCTTGTAATTGTAAATATTGTTTTTAGATTTTAAGATATATATATATGTATATATATATATATTATTTTTCAATCAATTGACATATATGTCATTTCACTAAAAATTTTTCTACCATTTTCTCTTTCATATTTGTCAAAAGTAAATAGTACAATCAATTATTGGTTTGAAAATTTATCTTTAAATAGAGGGATTCCTATATCTCTCATGTTCATACATTAAAAGTATAGTGTAAAAGAGAGATATGAGTAGAGATGGATATGGAGATTTTAGAATCATCTCATACAAGTTTCACTTTTACCTCACTGCATTAAACCGTATGTATTCTTGGTGGATCTAAATGCAGGCCATATCCAATATGTGGATATGGCAAACCAACTCGTGAAAAAGAGTTAGGGAGACAAGAAATCAATATACTATAATGGAGGAACCAACAACAAACTTTTAGCTAGACTTATAATGGCCGCACAATCATGGGGAATAAGAGTTTCGAGCGTAATACCTTTCCATCTAGTTGGATCTAATACTCGAATTGGAGCTAGTTCTACCATGGGTCCAAGCAGGTTGGGGCTACAAGCGCAATCCATCCACAATCGCATGATGTATATGATGAATAATAGTGATGCTTTCATTGTCCTTCCAGCGGCTACAACACACTTGGAGGAAATATTCAATATAGCCTCGCTGGCACAAGGAACTTTCATGTCAAACCAATAGGTTTGTTGAATATTAATAATTTCTTTGATGGTTTACTAGCTGCTTCTAGATCGTGGTGTAAATAATAAGTTTATCTCTCATTCAATGAGAAAAATACTTATTTCTGCTTAGTACTATTGATGAACTACTCATCAAATTTCATGCATATGTTCAAGAATCATGGAAGCCTGTGTCCCGTCGATCACAGGCACTGGTGTCAGCTTAAAAGAAATTCGGATCCTTTAAATATTTCATTATGAATCCTAATGTTGATGGTGGTGAGTTACGGAGTATTTATACTCTCGACGCATCCCTCATTTATGGATTCAAGATGTATATTCTTTTTGCATTTCTATATTTTTGAGTGTTTAATGCCATCTTTGATATTCTCAATATGTTCCACTTCGATCAATGTTTGTACTTCTTTTCCGGAGTAATAATAATATCATATTGGCTTTATTCAAATACATGTAAATCTAGTGATTATACTTCTTCAAGAGCATTTTATTTCATATTAATACAATCTCATATCATCGATGAGATTACTTCATATAATCTCTCCATGCGATATATTTTTTGATTTATCAACATGGGATCTATTGAGCATTTTACTTTCATCTATTTATCCAATGGTAACTTCAAGTACCACTTGCTCAATTTTTTCTCCATTAATATTCAAATATGGAGAATAAATTTTAT
Source organism: Jasminum sambac (assembly GCA_018223645.1). NCBI lineage: Eukaryota > Viridiplantae > Streptophyta > Magnoliopsida > Lamiales > Oleaceae > Jasminum > Jasminum sambac. The sequence goes on from CP073647.1 coordinate 24,271,320, forward strand.
TCTTATTATCTACTTCTTCAAGAGTAGGATTAGAATATTTGATCAACTACTTCTTCCGGGAGTAGGATTCGTTATAACCAATCGTAGTATAACCCACCACATTAGAAATATGCACACCAATCGTGTGGTATTACCACCACATTGGAAATATACTCAAACTATAAAGTGCATAAATTTAAATTGCAGAAATTAAATTTCCTCCAATAGGTGGCCTAACCTACCTTATGGGAATTATTGCAATAAATATAAATTACGGAATTTAAATTGCAGAATTAAAATGTATAATGATTAACTACTTCTTCAGAGTAGAGATCCGCTAGTAGAAGGTATTACCCATCACTTAGCATATAAAATGCGTAAATATATAAAACCTTCGCTTAGTGACGGTTGAACCCATCATCAAGTAGGAGGTATTATGCAGAATTAAATTGCAGAAATAAAGTCTAAAATTAAATATTGAACTGCTTTCTACGGGAGCAGCATTTGTTCTTCTAGAACAAATACTCATTACTTCTATAAGAGCACACTTATCCTTCTAGAATAAGTATATTATGTAATTGAATTCTTGGGAGTTACATTAATATTTTGATCTTTTAAGTCAAATGGACTTCAGTCGTAATTAATGGATTTAGAATTTCTTCGAATATTCTATCCATTTTTGTTTATTGTCGCCAAAGTAAACTATTTGAGGTCGAACTATCATTTCTTTGTCAAGCTTCAATTGCTTAGTGATGCACGTTTGGCAGCGCTGTATGCCACACATACTCTTTATAAAGTTTTGATAGTATAGGCATTAATACAAATCCAAGGACCATCTTTTTAATTATTTTCAAAGTTGAAATACTACTTTATAAATTTTGAAATTTTGATATATTTCAAAATGAACTATATTATCAATATTGGTGTCAATCGAAGATCTCGTTAAATCGAGTATAATGGAGTCGAGAAAATTTGATTTTGATATCGTATGCTCCTTATATCTCGATAAACGAATGTTATAGTTTAATATATTATTATATTATAAAAATATATATATATATATATATATATATATATATTATATTATAATTCAACACTTACATCCATGAAAACTTCTGCAAAAACACCTTCTCCATTACGCTTATCTTCAAAGCCTTGATCATCTTCTCCGCTGGCTTCCTTGAAAAAATTAATCAACTGTAATGGATGAATCTAGTTGACTTTGAACATTACAGAGTCATTTGCCCACTTCTGTAATCAGTATTTTAAGTTTCAAATAAATTTAAACGATTCCCATATACATACACACAAGGGTTGTATCTATAGGTATATGCGCAAATACAAAGAACTTCAAGAATGTAATGAAATCTCTCTCCTCTGTAATGAGAAAATAGAAATAAAGGAGACCAGACCGGGTGTGTGTTTAAGGCGATTTTATTCAAAAATGGGTATCATTGTTGCATGTGATGGAGAGAGAGAAACATTTTGTGGAAAATTAATTGCTTTAAATCAATAATCCGCTCGATACATGTAATATCATCTATAAGATGCAAATCGTAGAGATATTCCCTTCATATTAATTAGACTGTAGACTCGAGCAACGTATTATAAAAAGATAGAGTTAATGTAGAGACTATAGAATTTAATTCTAAGGAATTCTAATAAATTTCATTAATAACTGTTTCTATTTATAGAAAACTTCGAATTACACAATCGTAATTACAAAATTTCATCAAGCTGTGATAATACTATTCACATAAAATAATTATTGATAATCAACATCGACGTGTCATCATTTTCGCTATCTTTTAATTAACTATTCCTAATTATTTACAACAATATATATATATATATATATATATATATATATATATATATATAACCAAGGTCAGTTTCCCTCTCATTCTATCATTTTTCTGAATTAAATAAATATTAATTTTATTTTAATACAGTGTTAGTTGTTAATTTTCAGTTGTTAATTAAATCTTAATTGTGAATTATAGATTCTGAGCGAATTGGTAATTCATTGACGCGCTCCTATTGTTCATTCGCATTCAGCCTTTTATTGATAATTTCCACACGCTCCAATCCTAACATACACATCAATGCACCCATCAGTGAAACCATCCAAGATATGCATTTATCTACCATTCATCAGTGAATAAATCCCAAATCAATTCTTCTCAATCCCAAATCTCCTAATTCTAGCCGGATTTACCTCTTATTTTGAAGTATTTCAAGATCTACGATGTAGTTGATTCTTTTTACAAACATACATCCCTCCTTATCTTCCCATCCCTCCCTCCCTCCCCCTCTCTCTCTCTCCAACTTGCCGTACTACCGCCAACCACCACTAACTGCAAAAGAATATACTGTCGGTGAGATTGCAGTGTTGCTGATGTTGAGTAATGGAGGCTAATCTGTTGGTAAAAGACATGACAATATTTGGAAAATATGATTGCGATTGCACATAGATCGGGTTATTGTGATCCTTAAGGTAAATTGTAAATTTTCTTTTTCTTCTTAATTCTTATTCTCTATTGATTTTCCCATACTGCAAATTTTTGTGAGGCTTCAAAATTTGAATGCTAATTTATCATATTGTGAATTTTCCAAGTGCTAATTTAGACATTCTTTGTTATATGGTTAAAGAGTTTATGGTAATTTTGTGATTGCTACCAGTTTAGTATTTGTTAAAGATGTAACTGAGATAGAAAATAATTTGCAGTTGCTTTGATCTTTTCTGTTCTTTATGAGTTTATTACACATTTGCATGTTTAAGTGGTGCTTACTTTTGGTTACTTGATATATAGAATTTAATTTTTGGAAGCATTTTAATAGGTGTGGTCATGGCAAGAAACTCGCTCCTGAGGCTTGATTCAGTAATCATCCTTTGATTTTGTATTTAGGGCTTTTATGGATGATATTACTGCATTTACGCTGTGTGTGTATTTTGATTTGTGAACAAGTAAGAGAGAAGGTGATGATGCTTTAGAGAAGCCTTTTGGCATGTGCTAAGAAGCAAGAGAAAATGAATCCTTCTTCTGATGATTCTTCTTCTGGAGAGGAGGTCCAGGTTTGGATATTTACAGCTTTCATCTTATCCATCTACTCTCTTATTTTTTTAAATTCATTTAATTGTTAGTATGTTTGTGGTGAATTTGATTGGTCTAACTCTGGATACATGTTATGATCTTTGCTTTTGAACTTTAATATCTAGAGGAAAGCTTAAACAAATTCAATTATAATGAATAGTTGGTTCTTAAACAATATGTGATGCCTTCTACTTTTGTATTTATAATAGTTCAATCTAGAGGAGATCTTTATGGGAAATTAAAGTTAATCTTCACAATCAAATTCTTTGAATACTCCTAGCATTGTAATAAATAGTTTATAGCATGCTAATGTTATGGGTTCTTAGTGACCTCAATACCACCTGCCCAAAAAGAGACTTTGTGTACTTTCCCCTTTGCAAATTCCTAAATTGACTATCTTATGTGTGCCACAATTGTTGCTCATTGTTAATTGGTAGTCAACCACGTTTTGTCAAATGATCTTCATTTGATCTTTTTAACTCTTACTTATACTTTTTTCACTTGGATTCTTTTGCTACTAGCAGGCATTGCACAAAGGAAAGGATTATAAAGTGGTTGATCCAATTGACACCTTTAATAGAACAAGGAAACCTAATGTGCTTGCTTTATGCCACGAATCTTTACCAATTAGTTTATTTATTTTCAATTTTATCTGTGGAATCCTATTTTCTTTCGCACAATCTCAAGAAAATTGAAGCAGCATTTGATCACTTTTAAGTTTTAACAAGTCCCCACAAACCCAAGTACCAAAATAACAGAGATTTGATTTTTGATGACTTTCATAAATAGATTGCTCCACTCTCTTCATCTTCAAACAACCTCAAAAGCAAACAAATAAAAAAAGGACACTTGAATTCATTGATAACAGACCAAGGTTTGTTTGCTGCTTGCAAAGCATCTGTTCTTTTAGACTCTTCGCTTATTTTCCTCTCATTTTTGGTTGCAATGCAGGCTTATGGGCTTAGAGCTGGGCAAGAGGGTATGTATTCCGATTGGGCATATCCCATTTCATAACCAACTTATTTGGGTTTCACTCAGAAAATAAAAAAGAAGAATAGGTAAATGACATTTTGCGTATTGGATTTGTGGTTTTCTTTTGTTCTCAATTTCTAATTGCGGCTTCACTAATTTCACATTTTATCAGTTCATTTAGAAATAACTGAAACAAGCCATTATGATTCTAGCATTAACTTATTTGATTGTGTTGAGTAGATCATATGTGTGTATAATGCAGGGAAATTACAAACTTTTATAGATGGATAGTCCTGGGGGAGTCCACAGGTGCCTGTATGTGACGATTATATATGAAGGGTGAAGGAGTACTCCTTATAGTTGCACACTTAAAGTTTACCATAAAATGAGATTTTTACATTTTAACTAATGAAATTGAGATTCTTTGCTTATTTTCTCCCATTTTCGGTTGCAATGCAGGCTTATGGGTTAGAGCTAGTCAAGAAGGTGCTAAGAAGGCAATAGGATATCTTAAGGTATCTCAGTGTGGTCTTTTATGCCAACTATCTTAGTTGTTTGCTTATGAATGTTCTTCATGCACTTTTGTTGACATTGAAAATTGAGAAGTGACTACACATCGAACCCATAAAACTAAAGGATGTGCAGATTGCTCACACGGCTATGTTTAATGACATCATTTAATCCACTACACTCACACATCTGTTTATCTCAAAATGAAGAAGTCACTGTCCTATTTTCTCCTTTAGTGATGAATTTCTTGAAATATTTATGCTCTACTAAATAGATTAATATCTAAATGACTATAACTTCCCATGAATTTGTTTAGGCCGTGCATTACTTGAGAAGGGCCCATAGATATTGTTGGTATAAGCCAAAAAGAGCAGGTCAACTCCTATAATAAGTATCTTTCTGCTCCTTTTTTCCTTTTTCTTTTATTTTTTCCCTTAATGGACACATATTAAAACACTATTACTCTTTTAGGATGCTATTTAAGAGTCATGGTAGCTATTCTCCATCTTGGTACTATCGAATTTGCCAAGGTAAAAGAAGTTGATTCACCAGTTCTTAAGAATGACAAACAATTGAGTATGATCTAGAGTCGAAATGATTGATTGGTGTTCTCGAGCTACATAGAATTTGTTGATGACCAAGATGTCCTAGATCTTATAGAAAATGTCCATCAATTTAATTATTACTATGTTGTAATCCAATGCAGTTGATAACTTGAAGCATTTATTATTTTAATTCTATTTTTTATGCCTTATGAGTTTGATCCTTTTTACTTATATTTTTGCTACACTTTACAACGAGGAATTAACGTATGAAGTACTAATTGACATATATTTAGTAGAAATTTCGACTGTGCAGTAGTTCAACTGAGGACTCAAAATTTCTGCTCATTTCCCAATGTCACCGAATTCCTCAACCCATAAATCTATTGTGCGCACACGGATATGTAAAGAACGTGTCTTTTGATTTTCTTTCAGCTCCTTAATCACGCCAATAAATTTTGTTGTTTGATTAGTGCTGAAATGAGATGTGATGATTAATTCGTGACGTGTAGCTTTATTGGATTGTGATTTTTTGTTTGCTTTTCAAGGTTGATTTATTTGATCATTTTGTTTGATATTTGAATTAAATTTTTAGGAGAAAGATTTTGAAAGAGATAAATTTAGTTTATGAAAAACGTTAACAGGTTTAAAATAAATAAAAGTGTTTGATGCCTCCATATACTTTAGCAAGACTTTTCTAAGTTAAATTTATTATTTAAACTGCCCCTATCAATTTCTTTCTTAAAGGTACAAATTTCCTTTCAGAAAGAAAAATGTACAAATTCAATATAGTTAATTGTGTTACATATATTTTATTGCAACATATTACTTGAATTTATTTATACAACTTAATTACATGATAATTAGTCAAACCTCATTAACGACTAACTCTCCAAGAAAATGTGATATTAATATACTTCTATTGGATATTTTACAAAATTTTAAAAACCAGAAAAAAATTCTTTATTTAGAATTCGTTTTTTGTTTATTTGAATTTTAAAGTTATGCACTTCTCCATTACATTTCAATAGCAATTGATAGAATTATTTTGTGCTATCAACTCTCAATTTTTCTCATTAAATAATGACATCACATATATTTGAACGTTACCCCAAAAAAGAACAAGAAACACATTTGAAATTACTATTGTCAAAACTCATAAGAAAAATAATGAATAATAAACTAAAAAGAATACAAACAATGAAAATGAAAAAATAATTAAAAGAGAATGATCAAAATAAAAAAAGAGATCATTTTATGGCATCGTAAGAATTAAAAATTTTAAAAATTTCTCATCATTTCAAATCAAAAGGGCAATTAAAATGGTGGTTTTGTAATTTAAAAGAAATAAGACACAAATGTAGTTCAACTTAATATGTGAGAGCAAAAATTGAAAAAAAATTCTATCCCTTCTACACTTTTGTTAGTAGTGTAGATTTTTAAATATATTTTACAGTGCAACTTAATTTTTATTTAAAGCTTTTATTCTTTAAAGGTTTTATGCTTTAAAATAATTATCATGTAGTACGTAGGGAATTAAAGCTAGTTTAAATAATTTGAAAACCAACCTTGAAGGAAAAGTTGTTTGCGATATATTATGTGTCCTAGTACTTTATTTAAACTAGTGTTTTCACCTGCGCGTTGCACGGGGAAACTTATACCCAATTGTCTCAATTGGTGCTAATTTATAAAGATTTGATTAGCTCAATTTTCGGATTAATGATGGGAATGGATCTTAGATGTGTTAATTTTCAGATTTTTTGGATTTATTGAGGAATTAGGAATGGAATTGTGAAGATACCAAATTTTAACGGTGAGATTTGAGACACATTCACTGGTGTTGATAAGGAAAGACGTGTGTGAAATGTTAGTGATAAAGATGAGAAGAAAATGCGCGTGTAAGATTTCTTTGATAAAAGATTTGGGTTTATCTCAAAATATACCATTTAATCTTAAAAAATGAATATATAGGGATTGGGTGGGAAAGAAAATTTTGTAATTAATTTTATAATTCTAAATATTGATAGTTTGAGCTGGAAAATGTCCTCATTTTATTAATATATAGAATATAGATTGGTGCAACGTTATTTTTTTAAAGTACTTTTAAATTTATATATAAGCCACCTTGGAATGGAATGCTTAATTAACGACTTTTTTGTTTCCCTATTATTTAAATGTGTTTTATAAAAGAGAACTTTTGTGCATTAATTTTATATTATGAAACTTTCGTAAAATATAAACATATATATTATAAAAGAACTTAATAAGAATTATTCGATTTAATTTTCTTTAATAAGAAGTTAATTAATGTATAAGATTCGCCCCCAGATCCATGACTTACAGAGTTGTCCCGACCAATGAGTTATAGGGATGGGTCAAGGGGCGAGCCGCGTCAGACTTTAGATCCGTGAGTTTATCCACAAAGTAATTTTTTCTCACTTCAATTTTTTCTTTAGCAAATAGTCAATAGGATAACGGTAAGACACTTTATTGTAAACTTATAATTTATGGTTTAAATATTTTTTAATTTCAAATGTCCAAATATTTTTACATATATTAAATTTTTTTATAATTTTAAAAACATAATTATATTCGTGGTTAATAGAAGCGCATTCGAGGCAGATACATGCCAACTCGGACCTGGATCCCCCAAAAATTTACTGGTTGCAAAATCCACCCATCGGTATATCTTAAATATATGTCTCCCCATGCAATGCACACGTGAAAATCCATTGGTCTTAAAGTGCTACTGAAGCAAAGATATTTTGGCACAACTTAAAATTATGCGAAGTTCTTGCTTTTCAGTTTTGTTATGAATGTCAACAGAATGGATTTGTGAAAAATATAGAGGAAACTCTATTAAAAATTAAAAAAAAAATCCTTTTTGCACTTTTTACCTTACGCAAGTTCTAATTTATAATATAGGCATACGGTTTTTGCACGGGTTGAAACACTAATTTCTAACTAAACCATTATTGAAATTATATTATTTTATTCGTCCATGCATCACAAGGGCTAGTGCTCGTTATTGTCGTCGTCGTCATCGTTGTTGTTGTTGTTGTTATTATTGTTGTTGTTGCTGCTGCTATTGTTGTCATCATCATTATTAAAGTTTAAAATTAATGTGATAATTATAGTATTCCAAACAGTAACAACAATGTTAACGATATTTTTCTTTTTTCTTTTTTTTTTCATACATGATAACAATAATGTTACTAACGCAACATAATTTAGAAAATTTTAAAAATGTAAAGAATAAAAAATAACATAAAAATAATAGTTAATAAACTAAAAAGACGTTGACAACAATAATACAAAATTTTCAAAAACATTTGGGCGCACTTCTTGATGAGCCGAAACTAAGGGCCTTTTACCCTCACCGCCTAAAATTACAAGATTTTCATAACTCAGCCCCAAAATTACTTCCACTGCCCAGAAACTTCCCTTCAGCCGGCCATTATGTATCCCAAAATTTACTTCCTTCCTTGCTGTTTTACTGTCAAAATATTCACCTGCATGAATCTTCTTGCCACTAATGTCATGCCAATTTGAGAGATTTGCCTCTGCCATCCCTCTTCGTTGCTGTGCTTGTTTGCCGTATTCACCTATTCAAGGTTTTTAGATGTTTAGAGGTTGAGAAACTATTCAGAAATTTCCAATTTCTTCACTCGTGTGGAGTTTTCTTCTAGTGCTGTAGTGATTTCTACTGGACTTATTTAGCTGCTAAGCTCAAAGGCAAGGTAATATCAGATTTAGTTAATTTGTGGCAATTTGTGATTTGTAAATGATAATTTGTGCATTATGCTTTAATATATGACTATTTAAATTAGCCAATTTGTGGTGAGTCGCTTATTGATTAGTCTAAAATTGAGCACCTCTATTTATCTTTTTCAAAAAGATGGTTTCATAGACTCCAAATTGGGATCTTTACATAATACCAATGTTTAAGTTTAAATTTTCAAAAATTAGGTAAATCAAGATTAATTACACAAAAGACACAAACATTGAGGGAAAATTAGTAAAATCTGATATTTTTGAACCGGATCAGTTACTAGCATATATTTCACAAAGACAGAAACATGAATATGTTGTGGCCTAGAGTAGCTGATAAGCCACATGACTAACTTATTTGCTCGGGTTCAATTCCTCAAATGTGCATTTTAAAGGTTTTAATTCATTCATTTTCTATTTTCATTCATTTCTTTTTCATTTTCTCGTAATTCTTTTATATTTTATTATTTTCATTTTAAATATTTTTTCCACCTCTTTACATGCCTGTTACACATGCCTTACACATAAAGTGTAATGGGTGTAAGTTATTACACATTCGTTACACAGAATTTGTAATTTTGTGTAACACATTCTTTTGTCTTTTTCATTTTTATTCTATTTTATTTTATTTCTCTTATGATTTTGTAGCTTAGCTCTTTAATTTAAATATGCACATTACACTCTATGTGTAACAAGTGTGCAACACCTTATACACACTATATGTAATACTTTATATACTTTGGAATGTAGTAAAACATCATTAAACACTTTTTGTATTGCATTGAATTTCAGTTTAGTTACTTTTTTTTAAACATTATTTTTAATTCTCCATATATTTTGTCATTTTCATTTTAAACATTATTTTTCCATTCTCAACATCATTGCACACTTCTTAGAATTTATTACAATATCATTACTCACCTTGTGTAACTTGGAAATATATATTATTTGTCCATAACGGACACCATATACAGATTCTACGCTCAAAACAATGAAAAGCATTACACACACATTACACATCATTACACAAAAATATTACACACCCTATACACACTTGTGTAATTTCACACATTCATTACACACTCATTGCATACTTTATATAATGCATTATATACCCATTACACACTTTGTGTAATTTCACAAAACCGTTACACACTTTTTGTAATGCATTAAAAATCTAGTTTGCATTGGGTTGAATTATATAAAGCATTGCACGCCCATTACACACTTTGTGTAATACATTACACACCTATTGCACATTTTGTACAATTTCACACACCCATTACACACTTTTTATAATACATTAAAAATCTAATTTGCAATGGGTTAAATTATTTAAAGCACATAAAGCATTTGAATTAATCCTGATCGGAGGTCGATTTTCTCCCCTAAATATCCGTTCCATTTCCATCATTTCATCTTCAACCTCCTTCTCCTCCTCAACCTCGCGCTCCTCTCCTCTCCCAAACCAAACCGACTCTCTTCAACATCGCCGCCTCCTTTTCCACCTACCATCGCTTGCCATTTTCCTCCTCTACCTATTGATTGTTGCATCCACTGCAAGAAAATACGGTATACTAGTGTGTGTGTGTGTGTGTGTGTGTGTGTGTGCATACATTAATTTATTGTTAATTAAAAAAAGATATTAATTAAGCATCAAAACAGCACATCCGAACAAAGGCACTATTAGAACCAATAAGACACATCCAAACAATACACATCCAAACAAGGCACCATTCCAACTGAGGTAATCTTCTTCTTCCACCCAGGTAATCTTCTTCCAGACAACCAATTTCAGAATTTAATCATGTTTCTTCTTCCACCTAGGTAACATGCTTCAGCCTCAGTAGAATTTAATCGTGTTTCTTCTTCCACCCCGGCAACAACTCCTCGTCATTCTCTGAATTTCAAACGCATCAGCCGCAGTTTTTTTTTTTTTCACAAAATCAAAGCAGCGGCTTAAATGATTGAGCCGCCCACCGACGATGTCGACGGAGTGAGAAGCCGGCATTTCTACCAGCGGTAGCCATGGCAACCCTCTTTTTTGCTTTTTCCCTTCACCGATCGCCCTTGAACCGGGATACCCGTATTTTACTAATTACTTTCATTTGCAAGGGTTTTTAAATTATCAAATGTAAATGCCACTCTGGTCCTAATTTGCACCTCCAAATTAAAGGTTTTTTCTTTTTCAGGAATTTAATTAACTAACTTATTTTTTATTTTTTTCCTTTTTTCTTGGAAATTGAATTCTGAATTAATTTCATAATTTTTGTGATTAACTCTCGTCTTCTCTAGATAGGATTTTGGTTTTATGCATATTTTTTGATGTTTATAGCTAAGCATACTTTGGCAACCATGTTTGGATACCTTACTTTTTCTTACTCATAAGAGTTAATAATTTACCTCTTTCAGAAGTAACAAAGTTCTTACTATCAAAGTAAGTAAATTTATTTCAACTTCGACGGTAAAACTTTAATTTATTTTTCAAACTTAATTATTTGTAAGTTTACCGAAATGTGCTCAAGTGTCATGTCTGGAACAACACAACATGGGCATTTTCATTATGGAGTTCTTACTGTTGGTGTATTTTTCAACATGATGGCAACTTTCGTTTTAGTTGCAGAAAATAAAGAAAGGGTGACTGTGGGATGCTGGGGTCATCCATTTATACACTTATTTAATTGATCTAAAATAAGTTTATAGCTTATTGCTTTATGTTTATTGTACTATAGCTTACAGAAGTAGAGGTTATATCTCGAGATAACTTTTGCGTTATATTAGATAGATGGAGAATTCCTTTCCTAAGAAGTCATTGATTCAATCTGCACATAGAAATTGACAATCCTGTGATTCTTTATGATCAGCAACTATAAATAATTTGGTATAATGTTTTGTAAAATTCTTCAAATGGCTATTGAATTCCTCTAACATATAAATATTATTTGAGCTGGAGCATGTGTTAGAAAGTAATAGTTTGGTTACAGGTGTACTAATTTATTTTGGCTAATCGTGTTCGTGTTTGCAAAAGCTCTTATAAAACCTTATTGTTGCCTTCAATTGTCTTGTTATTGCTTCAGTTATGGCTGATGTATTGGGGCATTGAAGAGACAGGGGGAACCGACCTCTTCATCAAGGTGGAAATCGACTCCCAGCTAATTGCAAGTCGGGTAAGATAACATGACTTCTCTAAAAGTGAAAAGCATATGTGCTTCTAAAACAAGTCAAACAGGATATGCGTGCAAGTGGATATCTACTTTTGTTGTAAGCATTTGAAAATCATGCCTTCAACATTATTTTTTCACATGGCAGTATGAGGATGTGCATTGATTATAGGTAACTCAACAAGTTGACGATAAAGAATGAGTACCCTCTACCAAGAATTGAAGATTTTTTTGATCAGTTGAAGGGTTTTTCAGCTTTCTCGAAAATTGATTTGAAATCAGGATACCACCAGTTGAAGATCAAGCCGACAGATATAACTAAGACAGCATTCAGGACACGATATGGGCATTACGAGTTTACAATGATGCCCTTCGATCTCACAAATGCACCAGTAGTGTTAATGGATTTGATGAATCGAGTCTTTCATCAGTATTTGGATAAATTCGTCATTGTGTTTATCGATGACATTTTGATCTATTCAAGAGATTCTGATCGGCATGGAGAACATGTGAGGATTATACTTGATATATTGAGGAGAGAGGGGCTATATGCAAAGTTCAAAAAGTGTAAATTTTGGCTCGAGAAAGTTGGATTTTTGGATCATATCGTAACGGCTAAGGGCATTGAAGTTGGCCCTTCCAAAGTTGAAGCCATGATGAATTGGTCTACTCCCACAAATGTTGGGGAAGTAAGGAGTTTTCTAGGATTAGCCAGGATACTATCGAAAATTCATTGAGGATTTCTCCAAGATCGCAAGTCCCATGACTCAGTTGACTAAGAATGGTGTTAAGTTCCATTGGACCGATCAACGTGAGAATAGTTTTGAAGAGTTAAAGAGTCGATTGGTTTCGGCACCAGTGTTGACTATACCCAACGGTACTAAAGGATTTTTCATTTATATTGATGCTTCTAAGCATGGATTGGGATGTTTATTGATGCAGAAAGGAAAGTGATTGCCTAACGCGTCAAGACAGTTGAAGCCGTATGGACAGAATTACCTGACGCATGATTTGGAACTCATAGCAGTAGTGCATGCTTTGAAGATTTGGCGTCATTACTTGTATGGGAGTTAGTGTAACGCCCCGTCCAGTTCCATCTACATATACGTCATAAATGACGTCATATCAGAGTGCGCCGTGTACGTGACATAAACATTAGCCACCTTCGGGCCCGTGCACGTCATTCTTTTGGTTTCGTTTCGTTTCATAACATTATGGAACTAGACGTGCGTCTGTCATTCATATATATACGAAACCCTAATTTCCTTTCTTTAAAACATATAACGTAAAGCTAGGGTTTTGGTTTTCATTACATATCGCAAGATCTTTTGATTCTTTCCCCACACACCATGTCATAGCATCATGTGACTTTTCGCCAACTCTCCACGCATAGCACCTTCATCAAACATACAACATACACACATAATGAGTCATAAAGACTCAGTGGATAATAGATGCAATGCAATGCATGTCACACGTTTACTTTGGGCCCCAATTACAAATCATGTGAATACGTGGCGCCGTTCATTCATTAGCAAGGCCTTTATGGTTTTCCATACGGGGCGCAAATCCCCCGAAGACCTGCTTCTCCTTTACATACGGGGCGTAGATCCCCCGACTAACCACGTCTTTATGGGGCGTAGATCCCCCATGTAGCCAGTTTACATCATTATGGGCGCGGGTCCCCCATATGTAAACACATGATTGGTAACCGTTCACACACATATGCTCGTGATATGATCATGCAACATTACCTCATTGAGCCTTGTTTCCTTTTTCACATCATCATCGCCATTCATAACGTATAAGCAAGGCTAGATGATCATATCGTATGTAAACACTTGACACGTTTCATAAACAAAGAACATTACATGAATATAAGATGGACGTTAACACATAACTCATATAACGCCACAACATTCACACAGACCATATAGGGAGATTGACATCATATAAAGCTCGTCACACTCACAAAGCATGCTATCAAGTCAAGCTCATCACCCTCTTTGTTCATAGCCTATATCATCCAATAACTAGGTTTCCTCTACTTAAGGCCAAACAACGTTTAGACATGGCATGGAGGGTCATACGAGGCACGTAAACACATACATATCATCAACATCTCAAGCCAACAACATAACACCAAACCAAGGGATCCTAGCATGCTTCTAAGTTCCATAATCATCATACACATTCCATGTCTTGTTTAATTCAAGTATAAAGCATGCAATTGCATCATAAAGCATGTAAAGCAAGTATTACCCAACATAAATGAAGCTTAAACAAGCATGGAGATCATCTTCTTCCTTTCCTTTTTTTCCTTCTCTTCCTCTTTCCTCTTCTTCCTTGTAATCATAGATTACACAAGCATTACATGGATCATATATGGAGTTGGAGATGATCATATGGGTTCTTGGGAGTCTTGATAGGGTTTTGGGATCATGAGAACCGAGCTTGGGTGAGAAATGTCCAAGAAATGGCTAGAATCTTCTAAAATAACACTTCTGCCGACTTAAAATTACGGCCGTCATTTTCCAATTTACGGCCGTATCCCCCTTCTTACGGCCGTAACCCCATATCCTTACGGCCGTAACCTGATTAATACGGTAGTATCATACCATCATACGGCCGTAATAAACTCTCTGTAAATCCCCTGCATTTCATCTTCTTGACTTACGGCCGTAATTCCATTCTTTACGGCCGTAACTACAACCATACGGCCGTATCTTCAGATCATACGACCGTAATTTGCTTTCTGAAACTTTTGGACATTTTCCACTGTTACACATTTACGGCCGTAACCTTAGACCCTTACGGCCGTAACCTGACATTTACGGCCGTAATTCCGCTCCTGCAGAATTTTCCCATTTTCATCATTTCGAATGCCGTTTCGCATTCCGGGGCATATCCTGTACTGCAAAGCATATCGTGAACATATCATATACATGTATAGCATGCCGAAACATCATCACGTCATCTCATCTCATATACGGGATCATATACGGTACATATACGGAATCACAGACGTATTCACATACGGTTCCGGGACGAATTCGGGCGGGCCATTACAGTTAGTGTTAGATTTACACCAATCACAAGAGCCTCAAGTAATTATTTACTCAGAAAGAGTTGAATATGAGGCAGCGCAGTTGGCTAAAGCTTGTGAAAGACTATGATTGTACCATTCTCTATCATCCTCGTACAACCAATTGGGTGGCAGATGCACTGAGTAGGAAGAGTATGGACAGTTATCTACATTGGGTATTATGCAAGATCAAATCATTCGGGATTTGTAGAATTTAAGGATTGAAGTACAAGCCCCATCGAGTTGGAGATCGAGCAAGTTAGCAAGTTTAACTGTCCAACTAGACTTGAGAAGTCGAATTGTAATCGCCTAAAAGAAAGATAAGTTTCTTGAAAAGATCAAATTGGAGGTTGGGACTGGTAAGAGAATAGGCTTTGAGATTGCTCCAGATAAAGCACTTGTGTTTAGAGGGCGCCTATGGATGCCGAAAGATGACCATATAAAGGATGAGATTTCGACAGAGGCTTACTCAACTCCTTATGTAGCACATCTTGGTGGAACGAAAATGTACTGTGACCTACCGGATACCTTTTGGTGAAGGAATATGAAAGGTTGCATTACAAGCTTTGTGGCTAGATGCTTAGTTTGTCAACAAATTAAAAGTTGAATATCAAAGGCCTTCGGATTGTTGAACCCCTTGGAGATACCAGAGTGGAAGTGGGAGAAGATTACTATGGATTTCGTGACGAGTCTACAGAGATCCCCAAGAGGACATGATGTCGTATGGGTGATTGTGGACAGACTTATGAAATCTGCACACTTTCTATCAGTTAGGATGACTCTCAATGTTAACCAGTTGGCATAGTTGTATGTTAGAGAGATTGTTCGACTCCATGGGATACCTGTGTCCATTGTTTTAGATCGAGATCCGAGGTTTACCTCGAGATTTTGGGAGAGCTTACAAATGGCTATGGGCACGAAGCTCAATTTCAGTACCGCCTATCACCCCCAGACAAATGGTCAATCTGAGCGCACCATTCAAATATTGGAGGATATGCGGAGAGCATGTGTTTTACACCTAGCTGGGAGTTGGCAAACTCATTTGCCACTAGTAGAGTTGCCTACAACAACAGTTTTCAAGCTACGATTCGGATGGAGCAATACGAGGCATTGTATGGGCGACGATGTCGATCGCCAATCAATTGGGATGATGTTGGAGAGATGAAGATATTGGGACCATAAATTGTAGATAAAATTGTTGAGGCTATAAAGAAGATCAGAGTGATAACCAAGGCTGCACAAGATAGACAGAAGAGCTATGCCAATTAAAGGAGAAATGACTTGAAATTTGAGATTTGAGAGAAAGTGTTTCTTAAAGTGTCTCCAATGAAGGGCACCATACGCTTTGGGAAGAAAGGAAAGTTGAGACCACGATTCGTTGGACTGTTCGAGATATTGAAGACGATGGGATAGTAGCTTATCGTTTGGCTTTGCCACTCGAGCTTTCATCTGTGCATAATGTATTTCATGTCTCACAGTTGAAAAAGTATGTCCATGATCCAAGTCATGTGGTGAACTTTCAATCTTTGGATATTCAGAAAGATTTGTCATATCAAGAGACACCCGTAACTATCATAGATTGAAAGGTTCACATTTTGAGAAATAGAAGAGTTCCTTTAGTCAAGATCCAGTGGGGCAGTCATGGCAAGGATGAGATAATATGGGAGGAGAAAAAGAAATTCTACCATAATATCTAAATCTTATAGATCAAGTAATGCCCCGTTAGGCTAACCATTAAAAGTGTTTTAAACTGTTTTTTCAACTTTTTTCTCTCTCCTAAATCAATCACATTCACATATCTCATCACATCCACAAATCTCAATCACTCAACTCCACTCATTCTCTCTCATCTTTTACATTAAAAATCTTTAAAAACACTTATAATCTATTCCCTATCACCCTTTAAGTTTAAATTTCGAGCACGAAATTATTTTAAGGGTAATGTTATAGTGACCGTGAATTTCTTTAAATAAAAAAAATTTAATTAAATAAAATCTCAAACTTGTCACTACGCCTTTACCTATAAAATTTAATAGCGTACGCTCCTCTAGCCGAGATTTATATTATTTATTCCTATATTTAATTATTATAAGAAAATAATTTATAAAAAATTTATTTATTTTCAAATTTAATTTTGAGGATCAAACTTTTAAATTTATTTATTTTAGTCCACAAATATTTTATTTTGCTAAAGCTCTATTTATAGTTCAATTTGAGTGTGTAGAGTCTATTTATCCTAATTAGTACTCTATTTACAGCCCAATTGTGTTCTAACCCAATAAGAATGTCCAAACAAATTTCTTACTTTAGAATACCCTCTAAATACTCATTGTTGAAATTTTCTCAAACCGTAGCCCCATTAACATCATCATTTTACTCCATTCCATTCATCCTCAATCCACTCTCATTCAACATTTAACAAGTGTTTCAAGAGGTAAATTTCTTAACTATTATCCAATTTTATCTTTGTTAAAATCATTCTTTTCTTTAATAATATTTTTACTATTGTTAATCAATACTAAATTACTATAGAATTTTTCACTACCCTTCATTACAGTCACACAAACACATAGCAACTACTCATTCACCTCACTTCATTGACACTCGTTTGTACACAGTAGTAAATCCAATATAGCAGCAACTGCAGCTGCAGCTACATCATCTTCACCAAGCACTACAATCAGCTACACACAGATACACACATAGATATATATATACACGCATAACTCATGGCCCATATATACACCCACATTCAAAACTCGATTTCAAAACCTAAAAATTACACCTACACCGTCCCGACCTCCATAGAACATCACAGAGCCATTTAATTTCGAAAAGGGCTAAAGATTAGGTCAAATTTTGAACATGCCCAAAATTTTCCTCAACCTTCAACCATCAAATTCGAGCTCAATAATCACTCTTCCTTCGATTAAAAACCATCGTTGAAGTCACCACCACAACCACCACCTCCGTCACCGGCCAATTTCCCTTTTTCCCCAACTTTTTCGACGAGATTCTTCCATTTTTCCTTCATTTTTGGTCAAGAAATCGGGTACTGTACATTGGAGGAGAAGCCAATGGATTTCATCCCAAAATTCATGATTTATTCCAAATATTGCAAGCCTGGTCCCTTGATTTCTTTATTTGTTTTAAGTTGATCCTTTTACTTTATTTAAATTCCAAATCCTCAACTTTTAATTATTGCAATGGAGCCCCTAGATTATACTTACAAATGAAGTCCCCCAAGTTATTTATTTTATTTAAGTCTCAACCTAAAAGCTTATTTAATTTTAAGTCCCTAACTTTCAACTGTTGCAATTTGACCCCTAAACTTTTATTTCACTTTTAATTCTTCAATTTCTTATTCCTATTTAAGTTAACCCCCAAAATTTTATTGTATCTTAGTCCTCCATGTTTTACAAATCTTATAATTGAATCCAAAATATTTTTAATTAGATTTTATTACATATTAGGTCCCCAAACTATTCGATTCTTTCATGTACCCCGAAACTTTTATATTCATTCAATTTTGGTCCAAAAACTTCTATATTATTTATAAATATTTAATATTTAAGAGTATTGACATAAACTAAATTCGTTATTGATTAGATGGGGCGTACAAACAACTAGAGGACTGATTCTCACTGCTTAGTAAGCTCAAAACTCGGGGGAAACTTAAGGTAGACCCAAAAGACTCATTTTTACTTATCGCGCATTTATAGTTAATAATCTATGCTATATGAGTGCTTTTAGTATGTAATAGACTTGCCTTCGGGCCTAGAGTCACATTTAAGCAAATTATTTGCCTTAAGGCCAAGAGTTGCCTCCGGGCAAATTACTTGCCTTCGGGTCCAGAATTACTTCAGGTATTATATTACAGAGTTTGCATATCTATTTGTGTTCTATAGTTGTATAGATTGATTAATTTGGGCAGAGCCTACTGAGTATTATTGAAATACTCACGCCTTTCATTTTTAACAAATTACAGATTGAGGAGATCAGAGGCGTGGTGAGATGTGGGAGCTCTCTAGGGATTATTAACAAGAAATTTCATTTCTTTTGTTATTTTAAACAAACTTGATGTATTGAAGTATGCCGTTTCAAATGTTTTGGACTACTTAGTATCTTATGTTAAATGTTTTGAATTTCTAGAGATCAAACAAATATATGATACTCTAAGTGATTGTTATTTTAAATGAATTTCTACATCTGAATTTCTTGTTATGTTTCCACATTTAATATTATTATTATTATTATAAAAAAATTTGAGATAGTTTCAAAGAAAGAACTAACGTTCTGGGTTCTTGGAACTCGGGGCATTACACCAGAGGTGCCAATCACAGTGAGTCCCACTTTTCCCTTTAAATTTCTCTTCTTTTCTTTTTTCTCTTTTCTCCACCAAGATTTTCATGGATGTTTGCATGCGTAATTGGTTGTGTTTCTTGTGCAAAAGGGCCAAGAGAGTGGTGGCTGGTAGTGAAAACTCACCATGTAGTAGGTTTGCTGTGATGAGAAAAGTGAATTAATCCTACCGAAAGATTTTTTCTAGTGATTATTTACATAATTTGAAGATCTTTTTGTGATAATTTAGGAAAAGAATACAATTTGAATAGGAATGAAAATAATCTGGAGAAAGGAATGTAAATTCCACAATTATGGTACTTCTTGTATGCAAGGTTAGGGTTAAAGAAATCTTATTGGGCTAAAATAATTAATTGGGTTTAATTAATTGGGCCTAGACGAGACTTAAAATCTAATCTTTGGACCATTATTATTGGCGGGGTTTAACGACTCGTTGTTACAACGAACTTTTCATGTCCGAATTCTCAAGTTGCTACAACATTCCCCACTTAAAATCATTTCATCCTTGAAATTTAACTTACTTGGTTAGTGAGGTCTAGATATCTGGCAAGAATGTCCTCTTCCTTCTCCCATGTGGCCTCCTCTGCACCCTATTTACCCTCTTGGACCTTGACTAAATGGACTTCTCGATTTCTAAGGATATGGACCTTTCTCTCAAGGATTCGTATAAATCCTTCTTCATACGTTAAGTCAGGTCGAACGCCAACTAATTGAATGTTAACTATAGGGCTCAGATCATGAATACACTTTCCCAGTAGAAAAACGTGAAACACGTCATGTACTCTTGAGATTTCTGGTGGCGGGCTAGCGATAAGCCACTTTCCTAACTTCTTCCACTATCTCGAATAGTTTGATGTAATGTGGCATAAGCTTTTCTCTCTTACCAAAATGTAACATGTCTTTCGTCTAAGCAACTCTGAGAAGTACATGTTTTCCAACCTTAAATTTTATGTCATTACTTCTAGGCTCTACGTAACTCATTTGCCTGACCCTAATATCTTTCTCTCGTCAACGTCATCCCAATAAACTGGCGAATGACACCGTCGACCATACAATGCTTTATAAGGAGCCATGCCGATGGTGGCCTGGAAGTTATTGTTATAAGCGAACTTTATCAGTGGAAAATGAGTTTCCCAACTGCCACCGAAATCAAGCACACAAGACCTCAACATATCCTTAAGTGTCTGGATAGTCTACTCAATCTGTCGTCAAGTCTAAAGGTGTTAAATGTCAATTTAGTACCCATCACTATCTGAAGGCTCTTCCAAAATCTTAAGGTATATCTCTGATCTTTACCAGACACTATGGATCCTAGCATTCCATGAAATCGAACGATCTCACTGATATATAGCCGTGCCACCTGATCCATACTAAAAGTTTTACAAATGGGCAAAAATGTACAGACTTTGTGAGTCGATCGACGATGATCCAAATAGCATCTTGCCACTTAGTCGTCTTCAAGGGGTTGACAACGAAGTCCATAGAGGTCTTCTCCTACTTCCACTTTGGAATATCTAATGGATTTAATACTCTTGAAGGCCTTTGACGCTTTGCCTTCACCTGCTGGCAAACTATACAATTGGCAACAAATCTCGCGACGCTTCCCTTTATGTTCCTCCACCAAAAGTGTTATGTAGGTCTCTATACATCTTAGTTCATAAAAGATGAGCTGTGTAAGGAGCAAAATGAGCTTCGGCTAGTATTTCATTTTTTATTTGCTCATCCTTCGGGGACCCGGAGGTGACCTCTGAACATGAGTGCCTCGTTTGCCGAATTCTCAAACCCAATTCTCTTTCCTTTTCCAACTTGGATTCGATCTTTTCCCAAAAACGGATCATTCTTCTATGCATTGATAATTAGGTTTCTCATATATGGCTTTAACTATCAAGCTAGCCAACTTTGCCGATCCTAGAGTTAATGGGTTGCAAACCTCGATCCTCAAGTTCTCGAAATCTCAAATCAACTGGTTTGGGATCATGCCATGGTTGATAACTGCCCTGTACACTTTCTACCCAGCACATCGGCGACTGGATTAGCTTTTCCCGGATGGTAAAGTATGATGCAGTCGTAATCCTTTACCAATTCTAACCGTTGTTGTCTCATCTTCAATTCCTTCTGGGTGAAGAAGTATTTGAGACTCTTGTGGTCGATGTAGATCTCGCACTCACTATCATACAAGTAGTGATGTCATATCTTAAGAGCATGCACTACAGCTGCGAGCTCCAGATTGTGGGTCAGATAATTCTACTCATATTGCTTTAACTGCCTTGAATCATACGAAATCGGCTTCCCTTTCTGCAAAGCACACAACGTAATCCACTCTTAGGTGCATCACTATAAATGAATAACCCATCTGAGCCATCAAGAATAGTCAGCATGGGTGCTACACTATTCTATCTTTCAGCTCTTAAAACCTCTACTCACACTTCTCCGTCCAATCTAATTTAACACCTTTTTGAGTCAATTGCGTTAAAAGTCCTGCAATTTTGGAAAAACCCTCTATAAATCGCCGATAGTATCCGGCCAATCCAAGAAAGCTCCTCACTTTTGAGTTGCAATTTTTGCCCTCACACGTTATTTTGTTTGTCTTTTCATTCTCTGCCTTAGTGTATTTATTTTCAAGTAATTAATTATAATTATTAATAATTAATGCATGGGCTAAAAAATTCTCTTTTTCCCTTATATATAAATGTTAATATTCTCTATTGATTATTAACTTTTTGTATTATGTATCATTTATAATGTCATGAATACATATATTTAGCTAAAATGTCCACCTTTACAGATTAAGTAATTCTTATGTACAAGTATTATTTGTGAAAATATAAAATAAATCATATCCAAATTGAAATTAAACCTTCCATGCACTTTTTCCTGCACATGTTTTCCATAATTGGAGATTTTGTACATCTATATATCTTAAAAAGCATATACGGATTTTCCGCACACCCATTTTATGCCATAGTTCGAGATTCACACACACACACACACACACACACACACACACACACATATATATATATATATCTTTAATATTATGAAAGTTGTACCCCATGTGTGTGTTTTTGCACACACATTCCCACCAAAGCATGAAATTATTATTATTATTATTATTATTATTATTATTATTATTATTATTATTATTATTATTATTATTATTCAAGCATTAGGTCATCAAATGTGTACAAGCAGCCTCATGTCCTTTTTTATTTTGTTTGATTAGCCTACAAATGTGTCTGCTTGGTTAGCAATTGTGTAACAAAAATATTGTTTTAGGAAACTTAATATTGCATTTTTCTACACAATGAAGGGAGTGTTATTTAAATAAGGGAACTAAATAATTAAAATAATAGTCGTCATTACATAACTAATAGAGTACAACTATTAAAACAGAGCAACAACTGAAGGTCAGAAAAGGCAAACAAAGCTAATTAGTGCTAACAAACTAATATTTCAGCAATTGCACACCAACCTATTAAATATTAAGAATTAAGATATCATATATCATATATCATATATTAGAGAATATAAATTAAACTATAAACATGGTGCAATAGGCTACAATATACAAAGAATGTGAATTTTTTATAGCTTCCACCCTGCGTCATCATGCTGCAGTGGTCGAACATTCCTATTGCTACCACAGCAAAATTGATGATAAGAATTAATAATTTTGATGTCATCTTTAATCTTTAATATTATAAAAGTTGAACGCCAAGTGTGTGTTTTTGCACACACTTTCTCACCAAGGATTTTTTTTGGTTGTTTAATAATAAAAGAAAACGAATGGGAAATGAACAATTGTACACCTTTTGTATTTATTGAAATGAAAAGGTATAGAAACACGTTTTGTATCTACAAAAAGACGCATGTGTTATTTCCATCTATGCAAAAGCGTGTGGAGTATAAAATGATTTTTTTCCGTTGAATGATAATAAAAAAGATATTTTAAAATAATAATAATAATAATAATAATAATAATAATAATAATAATAAAGAACATTTTAATAATATAATAATATTCATGGAAATGAACAAGTATAGAAACACGTTGTGTTTATGGACAGATGCATGTATTATTTGGAAGCCAATAGATTTTAGTGACTATATATAAAGGTACGACCAATAATGTGTAAAAAACACAGACATTCCCCTCAAAAACATTTTTTCATTTGACCTTAATAATACAAAAGTTGGAACACAAGTGTCTGAAAAAATACACACATTTCTATCAAAAGTATGGAATTTATTTTTTTAGCATAATTCATAGCAGAATTCATATATGGTAACACGTATTTATAATAAATATGGAAATACGTGTTAATATATATAGAGAATTAAACACATAGAACCAACCATATATAATTAATATGTAAATTTCGTGATTTTTTTAAAAATCATCAGATAAAATATAACATTAATTATTAGATAAAATATAATATTAATTTTTAAGAATATAATAATTTAGGAATTAATGTAGCACATAATTAATTTCATGCCAAGTTACTTGAATCTTTTTGGATTATAGAAATATTTATTTTGAAAGTCCCCTGAAAATAAAATTTTCAGGTTTTCCTCCAAAAGTTTAGACAATATGGATAATTTTTACGCTATTGAAAAAAACAAAATATCCCACATCATATAATTATAAAAAGAGTGCGTGCATGACTATATAAAGTCTAATTATTAAGCACGTAGAAGTTACAGCCAATTGCTAATTGGGAGAATCGATATCCGGTTCCCTTTGGTTTAATAATAACTTTTTAATTAATAATAATGGATGCATATCTCATAGTGGTATGATAATGCACGCCAAATTTGAGATTAAAGTACACTTTAGTAGCTCTAATCATTTAACGGGATTATTGATCGTATCTTAATTTCATGCAAAATTCTATACGATATGAAAAAAAAATTATACATTATTGAAAATAAAAATAAAAATAAAAACCAAACTATCAATTTTTTAGGATCATTATTAATTTTTAATTTAAAATAATAAAAATAAAATAAAAATAGAAAAATCGAATTATTGGCTTGTATCATCAAAGAAATCAAATTCACCACTCATTTTTTAATTTCATCTATAATTTTTAAGTAAATTAATATTTTTAATATATAGATTATTTTATTTTATTTTATTTTATTTTTGAAATTAAACACTAAATAAATAATAAAATTCATGAATTTTTTATTTTAATTTAATTAGATTAAAAGAAATATTAATTATTTAGAATGTAATTTAGGAATTAATATGGCACATAATTAATTTAATGTTAAGTTAATTAAATCTTTTTGAGTTATCAAAATATCTTTTTATGTTGTAAAAATATTTATTTCTAAATTAAATCCTCTAAAAATAAATGTCTCAACTTTCCCTCCAAATGTTTAAATAATATGGATAATTTTCTATGTAGTAGAGAAAATAAATATCTGAAATTAATTAGTTATGAGAAAAGAAACATGTGAGACTCTATAAAACGATAACCATTTGGCATGTAGAAATTGTAGCCGATGGCTACTTGGAGAAATTGGTAATGGGTTCCCCTTAGTTTAATAATTTTATTATTTTTTATCATTTAATTCATTTACCTTTTAGTTTAATTTTTTAATTAATAATAATGAATGAAAATCTTAAAATAGCCCCATAATATGCGCCTAATGTGAGATTAATTAAAGGTGTTAGCAGATGAATTTTAATGTATTTTTATGAATATGAAGAGAGAGAATTAGTAGAGTCTGATGATGGAGATTTAATGAATGGAGAGATATATGGATGTGATTTGTTTGATCAAATTTAAATTTTAAAAAGAATGAATTAAAATGCATTATAATGCGTCCGCTAACAGGCATTAAAGTACGATTTTGTGGATCACGGCGACGAACAAGATTATTTACCATATGTTTCCTTCAAAACTTTATAAAATACGAAAAAACTTCTAGGATATTGAAAAAAACGTATCATAAAAAATAAATTATCAGTTTTTAAAAACCATTATCATTTTTCAAGTTAAAAAAATATAAATAAAATAAAATACAAAAATGAAATCAAATTATTGATTTTTATCTTTGTAGAAATCAAATTCACCACCCATTTTTTGAAATTCTATTTATAATTTTTTAATCAAATACATATTTTTTTAATATAGAGATAAATATTTTTTAAAAAAAATTAAACACTAAATAAATTAACGAAATTCGTGAATTCTTTGTTATGTTAATAACAATGAATGAAAATCCCATAGGTGATAGTAATTTTATTCACCTAAAAATTTATAAAATTATAGATCAATAAAGTGATTTTCCAATCACTAAAATTAAGCTGTGAAATGCTTTTAATTTCTAATATAGTTATTACATTATTATAATTTTAGTTAATCTATTATCTATTATGTTAATTAACACGAAATTATTAAATTTTAGAATTAACTATTAAGATCTGAAATCCAAAATATCGAGGATATCTTCAAAAATTATTTTTAAATTAACAAGCTTTATTAAGTTATTCATCAATTTTCAGAATTGTATATTTTATTAATAAACTTATAATATTTTAGGATTAATCTAATAGCTACAATTCATGTATATAAGAAAATTTTGGATTGTTGCAACCATTTTACAAATTGAATTGAGGATGATTGGTAGCATTTGAGGTGTAAGTGGAAAAAAAGATCATTGTTGGGGTACATAGATCATTGTTGGGTACATAGGCCTGCGCTTAGCCAGCGATGGATTGAAAATTTACACTCTTGTAGAAATTGAGAAAATATTTTTTAAAACAACATGAACAGGTCTGATTGCAAAACTTCTTTTTTTCGAGATCTCCACTCTCAGGATTTTTTGAATGTCATTTGGTGTTCTGGTATCAAATCATCAATTGAAATTAAAGTCGGTATTCCCATAATGTTGTTGATAAAGTAGGCTTGTGCAATGGAACCCTGATTGATCAAGCAAGACTTGAGAAACACATGATTAAATAAAAAATTATTTATGGAGGCAATGCAGGTTACAAAGTATTCATTCCTAGAATGATGTTGACTCCATCTAATCCAAGATTGTTGTTTAAATTCCAAAGGAGATAGTTTCCTTTGATTGTTTGCTATGCTGTAAATTGTTGTATCCAGAGTTACTAATGAGAGCGATTAAAGATTTTGATTTATGACAAGGACGGTCAACCGGGAAACTCAACAATAAATGTGGTGTCTCAAGAAATATTTCAAAACCTACAGTGATTTGTGTGATTTGTAATATTTATTTAGTTTAGATGCATGTCACCACAATGTTATTCCACATTTTCAAATACACTTTTATCTAATGCTTTTTACATTATAACTGTTTTAATTCGATTGTCGCACAATATTTTCAACTATATTTTTATATCTAATATGAGACACTTTGTAAATATTTTATATCAATTGTTCAATAATGTTTCTTTATCATTTCAATTATAATTGCATCTTAATACATGTTACATAAAAATATTATATTTTTCTAACTATAAGACGTGCTCTTTAGAATATTTTCATTCCGTACAACGCACGATTTGAATACTAGTTGTATGTGTGTGTGTATGTGTATATATATATATATATATATACTTCAAGATTTACACATGTATTTCCATATTAACACATGATGTCAAATCTTTATTGTTTATATATATATATATATATATATATATATATATATATATATATATACACACACGCACTACACCCATGCGATCCATGGGGAGATCACGGTCTATTTAAAATAAATGAAAACTATGAATTAGAAAATTAAATGTACTAAAAATTGAAGTAAATTGCCAATGAGACCATATCTGATTGTTAAAAGGACAAAGATTGAGGCCCCGAGACAATGCGGTCTCAAGTTTGAGTCCTGCTAAATGTGTGTTGTATTGCATGGCTTTAGTAGCTGCCCATTGGGTATCCTTAGTAGCAGTTGTAATTATAGTTTGAGTTGTAATAGTAGTGCAGCTATAATTCTTCTGTCGATAAGACGGCGATAGGTCCTCATTTAATAGGGTTTCAATTGAGTTTATATTGTTGTGTTCGAATATGGGTTTGATATAATTTGTACCTTAAAAAAAGAATTGAAGTAAATAAACAATTATAAATTTTGAAATATTTCTTTATAAACAACATTTATCATTAATTTCGTTAGCTTTCCATCTCTGTCACATATAAGAACCTTCAAAATTGCACGATTTGTGAGTCTAGATACTGTGACTAAATACCGATTTTTTTAACAAAAGGCAAATATGCAAAAGTGATTGCTCTTAACTTTTGTTATTATAATATATTGATACTAAATATTGAATTGATTTCAGGTCATCTCCAATTCGAAGTTTTCCTTCTTTTATTTCTACCGCTATTAGTCAAAATGTTTTGTTATTCTAATATAATGATACTGAATATTGAATTGAATTCGGGTTATATCCAAGTCGAGTTTTCCTTTTTTATTTATGCTACTATTAGTCAAAATTAGTAAAATCAAATACTAAATAGCATCAATAAGCAAAACATAGACCATTTATCATATTCAGTTCGAGTACAAATTTTCCTTCTTTTAAATAACCGCGTGCTATTATTCTAGTTTTTCTCTTTTGTTTAGTAATAGACGAAATCAATTAGTGAATCATATAGTTCAACACATTTTATATATAGAATCAATTGAAAAAAAAAAAGAAATAAACAAATAAAATTTATTTCTAATTTTTTTAATTTTTTCTTTCTAAATTTGTAGGAGACCAAATTATTTTTGATAAGAGGCTAGCAAAATGATGAAATGGGAAGTTGTCCTTTTCTGTCTATTATCTAATTAATTAATTATTCGTTACAAATTCAAGTATTTAACTACTTATTATTTAATCTAAAAAAATGTATCCACTATTTGAACCAATCAATGTACATTACCCATGGAAATTATTTAAAACTATCGTTTTAATATTGTAAAAATAAAAAAGAGGATTTTTCAATTAATTTCTTAAATATGTAAAAGGTTTTTTTCTAACATAGAAAACTGCTACCAATATGCCACTGCGCCAAGTTGGCTATAACTCCTCGAATTCTGAATATTCGGAACGTCACATCATTCTTCTCTTTTTTTTTACTAACTTTTGAACATAACATGTGGAAAATAGATGAATTTTTAAATAATAAATCTTTACTTCCACTGAAATTACTATAGATTATAAACGAAAACAATTCCAAGGAATTTACATGACCAGAATTAAATAATAGAAATCCCTGAAAAAGCGCAAATAATTCTCTGGTTGAGATAATTCATTTAAATAACTAATATAATTTCTAATAGTCAATGTCTTAATAATAAACAACGACAGCATCAACTAATTTAAATAAATAAATAAATGAAATATTTGAAACCTTAAAATACTGCTAGATGATAGTTAACCAACTTTAATCTTGTTCTCAATTAATGTTTGCCACCTCCTGCTCCGTCACCAACTCCAAAATCTTCAACGGTTAAGATAATAGAAGAATAAGCATTCAATTGAAGGCTCAATAGACTCTGTACATAAGATAATGTAGTTCATGTCCCGAAAAATAACATTTAAAATTCCTAGGCCAACTATATCAAAGACCAAATTTCTTGAGCTCCCATCACGGCGAGCTAAGATGCATCAATAATAACATTCATGGACTGCCATCACAGCAAACAAATAACATAACTTTTTAGACATGCTATAATTATAAACACAAATCACATTAACTAGTGTGCACGTTTAAAGATAAGATTTTAGTGAGAGTCTTCCTTAATTTTGGGTTGAGCGTAAGTTATGAGAGCCTTTAATTCTCTAAATCCGACGTGTCGTCTACAATTAAAGGAAATTATTAAATTAATATTCAATGTTAAATTTATAAAATAAAAGAGTGGGTTTGGGGTTTGACTAGTGTTGAAAATATTCTTAGCTTTACTAAATCAAAATAACTTCAATAAAATATAATATAATATAATATAATATAATATAATATAATCAGATTTACAATGAAACTAAATAATATTGGGTAAAATGAATTTAAAATAGGGGACGAAATTTGACTAATGGGGAACTTTGGCTTTCGTGACTCTTTATAAAAGTAAAACAGAAAATAGGGACTGACTTTTATAAAAGTGAAACTTGGGATAAGAACTTGGGGACCAACTTATACTTTGGTAGGAAGATGGGGCTGCTCGTGTAAAATCCTAAATTACTCCCATATTGAATTCAATTTTGCATCAAGTTTTCTTTATCCTTACTCTCTGCACGATTCGAACCAGAGGAAAGGGGAGGGGAGTCAGTAGCTGCAACGGCGACGGAGCCCAACCGCCGGTGGCAGCGGCATTGCCACCGCCACTTGACGGCGGCGGCGGTGAGGTGTTGCCGAGGTAAAACGAATTGTAGTGGACGAGAAGAACTTCGAGGTCCAAGTCGATTTGCTCAAAGCCCGATTCTTCCATCAAATTCTCCTTCTTCACAATTTGCAAGGTATTTATGATGTTAACTTGAGTGTTCATGTAACGCCCCACTCAAATTCATCACAAATACGTATATGATTTCGTAGATGATGCGTATGTGATTTTGTATACGATGTGAAATGCTAAGAATTTTGTTTTGATATGATGAATATATATATGTTATGTCTACGGTATGTTTATAAGTATATGTGATTCCTCGGGAACCGATACGGCCTTCAAATTCATGTTGTATGGAAGATTTCAACAGGACAGAATTACGACCGTAAATGTCATGGGTACAGCCGTAAAAGTCAGGTTATGGCCATATGTTTATGGCATACGGCCGTAAAATTTTAAAGCGAAGAAGTATAAAATTTTCAGAGAGCTATATACAGTCGTATGATGTTGGAATAAGGCCATATGGTGTGTGTTACGGCTGTAAGTTATAAGTATACGACCGTAATTTCAGAAAAAAGAAAAAGGATGAAAATTTTCAGAGGCCTAGATATGGCCACACAGAATAACGATACGGTTGTGTGTTATGATTTACGGCCATAATTTTGAAGAATACGGCCGTAATTTTAAGTCGGCGGATTGGGTATTTCTAGACTTTTCTCTCCATTTTTTGAGATATATCATACCAAACTCGGTTTCAATACTCACAAAACACTCCCAAGACCATCAAGAACATGTTTAAACTCCTCAAGCTTCCCATATCCTTGATTTAATCTATGTTTAATTTATGTTTCTAAGAAGAAAGAAGAAAGTAAGGAAGATGAGAAGAAGGAAAAAGGAATGGAGGAAGAAGGAGATGCTCTCAAAGCTTTCTTGTGCTTGATTTAAGGTGTGTGATAGATATTTTACATGTGTTAGGAGTTAAATTTATGCCTTTGATTGAATTGATAAAGAAAAGGGTATGTTTATGATGTTATGTAGATAAAGTGCATACTAGTACTTAACCTCATTACTTTATGATTATATTGGGATATGTTCATGATGTATATATGCTTATGTGATCTATGTGATTCTAAATGCTCACTCCCATAAGTTGTTTAGTTATAAAGGAACCTATGAAAGTATAGAAGTTATGAATACAAGAACTAATATCAAGTACTAACATGTATGGAAGAACCAATCCCGATTTATCCACATTTAATGTGAAGTAATGAAACAACGTGACTATGTGTCATGTTTGAATAGTATCAATATCACGAGATGTTATATGTAATGTGCTTTATGTACTCAACAGAGAAACGCCCTTATGTATGTGATGAGGATATGATTATAACGTATGTGTTGAGGTTATGATTTTGAAGCCTTGCATTCTATATAATGTGAACCGATTATGGTGAGTTTATGAACGTATATGATATGTTTGAATGACGTTGGCATTATGATGTGTTATATGTGAAAGGCCCAATGTATTGAATGTGTAATGCCTTATGTTTACGATCGGTACATGATTGTGAAGCCTTGCATATGTAATTTGTATTGATGACGATGAGTTTATGTAGAAATGGTACCAAGGCTTGAAGCTAAGTTATTTGCACGATCATGTCATAAAAACATATGTACATGAGGTTGCCTATCATGTGTTTACCAAATACGAAAGTTAAGTTGGCCCAATGGGGATCTAAACCCTATATATGATGGCATAGCCTTATGTGGCTACCTCGTAGGTTAGTTAAGACCTTGGGCGATGGCCAAATGGGGTATCTAAGCCCCAAATGTGATAAAAAAAACTAGGCTAAAGATGAAATAAGATAAGATGGCGCCAATGTATTCACATGATTCGCAATAAGACCCAACGAAAGAAAGAAAGAATGTGACATGCATGAATGTGACATGCATGTCATGCACTTGCATCCACATCTTCCCACTGAGTCTTTATGACTCATTATGTGTACATTTATATTTTTGAAGGTACAAATCATGTTATGTGCTTGAGAGATGGCGAAGAGTCCCTCCAAAATGATGTGACGATGATGTGTGAAAGGGAAAAGGAATCTAATGATCCTACAGTCTATGTAAATGTAAGCCAAAACCCTTAAAGTTGAAGAAAGTTTGAAAACAAAACTACGAACTCAAGGCTTCGTAAATATAATGTATATGGTAACGTTGCCCTAGTTTCCATTATATGATATGGAAGGCGTGCACGAGGTCATGATGTTAATGTTTTACCGTGCACATTACGTATAAAATGACCTCACTATCATGTATATGTATGTGGAATTAGAGGGGGCGTTACAGGATGGTATCACAGCAAGATTCTTTATTCCCCACACATCAACGGACTCTTTTCGCCACTCCACTTCAAGGTATGATGATGGTATGTTATGTTAAGAATGATAAGAAAGTTTGTTATGATCCATTTGAAATGAATATGGGAGAGATTCGAAATGAACTGCATGGATGTATAATAAGCTCCCTATGATATGAATTTATATGACTGTATGTTATGTACGTCCAATGTGAAAAGGTAATAAGTCCCTTATGATGTGAAAGTGTGTTATGTCATGTATAATGTGAACGTATGAAGGGACATGATACGTACGATATGAATTGAGATGATATGATATGTATGCAATGAAAGTTATGTTATGAGGAACTCATATGTGGCCCTGGATAAGATTATGAAACTCAGAATGTCTCCTCTTTCCCTATAGTCTCATTTCATCTACGTGTCCGATGATTAGATGATTGACAATCCGGGTATAAGTATGGAATGAATGTGATGACTTAATGAGCAACAAATGGATCAATGCTATATGTAAGTGGAAGTGATTTCGTTAATGTTGTATATCAGAAAGATAGAGGATAGAAAGTTGGCGTGTAATCTTTGAACTTATGACCAACCTAGTTCACATGATGGAACGAATATGCATGTGTACATACGCCGACAATGAGCAAATGAATTATGATATGTTATGTTTGAATGTGGCTAATTTGGATTTTATGAAATGTGGCACGAAAATCAGAAGCAAGTAATGAAATGCTTTGAACTGAGCTAGTTGTCGATGTAGTAGTAATCAGTGAAGCAGCTCAAAATGAGATATGAAATGAATTCATCTCATTTCAGTAAAATGATATATCTCTCGTGTTTAATGAACTTGAGAAAGGTTCAGTTAGCATGTGCTGTTGCTATGCACAATGAGTAATGCCAAAAATAAAGTTATACAGTTACAATGAGATAATAACGTTAGTTATTGAGTATAGCATGAAAGTTGATGATGTTTGCTTATGTGACGACTAGCCAGTATGTTGTTCATTTATTTCGAACTCGAACAGTATGATTTTTCGTTTATTTCAAATTTGGCCAGTATGATTGTTCGTTTATTTCAAACTTGGGGTCAAGTTAGTGCGAAATGTTTATATTGCAAGAGTTGTATCTATGATATGTGTTATGATCACATGCTTGATCGAGAAATGATGGAGTTCTCTGAAATTGTGGCGGCCTAAGTTATCATGTAATGGCCGATGTTCTTAGTTTATGTTATTGGCCGATGTTATATATGTAGAAAAAAAGAGGCAGTTATCAGAAATGAAGAACCAACAATTAATGTTCCGTTGGTTATTCTTCAGTCTAAAGTTCTTGAACAGCTCTGTGTTATGGCAGGTATAGTTTATCATGATATATCACCTGCATATGTTCTATATGATTCTAAAAAATCTATGTACTCTTTTTCTCTCTCTCGTATGTTCTTATATGTATATGACTTCCGCATTTCTACAGCTTTCTTTATGTTAGCTTGCTTATTATGTGCTATCTCCATCAATATGCTTCAAGTTATGTCAGCCACTTCTCTTGCTTCTCTATGTAATGTGATACGTTTTTTGTATACTCGGAATAGATTAACAGGCCAGAAGTCATGTGATATTCAAATGCACCAGCCGAATATTGAAATCCGCCAAATGAGATTTTGTTATGTTTCTCAAATGGTAATGGTCGCTTTAGCTGATTTTATTGGCAATGAAAATTAAAGAACTGGTCAGTCAAGTGATGATATATATATGTGATTAGTTATGTTATATGAAAGTGATACAGTTCGTTATGCTACTTCGTCTCTGAGAGACATGAGTTTTCAATGTACTTCCCAAATTATCTTCTTGGTATTTTTTATTTTGGGAAGTTCGTAATGTTATGACTGGCTATTGATATGTTACTCAAAGACTCCCCAGTATCTCTTCTGAACTAAAAGGAGCTTTGAAAATTGATATATGATTTAGTGAAGAAGAGTGAAAGGTATGTTAGACCGAGTACATTGTCACGGTGCTCTATTCTTGATGTATGACTACATGGCTTGGACCTGATAACCGAGAATTGAATGAAATATATTGCTCTATTGCCACTAGTACATAAATTGTTGCATGTATGTTAAAGCTCACTTATGTAAATGAAGATTGCTTTACATCCCGACTCTTATTGTTGAGCTTTATGATGATCAAGTCAAGTCACCTATCAGTATTCACCGTGAATTGTTTTTATGTCATGTGCTATGTCTACGCCCAGGGTATTCATGACTCACACGAGCCAAGTATCCAAGTGTTTAAGCTATCTTGAGGTATGGTTATGATTATGTTAGTGATGTTATAATGAAGTTATGCTAAATCCCCGAGAAAGATGCAAATGACATGTTTATATGTCGTTGCAACACGTCGGGAAGTGATAGGCCAAATGTTGAAATGAGTTATATATGACGTCACTACATGAAAAGTTTCGATGTAATTATCCAACGATAATGATGAGTTGTCATGACTTGTGTTTGCCTTGAGAATTTGATATACGCTTTGAAATATGAAACCTCTATGAGCCATGGGAATTTAAGATGTTTTATGACCGGGAATGAGCGCGGTGTGTGATGATGTTGTTGATGAACTTTTTATAAATGCATGATCCATTCTCATTTCAGAAAGATCAAATATGATTGAAGACATGTTGAGGTACACTGTATTAAAACCAAGTCTCATGTGAAATGCAATAGAAGAGAGAAAAGATTGAATTCGAATATTTCGCATCCAATGGAGATCGATTATTAGCGATGTTACTTCGTTTGATTCTTCTTGTTATATGAAAGAAGGTCAAGAAAGTGATATGTTATTCATTTCATATGTGATATGTTCATACGTGAAGTGTTGAAACAGAAGAAGGTAGTAGCTCCAGTTCATACGGTATCTCATCTGATTATTCTGACTGTTATGTCAGGTATGTATCTTATCTCATCTTCAAAACAATTTATGTATTAGTCGAGAAAATGTCAGTTCAAGACGACATTCTCTTCTTAAATGAATGATTCAAATGTCGACAATTGTTATGTGTGTATGATTTGACATGGGATCATCGTTTCCCTTAATCGCGTTTGCTATCTTCATTCGTCTCGTAGAATGCCACAGCATGAAGTTCAGAACTGATATATGTATTGATCAGTTTGAAATAATTGGCAGAAATGGAAAGTTTCGTGCTAGATTCATTATGGCCAAGATGTTTCATGTGTTAATGGTCGAAAGTATAGCAAGTATAGACTAGATGTTCCCCTATATATGTTCCCAAATAATCTATCAGATGTTTATCTGGATCGGTTATATGAAAATGGGATTGTTGCACGATATGTTAAGTAAATGTGAGGTATAGAAAAACCTCGAACTCACGTATATGTTTTGACTGTGCAACCTATGAGGAGGAGACATGGGAAAGGAAAGAGGATAGGAGACATCGATACCCGAGTCAATTTCAAGTAATTTCGAGGATGAAATTTATTTAACGAGGGAAGATCGTAACGCCTCGCTTGAATTCGTCCCAAATATGTATATGATTTCGTATATGGTGCGTATGTGATTTCATATATGATGTGAAATGCTATGAATATGTTTTGATGTGATGAATATATATATGTTATGTTTACAGTATGTTTATAAATATATGTGCTGTCTTGGGAATCGATACGGCCTTCAAATTCATGTTGTATGGAAAATTTCAGCAGAATAGAATTACGGTCGTAAATGTCATGGGTACGGCCATAAAAGTCGGGTTACAGTCGTAAGTTTATGTTATATAGCCTTAAAGTTTTAAGAGAAGAAGTGTAAAATTTCCAAAGACTATATACGGTCGTATAATGTTGGAATAAGGCCGTATGGTTTGTGTTGCAACCGTAAGTTATAAGTATATGGCCATAATTTCAGAAAAAGGAAAAATGAGGAATGTAACGCCCCCCAGTAGCCCCACATATATATACGTCATAATGACGTCGTTCAGATCGTATGGTGCACATAAACATTAACATAAAGACCTCCTCTTGGCCATGTGCATGTTTTTTTTTTTTTTAATTTCATTTCATGACAAAATTGGAACTAGAGGCAATGCTTCTCATACGTAACATACACGAAACCCTGAGTTCGTAACTTTATTTTAAACCTTCACACGTACATAATATAACTCAAAGGGTTTCAGCTTACGTTCACATTGATCGTAGGGTCGTTGAATTTCTTTTTCCCGATCACACATCAACATTATATCATCAGGAAAGACTCTTGGCCATCTGCCTGAGCATATAACTTTCAAAACATAAACATACACATAATGAGTCATAAAGACTTAGTGGGAGATAGATGCAGATGCGATGTAATGCGTTAGTGTCACATTCTTTCTTTGGGCCATGTTGCGAATCATGTGAATACTTGGGGCTTGAATCCCCCATTCGGCCGTCGCCTAAGAGTTTAACTCACCCAATAGCCTGCTACATAAGGTTGTCACCTACAAGAGTCCGCCACATAACATAAGGTCGTCGCCTATGAGAGGCCGCCATATAATATAGTAAACACATGATAGGTAACTCACATACAATGCGTCTATGACATGCTCATATGCTTTCTTGCCATGATCGTCCAAACTTTTACCTCTTTAAGCCTTGGCTCATTTCCTCATGATCGCTGATACATAACACACATGTCTTCATTTCACAACATAAGAGCATCACGATCCTTTCGTAAATGTACGGCATTACACATTCATTGCATATAACATTTCGTAATGCCAAAGTCATCACATAAGGCATACATCTAGGCATCACATATCCGACACATTGGGTATTCCACAAACAACGTTCCGCAACGCCACGACACTCAAGTATATCACATACATACATACATACATACATACATACATATATACATACATACATAATCATATCCTCATCACATACATAAGAGGATTTCCCTTTTTGAATGCATAAAGCTCATGAACACATTCGTGACATTCTTTCCTTAACACGTACATGATGGATATGGCTCTTTCATCATTTGAATCATACATTCATCTCATTTAGCACATTCTAGTGCCAATGTTATTCACACATATCACTTAGGCACAACTTCGCTTGGTTCATCACCTATACGGTAACCTAGCTAGTTTTCATTACTTTCATGTTTCCATGGATCATTCTAACTAAACAACTCATGGACATACACATGAAGGGTCACATAAACATATACATATCTTTATTATTTCACAACATATTCATAAAGCAAAACTAATGGATCATAGCATGCACTATATAGCTTCACAAACATCATAAACATAGCCATTTCTTGATCAATTCATTCATAAGAATGTATTTACCTTCATAACACATGTAAAACATCTATTACCCACCTTAAATCAAGCATAGCTAAGCTTTGAGCACATCCCCTTCTTCCTCATTTCCTTTCCTTTCTTCTCCCATTCTTTACTTTATCCCTTTCTTCTTGGAATCATAGATTACACATGGATTACATACATGTAGGGAGTTTGAGGTGTTTTCATATGTTTTTGGGAGTCTTAGGAAGGTTTTGGAAGTGTTGGAACTGAGTTTTGGTGGTTATACCTCAAGAAATGGCAAGAAAGGTTTAGAAATACCATTTCTACAGATTTAAAATTATGGTCGTAACTCGTAACATACGACCATGTCACATTTTCGTACGGTTGTATCTTGGCCTCTGTAAATCTTCACCCATCTTTACTTTTTGAAATTACGGCCATGTACTCATAAATTACGCCCATAACATGGCCCATACGGCTATATCACTCCACCATACGGCATATAAAACTCTCTGAAAATCTTCCACTTCTTTCTTTTGACTTTTACGACCGTATTATATAACCTTACAGCCGTAGTACCCACCATACGGCCATAACCAAACATCATACGGCCGTATGTAACTCTCTGAAAGTTTTAGCACTTCTTCTATTTAAACATTTACGGTCATATCCATATATATTTACGGTCGTAACCTTATTTTTACGGCTGTAATCATTACTTTTACGGCCGTAACTATGCTTTTGGTGAAATCTTCCATTTCTCATGAATTCGAAGGCCGTTTCGGACCCAGGGCATCACGCATACTGATAAACATATTGTAACCATATCATAGACATATTCTTCATATCGAAACATAATCATATCATTCCACCTCGCATACGGAGTCACATATGGTTCACATACGAAGTCATATACGTATGAGGGACGATTTTGATCAGGGCATTAAAATAATAATTTTCAGAGGCCTAGATACGGCTGTACAGAATAACGATATGGCCGTAATTTTAAGTCGGCAGATTGGGTATTTCTAGACTTTTCTCTCCATTTCTTGAGATATATCATACGAAACTCGGTTCCAATACTCACAAAACACCACAAGAACCTCAAGAACACGTTCAAACTCCTCAAGCTCCCCATATCCTTGATTTAATCAATGCTTGATTTATGTTTCTAAGAAGAAATAAGAAAGTAAGGAAGATGAGAAGAAGAAGAAAAGAAGAGAGGAAGAAGGAGATGCTCTCAAACCTTTCTTGTGCTTGATTTAAGGTGTGTGATAGATATTTTACATGTGTTAGGAGTTAAATTTATGCCTTTGATTGAGTTGATAAAGAAAAGGGTAGGTTAATGATGTTATTTAGATAAAGTGCATACTAGTACTTAACCTCATTGCTTTATGATTATGTTGGGATATGTTCATGATGTATATGTGCTTATGTGATCTATGTGATTCTAGATGCTCACTCCCATAAGTTGTTTAGTTATAAAGGAACCTATGAAAGTATAGAAGTTATGAATGCAAGAACCAATGTCAAGTACTAACATGTATGGAAAACCAATCCCGGTTTATCCACGGTTAATGTGAAGTAATGGAACTACGTGACTATGTGTCATGTTTGAATAGTATCAACATCACGAGATGTTATATGTAATGTGCTTTATGCACTCAACAGAGAAACGTCCCTTATGTATGTGATGAGGATATGATTGTGACGTATGTGTTGAGGTTATGATTTTGAAGCCTTGCTTTCTATATAACGTGAATCGATTATGGTGAGTTTATGTACGTATATGATATGTTTGAATGACGTTGGCATTACGATGTGTCATATGTGAAAGGCCCAATGTATTGAATATGTAATGCCTTATGTTTACGATCAATACATAATTGTGAAGCCTTGCATATGTAGTTTGTATTGATGACGATGAGTTTATGTAGAAATTATTCCAAGGCTTGAAGGTAAGTTATTTGCATGATCATGTCATAAAAACATATGTATATGAGGTTGCCTATCATGTGTTTACCAAATAAGAAAGTTATGTTGGCCCAATGGGGGATCTAAGCCCCGTATATGATGACATGGCCTTACGTAGGGGCCTTGTGGGTGAGTTAAGCCCTTAGGCAACGACCGAATGGGGGATTTAAGCCGCAAATGTGATAAAAGACTAGGCCAAAGATGAAATAAAATAAAATGGCGCCAGTGTATTCACATGATTCGCAACAGGGCCCGAATAAAGAAAGAAAGAATATGACATGCACGTCCTGCATTTGCATCCATATCTATTCCCACTAAGTCTTTATGACTCATTATGTGTATGTTTATATTTTTGGAGGTACAAATCATGTCATGTACTTGGGAGATGGCGAAGAGTCCTTCCAAAATGCTGTGACGATGACGTGTGAAAGGGAAAAGGAATCTAACGATCCTACGGTCTATGTAAATGTAAGCCGAAACCCTTAGAGTTGAAGAAAGTTTGAAAAGAAAAGTACGAACTCAGGGCTTCGTAAATGTAATGTATATGGTGTCGTTACCCTAGTTTTCACTATGTGACATGAAAGGCGTGCACGAGGTCATAATGTTAATGTTTTACCGTGTTCATTACGTATGAAATGATGTCACTGTGATGTATATGTATGTGGAACTAGATGGGGCGTTACTGTTCATCTATGTGCATATATATACACATATATATGTATCTATATATACATATATGTATATACATATATATGTGTGTATGCGCATGAGTATTTATATATATGTACCCGTGTGTGATTGTGTGTGTGCCTGAGTTGGGTGTGTGAGTTGTTGGTTGGTGGTACTGTTGGCGGTGGACGATGGTGATGGTTATGGTTGGCGGTGTGGTGGTGGTGAACGATGGAGGTAGTGGTGGCTTCATGGTTCCCGAGTCGAAGTTCTCGACTGTCTTAGAGTTTGGTTCCAATGGCTTGTTGTCAATCCTTAATTTTTCCCCTCTGTAACACATGATATGGGCAGAAGAAAAGATGGTTTGGTCTTGTATGTGTATATGCTAAGAATTTACCTGGCTACCAGATTATGCCTGTGTTCGTGAGTGGCTATGAGTTTGGGAAAGCTGAGTATTGTGGGTGCACGATAGGTAGATTCACAAGTTTATAGAGTGATAGAAAAGGTGGTTGATTGTTAATAGACTCTTTGTACATCACAGATTTATAGTCACGAAGGAGGAGTTGATTTCCCATAAAATTCTTGGACGTTGGTTGAGTTGAGCTGGGTTATCTCACGTGAGAAAAAGAATAAAAGAGGACTCCAATTGTTTGCTTGTGTTTATCATGATTTTGTTGACTTTGTTCTCA
Organism: Jasminum sambac; assembly: GCA_018223645.1. Classification (NCBI taxonomy): domain Eukaryota; kingdom Viridiplantae; phylum Streptophyta; class Magnoliopsida; order Lamiales; family Oleaceae; genus Jasminum; species Jasminum sambac. The sequence goes on from CP073647.1 coordinate 24,312,160, forward strand.
AGGAAAATACTGGAAAATAAGTCCCAAAGTGACACGAGACGATTTGTAAGAAGGAGATTAATAAGAATAAAATTGGTTATTGGGACAATGCTATTATTATTATTATTATTATTATTATTATTATTATTATTATTATTATTATTATTATTATTATTAAAAGGTAAAACACTTGATTTAATTTATAAATCAATATATTATTAATTTTTTTTAGTTATAGACGGGGCGACACCGGTTTTTAAGTAAATTTGAGCAACAGCTTAGCGACACATTAATTAAAATTTCTTGTGAAAAGTATGGGTCGCTACATTGGCACTTCAACCTATGTTAATGAGAAGAATATATATATATATATAATTAATTAATTCAAAAATTAAACTGTATGTAAAATAATTAAAATATAATATCCAAAAATTAAAATGTATATAGAAATTGCTAACTCCTATTTTCAGAATTAATTTCATACGTATTGTAAGTTGTAACTTTAATTTCTTATCATATTTTCATTAATGCATGGAGCACCAAATATAAAACAATTAAAAAATTATATAGATTAATTCGAAGATTGGAATACATATAAAAAACTAAAATAAGGAAAATAACACCAAATAAAAAAATCCAAATACATTAAATAAGAAAAATAATTAATCCATCCCTAAAATAGGATGGCAAATGTGACACTATCACCTAGACACTTTGCCTATGTGGTACTTATATATATATATATATATATATATATATATTGAGTTATTGTCGTAATTAACACTACATTTTTCCTCCTAAACATCTTAGTGTTTTTTTTTTCATTAAAGCGTATTCCCTTCTTAAAACCATATTAATTATGGAAAGTGGGAACACGATTCCCTAAATTTACAGGAACCGTGTTCCTTCATTAATTTTTTTTCCATATTGATATTTCCATTTAAACATGATTTTATAAATGGTGATCGATTTTCATCTTTTACTTTTTAAAAAAATAATTTAAGGTAATAAAATTGACTTATATATAAAAAAATTTATCTATTTTTTCCCGTTTCCTTTATACAAGGCAAATTCTTGAGACATATAATTTTATGTCTAAATTATTCTTTTTCCTAGAGTATGATTTTTTTTCATTTTTTGGTAGTATATATTTTTTTATTATAAGTGGATTTTTCATGTTTCAACTAAATGTGTAGATTAACTGTTCAACATATTCAAGATAAATTTATATTAAAAGGAGAAATTATAATCTTTTATTTTTTTTGCCTTTTCTCAATATCACAATCTATATATATATTATATAATTTTAGGTTTTAATTAAATTCCAATTGAAAAACGGTTATTTGGACAATAGTTTAGTTACAATTGTATTGTATCACTAAGAACGTGTCACGTATAATGGTGGTTATTCATGTTTCTTTTTTCTCTCTTTTTTTTTTGTAATTCAATAGTATATGTTTTAATTTCTTGATTTCTGAAATATTGATAATTTTTTTGGTGTTATTTTCGGTTTTATTAATCACAATCATGATAGATTTATATGTCCATCACGTGATTAAATGGAGCATTGGTAAAATTAAGAACTATATTCACATTCTTTTGATTTACTTAAATTGTGTTCTTATAAAATTATGTGTTAAAAATTTACATTAATTAATCATTATTATTTTTATGTCAACATTCTTTCTATGTTGATTGTCTTAGATTTTTTATTGCTAACATTCATGAAATCATTTTTTTTATAATCATTGAGCTCAACGTTTCATCGAAATTCCTTCATAATTACTTTGATTGTATAATCTATTACTTCATTTTATTTATTCTTTATTGTCATTTTAGGACCTTTTAATGGTCTACTATTTTTTAAGTAATTTTATAACTCCCCAGTATATCTTTATATTATAATTATAGTAATTCTTCAAATGTTATTATATTTTTATCTTTTTTCAATAGTTGAGATGTAATACAATTCTTTATTATAAAACAATTAATTAATTAAGTTTTGCATCTTGATTCTAAAATTTTAACAAGATTATAAAGATATTATTTTTAAATTTAGTGAATGAGTTCTTTTAAATAAATTTTAACAAAATAGAGACAATATTTTTATAAATAAATAATAAATCTGGAAAAAGATAATAATATAGTTAAAAACACATAATGTAAAATAAATATATATAAATAAAAAGGCCATAGGAGTATAAATAGTTATTTTCAAATTTCTGAAATACATTATAAATTAGGGAATACATTATATATTAGGAAATAATGTACCTAAGATTCCAAACTATTGGATAAAAGATTATACCATAACATATAAAATATTTAGTCATTTGAATTATCTTAGTTTTGGAAGTTAAAAACTATTGGATAAAGTGAAAAATGGTTAAAATAAGTTGGCAAAATATTGTTTTAAATAAAATCCAATATTAGCCAATTTTCGTTGTATTTTATTAGTTTATATTTGGAGCATTACCTTCTTCAATACAAGCATATCTCAATAGAGACAAATTCTTCCATATCTGACTGCTTCACATAAAGAAATAGTACAACCATATTTTCCACATATCAGTATTAAACAATTTAGGTTATACATTAAATTTATACATCGTACTATAGTTTACAAGGCATTCATGTATATTAATTATTCTTTTGTCGTTTAACAAATAAATAACAACCATCCAACTTAAATTTATGTTCAAAATTTTTATGGATGACGCTGTATTAAAAGTTATAAAAGTTATTAGAGAATGTTTCATATTTTAATTTTAAGTTGTAATGAAGTGATTACTTATTTGAAAGTCATATTGACAATAACTAGTTTTTAGTTAATTATTCTACTCCCCACTCAACTTTGGGTTGGGTTTCTCATTTCCCACTCAACTTGTGAATGTTTGTCATATATCACTCAACTATTCGAAGTTACTTTCCATTCAACACTTCCGTTAATGACCCTATTAACTATAAACAAAATTTGACACATTGCAAATGTTTTTTCTATAGTCATCTTTTGGAAAACTTCAGTTCGGTGCGAGATTAATATGACGGTGGATTTAATTTGTGATGATTTTGAATTATTTTGATGGAAAAGATTGTTGCACTTGGAAAATGTTTGCCACGTCTCAAATTCCATCCATGGTTAATTGGGTTGTTAATAAAAGTGTTGGATGAGATGTAACTTTTAATAGTAGAGTGGGGTATAAGAAATATTTATAAATTGAGTGAGGAATAAGAAATCATACCCAAAGTTGAGTGAAGAATAAAGCAATTAATTTGCCATTTCTTTTTACTATACCCTCAGTTTTACGTAAGTTTGGCAATGAATTTATTTTTAAAAAAATTACATAAATTTGTCAGATCATAAGGTATGAAATCGTAATTTTTTATATTAGATTATATTACCATCAATTAAGGATAATAGTGAATCATGTGCCAAACAATGTCTTCTTTATTGTTATTTATCACAATATTTAACTTTCACAGTTTTACTCCCATGCAACGCATGAGGGTGAAAACTAGTCTTTTTAAAATTAGGGAAGTCCTAAAGCAATGATAAAATATCATAAAAAATAATGATAAAATTAGTTTAAGTCCTAAAAAGACAATTGATATAGCAATTTTTTCTATAAGATAATGGTTTGGATCAAAATGTGTAAAATATTATTGAAATGCATTTTAATAGTGCACATGCTTCGTTATTGTTGTTGTGCACTCATAAATAATGCATTTTCTTATTTCATAACATTGTTTTATATAAAGTTACAATCTTAATTGTCTTCATGCATTGCACAATCTTAATCGTCTCCATGCATCGCACGAGAGTGATACTAGTTTACTACTTATGTTAATTTCTACATCCTAACTTCCTCAAAAAAAAAAAAAAAAAAAATCTACATCCTAACACATTTGTATAACAAAAGAAGGAAAAAAAAATCAGCCGGCAGAAAATTGTATGCTTTTACACACCTAGGGCTTGTTTTATACAGTATTTTTTTCACTAACTTCCAGTTACTTTTTATCTCTTATCTTTTTCAACCACTCATACAACTACTTTATATTTTTTAATATATTTTTCCTAATTTTCGATCATACTCTAATACATCGTTCGAGTAAATCTATAATATTTTCTATAAAATAAACCCTTGATATCATACTTTCATCGACAGTAAGGAGGTGTCCTCGATAGGCCATAGAAAATAATACATCTATTCCGCAAAAAAGATAGCTCTCCAAAATATTATTAAATTCTACTGATTTTTGAGCTAAATCTCCGTCTTTCTTCTTGTGTCTCATCACAATCGATCATTAGGCAAACTTTTTTTTACGGTCGGATTCCACCATCTAAAAGCAGTATGCTAGTCACCAATTATAAGGAGGTTTCTCTCATACTCATGGAAAAAAGAATACATTGATGTTTGTCCTTCCGTCTATCGATTTTAGCTGTAGTTGTCTTCTTTAATTGTTCTATCCAATCCTTACCGTTGGTTTCCACCGCAAAAAAAAAAAAAAAAACAAAACAAAATAGTAAATTAATACTAGTACTACTAATAAAGATAAAAGATTTTCATTGTGCATTTGGACATTGGGTACGGTTAAATGTGCCCTCTTTTTTGCTCTTCACACCCTCATCCTATCCCATTTTCTTAAAAACTCAGGTAAACGGACCATACTACCCTTCAATTAAAAAAAAAATTGTTTTATTCGGCCAACAATGGCCTTGGGGTGTTTGGCCAAGCCAGGACACCCACAACAACCTTCGGGAAAAAAATAATAAAAAAAAAATTACTGGGCCATTTCTGAAAATAACTTCTTTTGCTGCCAGCAATTACTGTAAAAAATGGCAATCAAGATTATTATCACAATTGCTGTTGTCGAAAATAGTTGCCAGCAAAGCTTCTTCATCTTTTTTTTTTTTCAATTGAAGGATAATATGATCCGTTTATTTGAGTTTTTGAAGAAAGGGGTGCGAAGAGTTAAAAATGAAAATAATAAAAATAAAAATAAAAAATGGGGGTGTGTGTAGCCACAACCTTGACATTTCCTGCGATTTCAAAGAAAAGAAAAATCAATCTTTATATTATAAAAAGAGAAGTGCCATGTTGGCAATAGTGCCAACATGACACTCATTAATATTTTTAAAAAAATCATAAAAGTCAATTTTGTAGCTAAAAAAAGGAAAATTCTATTTTTGGAAATAAACTAATATTAATTAGTAGTTTTAAATAGGAAAATTCTTTAAATATAATTATTTTTTAATGAAACATAAATTTTTCATTAAATGTGATAAATAAAATTTAATAAGAAAAAATTAGTTTTGGAAAAACTTTAAATGTAATTTCATTTTTCAAATTTCTAATCGAAAATATTAAATAATAAGTATTTTATTTATTTATTTTCACCGTGTTTAAAAAATTAGAGTTTTAGATAGTTTTGATTCGTAATGTGCATTGGATTATATAAATAGTAGATTATTCTTAAATCAAATAGTGCGTATAAAATTATAATTGAATTTCTAATAATTTATTTATTTTTAAATAAAGAGTAATTTATGAATCTTTATCTTTATATTTTGAATTGTTATATTATTATCATATTATTAATCTTTATATTACAGTTTGTAAAGTGTCATGTAGGCAAAGATGCCAATGCGTTACATATTAAATGTTTTTTTAAAAATTATAAAATTAGTTATGAAAATAAACCAACATTCATTAGTAGTAATTAAAAATATAATTGAAAATAAACCAATATTTAAAACACACATTTAATGAGAAAAATTTATTTTGGAAAGACTTTAAATATAAGTTCATTTTTTAAAGGTCTAATTCAAAATATTAAATAATAAATATTTTTTATTTTTTATTTAATCTTATCGTGATAAAATTATAGGTTTTGATAGTTTTGTTTGGTTATGTGAACTAGCCTGTTAAAAAAATAGTGGATATTTTTTACTTTTTTCCTTTTTCAAATTAAATTGTGAGTGGTTAAAATTATAGCTGCATTTATATTGAATAATTTATTTATTTTTAAGTAAAATAGTAATATATTAATCATTAAATTATTATAATTGAAGTGCCACTTTTGATGAACGCCTTATTGGCAGTGCCAATATGACACATAGTTTCTAATTACAAAAATTAATTGATATTTTTCCTTTTTAATACAGTTGATGTGATATGCTCACTAATTGAATTTTGCATTATATGTACGTTTTTTTCCTTTTCTAAGTACATAAAATTAAAAATAAAAAGTTTTTGTTTCTACAATTAACATACACTTTACGTAAATGGAAAGAAATCAAATGAATTATGTAAATACAGAAAATTATCGGTATTATTACAAATTTAAGTTACTTAAAATTAACTATAATACTTCTTATACAATAGAGTTAAAATTAAAAATTAATTACAACTAATTACTAAAAGAACGCATAAAATCATAAAATTTAGAGTGCATAATGTCCATTTCAGAGAGAAGAAAGGTGTTCAATATAAATTTGATATGTAAAAATCGAGAAAGACACGTTTTGATAATCAAAGCAATTTTATATATTCATTCCCTTCGCTTACAATTAATTAATCTCCACGATCATTGTTGCATGCTATACAAGGCAATTAGAATTAACGTTATACGCTTTGATAAATTTCTTAAATATGTGATATACGTGAATTTTATAATTTACAATCAGAATTTACTCCATATTTTGTATTGATTATAATATACAATATTATAAGATTTTAATAATTATTTACAATTATGCAATCTCCTATGCATAAATTACATTAATTCTGTAATTCAATATTTATATTTATAATTTTATATTAATTATTTATCGTACATAAATTTAATTATTTCCGTACATCGCACGGTCGTGGTACTAGTTATTATTATACCGGAAAAAGAAAAAGCAAAAGGAAAAAGAAAGAGAAAATGAAGGGAAAGGAGGAGGAGGAGGGGAGACAAAGGAATCACCTAAAAGTCGGCATCCGTCCGCCGACCAATCATCACATCCCTATCATCACCCACCCCAGCCAGTCTCTGAAATACCGAAATCGTTCCTCACCTAAATTCTATATACATATAGGCAAACACTAGTTTGAATCTATTCTGTTTTTTTTTTTTTTAATTCTTTTAGTTGTTTCTTCCGTTAATTTTTTACAGAAACCGGAAGATCGTTTTAACTTAGATATAGCGCTGTATATTTTATTTGTCTTTTCGTTTAATTGATTTGAGGGACTCCGTTTTACCTCGTCAGGGTTTTAGTTACTTTGTTCGATAGATTTGAGAGACCCCGTTTTTTTCTCAGGGTTTTGTTCATTTTGTTCGATTTTGCTATGGGGTGTCTAATTGTTGAGTCAAATCAGTCTCAAACTCGGATTGAAGGCACTATAGCTGAAAATGGCTTAAAAGATAAGAAAAAGAACCGTCGATCCAGACGTTCCAAGCGAAATTCTTCTCTCTCAGGTAATTTTTCTACTTTCTACTTTTTTGTGATTATCGCTGATGAACAAGAGCCAATTCTAATAGTATATTATTTTGTTTGTACGGATTAGATTATTTTCATTTTCCTTCTCTTGTACCTGGAATGTAGGGAAAATAGTTTGTTTGATTTGAATGTTGAAAGAGCTGCTTATTTTTTCACTACTGTGGTGTATGACATGGGGTAGAAGGGTTTAAGCGAAAGTTTTTGTTTCCTCAAATCGTTTTTGGTTTGAATTGATTTTAATATATGAACCATATTAATTATTATATATTCATAACAAGTCTACCTTAACTGTCACTGAATGTTCTGGATCGTGTATTCTGTATCAAACATTTTGTGCACATGGCTGTTTGTGCAACTTACTTTCTCCATGGGATCCTTTGGGTGCACTTTAATAGTTTATGCGTTCTTGATTTTGAAGCGGCCAGTAGCTCAGTAAGTGAAATGCATGTTTGTGAATCGAGTCCCAAGAGAGCTGATTGCTCGCTGAATCATGCGGGCTCTGATGAGCATCATCAGCTGCTGCAAGCTCCTAATTCTGTGGGGCTCAACTCTTTCCAGACCGAGGATGTTAATAATCAAACTGCAGACAAAAAATTGCGGAATCAGCAAGCATTTATGGTCGATAACAATGAAGATTTATTTTACAGTTCCTCCCCAGATCCTGCTGTCATTGAAGAGCCAACAGGACCTGTTCTTTTGGCCTGTCGCAATATTTGTCGGATCGATCGAAATTATTATCCTCCACACTGGTCTGCTGAGGCTGTTACTGAAGCAATAGAGGTGAGTTGAGGACCACTTCCTAATTCAGCAACACATGCTTTAATGGTATCTATATTTGTGGAAGCAAATTATTAGTGTATGCCGGAACTTTTTTCTTCCACTCATGACTCTACTGCTTTTCCGTTTTCAGAGAGGCGATGCATTTAAAGCATTATTTCATGTCAATGCTCACAACAAACTTGAGGTTGGTTTGTCCTAAAACTGTTCCTTGTGGCCTCTGTATTGGTTAATGAAATGTGAATTCTTAGAAGATTCTTTTATTTTTAGGCCTACTGCAGAATTGATGGGGTGCAGACTGATGTTCTCATTAGTGGAATGGTCTCTCAAAACAGAGCTGTAAGTTTTAGTTCTTCTTTTCCTTGAATGTTGACAATGAGCTTGCAGAGAGTTTCTTCCTCTTTTTCGCTTCCTGCAAAAATGGAGTATATGTATTGAGTGGTAAATCAAAGAAGATTTTATTTGCCTTTGGCAAGCTCAACTTGAATTTAGGATGCTATATTGTGCTAGTAAGTTGCATGTTCGCGAATGTGTGTAAGTCTTTTCTTATTTATTAAAAAAAAAACCCCAATTGTGTAAGATTCTTACCTAACCGGTATTTATGGGGAATCCCTTGATGTCCATTGAGCTGACATTGCTATAAGTCCATAACTGCAAAATGACCTCTAAGAACTAGTGAAATGTCTGCAAGCAGGCCTAGCTCAATATTCGGTTTAATCAACAGCAGTTGTCTGCAGCACTTAGTTGTCCTTATAAGGGAGGATGTGGATGGCATGATTAGCAGACCAAGTTTATTCCATACAGACACGGCATTCTTGATATTTGCCATCAAATTTTTATGTTTTTTCCTTTTCCATTATTTTTAAGTCATAAAATTGTGGGTTTGTCTGGTTATTAATGTTCCTCTGAATCTTTCATTTTGTTAGCCTGGCTCTATAAAATATGTCCAAATATGATAAAGTGCACCAAGTGCGTTCTTTCCTAATGGCATCAAAACATGCTTCTAGTTTTGTATGTGTACTTGTATATTATTTTGTACTAGATTGATTGATCTTTTTGGTGTAGGTCGAAGGAGACATTGTTGCTGTTGTCCTGGATCCTCCATCACTGTGGACTAAGATGAAAGGATCTAATGACATTGCTGATCCTTCTGCATTAGTCGATGGTTGCTCAAGCCAACCCGAACCCATTGACTCTGTGCAGGAACTATCCAAAGGGAAAAGCAAGTTGGTTCCAGAGGATGCTGATGATTGTTCTACGAATTATTCAATTTCAGATGAGAAGCGAATTCATTATGAAAATGGGAATTCACTTGGAGAAATAGCCCACCTAGAACCAACAGAAGTCTCAGGTGGTTGCATAAATGGATATCATCCATCTACATCTTATTCATCATGTGAGGATTATTCTGTGAATGTAAGTGATGATGTAAATGCATTAGAGAAGTTGTGTGCTGCAGTGAGTTCATTTCCGTCAAAGCGGCCAACTGGTAGAGTTGTGGCAGTAATTGAGAATTCTCTTCGACGGGACACAGTTGTTGGTTTCCTAAGTGTTAAGCAGTGGATTTATGGCAGGGAGAGTAATAAAAAGGAGTCCAGGAAGAGTAAGCATCGATTAAATCATGGATACGTCGTTTTAATGCCCACAGATCCCAAATTTACTAAAATGATGGTCCCTGTGAAACACCTGCCAGAATACATCAAGAAGCGATTAGATGCTGGAGATGCAACAGTTGAGATGGAGCTTGTAGCTGCACGACTTGTTAACTGGGGTGAAGAAAGTTATATGCCAGAAGCTCTTGTGATGCATATGTTTGGAAGAGGTAGTGATATAGAAGCACAGATTGCTGCAATTTTATTTGAAAATGCAATCGATCCTTGTGAATTTTCTGTAGAAGCATTGTCCTGTGTTCCTCACATTTCCTGGAGTATACCAGTGGAAGAATTACAGAAGAGAAGAGATCTAAGAAAGTTATGTGTCTTTACCATTGACCCTGCCACTGCCACAGATCTTGATGATGCACTATCGATTGAAAGGTTATCTAATGGTGTTTCCAGAGTAGGTGTCCATGTAGCTGATGCTTCGTATTTTGTGCTACCTGACACAGCTTTAGATGTTGATGCTCAAATCAGGTCAACGAGTGTTTACCTGTTGCGTGAGAAATTGCCAATGTTGCCCCCATTGCTTTCAGAGAATCTATGTTCGCTTAGTCCTGGGGTAGATAGACTGTCATTCTCTATTTGTTGGGACATAAATAATGCTGGAGAGGTCTTAGATCGCTGGATAGGCCGCACAGTCATAAGGACTTGCTGCAAGCTCTCTTACGAGCATGCACAGGAGATCATTGATGGGGCATTTGATATTACTGGTTATGGTTCAGAAGGAAGCCATTTCCCCGAGATACATGGCCAATTTGAATGGCTTGATATAATTAAATCTGTAAAAAGCCTTCATGAAATTTCAAAAGTCTTAAAAGAGAATAGATTTAATCGTGGGGCCCTGGCACTTGAAAGCCCGAAGGTGGATTTCATATTTGATGAACATGGTGTTCCCTATGATATTCTTTTCTCAGAACTGAAGGAGTCAAACTCTCTTGTTGAGGAGTTCATGCTTTTGGCCAACTCGACAGCTGCAGAAGTGATATCAAGGGCTTATCCTACTAGTTCCCTGTTGAGAAGGCACCCTGAACCTAACATACGTAAACTGAAAGACTTTGAAACGTTTTGTAACAAACATAGACTAAAATTGGATATTTCTTCTTCTGGCCAACTTCATCGCTCATTTGAGCGTCTAAGGCGAGAGCTCGACTATGACACTGTGTTGTTTAGTATTTTGATGTCCTATGCTCCAAGGCCAATGCAGTTGGCTGAATACTTCTGCAGTGGAGATGTCAATGTGTCTGATGGTGGTTGGGGTCACTATGCTCTAGCCGTTCCTCTTTATACTCACTTCACTTCTCCGCTACGCCGATATCCTGATATTATTGTGCATCGCACACTTGCTGCAGCAATAGAAGCTGAAGAGAGATACTGGAAACAAAGGATGCTCCAAAAACTAAATGGACAGGAAGCTGTAATCCGGTGTTTTACTGGTATGTGCTTTGACAAGGATGCCATTGAATCTCCTGAAGCTCAAGCAGCTTTACTTGCTGCAGCTGCAAAGCACCGTTTTCCAGGCACCAAAATCCTTACCGATGTAGCTGCTCACTGTAATGAGAAGAAGCTGGCTAGCAGACGTGTGAAGGATGCAACTCACAAACTTTGCATGTGGGCCCTATTAAAAAAGAAAGAGGTATGTTACTTGATACTTGTTTGCAATTTGGAATGGCTTACCTTTAAAATATATGGGATCGGCAGTTGTGAATTTCCTCCATCTAGCTTCCTGCTATCATGTAGAAGAGCTACAGTAAGTTTCTTCTTTGTTCGGCATGAAGGAGATCATCTAATGCTACAATTTTTGTTACCATAAATGGAATGTGTTATCATGCACAAAGCTGAATATACTAATCTAATTGTAGGGATTATACTTTCTATATTATGCTTATTTGAGGCAATTCTTATGAGATATTGCCACTCGTGACCAATTAAAGCATAAGGTGACTTCTAGTTCTTTAAAATAAAAATGAATAAAAACAATGATACTCAAATGTTTCCCCGAAGGGCAATTTAGGGCTTGTTTGATACAAAAAAAATCATTTTTGTCTATCATGTTTTTGAACCCCTCATTAGTCATTTTGATGACTTTTTTTGTAAATTTTTAGTACGTTTTACTTACTACCTAACCACCCATCTAGTAATTGTTTTTTAATGATCTGATCTAACATACCTGTAATTAGGCTGCTTTGATATAATGTTGACCGGAGAATCTAGACCAAACAAGCACTGAATTCTGTTTCATTAGTTTCTCTTGGCTTTGGCCAGGGATTTGAGTATGCCCGTGGAAGGAACTGACTCCCTGTAGGGTGGTGGGGTGGGATTGAAGAGAAAACTAGACTTAGATCTTGTTTGGTAGAGATTTTCTGAAAAATCATTTTTTTATTTAAATTCTTCCAACGTCATTTCCAACATTTAATTTCATTTATGTGACAACTTATCAGATTATGAAAATTTTCTTGACTTTTTGACGACGGTCAAGAATCATATTCTATAAACTACCTCCGAAACAATCACTTGATCATTGCATTAGGAACTGTGCCTGTGAATTGTAAAATAATGAGATATTTGAGTGTTGTGAGCTCTGAGCGTCTGACTGTACTGCCCTCTCCGCTTCTAAAAGTTTCTAATCTCTTTAAAATATTCATGTTCAATGTTTAGAAGACGTGGTTAGATCCTTCTTCCATTTGTTCTCCATTTACCTCAGATGATCAACTTGATTATTTCATTTGCAGATTTTCTTTTCAGAAGCCAGAGTTTTGGGTCTTGGACCAAAGTTTATGTCAATATATATTCTCAAGCTAGCCGTAAGTAGCTCAGACTGATTTATTCCAATAATAATACCTGCAATTCATATTTCAGTCGAGGCTTGTTGGATGTTCTTATTACACGTGATTCTGCCTGCAGATTGAACGGCGTATATATTATGATGAAGTTGAAGGTCTGAAAGTGGAATGGCTTGAAAATACATCAACTCTGGTGCTGAGTCATTTTGTAACTAAACGGTCAAATAGGAGCAAATTTAGGCCACTCGATGAAGTAGCTTTGATCGCCAATCCATGTGATTTGAAACCAGCAATGGATTTGTATGTACAGGATGATCAAACAAAATCACAATCAGACGGGGATATAATTGGAACTGATAATGCAGACATTAATGATATAGAACCTGCTGTTTTTCCGCTCACTCTGCGGCTCCTGTCAACGATTCCTGTTGCACTTCATGCTGTTGGAGGTGACGATGGACCCCTTGATATGGGGACAAGAATGTATATTAGTTCATATCGGTAGTTACATCATGTGGAATAATGCTCATATGTTCTATGTTGGGAAGATGGTGAAAGGTTTCTATTGTGGAACATGGGTGTGTAGATAGAGCTTGCTGTGTATATGTTTAGTGAAGTTTAAAGGAAATGGAGATGCATTGAGAAGAAGTGCTTAATCTTAATGCTGGATGGTTATGTTGTTATGGGGGAGTGATTATCTGGTTCACTTTTGTTTATATACAGAAGCTACTGTGGGCTTAGGGGCCTGTTTTTAGTGGCCACTTTGTCCCTAATAACATGACGGTTAACTGAAGTTTGTTTTTAGATCTCATTTGAAGATTTGACTTTAATATTCTGATAGGTCACAACTTAGCCTCATCTCTCTCTTTGACTCGGTGAAGTTTGATGGATTGAGTAAATTGCTTTGCATCTCACGTTTAGAAATTTTCTCAAGCCATTAATCTGTAGTCGGTTTATATTTTTGTTTTATAAAAACGTTTAAATGCTTGGAAAATATATATATATGTGTGTGTGTATATATATATATATATATTACTCCTTCCGTTGCAAATATGTTGGCCTTTTTGATTTTTTTACGTTAGTTAAGACTTCCATTGAAAAAGTTAATAATACAGATGGTTTTTTTTTATATTTTACCTTTATAAATGAGTCCAAAAAGTTATTGAAATTATAAAAAAATTTTAGAATGTACAAATTAAATATGTATATAATTGTAAATGAATAGAAAAGAATATATATAATTGGCACATTAGAAAAAATAAGGTATTGTTATGAATAATTGAGAATAATTTGGTGGTTATGAATTATGAGGAATAATTTGGTGGAGGAATAATTTGGTGGAAGAATAATTTGGTAAAAGATGTAATTATTATATGTGAATGGACCCATTATATCTGATGAAATTACGTAATTCACGGTTTTGGGTCTTCGAAATTTTCCATAACAATAGAGCTATTAATGAAATTCATTCACGAGAATTCGCAAGTAGAATTCATTCTCTAAATTCTCTCTATTATTTCTATACTTTTATAACACGTTGCTCAAGACGTCTCTAAACATTTGAGTAATATAGAGGGGTATCTTTCTACAACTGATCTATTTATGAACCTCTGTGTCGAAACCTTAATATTACCATTAATTGTCTTCTAAAACTATGCCTCATGAGAACAATTCTCTGGATCAAGATTCTCTCCTCTCAAAATCATCTTCATTCGAGAGATCTCCATTATTCTTCTTCTTCCTATTCTCTCACGATCTCATTAACTTTCTTGTACGCCAAGATTAGCATAACTTTCTCTCATCTCGGTGTTTAATTATAGTTTAATAATATTATATTTTGGCTTAATGATGATTATTGCATTATGGGCAATTGAGGAATTGGCAAATGGAGGAAATCATGTTCAATTCGTTCTACTAAAGAAAAAGGAAAAGGTATATATAAATTATATTACTTTATAATATAATAATATATTAAACTATAATATTCGTTTTCTCGAGATATAAGGGTATAAACGTTATCAAAATCAAATTTTCTAGGCTCCATTATACTCGATTTAACGAGAGAGCTTCGATTTGACACTAATATTGATAAGGTAAACTTTCAAAATTTACAAAGCAGACTTAATTTTGAAAAAGTTACAAAATAGTCCTTGAACATTTTGATATTGATAAATTGAAGTAGAAAGGAGATAATTTTCAATCGTGAAACATTGATAAAATATTTTTGACAATTTTACCTTTGCAAATTGGAATGGACAATTTTACCTTTAGAATTAAACCGACCTAATTTTAACGACAGTGAAAAATGGATAGAATATTCATGAAGAAATTCTAAATCCATTGATTATATAAAATGGGCTTGAGTCCATTTGAGTTAAAAGATCGAAATATTAATGTAACTCCCGAAGAGTTCAAAATTACATAATGTACTTATTAGAAGGATAAGTGTGCTCTTTGTAAAGTAATGAGTATTTGTTCTAGAAGAACAAATTTGCTCCCGTGAAGCGATGATATTTAATTCTAGCACTTTATTTACTGCAATTTAATTCTTTAATACCTCCTACTTGATGATGGGTTCAAAACCGTCACTAAAGCGGAAGGTTTTATATATTTACTGCACTTTATATGCTAAGTGATGGGTAATACCTTTCTACAGCGGATCCTACTCAAGAAGTAGTTAAATATTATGCAATTTAATTCTTGCTATTTAAATTCCGTAGATTTATATTTATTGCAATAATTCCCATAAGGTGAGGTTCGACCACCTATTGGAGAAATTTAATTTCTTGCAGAATTTAAATTTACACTTTAGATTCGTGCATATATTTCAATGTGGTGAGTAATACTACGCGTTGGTTATAACTAATCATACTCCGAAGAAGTAGTTGATCAAATATTCTAATCCTACTCAAGAAGTAGGCGATGAGAATAAAATTACTTCTTCATATATACCTGAGAATATGAATGGAGAAAATTGAGCAAAGTGGTACTTGGAAGTTACCATTGGATAAATAGACGAAAGTAAAATCTTGAATAGATCCCATGTTGATAAATCAAAGATAATATATGGCATGGAGAAATTATATGAAGTAATCTCATCGATGATATGAGATTGTATTAATATGAGAATAAAATGCTCTTGAAGAAGCATAATCACTAGATTTACGTATTTGAATAAAGCCAATATGATATTATTATTACTCAGGAAAGTACAAAGCAATAAGTGGAACATATTGAGAATATCAAAGATTACAATAAACACTCAAAAATATAGAAATCTTAAAAGAAAATATATATTGAATCCATAAATGAGGATGCGTCTAGAGTATAAATACTCCGTAACTCGCCACCCCAGACATTCGGTTCATAATGAAAGATCCAAAGGATCTCTTTTTCGCTTGACACAGATGATCTGTGACCGATGGGTTTGACTTCCACAGATTTTGAACATATGATTGAATCTTGATGAGTAGATCAAGAATCGTATTAAGCGAGAAACAAGTATATTTCTGTTGAGCGAAATAAAATTTATGTTCTACACTCTAGAAATCTTTAGCAAACCATCGAAGAAATAATTAATATTTAATAAACCTATGGGTTTGGTATGAAAATTCATTTGTGCAAATAGCCTATATTGAATATTTCCTTTAGCGTGTTATAGCCGCTGGAAGAACAATAAAAGCAGCTATTGCTCATCATGTACATCGTGTCATGGATGGATTGTGTTTGTAGCATCAATCGATTGGACTAATGACATTTCTAACTCCACTGATTCATCGCCTCCAATTCGATGAAAGGTATTATACTTGACACTCTTATCCCCATAATTGGTGTCACCATCGTAAGACTCCTTAATAGTTTGTTATTAGTCCCTCCATATAGTATATTGATATTTTGTTTCCTAACTCCCCTTACAAGTTCTGCCATATCCACATATTGGATATGACCTGCTAATCTGGAGCCACCAAGAAACATATAGTTTTACATGGCGGTAGATTGACTTACATGAGATGATTGATATCTCCATCTCCATCTCACTTCTATCTTTCTCTTTCAACTAATGAATGATAGATATATGAATCCATCTATTTAAAGAAAAATTTTCAAACCAATAATTGAGTGCACTATTTACTTTTTACAAATATGAAGAGAAAAATGCAGAAAAATTTAAGTGAAAAATGACATATATCCGCTTGATAGAAAATAAGCGAAAAATCGAAAATCGAAAAACGATATTTACAAATAAAAGAAATATATTGATCTTTGTTATTACACCGAGCTTTCTTACATAAATATGGGAAAATCATTATGCTAAATTTTTCTACTAAATTTACAAATAGGATCTTCTAAAGTAAGTTTTTCAAGATGTAGCGTTTGTTGATTTTTTTGAATTTGGCCCATAAGGCCATTAGCTCACCTTGTACGTGTCCACTAGGATGTGTCTCAAGAGCATTGAATATCATCCAAAGGCTCCTTACTCAATCCATCCTTAATGAATGCTATTTTATCTTCTGGATTTACGGACCGTACCACTACGATTTACATGAGTGTCACATGTCCACCTGAGGCACACTTGTAGCATCCTCTCAATCTTTTTTGCTCGTTTCTTTGAAAAACTACTTACCCATATCGTGCATGTATTTAGAAGGAATTGAAACCTCACAGGATAATCGAACCTTTGCTTCAATCAAGTATCGGATATCTTGTGGATACCCTTTATTCATTAGCATCCTTAATCTTTCAAGCTACATTACGATAAATCCTTTTAGTTTTGATCGGTAGTGATGGATAGTATTTTCGAAGATTTGAGAGCATATGATCCATTATAATGTATAGACCCTTGTTAGGATGAATTTTGCAATAATTTTGATGATTTATTTATAGAATAATCGGCCAGTATGAAATAAGACTCGATTTTAAATAAAGCGTAAAGCTACGATTCAGGAATTAAACAATAAGCCAGGATGTGATGCGTGTAACTTCAGAATGTTTGAATAGTAGTAGACAATAATGTCACCAAAAGATGATGGAATATGTCGGTGAATTGTTTCTATGATAAATCATGTTGAGCACTATCTGAATGCTAGTGAAATCGATATAAGAATTTCTTGAACTAGAAGTTCAATAATACTCGTTTGCAAAACCTGACCATCCCGGTTTAAATAATTATTGAAATCAATATTTCAAGTGAAGAATTAAAGAATTCTTCAATGATTGTTCTCGATAAATGATGAAATCATTACTAGCCAATATTAGGAATAAATCCCAAATATATACGGAATAAAGGATGAGAAATATGGGCCCTCATCCTCCATGTGGACTACTAGATATTATGATATGGATCCACTAGATAGTCACATGTGTATATGATTGAAATTTCTTAAATATTTGCTCACAGTATGAGCATGATTTTCAGATTTAATGATAAAGCTAGTAAATGTATATCCCAATACTTGAATAAATCACTGAAGGATTTGGTATGCATACTAAGTGGGATATTATATGGCAAATTATTTAAAGTCCTCAAATAAATTGCCGATATCGAGGAAAATAGAATGCAAACGGTCTAAATTCTCATATTAATTTGAATGATGAGAACATATATGATTAAAATCATACCAAGCTGTATGAGTTTTGGTGTTCTAAATTTTCTCGGCATGAGGGGAGTATTAAAGGTTGAAAATGATATGTGAATGCATCATGTTATATCCTCACAATTAAAATATGAACTTGAAGTTCAAAGATGCATAAAGATGCTATGAACAATCACATATATCAGGTTAAGATGCTTTGATAAGTTACGCGAAGCGTTGATATTATGAGATTTCCCAAACATATATCAAAGCAAATTATAAAAGATGGTCTTAATAACGGAGCATATACTCTTGAAGAAAGTATATAGACATAACTATATTGTGTAATCCTACAAGAGGATTGATAATGAGATATCTCGATAAGTTATGTCGTGTATGGGGAAAAAATGAAATTGAAAAGTGTCGACACGATATGAAAATGTAGCGCTACATATGATCAATGATAATGAAAATATTGAGATATATTGAAGATGATAAGCAGTGAATGTGAAATCCTTGATTTATGAGATGATGAGATGATGATGGCGTGCTCAAGTTTAAAGATAAGTATGGTGGTCATTATATGTTGCATGCTCATGAAAGTTAAATTCACCGATCGTGTATGTAGTACCTAAAAGAAAATTAAAGGATCGGGTGAGCTAAGCGTGTTTATAAGTACCCTAAAAGAGAGAGCTAAGCCCACTGGGAATGAAATAACATATTAAATGAGTATTAAATGTTAAATGATATATTTTAAGTGTTAGTTAGTTATGAAGGTTTCTTATATGTTTACATGTTTTTATGATGTGAATTTATATGCTTTAAATTGTGTGTTTTTGAGACATGTGTTCATGGTGAATGTTTTGTAGTTGTGTAAGAAAATTGATGCACTCTAAATGAACAAAGAGTATAAAACCAATGTATATGATACTCATACAAATGTATGAAAGATTTTGAAATACTTATGCAGATACTTGTATAAAAAATACGCATTGCACTCTTTTTCCTTTGAGGTTTTTATCCCATTGGGTTTTCCTAGCAAGGTTTTTAATGAGCAACTTTAAAGGCGTATTCACATGAATAATGTCTTCTTTTTCCTTCATTAGGGTTTTTACACTGGATTTTTCTAATAAGGTTTTAACGAGGCATATTCATGGTATATTGAGAGCGATAGGAGAAATTGATACAAAGTGTATCTATTGGATCAAGTTATAATGGAGCTAATGCTTTAGATCCAAACGATGATGATATTGAAATCATTTACGAAGTAAAGATATGGGTTCTCAAGATGAAATCAAACGAGCGTAGTCTTTTTCCTTGATCAAGTTTTTTTCCCACCTGGTTTTTCTTGACAAAGGTTTTAACGAGGCAAAGACATGAATACTCCCTATACCATTGGAAGACATCGAGGAGCAATGTTTTGATGAAGATATATAACCACTCCAAGCTATCCTGCATCGGTTTGGAAGTTTTCCCACTGGGTTTTTCTCCAAACAAGTCGGAAGGCATTTGTATTAATAGTCATTCAAGGGGTAGTGTTATGAATAATTGAGAATAATTTGGTGGTTATGAATTATGAGGAATAATTTGGTGGAGGAATAATTTGGTGGAAGAATAATTTGGTAAAAGATGTAATTATTATATGTGAATGACTATTATACCCTTGATGAAATTATGTAATTACGGTTGTACCATTCGAAGTTTTCCTATAAATAGGGTTTTCATTATTAATGAAATTCATTCCTGAGAATTCCTTAGAATTCATTCTCTCTAAATTCTCTCTATTGTTTCTATACTTTTATAACAGGTATATATATTTGGGACAGACAGAGTAGTTTGTAGGCTACTATAGTTTGGCACAAATGTCGTGTGTGTGTGGAGAATTTCTTGGATCTGCTGTGCTCTAGTGTGTGTTACGAGATTGCTTGGAAATAGAAAGTCATTTGCGTTGAGCTTGAATGGAACAATTAGCGTGAAAAATGCCTAATACTTTTATGTAAGTGTGAACTGTAAATTATGTAGATGGTCCTCAACTTTATTTCATTTACATTTTGGTTCTCATCCTTTAAATGTATGCCACCAAGTCTCCGACATTATAAAATCAGCATTGGTCCAAAAGTTGCTACTTCATTACGTTTCCCTTAAGTTATAACCATGGTTGTCAAACTCTCAATTCAGATTTTATGATCCTACGATTTTGAGATCCACAAATGATAAAATGATTTGATCCTATGATAGAATCTTAATTTTCTAGGATTTTATGAACCAAGGGTATTCTTGGGGGGGCGGGCAGCCCTCATGAATCCTATGAGGCCTTGGCTTTTCGACTGTTAGACGCTCCACTGAGAGGAATCGAATCACACTTCTCAGACCCGTCCCCCTCTTGGGGTTTTAGGATTTTAGGATTTTGATATCGGATCCCACAATCCTCACAATTTAAACGATCTTCCTCTAATGGTACGAGTTTTTCCATTTCACCTTTAATTACTTAAGTATTTTGAATTGTTAAACAACTTCATTGAGTTGTTTCAAATTAAAATATTATATCAAAATTATAAAAATGGTCCTTCTGAAAAATAGAAAACAAAATTGAAGTGTAATTACATTTTATAAATTAGTTGTAACTATTATATGTTTTATAAAAGAGGCTACTTTTATTATTATTATTATTATTATTATTATTATTATTATTATTATTATTATTATAGTTTCTTGTAGTTAGTTTTTTTAAATTATTAAAAGGTCCAATTATATGCTTTAAATTGATATAATTAACATTTAGTAGGATCTTATGATTCACAATCCGATCCATCAATCCGATCTGCAAAACCCCTCAATTGACCCGATCCAAAACTACGATCCCGACAACCTTGGTTATAATTCTTCCTTTTTTTTAAAAATTTATTTAGTAAAATAAGAGTAATTTGATCATTTGACATCTATTCTAGCGATTTTAGCAATTGACAAACATTGACTTACATCTGCAATTTAAATTCTAATATAAAATTAGTATCAAATTTGGATACCCAAATTCCTAGGCCTACCCTACTTTTATCAATGTATTAATTAATATAAATTATACTTCTACTTTTTATGTAGTCTACAATAATTTAAATATCAACAAATATTATGTGTTATGTTGCAAGTTTTTTCTTTGGTTCACTGACGTAAAAAACGTAAAATGATTTAATGCATTTGTCACTCTGTTTAAAGATAATCTTAATCAAATCAAGTAAGCTAATTAACACTTTAACTTAAAAGCATTAACAAATATGCACATGCAAGTACTTCCGCGAAGATTTTCCAAGGGCAGGGGTCATTGTTAAGAGTATCAACACAGAATTGTGTGTGTGCGTGTGTGGTTTTTTCTTTGAAATAAATTTCTGTGGAAAAAAAAAAAACTTCTAGACTTTCCAACAAAGTTATTTATATACCTTGAACCTATAATTTTTCTAACAAAAAAGGGTGAAAACCAAATCACAATTGGTGCCCCACTAATTTAGATGCTAATTAAGTATAGTTGATCAATTTGCAACGTGAACATGATTTATATTTTTAACATTTTTACTTTGTATTATTATTTTGGATAGGAAATTTCATTAAGCCCAAATAGTACACCAGTCATTCAACAGATTAACAATACAATTTCGATCAATAAATAAACTAGAAAAATAAGCTTGAACTCGAGTCTCTCTAACTAAAGCATGAGCCACTCTATTTGCTTGTCTTCTAATGTGGTACACCTTAAACCCAAGTTCTTCCACCAGAATATGCTTGCATTCGGTAGCTAGACTCCCAAACTCAGATTCATCCACAATTGAGGACCTAATTCCTTTGACCACAATTTCAGCATTAGTTTCTGAAGCCACACTCTCTAGCCCATCTCAACACAAACAATAGGTTGGCCCAGCATTTCGCCATCTTTAAGAGCATCTCCAATGCTTACTCTATTCCTTCAAAATTTAGAGTTTTAGAGGATGGATTGCTCCAACCCATCCTATATTCCTTAAAAAAATGGAGATGCTGTGAAGCACTCCAAATTTGGAGTGCTACTATAGGAAACTCTAAATTATAAAGTCCTAAAAATTTTCCACTTTTGCTCCTTGCGTATTATTATTGTTATTGCATTTAAATTAATTAGTGTACTATTATTTATTTCAATTATTTAATTGTGTAATTTTTTTAGATTATATTACACATCTTTTCTTTCCTTTTGCATCCCATATTTTGCCTTTAATTATTATACTTGTTAATGTATTTAAATTAATTAGTGTACTATTATTTATTTTAATTAATTAATTGTGTAATTTTTTTACTTTAATTTTTAAATTAATATAATAATATTTCTGAAATGGCTTGTTTGGATATGAAATATTTGTTTAAACAAATCAATGTAATAAAAATATCTTCATTTTGTGACCTTGAAATATTTACTTTGTTAAAAAAGATTACAATAAATATATAGTTAAGTCCACTCAACATAATTAATTGTTTAATTTAATTGACAAACTTTTAAAAAATATGTAGCAGCCCTCGATGGTGTATGTTTATTTAGTTCTCATTTTCATCGCCAAAATTTTGAATTATGATAGTATTCTATGTTTCGTATGTTCAATCGTGTGTTGTATTTCAATTTAGCAAGTAAAATTTTTTACGTATTTAATGGTGAATTATACAAAATATTTAATGAAGTATTTAGGTAAATACTAAAATTTATTATTGAAATCAATAAGGAATTAAAATAATATAAAGTAAGAAATATTGTTCATTTGATGTGATATATTAAAGTGTTGCGTTGGAGAAGAAACTATAAAATAAAGGGAAAAATTGTATTTTAGAGTGTTAAAAATTGTAAAATGAAGTTTTCCATTGGAGATGCTCTAACAGGTAAGTAAACCTTATAAGGTGCCAAGCAACAATTCAAGACACATCCCTCTGCATACCAACATAAAAACCCCAACCCAACGGCATTAGAAGAGGTAGATATGGACTCATGAATGTTGTATTTTATAACTCCCCTAGCAGGCCTATGCCATCTCAAAAAATTGTTAGCCCGACAATGTTGCTGGACAGACATTCTAGCTTTCACCCAATCAAATAGGCATTCCATAGCCCCGTAACAAGGTTGCGCAATAGAAAGCACTACATTATTCCATATTTTCTGATTTCGAGACTTCCACAAACTCCACATGATCATAACCAATTCCCAAAGAGACTCAGTCGAAATTTTATCAAGAAAAAATATGCTACGCAATACTATTCATCAAATAAAATAATAAAAATCACATTTAGTGAAAATGGCTTTATGGATCAACTTTAATTCAACATGTACAGTGGAGTTACTAGATAATGGAATGAGTTTGGAAATGAGAAACATTTTCCTTTTACTATTTTTATCAGTGTTTTCGGACTCAGCCCAATATGGTATATCGAATTAGCAAACCCGCAACTCAAGTTAAAAACCAAGACGAGGGACCACTAAAACCCGGGTTGGTCAAACCTGGTCAAAGATCTGACTTTACTCGGAAAACCTGGTTGATCCGGGACCGAGTTTGCTCTAGGTTTTTGTATTTTCTTTTATTTTTGAAATTTTATGATTTTATTTATTTATTTAATATTATTTTAATTATCGATCGACCCCGAATCGACCCTCCGACCCTTGACCCAATCCCTTGATGGGGTCGATGACCACATCGGGTTTAAAAACACTGATTTCAATGGTTTCTCTTTGACTCTGCTCATCTTTATCGTATAGATCTTTGCTTCTCTCTTTGGTTGTTGAAATTATATAGGCCCCTTTGTATATTAAACAGTAATAATTTTGTATATTTGCTATTAGTAGCTGTTTCACTCCTGCATTGTATAGGAACAAAATTTTTAATTAATAACAGTATTGATAGATCTTAATAGGATAAACGTAACACCTCAAAAAAATAAATAAATAATGGGATCATGACAGTAAACTTAATTAATATAACTAATTAAATAATTCTATAAAAATTTAGACAGAATTTTCCATGTATTTCGTATCAATCTATCCTACAGACATCAAAGAAAAAACTCATCAAAAGCACAAAACTTAATTTACCAAGGCTCTTAAAAGCCTTCCACAATAAGAGCAATCCAAAGATAACATCATCAATAATAGTCAACAATAACCACACAAGACAAATAATAAAAATATCTATGTATTTTGACAAAAGGGCCAAATGCACACAAATATAAGTCTCATCCCTAATTGTCACATAGAATATCAAATTCATGGTATTATATAAGTGAACGCTACTAATTGAATAAAAAAAATTCTTAAATGAGCGAAACATCTCTAACATCACACTTACACAAAAGTTCACGATTTAGAATAAAAAAAACCTGCGGAAATATTAGAAATAACATGAGTATAGCACAGGAAAATATGTTCAACAAATAGTGATTTTAATAAATTTTAATAGCATAGCATCAATAGCAATAAAAACAAATATGAAAAATTCATGTTATTACATCATGAGTATATCAAATTCCTGTAATTCCTATCATTATACAAGTAAACATTACTAATTGAACAAAATAAATTCTTAGATGAGCAAAACATGTCTAACATCACATTTACACAAATGTTCACGCTTTAGCATCAGAAACCTACTAAAGTATTAGAAATAACATCATGAGCATAGCACAGGAAAATATGTTCAAGAAACGGTGATTTTGATAAATATTAATAGCATAGCATTAGTAGTACTAAAAACGAATATGGAAAAAGTACTTGATTAAGCACTAAACTTTTCACGATTCAAGTAACAGGGAAATTCTTTAAAAAAAATTGACAGAATTTCCCATGTATTTCAAACAAATCTAATCCCATAAGTTTTCTGTGCATAACTCAACATAATAAATATAAAATAATATAAAATTCCCTTTCAATATCTCAATCTTAAAAACAATTTGAGAATAACAAGAAAATAAATAAAAAAATGTAACTGTACTTTTAAATTAATGAATACAGGCTCTAATGAGCAGAGGAAACTTTTAATTGCATCTATTTGTAACATGGAACTCATGAGAATGTGATCCACGTAAAAGAAGATATTAAAAAAAATAGAAATTTGAAATGAAAGGCAAATAATATCTGAGTCAACTTGTTAAAACATAACCAGATATAGAACAAAATTTTACGGCAAAGTAAAAGTAG
This sequence comes from Jasminum sambac, assembly GCA_018223645.1. NCBI lineage: Eukaryota > Viridiplantae > Streptophyta > Magnoliopsida > Lamiales > Oleaceae > Jasminum > Jasminum sambac. Next base: position 24,337,602 of record CP073647.1, read on the forward strand.
ATATAAAAAAAAACAATTGTTATCTTCATTTAATAAAAAAACTCAAATAGCAAAAGACATACAAGAAACATAAAAAAAAATTAAGAAAAATATTAAAGTATAACATGAGAACATGAGTTTTGAGGATTGAACATAGATGAAGCACTCACACTCATCTCAAAAATGAGTCCAAAATAGAGATCGCTGGTGGAGATGTAAAAAAAAAAGGCACCAAAATAGACGCGTAGATTGATGAAAACCGACCAGAAAATCAAAACAACCACAGATAGTATAGGTTGCTCATAAAAGGAGGCTTATTGCACAAGAAATTGAAAGAATTACTCGTATTTCTCTGATATATTGAAGATTTCTCTGATATATTGAAGAAAAATGAATTTAAGAAGCGCTTGGTGGCTTGTTCAAGTTTTTCCTCCTTATTCTACATGGAACAAAGAAAAGTTCAAAAGGCATGATTAGTCAAGGTCACAACCAGTGAAACTCGGTTAGGTGTTCAAGCCCACACGGAATATTACTAAAATTTCATTCAATGTGCAATAACTACGCGGGTTTTTTTAATGATAAAAAATATAGAGAACCTCAAAAATACCTCTTCTTCTTTTTTTTCCTCATTATGTGTTCTGGTCTTTAATTTCACGATCATATTCTCTTACACGGTCTTTTCCTGAGCTTTTCACACATCAAACCATAGAACTCTAGGAGAGCTTTCTTGCTCCTCCAAGGAGATGACCCACATAGTACTCATCATACATAACAAATGAAACAGAGTACACCGAAGTTCAAACACATTTAAATCTCATGTGCATAGAAATATTTAAAAAACAACATTTGCTCATGGTAAGCAAGACTATGGTGAGGGGAAAAAAATATATAAGTTCCATGCCATCAGCGCTTTGTCCTTTTAAAACTGAGAAGCTATATTACAAAGTTATTTGGTAGTATGGGTGGAAAACATAAAAAATAAAAGGAAGCTAGAAGATTACTCTACATCAGGTCTAGTAGTCACCATTATCCTCCAGGTCTTCCTTCAGCATTAGACACAGTGAAATCAAGAACTCTAGTATTGAACTTCAGCATTAGACACAGTGAAAACGCCAACAAATAGCCTGAACATGCTTAGGGATCCTCTATTAAATCAAAGAATAGGGAATACAGAGCACAAATGAATCCACGCAAAATAGCACAAACAAACCCTAATGCCAAATAAAACCTCTTGAAAGAAAAATTAAATCATATAAAAAGTAAGGCAAAAAAAAAAAAAAGAAAAAACCACAACAACTATTTTTTATTATGATTTCTTGAAATATTCGGGCGAGCATAGTTTCCCTTCCCATGCTTGCAAATACAAAAACACACGAACGTCACATTAATTATTCCACACAACACACTTGAAAACACACTGATTTACCCATATTTACAGGATGTAATTTTTAAATTCAATCAGTATAGTACGTATTTTTTGAATTTAAAAAGAGGAGGTGGTATATAGTCTAATTTTCCCTAGATTATTTGTAGGTATGTAATATGTCCCAACTTAATTCAACAAAGAAAGAGGATCTCTTGAAAGAATTTTATCATACAAGTTCTATGCATTAATCAGAAAAATGAGGTTACACCTCAATCAGTTTAAATATTAAGCCACAACATTAAACCTAGCATAAAATAGTTGCAAAAAAAATATGGAAAAGTAAAATAAAGAAAATTGAAAAACTTTTAAATCTGAAAGTTAATTATCATCATATTCTAGTTCTAATATTAGAAAACTTCTTAATGTTGGATTTAGATGTAAGAACACAAAGGTAAAAACAGTAAAATCAAACACACGAACTTACCATCAGAATTGCACACCATTCTCGCCATAGCCCTCCATCTGCCGGCGAAAAATTGGAAACCTGAAGCACCAAGTGACCAGACGGGAAATAAGGAAGTCGTCTTTGAACTTGATATCTTTAAAATTAGATTTATATAACTATTAAAATTGCAGCTATAATTAATTCTTTTTAGAAATAGATAGGTAAATATGAAAATTAATTATATTGTTAAGATTTAATTGGGTAGGATTTAATTAAAAAAGTTAATCAAAATTAATTATATTATTAGAAGGGAAAACACAATTAATTTAAAATAAATAATAATAATTAAAATTAGTACGTTTAAAAGCTATTTATTGAAAAGTTAGATATCATTAATATATATTTAAAAAGTAAAAATAAAGCCTCTGATTAAATGACCACGATAGGGGCGTGGACGGAGATGAGAATTGTCTAGCATGTCGAGGACGGGGAATGGGAGTCCCTATCGTATTGCAATTCTTATATCATATTATCCCGGTCTTTATTAAATGATGATGTGGCATGGATAAGAATAAGTGTTTCCTAGCGGGTAGGAAAGAGGTGTTGGAGCCTGTGAAACTGTACCAACTACACTATAACTGTCATTTCTATAATATATATGTATATTGATTATGCTTCATAATCAAATTTCAAAAATAATTATTCAAATATTCATTGTCAATATCGTGCATCGCACGTCTATATAATTAATATTTTCTGAAATTTGTAATTGTATTTAATAGAATGTAGAATGATTCCAAATAAAAAACTATAGCCTCTACGAAAGTAGATTTTTTAGTGTAGTATTCTCATAACTATAGTATTTAAAGTTATTTTATTTTGATTAGTAGATTTAAAGTTATGTAATAAAACGTAGAATAATTCCAAATAAAAACTATAGCCTCTACAAAAGTAGATTTTTTAGTGTAGTATTCTGATAACTATAGTATTTAAAGTTATTTTATTTTGATTAGTAGATTTAATTTTATAATGAGTAAAATATGATATATTATTACAATCTCTATGATGAATTGTCATCCCGTAATACGCGGGTATAAATGCTAGTTAAAAAAAAAAAAAAGAACAAAAAGTACACAATTTTTTTTTTTTTTTTAACTTTCTTTTCCAAATTAGGGTGTGTTTAGCGTAAAGGGTGAGACTAAATGTACCAAATTTTTGTACTGAGTATACCCCCCACTCACCATCTTTCCATTTTACCCTTCCAAAAACCAAAAAAAAAAAAAAGGGGGGAAGGAGAAGCTACCAATGAAGAAGCTTCCGAGCTTCTTTTGCTATCATTTCCAACAGTATTTGCTGGCATTTGTTGTCAAAAATTGCAATATGTTTGCTATCGGAAATTGTAGCCATAAGTTTATTTATTTATTTATTTTATGCTGTTCGGCTTGTGTGCAGGCCGAACACCAAAAAAAGGGGTAAAGTTGAAATAATTTTGTGGGTGGGCGTATTCAATAAAATTTTTATTTGGGGGCACATTTGTAAATCCCATTAGAAGTCCATTGTGAAATGCGATACCCCGTCGAACCACAACTCATGCCTGCTTAGTGTTGTTGGGATAGGGGTAGGAACGATCATTTCTGTGTGAAGGAGTGTAACTTCCACAACGATTAAGCCGTGGTTTAGTTAAGCCTCCATCATCCCTGTTTGATGAAGCGTAGTCCTAACTCCTTTGGCGCCACGTTTATCTATCAATTGTCCCGGTACTTTACTGTTTTCTTCATCCAAAATCAAAAGGTAGATAGTAATTAGTATCGTACTTATTACTGAATTTATGTATTCTCCAGAGTTGTTGTTTCTAGATGGTAATCAATCATCCTATAGCAAGTGATTTGATTTTCAGAAAACATATTTCATCTTGTTGGTTACGGTTTTATCCCTGTCTCCATTGTAATTGACGAAATGCCCAGTCCAAAATCCAGTGCGGTCAGCTACCAGCACTCGACCTCGGGTGGCTTATGCTTTTGTTTTGTTTTAAACTGTTATTTATAGAAATGATTTTATGAATGATGAATCTAAATCACTGTGATGTGGTTAATACCTTGAGTGACACCCACAAATTAGTGAAAACAACTCAAGCAATACTAAGCATAATCACTCTAGTGATGCACCATCCCTGTGTACAAATTCCTTCAATATCCTCTCCTCGTAATACACCTCTCTCATCCTAACATTTTGAATCTGATGTACAGCATGACGTAATGCTTTATTCTTTTGCTTTATAACTGCTCATTTCCCCTTTTGTGATTTTAATAGTTTTTGTTTGTTTCCTCTGTCCCTGCTTTGAATGGGTATGTTCTATTTTCTGATGAGATACCAAAGAATTTAGCTTTTACCCACATTATAAAAACTCCGCGGGGACCATCTTTAAAGCACCGTGCAATTTTTGTATCTTCTGTTGTTCCTTACATATATAATTATAGTAGAATTTCACTCGTTGAGTTGCTGCAAAAATTTGCCACTACATGATTCCAAAAAAAAGATGTTTGTCAAAATGCACATTTCATGTACTGATAAGTGCTAGAAAAGCACTTAAATAACTCTTCTATTTTACGTGTTTGTGTGTTTTATTAGTGTTATATGTTCTGTTTTATGTGTTTTTCCTTTATTGTGGTGTTTAGGGTCACAAAGAATCAAAAGGAGTCAAAATAGATGAAAATCGAATGAAAACGGAAACTCGGGACCAAAATGCAAGCGAATCAAAGATGGAGGGCCTCCGATGCAATTTTATAAAAAGTTATTTTTATAATTTTTCTTGTGTCAATGTTTAAGAACATCAAAAGAGAATTCCCAAACTTTTTCTGAATCCCAAATCGGAGTTTCCTAGTTAAAATTATGGCCGTTTGAAGAAAAATGACTAAAAGTGTCATATCGCAAAAATCAGCAACTCGGATTTACTAGCGCAGTAAAGTAATTTGACCGGAACTTGAGCTACAAAAATGGAATTGACCCGATTCTTGTTCCTTTGGAAAGAAGACTCAAAGGGCTACAACTTTAGTGTTCATGACTTCAAATGATTCGGATCATATGATGGTCAAAAATGGGTAAAACCAAGAGTGTTCTGTATGGAGGATTCCTTGGGCCATCTTTTGATAGAAAATTCATAACTTTCTATTAAATTATCCAAAAGAGGAAATTCCAATTGCATAATTCAGTCAAGATGCTTACCTACACCATGACGCAATTTCAATATCATGATTTGGTGGATACAATTTAATAAACCCATGATGGTGCATGAGTGTAATTTTTTATTATATTTTCTTATGAAATTTTGCCTATAAATAGAGGCATTTGTAAGGAAGGAAGACACAACCAATATAGAGAGAATTAGCTAGTTATTCTCTCCAACTTTCTCCTCAATAAAAATTCTCTTCTTCATTTGTTCTTAGTTCTAACTTGAAAGATCTTAGTTTCTCATATTCCGGCGGAAGAAAAAAAAGCCTAAATTAGGTAACAATAATCGATCAACGATACTTCGGGCGTAAATATGATTAGCGGATCATTTCTAAGCTAGTTTCTCTCTTCTTCTTATTTTTCATGTTTGAGAAAGATAGTTTCCCATATATTGTGGAGGTGATACAAGGCGAACACTCGCTAAAAAATATTTAACCCGCATATATGAGTGATTAAACTTCTCTATTTATTTCTTAGCATTTATTTTCTTGTTTTTATATTTTTGTATATTATTTGTGATAGTGAAGTATAATCTATTATATTGTGGAGGTGATACAAGGCGAACACTCGCTAAAAAGTATGAAACCCACAAATATGAGTAGTTAGACTTCACGATCTAGTTCGAGGGGAACGTTGTGTTCAATTAACATGTGATTATATTTTCTAACACTTTAGTAACGTTTTATCTATTCCTCCACTTCAATTTGTTGGTTTGTTATGCTTGTAAACCCGTTTTTGAGTTTATGTGATTATTGCATTCACCTTGGCTAATTGAATCAATTAATCTGTAAATTCAAGTTACATGCTAGGATTAAAACTCTTGATCCGTAAATATCATTAGATTCCAATCCAAAGTAACAAATGAATATCGTGCATATTTATTAACAAATCAACTTAGATGTATTAATTCGAGTTTGTGAAATTATTCATCTAATTCAACTCATTCTTCTCGTTCATTTCATACTGGCTTTGAATTAAATCCTAAGAACTTGTTTAGGGTTATCCAATAGCTAAATGTTAAGTTAAAAAACTCACTTTAATTTAATACACTTAAGGAAGAATTCCTTAATCAGATCATCTTGGTTAATTGGAGTTGATAAATTGAAGAAGGAATAGTAACACGTTGCATGGGAAAGATAAACACAAGTTGTTGACACAACCGAACCCGAGAACTAGATATTTAGTTCAATTGTTTCATTTCATCTCTTTTATTTTGTCATTTTATTTTCAAATTTCATTCAACTTCACAAAACCCCCTTCTATATTAATTGATAAAAATAACTACATTAAAAACCGTTCCTCTTAGGTTTGACCCTTACTTACCACTTCTACATTAATTTGTAGTTTTGAAATCGAGTAATGAAATAAAATTAAACTTTGGAGTGCCGCGACAATCCACACGCCCAAGTTTTTGGGGCCGCTACCGGGGAACGGTTAACTAATTTAGTTGCTGTTATTAATTAATTTTAAAAAAAAACCTTGGATACTGGTTCTTGTATCCCGCTCAAAGGCGTTAAACGGTCTTTTTCAGTAGACCTTGAAGAACTATCTTCTTTCTCCTTCCTCTCTCACAAGTTTTTCTTTTGTAGATACAGCTTTAAGAATTGAATTCTCACTTCTCTCTTGGCATCTCCTCTACGTACTGTTGCTCTTCTACAAGTACTCGACTCTTTTTCTATGCCTATTGATATCAAGATTCAAATTGTTTAACTTGTTTATAAGTATGAGCGTTCCATTTGGAACGTTATCGCTTTTGGAGTAGGATCATCACGATCTGCTCGCAAACGACGTGCTAAGCGTATTAAATATTTCTTTAAATGTGGAAAGCTATTAGATGGACCTCATTGTACTAGAAATCAAACTTATTCACAATATAGACATGTTGTTTTCTTCATGGATGGACCGATTAGGTGCAGGGCCGAAAAGTCTATCAGGAGAAACAGCCAGCTCGAATTCAGTGTGAGAGAGTTTGATAATTTGTTAGAACAACGACGTCTGTTGGAAACCAAACTCGATGGCCTAACCATTGAGCAGCAACTTTTTTAGCGTGATCACTAGCACCCATCCGAAGATGTAAAACTACGTCTCATTCATTTGAGAAGTGTCTGAGTTGGACGTTCTACTCTAAACGTTCTCCCATTTGTTGGTTCTTGTGGGGCTGTTCTTTATTGAATGGTAAACATACCTATGTGTCATGTGGCGATATGGAGGACCTTTTCATTAAGGTTGGTTGTCAAACTGTTTTGTAGAGAGTATGCTGATTCAGATAGTTTCCATGCGGATCAGACTTGAAGGAATCATGTCATTAATTTGATGTGAATACTACTGCAAGATGTTCAGAGGATTGTCAACTCCCATAGTCGCTTTGTATATATTTCTATTCTTAAAAAAAAAAAATTCACCTGTTGTTTTTCTTTTTCTGTAAATATGTTGATTGCAGGTCTCTTGTCTTGGATTGTCGAAGTGTTCCTAAGAAGTGTTACATTGTGCAACCACCATTCCCAAATCAGCACGACTCATTACTTACCATAGGGGAGTTTCTATTTCTTCTTTTTTTTCATGCTTTCTGTATTTCTACATTGGGGACAATGTAGAATTTAAGTGTGGGGGAGTGGCATATTGTGGTCTGCGTGTGATTTTTTTTTTATTTGTGTCGACGATTTTGCATGAGATAACAACTTTTGAATATGATTGAGCTTAATTTGCGTGACTTAGTTGAAACTACAAGATCTCAAAAAAAAAATGTGTTATGTTCTTCTCCAAGCATAGATGGCAAATTTATCTGAGCACATTTATAGGTAATTTACTATCATTCTCTGGAACACAAATTGAAGGTTGAGAATGTTGATTTTTTTTTATTTTTCTAGACCATAGTAAACTAACTTTTTCTTTTCTTTTTTCTATCCATTCGTCCTGCTCAAAGTAACCTGGAAACATCAATTGTTAGTAAGGTGGAGTTATAATCGCATGGTATCTGTTTTTTGTGAATATGTCTTTTATTGACAGAGTTTAAAAAAGTTTGGAAAAAGCACTGACCTATGCTGAGAATGAATTTTACTTTTACATTCGAAATAAGGAGAGGGACCACAGGAAAGAGCTACCTGCCTAGGAGAGTGAAAGATCGTCACCTCGAATGGGTGAAGAAGGCTACCTCCAATGAAAGGGGTTAGTGTGAAAGCTACTTGTGGGGTAAAAGTTGAAAAGAAAATTGCAAAAACTCTTCTTCTTCTTCTTCATCAAAAAAAAAAAAAAGAAAAAAAGAACATAAAAAAAAAAAGAAATGTGATAGCTACCCAAGTGTGAAGTTAGATAAATAAATTTTCTCAGTGGTTTGAAGTGTTCAATCTAACGCTCTTTAAATTGAAAATATATTTGTGATAAAACACCTGCCATGCCCTTTTTTTTTCTTTGCAATGCTAACGGTTGATGATTTTTGGTAAACGGAGTAATTTTTAGGATCTATGGGAATCATTGTAAAATAAGAGTGGGATCACGAGAGGTGAAAGGAGATTTGACCATTTCGGTTAAGGATTTGGATAGAACATCGTAAGCTTTCATTTGGTTGCAGTTAGTGATGGGATGATAACCTCAATTGCGCACACTCACAAACCATTGTGTACTTGAGAAGAAGTGAAATTTTCATGGCTCGGGAGAATGTTTATTAAGCAAGTCACTATGTAACGCCCCGCCAAAATCTCGTCACGAGTTTAAATGATTTCGCATGTTTATCGTTTGTGCTTTTGGGAATGGGTCGTGATGATGTGAATGTGTCGGGAGATGGGGTTGATTGGTATGACATGTTTAGGATGTGTTTTGGGTTGCCCCACGTATGTTGGAACTAGGTATGGTCTCCAAGAATGAGCCGGAAGAGAAATGCAGAAAATTGGGATTTACGGCCGTAATTTACGTATTTACGGCCGTAAATGTGATATTTACGGCCGTAAGTCTTATGGTTACGGCCGTAAGTCAGGAGTGATGGTTAAGGGGCTGATTCTCTGCTGGTCGCGTGACCGGAAGCGCGGTCGCGTGTGCCCAGTTACGGCCGTAATTTTGGAATTTACGGCCGTAACATGGAGATTTACGGCCGTAATTTTAAGTCGGCAAAAATTGTTGGATAGGGTTTATACACGTTTGCTCGGCCATTTACCCTCATTTTTTACCCTAACCTCCCTAAAACTCTAGAGAACACTCTCAAGGGTGATTCCAAGGATTTTACATGAGTTTTGGCTTGTAGATCATTTGAGTATTTCTAGTTGTCATCTTGGGATCAACAAGAAGAGGGGAAGAGGAAAAGAAAGGGAGGAGAGGAAGTAGCCAACCAATTCATTTGCTTGCTTTCTTGTCTTTTGAGGTAGGTAATAGCTATATTTCATGGGTGTGATATGTGTTTATGAATATATGATGAAATATGTGATGATATGGATTGGTAGAGGAAGTTATGTTATGCTATGTTGTGTGAGGAGATAGGTTGTGTTATGGTAGGGTTTGCTATGCTAGGTTATGTTAGAACATGTTAGATGATGTTATGTATGTTATGTTACCTTATAATGGTAGATGCAAGATGAACTATGACATGGGAAGGGCACATGAGGTTAAATGGTAAGAAAATGAAGTATGAATGACATGAAAGCATGATCAATGCATATGTGAGTTGTAGATTGTGTGCTTACAATATGTATGATGTTACGCGGTTTAAAGCGTAAAGAACCTTTAGACGACGGCACGGCCACCCAAAGCGTAAAGAACCTTTGGGGATGGCCATTACGACGGCGGCAAGAAAGCGTAAAGAACCTTTATGGACGGCCAATGATGTTACGGCGCCTTGTAAGCACAGGATCTATAACCTGCCCAAAGCATAAACATGACATGCATTAGCATTTGCATCTATTGCCTACTGAGTCCCCGTGGCTCATTATGTTGTATATTGATGTTTTATGTGCAGGCGGTGGTGGAGGATCCTCCCGAGCGTGATGTGGGATGTGGGGAAGAGGGGGAAACCTAAACATCCTGCGGCCGCGTTTTGTGTGTTTATATTGTACTAGTTTAAGTGAACGAACAAAGGTGGTTTTGATATGTATATATATATGTATATAAATGCTTCCGCTTTTGAAAGTGTAAATAAAATGTGTTTCGTTCGGGTAAGAAAAGATGGGTCGTTACAGGTGGTATCAGAGCAAGGTTTTCTCCTTAGTCCTCTACATCCAAGGATTCTCTCCGCCACCCCACGATGACATGTGTATGTTCTCATATTCTCATGGCATGATATGTAGGTATGGTATTAAGTTATGTTATGCATGATATGATTTGGTTAGACGTTTTGTGGTGCATGAGTATGTGTGGTGTATGCCTGAGGATGTGATGTAGATATGTGATGGTGGGAATAGAGGTTACCGCATGCGTTTATGGTTGTGTTTCACATGATATTAGATGGCTGATGACCAAGCCGCAGTTATTGAACGATTGACACGATTAGTGGAACAGCAATCCGTACAGCTACAGCAACAGGCACAGGTAATACAACAAGTGATAAGTGAACGAAATGTGAACAATAACGGAGGTGGAAGTAATTCTGTAAATGCTCCGGGAGTTGAGAAAACAAGTGAAGAAAGGGATAAGGAGCAAGCCACCGAACGTTTTCGCCGATTGAAACCCCCTATATTTGAAGATGCTAAAGATCCGATTGAAGCTGAGAATTGGGTGTAGACAATAGAACGGATGTTTGAATATGCTCACATTCCTGAGTCTGAAAAGGTAAACTGCGCTACTTTCATGCTTCGGGGTTCCGCGGGGTTTTGGTGGGATACTATACGAAGGGCGGTGAAGCAAATGAAATATCATGGACTGATTTCCGTACAAGGTTTCGAGCGAAGTATTTTTCCGACGTAGTTCAGAATGAGAAATTAGATGAGTTTATTCGGTTGTAACAAGGTGATAGATCAGTGCATGAGTATAGTAAGAAATTCGATGAGCTTGCTCGGTTTGCGGTGCACATGGTTGACACTCCCGCTAGAAAAGTTGCACGGTTTATTGTAGGGTTAAAGCCCATACTAGCTAGGGACGTTCAGTTAACGAGTACGGCCACTACAAGTTATACTGAGGTGATAGAACAGGCGTATTTGGCCGAACGTGCCGAAGCAAGGATTGCCCAAGCTAGTCGGGTAGTTGATAAATCGGTTCAACGTGCACAACCGGCTCAAAGACAGACATTTTCATCACAGAGTTCCTCAGTGAGCAATAGAGAAAGGAATGTGTATGAAAAAGACCAAGGAGGGAGTAACAAACGACCGCAAGGGAATGAATTTTCGTCCCAACCTTCACCAAAGAGAGGGACGGGTCCTTTATCTTTTCCTACATGTCCGACTTGTGGGAAGAAGCATGAGGGCCGATGTTATTACGGCACGGGCCGATGTTATGCCTGCGGGAAAGAAGGGCACATGAGTTATCATTGTCCGGAACGAGAGAACCAAACGTCGAAACCTCAACTTACTGGACAAGTGTTTTCTCTTACTCACTCCGAGGCCGTAGATGATAGTTCAGGTATCGTTTTCTTCCCTTCCCTACGTTTATATGTGGCACTGGAATGTAATCGGATACATGTATAGCATGATACTGGTGGGGTAGGGCAAGTGAGAAGTGAGTACATCCAATTTCGAGGACGAAATTCTTTTAAGGAGGGGAAATTGTAACGCCCCGCCAAAATCTCGTCACGAGTTTAAATGATTTCGCATGTTTATCGTTTGTGCTTTTGGGAATGGGTCGTGATGATGTGAATGTGTCGGGAGATGGGGTTGATTGGTATGACATGTTTAGGATGTGTTTTGGGTTGCCCCACGTATGTTGGAACTAGGTATGGTCTCCAAGAATGAGCCGGAAGAGAAATGCAGAAAATTGGGATTTACGGCCGTAATTTACGTATTTACGGCCGTAAATGTGATATTTACGGCCGTAAGTCTTATGGTTACGGCCGTAAGTCAGGAGTGATGGTTAAGGGGCTGATTCTCTGCTGGTCGCGTGACCGGAAGCGCGGTCGCGTGTGCCCAGTTACGGCCGTAATTTTGGAATTTACGGCCGTAACATGGAGATTTACGGCCGTAATTTTAAGTCGGCAAAAATTGTTGGATAGGGTTTATACACGTTTGCTCGGCCATTTACCCTCAGTTTTGACCCTAACCTCCCCAAAACTCTAGAGAACACTCTCAAGGGTGATTCCAAGGATTTTACATGAGTTTTGGCTTGTAGATCATTTGAGTATTTCTAGTTGTCATCTTGGGATCAACAAGAAGAGGGGAAGAGGAAAAGAAAGGGAGGAGAGGAAGTAGCCAACCAATTCATTTGCTTGCTTTCTTGTCTTTTGAGGTAGGTAATAGCTATATTTCATGGGTGTGATATGTGTTTATGAATATATGATGAAATATGTGATGATATGGATTGGTAGAGGAAGTTATGTTATGCTATGTTGTGTGAGGAGATAGGTTGTGTTATGGTAGGGTTTGCTATGCTAGGTTATGTTAGAACATGTTAGATAATGTTATGTATGTTATGTTACCTTATAATGGTAGATGCAAGATGAACTATGACATGGGGAAGGGCACATGAGGTTAAATGGTAAGAAAATGAAGTATGAATGACATGAAAGCATGATCAATGCATATGTGAGTTGTAGATTGTGTGCTTACAATATGTATGATGTTACTGCGGTTTAAAGCGTAAAGAACCTTTTAGACGACGGCTACTACGCCCCAAAGCGTAAAAGAACCTTTGGGGGACGGCCATTACGACGGCGGCGCAAAGCGTAAAAGAACCTTTGCGGGACGGCCAATGATGTTACGGCGCCTTGTAAGCACAGGATCTATAACCGGGCCCAAAGCATAAACATGACATGCATTAGCATTTGCATCTATTGCCTACTGAGTCCCCGTGGCTCATTATGTTGTATATTGATGTTTTATGTGCAGGCGGTGGTGGAGGATCCTCCCGAGCGTAATGTGGGATGTGGGGAAGAGGGGGAAACCTAAACATCCTGCGGCCGCGTTTTGTGTGTTTATATTGTACTAGTTTGAAAGTGTAAATAAAATGTGTTTCGTTCGGGTAAGAAAAGACGGGTCGTTACACACTATCTGTAGTATGATTTCAATGTTTAAAGTTATTTATCTCACGTAAAATCATTGTGTTATTTTGTATCATATGGTTGTTGTTCGAGGGCGAACAACAGTCTAAGTGTGGGGAAGTTTGATAAGTGCTAGAAAAGCACTTAAATAACTCTTCTATTTTACGTGTTTGTGTGTTTTATTAGTGTTATATGTTCCGTTTTATGTGTTTTTCCTTTATTGTGGTGTTTAGGGTCACAAAGAATCAATAGGAGTCAAAATGGATGAAAATCGAATGAAAACGGAAACCGGGACCAAAATGCAAGCGAATCAAAGATGGAGGGCCTTCGATGCAATTTTATGAAAAGTTATTTTTATAATTTTTCTTGTGCCAATGTTAAGAACATCAAAAGAGAATTCCCAAAATTTTCCCGAATCCCAAATCGGAGTTTCCTACTTAAAGTTATGGCCGTTTGAAGAAAAATGACTAAAAGTGTCATATCGCAAAAATCAGCAACTCGGATTTACTGACGCAGTGCAATAATTTGACCAGAATTTGAGCTACAAAAATCGAATTGACCCGATTCTTGTTCCCGTGGAAAGAAGACTCAGAGGGCTACAACTTTGGTGTTCATGACTTCAAATGATTCGGATCATATGATGGTCAAACATGGGTAAAATCGAGAGTGTTTTGTATGGAGGATTCCTTGGGCCATCTTTTGATAGAAAATTCATAACTTTCTATTAAATTATCTAAAAGAGGAAATTCCAATTGCATAATTCAGCCAAGATGCTTACCTACACCATGATGCAATTTCAATATCATGATTTGGTGGATACAATTTAATAAACCCATGATGGTGCATGAGTGTAATTTTTTATTATATTTTCTTATGAAATTTTGTCTATAAATAGAGGCATTTGTAAGGAAGGAAGACACAAACAATATAGAGAGAATTAGCTAGTTATTCTCTCCAACTTTCTCCTCAATAAAAATTCTCTTCTTCATTTGTTCTTAGTTCTAGCTTGAAAGATCTTAGTTTCTCATATTCCGGCGGAAGAAAAAAAGCCTAAATTAGGTAACAATAATCGATCAACGATACTTCGGGCGTAAATATGATTAGCGGATCATTTCTAAGCTAGTTTCTCTCTTCCTCTTATTTTTCATGTTTGAGAAAGATAGTTTCCCATATATTGTGGAGGTGATACAAGGCGAACACTCGCTAAAAAGTATTTAACCCGCATATATGAGTGATTAAACTTCTCTATTTATTTCTTAGCATTTATTTTCTTGTTTCTATATTTTTGTATATTATTTGTGATAGTGAAGTATAATCTATTATATTGTGGAGGTGATACAAGGCGAACACTCGCTAAAAAGTATAAAACCCACAAATATGAGTAGTTAGACTTCACTATCTAGTTCGAGGGGAACGTTGTGTTCAATTAACATGTGATTATCTTTTCTAACACTTTAATAACGTTTTATCTATTCCTCCACTTCAATTTGTTGGTTTGTTATGCTTGTAAACCCGTTTTTGAGTTTATGTGATTATTGCATTCACCTTGGCTTATTGAATCAATTAATCTGTAAATTCAAGTTACATACTAGGATTGAAACTCTTGATCCGTAAATATCATTAGATTCCAATCCAAAGTAGCAAATGAATATCGTGCATATTTATTAACAAATCAACTTAGATGCATTAATTCGAGTTTGTGAAATCATTCATCTAATTCAACTCATTCTTCTCGTTCATTTCATACTAGCTTTGCATTAAATCCTAAGAACTTGTTTAGGGTTATCCAATAGTTAGATGTTATGTTAAAGAACTCACTTTAATTTAATACACTTAAGGAAGAATTCGTTAATCAGATCATCTTGGTTAATTGGAGTTGATAAATTGAAGAAGGAATAGTAACACGTTGCATGGGAAAGATAAACACAAGTTGTTGACACAACCGAACCCGAGAACTAGATATTTAGTTCAATTGTTTCATTTCATCTCTTTTATTTTGTCATTTTATTTTCAAATTTCATTCAACTTCACAAAACCCCCCTTCTATATTAATTGATAAAAACAACTACATTAAACACCGTTCCTCTTGGGTTCGACCCTTACCTACCACTTCTACATTAATTTGTAGTTTTGAAACCGAGTAAGGAAATAAAATTAAAATTTGGAGTGCCGCAACAGTCCACGCCCTCGTTTACAATGCATATATCTTTGTGTTTTTATACATTTGCATTTACTCTCTCAACTGAAATGAGTGGTAACCTTACCTTTCCAAGATACTCACTTAGAAGATCAACATAATCAACAACTTATGCCACCCTTGTGCTTTGATAGGGAAATGTCAAAATTGTTGCGTTGATTAACTACTTAAACCGTGATGGTGAAGCAGAACAAATTGCATTGCCTTTTGACACTGGTAGTAGTCCACTCTAATAAAATCCCTTTTCTCTTGTAGTGGATTGTTTATATACTTCCATACATATAAAAATGAATTTGGAGCTGTGGACATCAAGATAATGCAATTTCGAGGACTTCCAAGCTGTATGAGTTGGAAAGGCATCAAGCACGTCAATCACATTCTCATAATGAGGAACGTTATTTAATGACCAAACTTTTGCAACTTCAATTGCATAAGGAAAGTCATTTTTCCAGATGGATGAACTGTTGAAGAACAACATATTTGTGACCCATGTAATTTCTGCTGCAGGGTCTGTGGCACTAGGCACTGCTCTCTCTTAACCCCATGATACTCTCAAAGTTCTCATGCAGGTATGAAGTTCTCAAATATCATTTTTGTTTGTCTGCTCAACATACAGGATTAATATGTACTTGTATAATTCTATGGAATACAAAAAAAACAGGTTGGCTCGTTCTCAAAGACTATTATCTATCGCTCACATTCTAGAGAGAGTCCGGGCTATCTCAGGATATTCAGGTACATAATAATTGTTTAGTTTTTAATGGAATCATCAGTGAAGAGGCTAATTGGAGCATTGACAGCAGTTGTATTTTCTGTTGAGCACCTCAACTTTGCAGCATCAAAATTGGAGAAGGGATTTAGTATTTTATGTTTAATAGCTTATCTATCTGCATGCACATATGTATGTAAAACTGAAAGGATTGTTCAATTGTCAAATTAGTAAGCTTAGATGACGTGAAGCTGCAGGAGCCTCCTTAGTCCTTATGAATTGAAACAAAATAAATAGTAAATATTAGCGAAGAAATCAAGTAGTATAAAAAAAAGGAAATTTTGTTATCATCAAAAGTCAAATGTATGGATATATAAGTGGTATGTTGGATCCATCATAAAGCATAGCTCTAACTTAATTGATTATAGTCAAATGTAATACTTCGTACGAAGTTCAAATGTGTGTACAGTGGTTTCTCAGGCTTGAGAATCTGCGTCTTCTTATCATGTATCATTGAGAGACAAAATCTTTCTAGGTTTTTATATTCGTTTGTCACTGACTTACTCTGGTGATATCTCATCCTTATCTTTTTCTGCTTCTTGTTTATGATTTCAACTATGTGAATGCATTAGAATATTAATGGTATTGGCAATAAAATTTGATTCTTCATCTCAACAGAGTTTTGCTTCATAAATATTGTAGGTTTTTATAGTGGTATTGGTTGGTTAATTACTGGTAGAGCATTGGGCTGGGGAGTTCGCTTCGGTGTTTACGAGATATTGACATCATTCTACAAAGGTGTGGTTTCCTTTATTTTTATTCATTCTTTTTGTATGTTCTTGGCTTATATTGATGAACTCCTGCTTTCCATATAGAGAAGCACTTTCTCAGTAAGATAATATCCTTTGGTGAAGTTGTTTATGAAGATTTAGAGAGGAACTGAAATTATTCTCTTTGTTGATTGAGTGAGTGGTAGTGGAGAGGGCGGAAATATCAACCACTAATCAAGGGATACAAAAATTGTTCCCCTAAAATTATTTACACCCTGCTGTAGTATAGAATGCATAATTATACAAGGTGTAATTATTATTATTAATTTAATTTAATTTAATTTAATTTAATTTTTAATTTAATTTTTTATTTTAGTATTATTATTATTATTATTATTATTATTATTATTATTATTATTATTATTATTATTATTATTTATTTTTTTTGGAGAGCTATAGAAGGCGTAATTATAGATTAAAATATCTTCCTATTTTAGAGATTCCTAGTTTGTATATTACTGGTAAAGACTTCTCAAATCCTGGAATGGTTATGGGCTTACCAAAAGCTCAACAGACTCAGGAGGCTGTTGATCCTCCTACTTCTGGCCCATTTAGCCATCAGCAGGCTTACCCTGCTACTGACCCATACAAACCTCGCTGGGATACATTGGGCCAGCCCAGTGGTAATTATAACTTTCTTGTAAACTATGCACCTACACCACCTGAAAATACGATAGAACACAAATATTCAGTTCGAAGTGAATTCATTGGCCTTGGCCCAGATACTCAGCCCATACCCTTAGACAAAGGAAAAAACCCTCTTAATTATCCTAGTCCAGATAGTCAGCCCATTAACGAAGAACTAGCTACTCAAGAAATTTTAGATCTTTTACAAAAAGCCCAAAAAGAAGTCCAGTTAAGACCTGTATCTCCACCTAGACTCACAAATCCGATAAAAGAACAAATAGCCCAAGCAGTCAAAGAGGCCCTAGCCCAAATACATAATACATCAGTTGAAAAGCCCAATTTATCTACCATACAGGACAAAAAACCCATAATAGAGGACGTGTCATCAGATAGCTCTGACAACATAGAAGACGACAACATATCAGACGGCCACTATTCAGCAGATACGATGGAAAGGCATAACTTTGATACGTAAGCCATGACGACATAAGATTCTTAGCCGACAACTTTTACTGTAGCATTTTTTGACTTTTACCAAAGGACGGAGAAATCATTACAAAAGGACGCACTATCAACAGTAACCTCCATTATCCAAACGCATTATCAAGACGGATTCATTGCACCACGAAATAAAAGACAACCACAGTAGCTCTACTCTGAAGATGCTCCAGCTTTCCAAGGACGCGTGTAAAGAAAGGACCCCCTCATTTATCGGAAGAGCTCCCTTTCTTTTCTATTTAAAGGGGAATTTGCAGACAAAAGATCATCGAGAAAAAGAAAGAAAGAAGCATTCATCCTCTCAAGCAAACACAGAATGACTTCATGTGTTGAAAGATTTCTGTAAACATTTCTCTCCCTAAAATAGAAAAATCAAAGCCAAAATTGTATAGTTAGTTAGTTTTTAAGGGACTCCCGAAAGGGAAATCCTTTATTTTCTTTCTTATCCATGAAGTAATCCCCCCTTATTGTTTGTAAGTTTTCAGTTTGTAAATAAATTTCTTCTTTTAATTTTGTTTTTGGCATGGTCATACACTATCTCACTACATACTAAGTATAGTATAAAAGCATTATTTAATTCGCAGTAACTTTACTGTATCTATGATATACTGATTCATATGTAAGTCCCGCTGAGGCTAAGAGAGCTGTTAGGGCAATTGGGTGAATCAGTCTATATAGGTATTCTTCCAGAAGCGAATTAGATACATGTTACTATATCTTAGATGGTGAATAGGAAGCAAAATTTTGAAAATATGGCCAACTTGTGCAATTTTCAAAACTTTTGATGTTTATCTCAGTGTCAAATTTAACCAAACGTATTATCCTAACCCGACGCTATACGTACATACGTAGCTCGATACGTATTGTGGGTTAAGTTTAAAAATATATATATATATATATATATATATATATATATATTTTGGGATCTACTACATGGGTAAGACTGAAATTGTAAAGGAGAGTACTGAGTAGGATTTACACATCAAAGAGCACAGCAATCAAGACGACAAAGCCACAGCACAACAGCAGTTAACAGCAATCAAGACAGCAACAAACCAGGACAACTAATCAGGTGTTATAATAGAAAACTTGAAATGATTTGACATTTTTAAAAATTGCTGTGAATTGTTCGAGCATTGTAATGATAGTGCAAGTAGTTTTGATGAAATGTAGCACTTGAAATTAGTTATGTGTAAAAGCCAATAATCATGATGTTACATGAGGTTGCTATGACCACTGCCTATGCTGATTCTCAATTTGATAGTGGCTATCGAAGTTTTGCTGTAATTGGATACTGAGGAGGATCCTCTGTTTTTTCCTTCCCAGAAGCACGCAGCTCCTCTAATGTACTTATATTTCTTTAGAAAGAAAAAGATTATTTATTGACATTGTGTTAATGTCTTAATGATAAACTTCCCCACTTCAAGCTTCTTTTTTTGTCTTAAGCACCCATTGGTCCCATTCTGAAATTGATGCCGTGCACTCGCTTCTTGTCATTAGATGGTCGTGAAGACAACTATGTGCATGTCTCCGAAGCTCTAATGGCAGGACTTGCTGCTGGCAATTTGGAGTCTCTTGTAAGCTCTCCATTTTGAACTTATTAAACTTTGTGGCCAGGTGTCTTCTGCTTCACGCATTCCACGACCTCCATCCGTTGCCGAAACGAGTGTTGTTACTCATTTGAACAATGAGTAACTCGATCGCCCTTTTGTCCACGTTGACAGCTACACGTGCGAATACAATAGATGCATTGAAAGAATATCCGTGGATGATGACAGGATCCGGTAGACCTCCACCTGTCAGTAATGTTAAAAGGCCACCAGATATCATCACTTTGGAAGGATGGGGGACTCTATAGAAAGGCCTGAGGCCTGGATTGGTCCGAGATTGTAATACCCCGTCTGTTTATGCATGTGACTTATGATGTTATGTATGATTGTGAGGTGATGAATATGTGTTTGGACCATTGGTGACTTCGTTGTGAGGCTATGTGCGGTATTAAGTGTCGAAACGGCCTCCCGAGAAAGTAACGGTCGGGAAAAATTCTGCGGTTTGATAGTTACTGGCGATAATTTTATAGTTTCTACGTAAGTATCGGTTACTGCCGTAAGGAGAATTGATACTGGACGTAAGTGGTGAAATGAGGAAATGTGCCAAAGTTCTGAGAGAGTTTGTTACTGTACGGACAACTTGGGGATACGCCAGTAACGATGGGTTTCTGGCCGTAATATATATGGTTACTGGCGTAATGTTTCTGAGGTGAGATGTATGGATTCTGAGAGGCCTCATTATGGGCGTATGATATTGTGGGTATGGCCGTATCGTATGGATTACTACCGTAAGGTTTATGGAGTTACGGTAAGTTTGGAAGTTACTACCAGTAAATGTGTAAGGTACGGCCGTAATTTTAGGTCGGCAGAAACTGTTGGATAGGGTTTATACACGTGTGCTCGGCCATTTTCCCTCATTTTTACTTCCCAACACCCTAGAGAACAAGTCTAAAGGTGATTTCAAGGATTTGGCATGGTCTTTGGCTTGTAGAATCATTCACCTACTTCAAGTTACCACCTTTGAAGCAACAAGAGGGGAGGAAGAGAAGAGGGAAGGAAGAAGAGGAAGTTCTCCAACCAACTCTCTAGTGTGATATCTTGTCTTTTGAGGTAGGTTTTAGATGAATTGCCTATGTAGGAGGTAAGTAGCTACATGAATGAGCATTAGATAGCTAAGTATGCAAGTTTCCTTGGCTAATTTCATAGTTTTGGCAAAGTATGAGATGTCTAGCATGATGAGATGATTCTTAATGGTTTAGATGTTCTCTAGCCTTAGTCTGTGTCCTTTATGATATGCTTATGTTGTCAAAACGTTATGATATGAATGTCAAGTCCATGTGAGACTTGAATAACGGTGCCTTGCATCCATATGTCACGTGTGTTTGGAAGTCGTCTATCATGTGTTGCATAAATGTTAAAGTTTAATAGCCAAATCTGGGGGACCTACGCCCCAATGAAGGATATGTCGGCCTAATGGGGGACCTACGCCCCAATAACCGATATATCGGCCTCATGGGGGACTTACGCCCCAACGACGTTAAGAGGCCGGCCAAATGTTTATGACGGCGCCAATGTTAACACATGATTCGCGACGGGCCCTAACTCAATATGTGATGTTCATATGCATTGTGTCTCTTCCTACTGGGTCATTATGACTCACGTGTGCTCTTTTGCATGTTTTAGATGATGGTGCGAGTAGGAGGCAGGCTGGAGGTGGCGACGGGTCCTCTCGCTCGTGAGCTGGTCAACGTGCAGAAATGGGAAAGGAAAAGATTTTGGGGTCATGTGTGTGTAATAGAACTTCTTTTGTAGACTATTACATTATATGTATATTAATTATCCTCTTTTGGGAGAACGTAAAGCATTTTTAAATACGTCAGCTCGCCAATGTCACGTAAGTAACGCCGTCTCTAGTGCGATGCCGCTGACGTACTAGGGAGGGTGTTACAGAGATTCCATTTTTGGTGGTATATTTTTTTCAAGCTGGCATTTTTACACAGGGTGATGCTGGAATGGAAAGCAGTTGGAATGGATCCAATACCCAGGTTTTCACTTGTCAGTTTTTGACTATGTGTTTCACTTGTTATTTTCTATTTATGTATCATATAAAAAAATGTCTTCAGATCTGATGAAGAAATTGGTCCATTATCTCCGGTAGCTGTCAGTCTTGCTGTTGGACTTTCTGGTTCGATAGCTGCTGCTGCTTCTCACAGTTTTGATACTGCCAAAACTCGATCACAATGCATTGTCCTCCCCAAGGTAGAGTGAAAGAATTAGTGGTTTTTCATGTAAGCTTCAAAACATATATGCCTTCGATGCTTCTTTGGATTTTCCTTTCTGGTGAATGGGTAACATTTTCTTGTTTAGAATGACCATATGACATTTTTCGATGAAAATTTATGAACCCTTTTTTTTTTAATTTTAATTTTCACTTCCAGTTTGTATCCTTGGAGAGAAAATTGCTAAAATGGAAGATATCAGGCAAAGGGATTGAGAGACTTATGGGGATCCACCCAAGAGATAGGAACTTACTGATGAATGCCGTGTTTTTGCGGATGGATGGTTCTGGATTTGCATTGTTCGTACTTGTAGGAACTTACTTCTTTGCCGTTGATCACCTAGTCCCACAATGAATATTGAGAAAATCTTGGGGTGCTGCTATTTCTTCAACGATATGATTTATCTTCGTGAAGAGTTCTTATTAGACTGTGCAAATCAAGACATGCTCGAAAAGTAATTTTGCGGGTAACAAATAATGGAAACCATGTTGGTTAAATTATGTTTTTGACTTGTGAGATTCGGTATTAGATTCGATACTCTTTCAATTTTGCCTTTTCTTGTGATCATTCTCACGTAGTGGGGGCTATGTTGTACCTTGAGACTATTTATAACAAAATTGCTATTGACACTTGTTATTGTGCAACCACTAACCATGTCTAATGCAACAATGTGGTATGCGTACATTATATGTAGCAAGAGAAATTAACACTCCAGGAAAAGGCATCTCTAATTCAAAAATATTGATAATGCACGTGTGGTAAATTATTATTAGAAGATTCTTATAAAAATGAAGAGAGATAATTATTGTGATTGGATTTATAATATTACATTAATGGTAGAAAATGTATAAAATTAGATATTGCTCTTGATAATCTAGAGTATTTAATATGTCCAATATATATTTTTTGGTCATTTATCAAGACATTGACTCTTTAGTCTTCACATTGTTGAATTTGAGAAGCTCTAACATGGTACTGCCACATGTCAAAGCTAATACTTCCTCCGTCCCGCAAATATAGTCATATTTTTTATTTTCATCTGTCCCAAAATATAGTATCATTTTTGTAGTTAATTTCTTAATTTTTTTTAAATACCCATATTTAATGTGCATCGTTATCAACGTATAAGAATTATTAAAGTGAAATAATGAATAAATAAAATAGTGCATTAGAAAATATGTTCTAAAATATTATTTTTCTAAGATCATTAATTGAGATTTCTTAATCTTTGTGAAAATAAAAATGAGATTATCTTTGCGGGATGGGGGGAGTATAACTATTGTGTCTAATCATGAGCATTGCTTAAATAAAAATGCCATTTTGTAAAAGAAAAAAAAAATGAAAAAAAAACCAAAACAAAACAAAACAAAAAAAATTAAAATAGAGAGACATGTCTACCAACATTTTCAATGACTCATTCAATAGATTTGTTGACTTTATTATTTATTATTTAGTTTTTTATAATAGTTCTTCAATTTTTAGCCATATATATTGAAAAACTACATCGTGTTATAAAAATAATAAATTTAAGAGAATAATATAAGAGTTTATAAGAACATAGAGGAAATAAGATGAATATTTTGAAGAGAGAATGAGAGATTGTTTTTTATTTGTGATGAGTGAAGGAATAAACCCCCTATTTACAGAGTTACAAAGTAATAGTAAATATGTAAATTACAATACACTTGGGGGGCAAAAATAGCCATTCACATAGTAGATATGATAGATACGTATCCAAAGTGGATCTTTTACAACACTTCCCATTGAATGACTATTTTGTTTTATTAAGGGAAAAACAGTAATACTCAAAATTTTAGGACGCTGCCTCATTAAAACCTTGCCAGTAAAAATCCAGTGGGATAAAACCTAGACGAAGGAAAGAGAGTACAGCGTATATTGCTCCCCCTCAATGTAATATCACTTGACATCTTTAAACCTGCACATCCAAATGTTGTGTACCAATCCTTCAAATGCTGCAGTTAGTTGTGCCTTCGTCAATAGGTCTGCAAGATTATCACTAGAACAAATCTGTTGTACATTAATTTCACTACTCTTGTCAAGTTCATGGGTAAAAAAGAATTTCGGTGAAATATGTTTCGTCCTGTCACCTTTAATGAATCCATCCTTTAGTTGAGTTATGCAAACAGTATTATCTTCGTATATAGTGATTGGATTGGCTGTGATAGAGGATAAATCACATTCTTCTCGGATATGTTGTATCATCAATTTCAACCATACGCATTCTCGACTCGCTTCATATATTGCTATCAGTTCTGCATGCTTTGAAGACGTGGCTGTAAGTGTCTGTTTGATCGACGCCAGGATATTGCAGTTCCTCCACATGTAAATAGATAACCTGTCTAGGATTTTTCTATATGTGGATCAAATAAATATCCTGAATCAACATAACCAACTAATTCAGATTTAGTTTTATTTGAGTAAAATAGGCCCATATCTTTTGTTCTTCGAAGGTAACGGAATACATGTTTGATTCCATTCTAGTGTCTTTGTATAGGAGCAAAGCTATATTTTGCCAATAGGTTTACTATGAAGGCTATATCTAGTCTTGCATTATTAGTAAGATATAATAGTGCACCTATTGCACTAAGATATGGTACTTGACGACCAATAACTTCTTCCTTATCCTCTCAGGGCCTATAAAAGTCTTTTTTCACATCAAGGGATAGAACACTCATTGAGATACTTGGTGGGTGTGCCTTATCCATATAAAATCGTTTAAGGACCTTTTCTGTATATGTAGACTGGTGTAAGAATATCCCATTTTCTAAATGTTCAATTCGCAAGCCAAGGCAAAACTTAGTTTTTCCAAGATCTTTTATCTCAAATTTTTCTTTTAAATAATTAGATGTTTTTGGAATCTCTTCAGTTGTTCCAATAATGTTCACTTAGACAAATCCTAAAGCTGACTTTTTTATAAAGACACCTGGGCATATAGGAATTTTTTTTGTGCCCTTCTTTCAGAAGATATTCATTTAGATGATTATACCACAGACGTACGGATTGTTTCAATCCATATAATGATCTCTGAAGTTTTATCGAATAAATTTCACGATCATTTGAATTATACGCTTCAGGCAACCTCAGTCTTTCAAGGATTTTCATATAGATATCATTGCCAATTATACCGTATAAGTAGGTAGTTACCATATCCATGAGTGTCATATTGAGCTTCTCATGTACAGTTGAGCTAGCAAGATATCGAAAAGTGACTGCATCCATTACAAGGGAGTATGTTTCTTTATAATCAATGCTAGGCGTTTGCGAAAATCCTTGTGCCATCAGTCGTGTTTTATTCTCACCACTTCATTTTTCTCATTTTGTTTCCGTACGAATACCCATTTGTACCCGATTGGGTTGACCCCTTCTGGTGTTCTCATTACAGGTCCAAAAACATTCCATTTTTCTAATAAGTGTAACTTTGCTTGAATGGCACCTTTCTATTTCTACCAATCATCTCTTCACCGGCATTCATCAACAGATTTTGGTTCAACATCTTCAACTTCATTAATTATATCGAGTGCTACATTATATGCAAATGCATTATTGACGATTCTTCTTTTTCTATTCCATCTCTTCTTTGTGAAAGCATAGTTTATAGAGATCCCTCCAATTTCATCATTTTCAGGTACATGAACCTTCTCAGGAGGTACTTGCATGATTGTGCCTAATGATTCATTAAGATCTTTTGCCTCCTTAATGCGATCATTTTGAATATTGGCTCCCCTCATTTTTTGAGGATTTTTGTCTTTTGATCCAGTAGGCCTACTATGCTTTAGTCATATTCTTGATTCATTTGCAATATTATTTTTAATTTGTTTTGGAGTATCAATTCGCATGGGAACATTCTCACCTAGAATATGTGATTTAGTTATTCTTTCGGCATCTGTAAATACTTCTGGTAATCGATCTGCTATTCATTAAAAGTAAATTATCTTTTGAATTTCTTGCTCAATTGCCCCAAGAAGAGGATCTAGGTTGGATAATGTTGTAGTATTCCATGTCACTTCCTTTGCCAGCCTTTTACATGTCACTTCCTCATCTAGCTTTTTATCTCCTTCCCTTAAAGGTGGGAATACTATTTCATCAAATTGACAATCGGAAAAACGTGCATTAATGACATTGTCTGTTTGGGTTCAAGATATCTTATTATAGATGGAGATTCAAAACCAATATATATTCCCAACCTTCCTTGAGGCCCTATCTTAGTACATTTTGGAGGAGCAATGGGTATATATACTGCACAACCAAATATCCTCGGATGGGAAATATTATGCTCTTTTTTAGAGACTAATTGCAGTGAGGAGAATTTGTTGTTGGATGTTGGCCTTAATTGTACAAGTTCTGTTGCATGTAAAATGGCATGTCCCCATGCAGAAAATGGGAGTTTTGTTCTCATGAGTAATGGTCTAGCAATTAGTTGGAGGCATTTTATGAGCAATTGAAGAGGAAAAAATAATTCACGTGTGTTTCTTCTTAAGAGTACGACGGGTATTTAAAATATAAATAACTTAAGACTCAACCCTAAACTAAATAAGGAAGAATTCTACCTACTATAAAATACTACCTACCATAAAGAAATCTATTCACAAAAGAATACTGCAAAATAAATAAATATATAAAACAATAATAGAACAAATATATAGGTCACAGATATTTCTACACCCCCCTCAAGTTGGATCATATATATTGATCATATCCAACTTGCTTAAGAGGTGACTAAAATCTTGCTTGTGCATTCCCTTAGTGAAGATGTCTGCTACTTGTTTGTTGGTAGGGATGTACGTCATACAGATAATCCCCGTTTTCCACCGTCTCTTTAGTGAAGTGCCTATCCATTTCCACGTGCTTCATTCTATCGTGCTGCACTGGATTGTGGGCAATACTCATTTGCGCCTTGTTGTAATAATAGAGCTTAATTGGAAGTGTTACTTCAACTCATAGTTCCCCTAAAAGCTTCTTCAACCATAGGGCCTCACATATTCCCTATGCTATAGCTCTAAACTATGTTTTTGAGCTACTGCGAGCCACCACTTCTTGTTTCTTACTTCTCCAAGACACTAAATTTCCCCAAACAGATGAGCAATGACCTGCAGTAGACTTTTTGTCGTCAATTGACCCTTACCAGTCTACATTTGTGGAGACTTCAACCTTTCTACAGTCTGTTTTTCTGAAGAACAATCCTACACCTGGGGATCCTTTTAAATACCTCAAAATTTTATATACTTCTTCTGAGTGTCATTAACTTGGCGAGTGCATGTGTTGGCTAACTACACTCACCACGAATGCAATATCAGGTTTCGTGTGTGACAAGTATATTAATTTCCTGACCAGTCATTACTACCTATCTCTATCCACGAGTTCTCTGTCATCCTACGAACGTCTTTTTACCTCAATGGGT
Source organism: Jasminum sambac (assembly GCA_018223645.1). Lineage (NCBI taxonomy): Eukaryota > Viridiplantae > Streptophyta > Magnoliopsida > Lamiales > Oleaceae > Jasminum > Jasminum sambac. The sequence goes on from CP073647.1 coordinate 24,364,836, forward strand.
ACATCACTGGGCTTGCACCCTAGTATCCCGGTCTCTATGATGAGATCAATGATATATTTTTTTGAAATACACTGATTCCCACCTTTGATCTGGTAACTTCTATTCCCAAAAAATACTTCAACTGTCCCAGATCCTTAAACGCGAACTTTGTGGCTAGTGTACTTTTCAACTTCTGAATTTCAACAATATCAACTCTTGTCAATATAATATCGTCAAAATACACAATTAAGATTGCTCTCTTCCCACTACCTGTTAGTTTGAAAAACATAGTATGATCCGATCACCCTGGTCGTTGATCACCTTTGAAAACCTATCAAACCAAGCCCTCGGAGATTGCTTGAGACCATAAAGGGACTTTTTCAGCTTGCAAACCCTGCCATTTCTATTGTCAAACCCTTGAGGAGTTTCCATGTAGACCTCTTCTTCCAACTCACCATTTAAAAATGCATTTTTTTATATCAAGCTATTCAAGTGGCCAGTCCAGTTTTGTCGCCAAAGAGAAGAGCACTCGAACAGTGTTTAACTTAGCTACTGGTGCAAACATCTCTGTGAAATCAATACCATATGTTTGCATGAATCCTTTCACGACTAACCGTGCTTTATGCCGTTTTATAGATCCATCTACTTTGTATTTAACGGTGAACACCCATTTACAACCAACTGTTCTCTTTTCCTTCGGTAGTGTCAGTAGTTCCCAAGTTTGATTATCCTTTAATCCCTCATTTCCTCCGTTATACCAATTTTCCACTCGGGAATACTGTTGTTGAAATTAATCGCAAGTGCACGATATCGCCACAAAAGTAGTAAAGTGGACTTTATTAGAGTCCGGATGATCGTTCCCACGAGGATTAGTTTATTCTATATCGGTCCAAATTAATCGCAAAAGCAATTAAACATATATAAAGAATAAAGATTGGATTTTTAGCGAAATTTTAAATAATGCGGAAATAAATTTGCAAACTAATAAAAAGTGTTTGAAGCAATGGAGAGTGAAGTTGAGAATCCCGATTTATCTTTAATTATTCTATTTGATTTCTCCTCTCAATTCCTACACTAAAGTTGTGTTAGATCGAATTCACGAAATTAATGTAATTTACCTCTCTCGAGTTCAAATCAAACCTATTTAATTAAGTCAACTACCATATCTCTATGTATAGTCGGGATAAACCTTAATTAAATGTATTAACGCACTTAGGAATTCATAAACTTCCACCTGTCATGTGGGATCTCAACAATTATAAAAGTCTATCTCTAGCTTTTATGTGAATTGCCGGATTTTACTACGTGGTCTAAATATTTAACTTACCTCTTGGTTTGTTAAAATTCACAAATCAATGAGTTAGTGATCAGTTAAATCATGCATTAAACGTAGAAGTAAAATCAACACATATATTAAAAAACACAAGAAATTGAGAGTTAAAAATCAAATAATCAAACTAAATTACATCGTTCATCCCAACTAATAAATTAGTTATTCATGCTAAAGAAAAAAGACACAAAATAATTAAAGGAGTTCATCACCGGATCTAGAAGAGAAATCGAAGGTAAAGAGTGGATCTTGCACCAAGTATCAACTCCGTCTTGAATCTCCTCCCAAAACCATGCAAATCCCTCAATTTAGATGTGTTTTGCCCTCAATTGATCCTCTCTAATAGCTCACAAAAAGGCTCTCCAAAAGCTCCCTTCATATTGTCGCTTACTTCCCTATTTATCGGCTCAAAGTAGGTCTAAATTTCTTGCACAAGAAGTAACCTAATCCAACCAAAAATAGAATTATAACTAAACTAGGAAATTTCCGCACGTGGACCATACGGCCGTACGACTTGTAGGATATGGCGTACCGAGGTTTCTGCTGAATTTCTGCATGCTGGCTTTCCATGGTTACGGCCGTATGGACTTAGTGTTACGGCCGTATCGATACCCATACGGCCGTATGGCTCGATTCATCCGCCCGTATCACGCTTCCTGTTGTTTTTCGCCCAATCTCTTTAGCTGATGAGTTACGACCATATGTAATGCATTATATGGTCGTATGATAGTTGCAGTCCAGGTCCCTCATCTTCCATTCGTTTCCACTTTGGTCCCCGCTTTCTATTTTTTTGGTATTTTTGGTCCTTTTGCCCTTTTTCACTTCTTTTCATTGTCGTCCATTCGTGTTGGTCTTTTATCTAAAAATAGACAAAATTAAACATAATAAACACTCTAGAATGCTAATAAAAACTATAAAATAAACGCAATTAAAATACTTATCAAATACTCAGAGCCTCATGAATGTAGTGGTGAAAGCACGAAATTTGACAGAGAGGTGATTATAAGAGACAAATTTAGAAATTGGGTGTAGAGTACATGACCTAGGTGTTTTTCTTAGTGCAATAGGTAGGTCAATATTTGAGGGATGAGATATACCTGACTCGAGAAGTGGTTCTTCAATTCTCGTAGCTACCATCGGGTTTGACTCTTTTAGTGCTTCGGGTATGGGGTTCACCCCAGTTTTTGACTTCGGCCTCCTAGAGTAAATGAGCAATTCCCCACGATTTGTGTTCAAATACCCCCCTAAACTCGAGTCATCTCGCATGCGTAACACTTTAGGAGAGTTAGGTGGAGTAGAATGGGGTGAAATAGAGTGAAGATTCGAGAGGGTCTCAGCTCCTGTGAGTGGTATTTCAATCACAGATGGAGGTGTTTCAATCAAAGAAGAAAGGAGTGCCTTCAAAGAAGGTGACATTGAGAATCACAATCACTCGTTTGGTGGATGGATCATAGCACTTGTACCCCTTCTGTGTAGGAGAATACCCAATGAACACGCCCTGGTTGACCTTTCGGTCTAACTTGCCTCTAGTGTTGGAATGTATGTGTGTGAATATCGTACAGCCAAAAACCCTAAGGAGGAGATTGGAACACAACCCGAGAATTGGGAAAGACAATTTTTAATCCCTGTAGAGGTATCTTAAAGGATAGAACTCGATTGGACATTCGATTGATTAGATAAGCTAAGGTAAGAATAGCATCTTCCCAAAATATTTTAGGCATGTGTGGTAAACATAAGAGCACAGGCTACTTCGAGCAAATTTCTATTTTTTCTTTCAGCCACCTCGTTTTGCTGAGGTGTATGGATACATGAGCTTTGGTACACTATTCTATTTTTGGTAAGATACCCCGCCAATACTGAGTTGAAGTACTATGTACCATTGTCTGCTCATAAAACTTGAATTTTGGTTTGGAATTGTGTTTATGTCATGGAATGAAACTTTTTGAAAATGTCTTTCACTTCACTTTTTTCTTTTAGCAGGTAAACCCAGCAAACACAAGTGTGATCGTTGATAAAAGTGACAAACCACTTTGTGGAGCTTCGATTTGGAATGCAGGAAGGTCCCCAGACATCACTATGGATGATAGCGAATGGTTTGGAGGGTTGATATTTCTATTTTGTATAGGATGTATGTTGATGTTTTGTAAGTTGACAAATTTCACACTATAACTGAGAAATATATTTATTGATAAACAAATGAGGAAATAAATGTTGCATATATTGAAAACTAGAGTGGTCCATTGTAAAATGCCACAACATAACATTGTCATCACTAGACGAAGAAGAAACTGAATCACAATTCGCAGTTCGTAGCTCATTATTCTGATTGGAGTCATCAAAGTACTATAGCCCCTCATACACCACAGTATGACTAGTCGCCTTCCCGGATGATAGGTCCTAAATAACACAATAAGACGGAAAGAAATTAACAAAGCAATTCGAATTCGAATGCTTTGTTAATTGGCTAATGGACAATAAGTTACAGGTTAAATTTGATATATGAAGAATTGACTCTAGAGTAATTGAATTAGATAGGAAAGAGTTCCCTTTTCTGGCTACAGAGGAGAGGGAACCATATGCAATTCTTACATTCATGTTACCATCATAAGGAAAATACGTGTTGAATTTTTTTTATGGGACCTAGTCATATGATCAGATGCACTGGAGTCAAATATCCATGGGAGTTCGTTACAAGAAATGAAGGTTGTTGAGGTATTACCTTTGTGGGCCAATGTACCTATGGAAGAGCTGGCGGATTTATCGGAGATCTTGAAACTGGTGAACACTTGGTAGAGTTGTTCTAACTGTTCCTGATTGAACATCCTTCCTTTGTCTGGGTTTTTTACAGTAATCACATCACGACCTTTCTCTTTGTTGATTGGACCTGATAAACTCTGTCCATTTCCTTTTTTAGTATAAAGATTATGGCCTTGGGTTAAGTTATTATTTTTGTTACCATCAACCAGCCCACTGTCGTGACCACCATTAGCCTTCAGACCAAGCCCATTATCTTGGCTTTTATCTCTCTAACCCAGATGCTCACTGCTCTCAATTCCACCATTACTACTGCGATCAAGCATCACGGACCTTCGACTATCTTCTCTTCTCACTTCTGCAAAAGCCTCTTGTGTCGATGGTAGAGGCTTCTTTCCCAGTATTCTCTTCGCACAACGTCAAAAAACGGATTGAGCCCAGCCAACAACTTGAAAACCCTCTGATTTTCCAGTTTCTTCTTGAAGTTTATGCTATCACTTGCGCATTCCCAGGCTTCTTCGCTCGTGAGGTCAATTTCCAGCCACAGAGCCTTCAACTGGAGGTAATATTCAGTCACACTTCTATCTCCTTGCTTCAAATTCCACAATCTCGTCTTCAATTCGAAGAGGTGGGAGTAATTTTTAGGGTCTGAGTAGGTTTTTTTCACAGCATCCCAGACTTCCTTTGCTAACGGGAGGAACAAGTAGGTTTTGGAGATGGGTGGAATCATAGAGTTGAGAAGCAATGCCATCACCATCGTGTTTGTAGATTCTCATTGTTGCTGTTGTGGACTATCGGTTAAAGGTCTCTTGGTGGCGCCGGTGAGATGTTCCAATTTACCCTTGCCGTTGATTACCAGTTTGATGGACTGTGCCCACTGGAGGTAATTTTTCCCATTCAACTTTTTGATCGTGATTTGGAATGAGGGGTTATCAAGGCTTGGTGTGTTCATCGTGCCTTTCTCCTTTGTGTTTGAGTCTTTTCCCTCATCTGTCATGGCCGAGTTAATTTTTCTAACCCTAACTCTGATACCATATGAACAGTTGAAGAGGAAAAAATAATTCATGTGTATCTCTTCTTAAAAGTACAAAGGGTATCTATAATACAAAGAACTTAAGGCTCAACCCTAAACTAAATAAGGAAGAATTCTACCTACCACAAAATACTACCTACCATAAAGAAATCTATTCACAAAAGAACACTACAAACTAAATAAATACATAAAACAATAATAGTATAAACATATAGGTCACCCGATAGTTCCACACATTTCATGAATAATTTGGCTAGACCATTTTGAGTGGGAACATAGGCAACTAGATGTTTAACTTCTATTCCAAGTGACATACAATAATCATTAAAAGCTTGTGATGTAAATTCACTAGCGTTATCTAGTAGGATTGTTTTAATTGGATAATCTGGGAAATGTGCTCGTAACCTTATAATTTGTGCGAGCATTCCCGTAAATGCCATGTTTCAAGTGGATAACAGCATACATGGGACCATCTTGTGGACGCATCTATTAAAACCATAAAATATCTAAATGATCCACATGAAGTTAAATGGGTCCACATATATCACCATGTATCCTTTCCAAGAATGTTGGAGATTCATTTCCGACCTTAGCTAGTGATGGTCTCATAATGAATTTTCCTTGAGAACATACAGCAAATGAAAATTTACTAAATTGAAGAATCCTTTGATTTTTCAGAGGATGTCTGCTTGAATTTTCAATTATTCTTCGCATTATTATTGAGCCTGGATGACCTAAATGGTCATGCCAAATATTGAAGTCCTTTGGATTTTCAATCTTCCGACTAGATGTATCATGTACTTCAATTGTATTAATATTGGTATAGTACAAACCGGAAGAGTATACAGCATTCTTTTCCAACACATATTTCTTTGTGAAATCATGGTAGTTATATATAGATATTCATTACTATTTTCTATTGTTGTCTCAATATGGTACCCATTACTCCGTATGTCTTTAAAACTCAATATATTTCTTTTTGATTTAGGGGCGAATAAGGCGTTATTGATAACAATTCGTGTTTTCCCTTTTAATATGATAGTTGCTCTTCCAAAGCCTTCAATAATTATTGCCGAATCGGATACTGTTGTTACATCATTCTTTATCATGGTCAAGTTCGAAAAGTACTTTTTATTTCTTAATATAGAATGTGTAGAAGCACTATCTGCTAAACAAATTTCTTCATCCATGACGCCAGAGTCAATCAAAGAGAGGTCAATATTCTTTCTCCTTCAAAAGAAATAATAATTTTAGAATAGAATATTTTATTTATATATAAAACTAGAACATAATATTTTACATACATACATACCCACATATACATGTGATACATCATTATTTCTTAGACACGCATATATTTTACACACATACACACATGTTATACATTATTTTTTCTTAGACACGTATTGTTATTATTATTATTATTATTATTATTATTATTATTATTATTATTATTATTATTATTATTATTATTATTATTATTATTATTTCATTCAGACACATGTAGAGACCACAATTATTATATGATATTTTGAAAGAACAACAATTCTCATTATGTTGTTCATAAAAATCTGCAATTTGAAGGTGTGTTGTCTTGCTGGCTCCAAGAGTGACGTATCTTCTTTATATGAGAAGTTCGCCTCAATATTATTTCCTTTCTTTCTTTTAGATGCTTGATATAAATCAATAAGGTGTTTAGCAGTTCGACATACTTTTGCCTAGTGCCCTTTCATGCCGCATCTATAGCATGAGTTATCTGGCTCCCTTGTTGATTCCTTCACATTTATTTTGTAGAGATTTCCCCTTCTTTCGCCATAATTATTTACTTTCTTAAATTTTGAGAATTTTTATAACTACTTTTATGCCATGAAAAATTGCGTCCTCGGCCGCGACCTCAACCTCTGTCTCGATTAATGCCAAAACTGTATCCTTGCCCATTGTATCCTTGCCCACAGCTTGTAGATGCTATGTTGTTCACTTTGGGCAGCGGTAAAGATCCCATTGGACGAGATTCATGATTTTTCATTAATAGCTCATTATTTTGTTCTGCTACAAGTAAACAAGATACTAACTCTGAATATTTTTTAAAGCCTTCTTCCATATATTTTTGTTGTAGGACAACGTTTGAGGCATGAAAAGTGGAGAATGTTTTTTCTAATATATCATTCCGCATAATGGTTTCTCTGCATAATTTTAATGTAGCAGTGATTTTGAACATTGCGGAGTTACAGTAAGACATTGATTTAAAATCTTGTAGCCTTAAATGTAACCAGTTGAAATGAACTTTTGGGAGGATTACTATTTTCTGGTGGTCATTTCTTCCTTTTAAATTTTTTTAGAGTTCCGAAGGATCTTCAACTGTAGGATATTCATTTTTCAGTATTTCGTCGAGATGATGACGAGGATCCTTTTCGGATGCTTCATTTTCTTGTTTAATTGTATCCCCGTGGCCTTTTGCATTTAAATACATTTTGGCATCAAGAATCCGTGATAGATAATTCTTTACAATAATGTGGAGTGCCGCGAACTCTAATTTTGTGATATTTGATGTTCTACTATGAAAATAACAACAAGCATAAAGTTAGAACACAAATTAACTAGATAAAATTATTGCTTTTATATATTTGGTTATTATTAGATTTATAAAAAAAGTAGGTTGGTAGTATGTTGCTTGGTAATCATTAAAACACGTGCTAAATTAGGTGAAAAAATAAAAGTTGGGTGTATTAATAGTGATTAATAGTGATGTTGAAAAAAATATTCTCTTAGCTATCATTTTTAAGTATAATTGATTACTTATCAATCATGTGCGTAAGATGGGGCATTTCAATATTGGAATTGTAAAATAATTAAAATTAGGAGTGGGCAAGGTTCGAATTGGGTCATTTTTGGACCCAACCCAAAATCGAATCGGTTTGGGAAAAGTAGGACCAAATCGAACTGGTTCGGCATTTAAAACTGAACCGAACCAACCCGATTTGGATTGGTTTCAGGTCCTCTTTTTAAAAGAAGATTTAATAATAAATTTATCAAAATACCATTACAACTTCAAAACCATCTTTATGTTAATTGTGCGAGGCAATGAAATCTATACATATTATCTACTAAACAAACACCAGTTACACCACCACACTAATGAGTATAAATCAAGAGATATATTTATGAGATATCAATCCAACAAACTAAAGAAACTATAGCAAATAGCAATGCCAATTACGTTAAAAAAACCAACCAAAAAAGCATACCAACCAACCATTCTATTCTAGCCAATAAGCATACGAACAAACTAAAAATAAGTACCAACCAAACAAACTAAAGAAACCATACCAAACCAAAACAACCCACAACTCCACAAGTCACGCACTACAAAAACATACAAGTCATCAACGTGAAATCACGAATTAAAGTTTACAAATATAAGTATATAATTAATAACATGCCAAAAAACTATCATTAAGTTTCAACTTTCAAATGTGATAGTCTCATGGGTCATGATCTCATTCAAATCCCATAGCTAAATAATTCCACTTGCAAAATAAACTTGAGATGTCCAGAATCCAAAAGTTCGAAAATCATGTCAACCTATGCCAAAGTCATAGCACTTTATGAGAAATTGAGAATCATATGTTAATAATGATAATAATTAGAAACTCGAGTGGTAAGTAACACCTATAAAAAGGACCTTCTTTACCTAAGTAATGCCATTATTATAACTAAATGACTAAACAAATAAATTAAATCTCATGCTAATTAAAATTTACTACTTTGGATTGTAGATAACATTCTAAATTAACTCTCATACTAATTAATTTTTAAACTTCTAACTAAAACTTCAATTTGTAAATTCATTTAGGCATTCTTCTACACACGAACTAATTCAAAAACTTCAATCTACTTTTTTTCTTTCATCCTTTTCCACCACTCAAATATTGCTTTGAAAATTTATTTATATTTTTTAATACTTCTTCACTAAATTTTAACCACCCATTATACACAAAATTCGAGTAAACCCTAAATTTTGAATTACATGTTGTATAGAACAAGGCCTTAATGATGCCAAACTTGATAACATACCAATCATTTCTCTTTGTTTGACGAATCTTCCTTTGATGTACTTAACTTTGAAAGCTCTACAAAGCACAAAACACAAAAGCATTATGTTAGTTACCAATAACCAAATTAACTAACTACATCTAACAAATTTACTTGTATAAACATTTGAATTTTGATTTACCTTCATCCAAAGTGTCGTAATACTCCACATCTTCCAAATAAGACTTTTCCTCATTTGGAGTAGATCGTAACCAATTTTGCAAGCAAACTAACACTTCCACTATCCTCGGCGTTAGAGAACTACGAAATGGAGTGAGAATTCTTCCATCCGTACTAAAAGCACTTTCAGAAGCTACCGTAGGAACTTGAATTGCAAACACATCTTTTGCAATTTTTGACAAGGTACTGTACTTAATTCCATAAACCCTCCACCAATTCAAAATGTGGAAATCCGGATTGTCATCGTGCTTGCAAGGGTCCAACAAATAGCACTTTACATCATTTTTAATCTCGGGTAAATGCTTTGCCATTTGTTTCGTCCTAAAATTTGCTACAAGAGAAGATTGGGTAGAGGTGGAACTTGATTTCCTTGATTGAGATGGCCCACTTATTAGTTCATTTATTGTTCCTTGGTTCTTGACTACTTTCCTTCTGATCTTCCCACTTCACATACCAATTATACATTTCCATTATAAGGTCCTTCACACCATGAACCAAGGAATAAACTCGCAAATGGTCACTATACATCACACAAAAACAATACTCAACATAATCCAATTTGTATCTTGGGTCAAGCACTATAGCAACAAACAAGAATTGGTTCACTTTCTCCATTTTGCCCCAATATTCACTATATTTGGACTTCACCTAATACCCATCTCAGATAGTGTATAATCTCCATCCGCACTCCATTCTTCTAGTATAGAAAATAGTGAACAAATTTCATGAAGATAAGAGGTGGAAATCACTTGCAACGAACAACTAAACTTCAAAGTCATGTTATAAAAGTTCTTAAGAAACTTCACAAACACTGAAGCATTTTCCCAATCATTTGAAGTAGGAGGTCCAACCTTCTTTTTTACCATCGTCTTCTTGAAAATAGCTTAGAAAATACCTATCGTCCTTTTTAATCCACTCAAAAGCTTTCTCATACTTTAATTGTTACGACCCGAATTTTCGCATATTTTAATTTCAACTACTACTTTGTCAAAGCGGTTAATTTTGGGTCAAAGTCAAATTCTTAAAGGAATTTAATTTTGTCTATTAAACGTTTATGGATTTAATTGATTTAATTGGAAGTTTATGGGTTATGGACGCAATTAAGGGTCAAAGGCTCAACTTAAATTACCTAAATAAAAGGAGGGACTTAAGTTGCAATTCTCTATATATATAAACAATAGGAATCAAACAAGCCCTCAATTGGAATTCTTGACAGCAATCCATGACCAGAAAGCCGAATCACGCGAGGGAAAAAGAAAAATAAAAAAAAAAGAAAAGAAAAGGGAAAAAAGAAGGGAAAGCGTGGATTCGTCGTGGTTTCGCATGGTAAGTGTATTTTTTCAATTTTTCCCTATTGAATTTGAGGTAAATAGTCAAATTGATTTTAGGGTTTTACCAATAGACATTGGAGATTTGGAATTTATCATTAGTTTGGATTAATTAGGTGTTATTAAGATGTTATATAACCCCAATTAAATATTTTGAAGTGGAATTGATGGTAATTGAGTAGTGGGTGATGAAGTGGATTGAAACTCACATTACTTAGATGCTGAAAATTTAGGGATTTATTTTGGGATTCAATTGGGTGGTTCCAATAGTATAGAATATTGCTAAAACAATGAAAGAAGAGGAATAAAGCAACGGAATGGGGAAATTAGAGAATGTTAGAAAAGCTAAAGCTTGGTATTGAATGTGGGTAAGTAATTGGTTGAAAATTCATGTGTATAGGTAGGTTTTGATTAGAATACTATTGTTATTTCAGTTGGTGAAGGGACGATTGGAAAAGCCTACCAACCGAACTAGAAGCAGTTCGTAGTCTGTTAGTGGAAAAACTATATTTTACAAAGATAGCATGTTTTAAATTCCAATGTCCTTTTTCAGATTATTATGATATGTTATTATAAATAAAAATTTCAGAAGATCGTGGATTTCATTAAGTAGCGTTTTTCTTTTTAAAAGATCATGTGAATATTCTTTTAAAACCATCATAAAGTACCTTGTTAGATTTACCCACTCTGCACTGTTGTGATCATGTGTTCCACAGTGTATGACAACAATTACAGAGGTCTTCGGGACCCACTTTCGTACACACATAGGCTTGGGACCGTGTACGGGGGTGCTTAGCCTTTGGGGATTGCTCTGCACGTGTATGACCAGATATTCAGACAGATTAGACTTTTGAGTGACACGCCACGTGTATTGAGAATACTCTACACAAATGTGTTGTTGCTCATTGGTACTTTTGATGTTATTTTCCAGTAGATCATCTTTTGTTATAGAATTCAGTTTTAGAAAGCAAAATCCATCTAAAACGGTGTGATCAGTGTTGTTCAACTACAACAATTTCAGTCATTAGTATTATCTTAATGATTTTCAATTATTTATGATATTTATGTATTTGGTTATAAAGAGATTTTATGAAGATATTTTAGATGGAAAACTACATATATTTGTGAACTTATCCATTCACTAGGTTACAAAACTCACGCATTTGCCTAATATATTTCTTATCAGGAAGCAGTTGAGCGTGAGCTTGGATCGCCTGTTCACCACCACCACCATTACTTTTCCATTTAGCTAATAGGTTCATTTATTTATTTATTCATTTATTAGAATTTAGTTGAGACTTTGCATTCGTTTGAGAAAAGGTTTTTAGGAGTAGATTTATTCATTAATTCTTTTCAATATTATTCTCATTCGAGTTTTTGAAAATAACACTGATGCTGGATTATGGTAGTTGTGATTGTTTTTAAAGATTTCAATATTCTTTAATTTAAAAGGAGATTTGTGTGATGTTGGGTTGAATGTTTGGAGCTTGGAATAGGTCCCTTACAAGACGGATATGTTCAAAATACAGAAAAAACTCTGTCAAATTTTCTACAAAATATTTTTTATTATTTAAATTAAGATAAAATCACGCAGTTACAGTTTGCCTTAGCGGTGGATCCGGCACTTAGTTGTTATCCATCGTTGGCGCACGCCACATGTCAAGTTATTAGAGATAATTTGGTACGGGGCGTGTCATTAATGCACCCTCCAACATCAAATAAGCAGAATTCCACCTAGTGGGCACATCTAAAAACACAATTGATTTTGCTTTTCTCAACTCCTTAGTCACACACTTCACAAACTTTTTGTAACAAGCCGGTGAAGCTTTCACATGCCGCACTGCATTATGAATACTTAATATGAACTCATTCATCTCTTTTAAACCCTCACCAACAATCAAGTTCACAATATGTGTACAACACCTCATATGCAAATACGTACCACCCAAAATCGATTGCCCATCACCCCAACTGTTCATCTTCCGCCTAAGATATCCAATTACTTTCTTATTTGCAGAAGCATTATCTATAGTCACCATAAAAATCTTACTAATCCCCGACTCAAGCAAGCAATCTTCTATTAACTTTCCAATGCTTTCACCCTTGTGATCTTTGATCACACAAAAGTTCAATTTTTTTTTTTTGGAGCTTCCAATCAGAATCAACATAGTGGGTAGTAAGAGACATATAATTTTCATTCTGAATGGATGTCCATGTGTTAGGAGTGATAGAAACTCTTTGATGGTGGGTAGTGAGGTACTGTCGAAGTTCCAACTTTCCATCCATAAAAAGTTGGTTAATATCTCGAACAATTGTCCTTCGAGATGGTGGTTAAAACTTTGGGAATGGTACACTACAAAATAGTCTAAACCTCTCTCCTTCCACGTGACTGAAAGGTAGTTCATCAATAATTATCATTTTCGCACAAGCAGCCCTACAAGCTTCTTTGTTAAACCCCACGGCAACTAGATTGGTCCCCCATCACTAGTTCTTTGGAAACTCAAAGTCTTTTGTTTCTTTTGTGCCATACTTGCAGGATACTTCTTGCAAGTTTGGAGTAAATGATTTTTCAATGTACTCGTCCCACACTTTCTAGAACCACAAACATAACTTTTCACACAAAATACATTCACACCTCACATCATCGACTTTTGAATTTCCTATAATTTTGAAATGATCCCACACCTCTGAACTTCTCCTACTACTACCTTTATCTGGTCGTGGAGGAAGCGCTGCAATTCTTAATTCCTCTTGAAATTCAAGTTCAACATCCAATTCTATGAAAACTAGAAAAGACAAATCAAATAGACAAAAATATATTTCTATTTAACATTAACCAACAAATCAAATGTAAATGTTCGAAATAGCTGACATAGATTTCTAATAATTTGATTCAATTCCCGTCCAATTCCAAATTTCAATAATATAGTCCACGATTATTATAAATTCGCCACGCGAATACATAATGAATAGAGCATCAAAGGCAAACATTTTCTCGAACTAATTAACTATACATAAATTTTACAATGTCATGATTTATTTGACTGATTCAAATTCAAACGGATTTGATTTAGATGTTCGATACTCATTCAAAAGTTTTTGCAATTTATAAAAATAATAATTTATGTTCTATAAAATGTTGATATAATTTTGATATCATTAATGTGTGGCAACTGAAAAATAGATTATTTAGTGTTATAATTATTGAGGTATTTAGCTTTATATCAGTCCTTGTAAACTTTCATAACATATTATGAGGGATTCAAATTAATTTGTGAATTTTTCTATTCTCTTCTAGTGCAAATGGAGCATGGATCGTAATCAAGATCCAACTCAAACAACATTTTCGTTAAATCTAAATATTCATCTTTATGGAAAGAGTTCATTGAACATTTTTCTAATCATATCACTCTATTTTTCCAATCCAATCCTTTACACACTAACATTAGAAAGAGCACATAAAAAAGAGCATGAATCCTTTACAGAAACATTAGATCCAATCCAATTTACACACTAACAGTCTAACACAGTCCAAAATCTAAATATTCATTTTTATCGATGAGAGCTGCATAAATAATCATATATGTATACATTTGCATAGATAAACAATCACAGTTAAAAACGAAAAAAGAAAAAAGGGCAAATTGAACTGCCAGAGAAAGACAGAGGTTCAAAATGAAGAGAGACACCACGAGCGTTGAAAAAAAAATCACATCAAACGAAAAATTAATCTCTCACCTGAATCCATTTCAGATTTCAATGATGGGAATGGTTGTCGAAAGTGAAGCTCATCTGCCGTGGATGGTGGTGTGGACGTCGTCACGTCGGCGATTAGAAGCCAGCCTGACTAGCTGAGTGGATCGACGAGAGAAACAACAAGAGAAACAAGGAGATTGAAGATTAGATGCTCGCATAGTGGTTGGATGGATGATCGGAAACGAGAAAAAGGGAAGAGGACGCACGGTGGTGACTTAACACAGGGGCTGAAGCTTTGAAGTGCAGCTGAAGGTTTGGAGATTAGATTAAGGTTTGGGAATTGAATAATTCAGGTTGGGACGTTGGGTACCGAGCACTGGGTAGGGTGAGGGTCAATTTTAAGTCTTATTATTATTTTTTTTAATATACGAAGCGGATCATGTCAGGTTCGGTACTCGACCCAAAATAATTCAACCCGAGACCCGACCCGTCCCGACCGAACCTGAAACAGTTTGTTAAACAATAAAACCGAAAACCGACCCAAAAGTGCAAGAAAACCGACCCGACCCAACCCCGAATCAGGTGGGTCGAGTCCGTTTCTCTGGTTCGCGAGTATTATGCCCACTCCTAATTAAACTATTTAGTGGCTTAACCCACCATTTAGGATAAGTAATTCATAAGTAAATTCTTCACCAATCCTAAAACATCTCATATGATGGTAAAACATTCATACAATATAAAGTGTGTGAGTGTGTGTATATGATAAATTTGGGTTAGCTCTACGACGTCAAATTCGTTTGAAAAGCCGATCGAGCCAAAAACGAGCTTGAACGGAGGGATTTAAAGGTCATGAAATCAAGATAAGCCGGATATGCCATTGAAGAAACCCTCGAAGGGCTCATCTCGGGATGAGAAATGAAGACATGAAGTTGAGATCGAGATTGAGCACATTTTGGAGAGCCAGCTGGAAGAATTCTACATAGGCCAAATTTACGGTCGTAACTTAAATTATTATAGTTGTAACTCAGATCTTACGGCCGTACCAAATATCATACGGCTGTATCTCAGGCATCTGTTGAGCAGGAATTTTCAGAAAGGAAACTACGGCCATAGTATAAATCATACGGCCATGAAACAAAGAAATACGGTCGTAACAACTGATATACGGCCGTAACGTAATATCTAGGTTTGGGCCGAAATCGTCAGAGAGCTTCATACGCCCGTACGAAAGGACGTATGACCGTACCTAATATTTACAGCTGTATCAGATCATCTTACGGCCGTAATTTTTGACCGACTTAAGCATTGTGTCTCTACTTTTTAGATATTTCAATATTTTATTATTATTTCATTGCTTGGCTTGTATGTGAACGAAACAAGGCCATTTGTATCACAACTTTAGAATGAGAAAAAAGAGCTTTTAGCTTATGAGTTGAGTTTATCTCCTCAAATCGTCATAATTGCTTTGAGTGATCTTATGAGTTGAAAGTTACTCCTCCAAGTCCTTCATGGTTCTATGAGTTCGTCGTGCTTGGAATATTGTTGAGTCGAGTAGAGCGATCATCCTCCTGTATTCTTTGTTCTATGAACACCCCGAACTTATCAAGAGCCTGATCAGCTCTTGTGGCGTTCACCACTATTGGATCATCGCTTTTGCACCGTTGAAGGTGATTGGGATTGCTATCGCCAATTGTTGCCACATCAAAGTCAAAGTTTCATCAGTTTATTGATCACTATACTGGGTTTTAGCTAGAGGTCGGTCTGGGATCGTATCAGTATATATATATATATATATATATATCATTTGGTAGTTGAACCCACCACTTGAAATGCAAAAATAAAATTATAAGGACTTCTATATTTTACTACGGGCCTTTGTTCAGAATAAGCTATTATATTGTTATATATTCAATGCAGAGTAGTCATGCTGATAACGTGTTATAAAAATAATAGATTTAAGAGAATAATATAAGAGTTTATGAGAAAATAGAGAAAATAAGATGAATATTTTGAAGAGAGAATAAGAGATTTTTTATTCCCGATGAGTGAGAGAATGAACCACCCCCCCCAAAATTATAGAGTTACAAGGTGGTGGTAAATATGTAAATTATAATACACTTGATGAGAGAATAAGAGTGAGAGATTTTTTGAAGAGAGAATAAGAGATTTTTTATTCCTAATGAGTGAGAGAATGAACCACCCCACCTCCCCCAAATTATAGAGTTACAAGGTGGTGGTAAATATGTAAATTATAATACACTTGGGAGCAAAATAGTCATTCACATAGTAGATATGATAGACGGGTATCCAAAGCGGATATTTTACAACACATCGACATATACTTACCACGAAATTAGTGGAAAATGGACATCAGGTAAACTTTGAGTTGATATTCACATGTGTCTAACAACAATAATTTGAAACGCCTTCACTTAAATTTGTTTTCCATGTTCCACTTTCCGATATATTTAGGATATGTTTGTTAGTAATAATAGAAAAATTATTTTGAATGTGTAATGGAGAGGTAAATAGAAGTATTTAAAAGATACTTCTTTTTAAGCAAGTATTTAAATTGCTAAATTAATTTAATGATTGGTTAAAATAACTATAAAGCAAAAAGATTTTTCGAATAATCCCTATCAAACAAGTCCTTATTTGTTGTAGAACATTTCATTTAGAACTCGATTAGTTTAATATTTTAATAGTTAGAGTATTCTATATATTAATCAATACTCTCTTAGTGCTAATTATATAATATGTTTGTCATTCACATTGATTAAAAATGTTATTAGAAAAGCAAATCATATAGATAATTTTATTTGTTTATCTATAATTAGTCTAAAAAAATTGATGGAACTAACAAACGACATTAAGAATGTGCAAATTAAAGAATGTATAATAGCAAATGACCAAAATAAATACACGTGAGTATAGAAATATGTATATGTATTTAGAACAACTAAAAATGGAAAACGGGCCAAACAAGTGACACTTAGACGATCTCCAATAGGATTGAATTTTGCCTCAAATGCAGTCTGGTGATTCTCGTATGGGACTGCAGTTTCCAATTGGAAAATACAGTCCTTAAAGTTCCTGCTTTTTCCATTTTTGGTCCAATTATTATATGAAGTGTAATTTTATTAAATTTACTTCATTGTGTTTGTTATCATGTTTACCTGTGTATTAATTGTTGAAATTCTAGTATTTTTGAATTACAAAGGCATTGTTTGGGAGGGAATTGAACATGACACCAGACCACACCGGTCTTTGTGAAATTCTACTATTTTTGTTAATAAAATGTATTTAATTTAACTGTCTAATATTTAACAATTAGTTATATATGCTATTTTGTGTTTTTTATATTGTTCATTTGAATACATTTTTTTATTATCAATATAAAAATATGACATCACTATTAAATTTAATTAAATAGAATACTTAACTACTTAATTATCGGTATGAATCTGTTGTTAAAAAAATTGAAATAACATGTCACCATTTATTTGATGTTACATTATCGATGGTCGATAATTAATATTTGTGAATAATAATATTACTTTGTTCTTTAATACATATATATATATATATATATATATATATATATATATATATATATATATATAACGTTCTTTATTTTCAAGTACTCGTTCGATCTAACAAATTTAAAATCTTTCATTAAAGCCAAACAATCATATTCTATGGGCGTTGGCAGAGTAGAATCTTGTGTGACTACATGCGAATCTCACCTTTTCTCGAGAGGCTACCACATTTTTGTTTTTTGAAGAAAAAGGCCATGATACAAGTGACATCAAACCAGTGACATCAAATCAGTGACATCAACAAAGTGTCATAAGGTGTGGAGGTTTTTTTCAACGCCATTATAGATTTTTCAAATGAACGATTTTTTGTAAGATTTAATAAATTTTAATCAACTTTTAGAAATTTGTATGGAATGAATGGAACTATTTTTATAGTATGCCAACTCTAGAAGTTCTAGATTTATAAATGCTAATATTTAATTTACACTAAAAATATAAAAATAATTCTAGATAGTATTTTCAAAATTGAAATTCTTAATTGACATTTTAAGTATTATTTCTTTCATTTGGGTGATAAAGATGTGTTTATGTGATTATATCACTTAATGCAACTTGTAAGGACTGTCAATTTCAAATGACCATAATTATTAATTATTATCGCTATTTTTAAGAAATCATAATCACCATTAACAATAAATTTGAGATGAATTTATTTACAGCAGTGGTTATGGGAAAGGTAAATGACACGGTTTTGATCTGGTGCCCACGTGGGCATGTACCCACGCCCATGTGGGCACGTCTAGTGACGCCACGTCACTAGGCGAAAAAAAATTTTTCAATTTTTTTTTGGGATTTACGTTAAGTTAGACGAATAATATATAAGCTGTCCCCTGATGGTGGAGGGCTCACCCGACCCTCTACGAATTTTTTTCCCCACTTGTAGTCTTCTTGGCGTCTTGATTATATTGCTTCTAAGCTTGTATCCTTAACCCATGAATTCAACTCAAAAAGAACCCCCAAAACTAGAGTAGTAGTTAATCAAACAAAGCAAACAGATACGCCTAAACTCAATGGTTGAATTGCATACATTATGCTTCATCCTAAATAAGTACAAAACTCTAGATGAGACACTGTAAAATAATAAATATTTATCCGATACTTGAGTGTCGAGGCGTGTGAGCGCTCTAGCCAGTATCTCGATCTCATCCATGATAGGATATAACGAATGAATTGGTCACGGGGTTCTGTTCCTTTTGTGGTCGATTTTTCCCCGCATCTCCCATACATCTCGCTCCTTGTGTTTTCCTCTAAAATTCAGAGATGCTCCTTAGTAGTGTCTAAATTCTATTACCTGTAACAATGTCTTTTGTAGGAACATGTGCTAAGCAGATTATACGAACACACAGATGATGTGAAAGACATTCAACATTCGAATAGCATGAATTAACAACAATACACAACAATTGATAAAAGATAAGTGGAGGTAGCCGAGTCTTGCGTATTGCGCAATTTCCTTAAAGTGATTTCGCCCTCACCACGGAACGATCACCTCCCAGGATACAACGGCTGACTCTGCAGTCGCAGGCGAACAGAATGTAGTGCCAGAAACTAAGCCACCAAGCTCGGACGAAGAACGGAAATTGAAGGCAGGCGGGAAGAGAGGATTTCGTAAATTGTTTTCTTTTTGGTCTTTTAGATTGCTCCAGTCGGGGAGGTTGCTGGTTACATAGGTGCATTGGAGGTTCATCTCATTGAATTGGGAGCCGTTCACGATGCCATCAACGCTGCGGTATGTAATGGAGGCGTTACGATGCAAGCATTCTGACCATTACTCAGAACGCAAAACTGTTATCATTACAGCCATTCTGTAACGCAGAGCGTTACCATTACAGACATTACAGCAGACATGTAATGAGGCGTTTCTCATCTCAATTTCGGTTGTGCAAAAGCGAACTTGCACCCACCGCCAAATCCGGTGCGACATTCGTGTCCGCAGTGTCGCGCTCGACACGAATCCCAAAGCTCGTGTTGAAATTGGCTCGTGATTTGCACCCCCTAACGGACGCGTAGGCCATGGAGCATTCTCAATGTAACAAGAGCTACACCTCACTTGAAGCCACCCACATATAAGTTGGTCTATGATTTTGTAAACTTCCTATGTGGGATTCCAACTACTCCATGTGCTCAATTTCTAATTTCCCTCCAACTTCCAATTTGCTCAATTTCCAATTTCCCTCCATTTTCCAATTTCCCATTCATACTCCTCATGCACCCATATATTTCCAACAATCCCCCACATGAATGGGAATTGTGGACACGGAATGCTTGGTGACAAAGTTCGTCGAAACCTGCATAGGATGAGGTAGGTGTTACCCTTTGAACCTTCCCTTGTAGATAACTTACTTTCTTGGCCGACCGATGAAGCCGATGTCCTTGAACTGCTTGCACGGCTTGTGTAAATGATGATGTACCCACCACGGCTTCTTCCTAACACCATTCGGTTCTCACGGGTGTGTCCCTTTATGGCCCCTGGACACGCTACCGTTCTGCGAGAGTTGCTTAAATTGCTTCGACAATTTCCTTGACGGCCCCCACTTCTCTCTCACATAGGTGATTCCTCTATATGAGTAACCCGCATTACTCTGTCGATGTCTCAA
This sequence comes from Jasminum sambac, assembly GCA_018223645.1. NCBI lineage: Eukaryota > Viridiplantae > Streptophyta > Magnoliopsida > Lamiales > Oleaceae > Jasminum > Jasminum sambac. Next base: position 24,385,424 of record CP073647.1, read on the forward strand.
ATTGCCGACAGGAATCATTAAGAGCTTATTGCTCAACCTTCCCCCCACGGGCATCAGCGATTTAAAGGAATGGATTGAGGAAACCCCACGTTGATCTCCAAGCAGGGTCTTTGCAATTAGGTTGTCCCATTGAACCTAGATCTTGGGATCTCGATCGGCTAGGTTGGGTTTTCCTTTGCAATGACTTACTCTTCATGAGGCTTAAGTCCCATTCCTCTCGTTGACTTAGCAACTAACTCCCGATTTAACCCTTTGGTTAGCGGATCCGCTAGGTTATCCTTTGACTTCACATAGTCAACGAGAGATAACTCAGTGGAGTAGTTGCCTAATGGTATTGTGTCTGCGGACGTATGTGCAGAGACTTACCATTATACATGTTGCTCTGTGCCCTTCCGATTCTTTGATTGACTATCACAATGTATACAAATAGGTAGCGCAGGCTTCGCCATCTCGGAATATCCTCTAAAATTGGCGTAGCCACTCAGGCCTCTTCACCACACTTATCAGAGGGCGATAAATTCGGATTCCATAGTGGATCAGCTATAAGCTGTCTGCTTAGAGGATTTCCATGATATCGCGCACCTCCCATTGTGAATACAAATCCACTAGTAGACTTTGAATCCTTCATATCGGATATCCAGTTAGCATCACTATATCCTTCAATCACAAATAGGATATCCTGTATAGTGCAGCCCAAAGTTCTAGTATATCTCAAGTATCTTAGTACTCTTACAATCGCTCTCCAGTGTTCAGATCCTGGATTACTTGTATACCTACTTAGTTTTGCTAGCTGCGTAGGCTATATCGGGTCTTGTACAACTCATCAAGTACATCGACTTAAATAACTCTAGAATACTCAACTTGAGAAATACCAGCCCCTCTATTCTTTGATAGATGTTGACTTGTATCTATCGTGGTTCTAGCCACAAGTGTATCATCCTTGTTAAACTTCTCTAGAATCTTATCCACATAGTGAGATTGGCTCAAGACGAGACCATCTGATGTTCTCGAGATTCTAACACCAAGGATAACATCGGCCAAACCCATATCTTTCATGTCAAATCTTGATTTCAACATGTCTTTTGTGGATTTAACCATCTTATCATTACTTCCAACGATAAGCATGTCATCAACGTACAGACATAAAATGACGTAGCCATTGTTAGTGTCCTTTACGTACACACACTTATCACACTCATTTATCTTAAACCCACATTCCAGCATGGCATTGTCAAATTTTTGATGCCATTGTTTTGGTGCTTGTTTTAAGCCATATAATGACTTCACCAATTTACACACTTTGTGTTCTTGCCCTGGTGAGGAAAACCCCTCGGGTTGTTCCATGTAGATTTCTTCTTCTAAATCTCCATTTAGAAAGTCATGTTTTGACATCCAATTGGTGTACTTGAGATTGTGTAAAGGCTGCAATCGCGAGTATCATCCTAATGGAAGTTATTCTAAATGGCTGGAGAATAAGTGTCAAAATAGTCAAGGCCCTCGTTGCTTATAACCCTTTATTACAAGTGGCCTTGTACTTATCAATAAGCTCCATTCGCCTTCATTTTCTTCTTGAAAATCCACTTATATCCTAGTGGTTTGTTCAGGAGGAAGGTCCACTAGTTCCCAAGTGTGATTTTTGCGAGGATGGATTCAATCTCACTATTGATCGCCTCTTTCCATTGAGGTCCTTCACGGGAGTTCTGACTTCTTTAAAGCTTTGAGGTTAGCTTTCTAGCATATAAGTTAGAAAATCCCGGACCAAAGGATTTTTCGGATTCTAACTGCGTTTGCTACGTCTTGGTTCAACCTCAACTTCCTGTTCCATTTCTTGGTCCACTTCTTGAGGTGGTCGCTTTGAAGAACTTCGCTCCTTCTCTCGACTTGTATGGAAATACATGTTGAGAAGAAAGAAGCATTTCTTGACTCCATTATCGTGTTTTTGTGTATATCTTGATTTTAGAATCGTACACAAGAAACCGATAACGCTTCTTGTTGTGAGAATATCCAATGAATATCCCATCACTTGATCTTTGGACCGATCTTTACCTTCTTAGGTGTCGATGCGGCCACTTTGGCAAGACACCCCATACTGCAGAAGTGTCCGTAGAAGGTTTTTCGACCTTTCCATAACTCAAATGGGCTCTTTTCCATTTTCTTCCTGGGGTACCCTATTTAAAAAGGTAGTTAGGCGTGACCTGACCTCACATGTTGCAGGGTAACCCGAGCGAGCGTCATCGCATTCATCATTTCTTTCAATGTGCGATTTTCCGTTCCGCTACCCCATTTTTCTTTGAGGTGAATATGGCTTGATCGTCTCATGGATGATTCCGTGTTTAGGCACTGAAGTCACCAAAAGGTGATTCATATTCACCCCCACGATCACTTCTCAACACTTTGATTTTCTTGTTGAGTTGATTCTCTACTTCATTCTTGTAGAGGATGAATTTCTCTATTGCTTCATCTTTTACTTTTAAGAAGATACACATAACAATACTTTGTGCTATCATCTATAAAAGTGATGAAGTATTTACCACCCGTGTTTGTACAAATTTTAAATCACATACATCGGTGTGAATTAAATCAAGTGGTTCACTATTTCTTTCAATAGTTTTAAATGACGCCCTTGTCAATTTTGCTTCAACACAAGTCTCACACTTGTGTCCCGGGTCAATGTGGAATGACGGTATGTGGTCCAAGTTAATTAATCTACGCAGCGTATCATAACTAACATGACCTAGTCTACCATGCCATAACTTGAAGACTCACAAGTAAACAGAAGAGTTATTCATCTTATTCATTTTGGGCTTAACCGCCATTACATTGAGCTTAAACAGCCCATCAGATACATAACCCTTGCCAATAAACACTCCACTTTTAGACAAGATAACTTTATCTGACTCAAACACCATACGAAAACCATGTTTGTTCAGCAGTGATCCAGACACAAGGTTCTTTGATCTCAGCACATCTGATACATTGGTGAGAAATCGGCTCTTTCCAGGGACGTCATTCTCAAAACCACTTTTCCATGGCCTTTGATTTCGAGGTAGCTGCTCCCATGAACGGCTTCTCTCCATTCTCTGCAACTTCAAAGCTATGGAATATCTCTCGTCGAGCATACATGGCCAGGTATGCGGTGTCAATCCACCACTCTCTTGGATTCGACCACTGCAGATTCACTTGAGCGGCTGTGTCCATGTCGGGAGCTTCGTTGGCCTCAACCATATTAGCCTCCCCTTCTCTTCAAGTTTGCTCCCAAGCCCTTGTGACCAACCTTGTCACTGGTGTGGCATTTTCGAAAATTTGGGTTTGTGACCCTCCTTTGGTCCCAAATTATGGCCTTTGTTTGGTGGCCAATTTGCTGTTTGGTGCCCCATTTTTATTTGGTGGCACGTGTTTTCCTTTTCCTTTCGAGCTTTGACCGTGTTCCACCACATTGGCCTTAGCGACCATCGAGTTAGCCTTCTTGCCAAAATTTCTCTGCCATTGTTTCTTCTTCAATTCAAGTCGGACAATGAGCTCTTCAACGGTCATTTCTTTCCGTTTATGCAACGGGTAATTTTGAAATCACTCCAGCGGTGGTAGCTTATGAATGTGGTGCCACCTGGAATGATTCCTCACAATCATCCCTTACGGCATGGGCGTCGTGCATAATTACTTGAAGCTCTTGGATCTGATCACTGTTTTGGAGTCCACCATCATAAAATCTAGGAATCGACCAACAACAAATTTCTTTGTGCCAGATCCTCGATTTATACTTACGTTCAAAGGACTCCATAATTCCTTTGCCGCTTTCATGGAGCAATACACAGGCAGTGAATCACAAAATTTGTTTCAAGATATAGTTAAAACACGGGAACTCCGAGTGTTTCAAGCCTCAGCGACTGACAACTTGAAATCTCCCTCACCCTCTTTTCGGGTTTAGAGCCGTCTCGATCCAAGAATCTCGCAAGATTCAATGTATCGTCGAATGAAGAACATCTTCTCAACCTTTTGAAATTCAACCCAGCTGAACTTCTCGGGCTTCTCATTATGGTTCACACGGAGCTGTCACATTAGGACCAGCCCCAGATTTGGCACATGAGTCGTCCCTGGACCGACCCCACATTTGGCATAGAAGTCACGGTTGTAGTCACGGCCAGCTGTTGGAATAACGATGTCGTCACGGGAGCCACCACGAAGGCGTTATCAGAGCCACACTTTGTGCCACTTGAGGCACCACATTATGTCCCAGGAGCGACATACATATTTTGGTTGTTTTCCATTTGAGCCAGTTCAAAAATAAACTGAAATCCAAAACAAGTTCCAAAATCACTATATGACTGATATATTGGGGCCTTTGGCGGCTATCTGATTCAATTCAAATGATGATTAAGACAAAGTGTTAACAATTCAATTCAAGTGTGCATGTATATGACTATCAATATAGAATTTAGAATTCATCACTTCCACTACAGGGACAACCAAGGGTATCACATGACACTCATACACGCATGCACAATACCCAAATTAAGTCAACAATATATGTGGAATGTCAAAATCGAAATAGTAAAGTTGTAGCAGCTGGCATAAATGAAAGGCATAGCATGGAGAATCCTCTGCATGTATATCATCACCTACTAAGTGAAAGTTGCATAGCGTAATCGGTTGCACATAAGTGAATGAATTATCTGTGAGCTAATTAGATTACTTAATATATTCAGTGTATGCATAGCAGAGTGATAGCAGTGGATTCATATATGCAGTGCATGAAACATAGTCATAGTAGTGGATTCATAATCTGTTTTAGCAAGTGGAAATCACTTTAAGCTTGTAGGAACATGTGCTAAGCAGATTATCACGAACACAGATGATGTGAAAGACATTCAACATTGAATAGCATGAATTAACAACAATACACAACAATTGATAAAAGATAAGTGGAGGTAGCCGAAGTCTTGCGTATTAGCAATTTCCTTAAAGTGATTTAAGCCCTCACCACGAACGATCACCTCCCGAGGATACAACGGCTGACTCTGCAGTCATGACGAATCGAATGTAGTGCGAAACTAAGCCACCAAGCTCGGACGAAGAACCGGAAATTCGAAAGCGAGGCTGGGAAGAGAGGATTTAAGTAAATTGTTTTCTTTTGGTCTTTTCGATTGTCAGTCGGGGAAGTTCTGGTTACATAGGTGCATTGAGGTTCATCTCATTGAATTGGGAGCCGTTCACGACCATCATCCAATTGTGTAATGGAAGCGTTACAAGATACAAGCATTACAGTATTACGTAACGCAAAACTGTTATCATTACAGCCATTCTGTAACGCCAGAGCCGTTACCATTACAGGCATTACAGCAGACATGTAATGCAGGCGTTTTTCATCTCAATTTCGGTTGTGCAAAGCGAACTTGCACCCACGACCAAATCCGGTCGACATTCGATGTCCGCAGTCGCGCTCGACGAATCCCAAAGCTCGTGTTGTTGAAATTGCCTGATTTGCACCCCCCTGACGCCAGAGCCATGGAGCATTCTCAATGTAACAAGAGCTACACCTCATGAAGCCACCCACATATAAGTTGGTCTATGATTTTGTAAACTTCCTATGTGGGATTCCAACTACTCCATGTGCTCCACCCCAATTTCTAATTTCCCTCCAACTTCCAATTTGCTCCAATTTCCAATTTCCCTCCATTTTCCAATTTCCCATTCATACTCCTCATGCACCCATATATTTCCAACATCTTTTTCAACACAAAATGTTATGAGTTTGCAGCCACATACTAAAAGAAAAAGTATCATCCTTCCCACATTCCTCACCGCTAGTTCACAGAAATCTAGCTTAGGAGTCTTGACCCAACACTTCCAACACCTAATGGTTTAAATTCCTCACTATTTATTTATCCTATATATGCATACTGATTTCTCTCCCTCTTTTCATTTATTTCTTTATGAATGCATATTTTATGTAATATTTCTCTGCCTTTGGACTTTCTTAAGTATTAGGTCTTGGGTATGTAACACCAGAACAGTGTTCTAAAAAGCACGCAAGGTGTGAGAAATCATCCAGGCCAAGCAAGCGAACCAATGCGAAATAAGGGCGTGAGCAATGCTTGATAAAGCACAAGACATGCAGACATCCAAACTTCAAGCATTTGCGTCACCTAGGCATTGTCTTTTAAGAACACTGCTTGTGCATATTTGAGCATGCCATGATCGTGAGTTTCCCTTTGTCTTTCTACGTGATTTAGTTGAACCTTGTTGCTTCTTTTCTCAAATTCGATCTCAGTCATCCATCTCAACAATCTCCTAGACCTTCTTTTTTTTTCCTCCTCTCATGGCATGCACAGCTTGAAAGTAGTTTCAGTGTTCCTCGTGAGCAACTTCTTAGTCTCTTCCATAAAATCCCTCAAACATATCCTCACTTGATAATGTTGTGCACTCTGTTATTATTATTATTATTATTATTATTATTATTATTATTATTATTATTATTATTATCGTTCCAAGAAAAGTTCACATGCTAACACCAGGCTGGATTAAGAGTATTAGAAAACAGATTCTTTTATTGACGAAAACCACAAACTTGAAGGAATAAAATATGGAGTGTGGGAGTAGAGGAATAGCAGTAGACAAACGAGAACAAATAAAATATGGGGTGCAAATATAAACTGCCGATCTTTTCTTAAAACAATTTCCAGAATTTGATAAATCAATGTAGTTTTACAACAATACATCAACTGCAACAACATGATAAACTCCACTGGACAATTTTCAGACCCAATCCTATTCACTTTTATATACAAAGTAACCTGCACAAACACAATGGGAAATTTCCCCGTTACGTACAAGTTGTTAGGAAACATAATAAGAATTTAAGACACAGTTGTGGGGCAGCGAAGAGGTTAGAGGACCCTCATTACTGCTTTGCTCGAAGTATGCACCCCCATTGCCGCAACTCTCAAGACGGCTCGACTCTTGTACAAACTGCAAACAGGAAGGTAAGCAAGTTAAATACAAAAATGATAAACATTTTGAATAATCTGAGTGTCAGATTTGGTAACCAACAACTAACATCCTGGTATCAATGAACTGATGATAGAAACAAATAATGACTGCAGGAAGATCTCACTTTTCAGTCATGACAATGTTCCATCTACAGAGCTCTGCAAATTTTTTCTTCATTCGTCAATTCTTATCATTTGATTTCTTTGTTTGCAGTGTTTGCTGGCTCTAAGGGGTGGCTTGTTAATAAGCACAAATAAGCTATGTCCTCTGTTCCATAAAGACACACTCGTTTTTTCCTTTGGTCCCAAAATATAGGATACCTTCTATTTCGTATGCATATAATTATAATTTGTTATGCCCTTATTTAATGCACATGTTATTATCAATAAAAGTAAAATATCATCATTTAATATAGGAGGTACATTTGAAAAAATTCAAGAAAAAATTTAATTTTCCAATAATATTAATAACAATTTCTTAATGTGTGTGGATGTCAAAATCAGCTTGTCTTTGTGGGACGGAGGTAGAAGTTTGTCTATTTTATTACTGCATCACACTTGATTGTGACTAACATCCCAAGCTGTGATATGAGGCTCTTAATTAGGATCCCATATAATACTGGCAGTCGAAGATTTTGTGTTTAATAACTGCTGTAACTTTCATGCCCTGGAAACGATCCAGTGAGTTCTGACTACAACATTTTAGACTTAACAAATAAACCAGTTTGGATAGCCCAGAACTTACCCTGTTAGAGCAAGTCCCCACATGCCCAGGGTGTAAAACATCATCCCAGCATGCCAAATGCTTAGAGCCTTCTCCACCTTATTCATGCTTCCCAATGCTTTTGTTAGGGCTGCATGTGATTGCAACAAGTCAGACACAAGAAGCAAGGAAAAACTAGGTTAAAGGAAAGCAGTTCCAAATTTAGGTTGAGATTCTGTGGTCTCCATGTGAGGATTTAGGGGCTTCTGCATTGTTTTTCCTCTAAGAACAAACCAGTAATTATACACACAGAGAGATTCAAGTGATGCATACCAAGGCATCAGATGAAGTTAAGCAAGGTATGTTTTTCACCATTTCTTTATTAAAGCATGTTAATAAAGACACATAAAGTTTAAAGACAAACACTGTTGATTTGCTTCACAAGTCACTGCAACATTGCTTTTGAGTAGACCTTATTAATGCAACAGAACAACTTAATTTTCCAATCTGCAAATACTTTGCAACTCTTTTTATGAAGAAAATGACCCGAATCCCCTCTTCGGAGCAAGGAATCAATAGTCTCTTGGATGCATAAAATTCTAGCACGTTACAGTATAACTAAAAAATCAGTAACAAGCATTTTTTTTTTTTTTTTTGATAACCAAGGGTATCGGGGGCCCCGCCTCACCCCCCCCCCCACCCCCCCCAAGCTAATCCCAAGAAGTCCTAGCGCCTTGACCGGGACACGCTCCAGTGGCCACAAAACGCATTGTTTTTACACCGTGGAGAATCGAACCTGGGCCCGTGAACCTAACTACACAATCTCAAGTTCGCCCTTACCGCTGAGCCAACCCCTTGGGATTAGTAACAAGCATTTTAGTATCACGCATGTGATATATTGTACAACAATGAGCTCATGCTTTATCAAGTTAGAATATTGTACAACAATGAGCTAATGCTTTATCAAGTTAGAACTGGTAAGTTGTAACTCTTCATCTGGTAATATGGTATATAATTTGGAATAGGTTTGACAGACCAAATATCTGAACTTGATAAGGATCTGTCTCAAAATTATCAAAAAATGATTTTGTTCAAAACAAATAGTGAAAAAGTGAATACAAAGTGTTCAAAAGCGTCTTCATTAAAAAAATTTCAAACAAGCCCTAAGAATGCAATCTCTAGCCTATTTAAACAAATTTCATGAAACATAAGTACAGTTACCCCACCAAATATTTGATACATCATCTTATTTGGCATCATTATTTGAGTGACATGTATTCAGCACCCTTTGCTGCTCCATAAAACCCTCATTTTTTCCAAAATTCATGGAAATTTTGTGTCATTTACCCCAAAATAAATGACCATTGAGTAATCTAAGTGTTTCCATCGCACACGATACTTTTTGAATAGGTCCTTTTCTTCTTGAGTATAAGTTTTCCTTAAAATATTATTCACATTTCATCCGTCTGTCTTGAGAAACTATAGTTGCAGCACAAAGGATTAAGTAGGCAATATTTCATCAGTTCCATGATCTTTGCTCTTTCTGGACCCCCTCGCTGTTTAACCAATGCTGTTGACAATTCATACTTGCAGCTAACAAAATCTGACAATCAATAAAAACCAAAACTACGCTTTCTAAGCATTCAAGTCAAGCATTGAAAGAGTACAATTACTAACACCCTGCAAAAAACACACAAGGCGCCCTTTTGAGAAGTATTGTTATCCTGCCAAATCTGCATTCTAGTTATATCAAGTTAGAAATCATTACTTCAGTGAGATGTAACTTTCAATATCCTTCGATATTTGATTGTATCATCAATTTCTAGATAAGCACGATATGTCCTATTCATTGATAACAAAATAAAATACCGATTTAAATAGGTCCATTTTGTTATCGATGGATGTTATCTTTAAAGTCCACATCATTATATTGGTCAAACTATTGTTACATCTCGAAGGATATTGAAAGTTACATGTCACTGAAGTAATTATTTGATTGTCAAATATTGAAGGATACTTGATTGTCTAATATTTGTTGTGACATACATGCTTGCCCTAGGTTTTCTAGGGAAATTATTTACATATCATATTTTTCCATTAAACATCTTCCATCTCATATCATCATTCAGAATAATTTTTATATTTCACATATTGAGCCCCCCCCCCCCCCCCCCAAAAAAAAGCATGTTGTCATATTAATTGATAACAAAATAAACTCCCTATTTGAATGGGTCCATTTTGTTATCGGTGGATGTTATCTTTAAAGTCCACATCATTATGTATTGAGCAAGATATTGTTACAGCACTGTCAGCACACAGACAAAGGGAAGTATTGATTGCTTGGGGTAAGCAAAGATGAGACAGATGGCAGGACAAAAATCTATTTTCCCCTTTACGTAAAGGACTCAAGAAAAGAAGAAAAGACTGTGACAGTATCAGGAATGTGCCAAAACTAATAAGCTTGTGCTCGTTAAAACATTTAGTACCTAAATATAGCTTCCTACCATTCAGCGAAACTTCAATATCAACCAGTTATAAGCATGATTGGCAATAATTTTTTCAAAATTTTTCCACTTTTTTCTACTTTTTTATACATTATTTCTTTACTCTAAATCAATCACATCCACACATCACGTCACATCCACAAATCTCCACCATTAAATTCCACTCATTCTCTCTCTTCCTTTACATTAAAAACAATTAAAAAACACTTCCAATCACCCTTATATTATTGAAGTTTCCTGGTCCCATTATTTTCAAGCTTAAAGCAAATGTTCAACAAAATAAAAGCTGTAGAAAATACGTGCACGGAAAGAGAGGAACCTGGGAATATACCTTTCTGCAGCTCCTCAGGTGTCAATTTCTGCATTATTAGATACACGAGAAAATCCATCATCAAAAGTTAGAACAACAACAAATAGAAGCTTATGTCACAGTATATACCTGAGCTTTTGGGTTGGCAACCAAACATCTAGCCATGAAATTGGCCACCCCATCCACCACTTGCTCCTCGCTCACAACTACATAATTTTCATTATCAATTCCGCTCCGCTCTTCAGTATTGCTTGGTAACATATCCTCAGTGACCCATACCCACCAACTGGGCTCTTCATTTCCAACATTAATCAAAGTCTCCACTTTCTCCAAATCATTATCTGATCACATTTACTGAAATATTAATTTTAAGTGTTCAAAACTATTCAAGAACAATAAGCACCTGTATTGCCATGCAGAGTTTTAACAATTAATGACCGACAAACGCATGAAATTGGAAAAAAAATAGAGATCAAAAAATAGGATGAAGTGCAACAATACCAATAATGGAGCTGATAATTTTCATGCCTGATGTGAACGTCAAACTATGCTCAAAAGCAGATTCAAAATATCTTTTGTACTTTTAGAACTAAATGAGGATAGAAAAACAAGATACCATATCCAAATAGAATAACAAAATCAGAAATTCTCAAAATGATTACTCAAGTTACTGTGCCTTAATTTTCCTTTCTGTGTTTGAGTTCAAGTAGGGGTCAATCTACATTCTGGAAAAGTATTTTCCCAATCGGAAAATTGAAAAACGTATAAATAAACAAAAAAGAAAATCTACACGAAACTATGAAGATGGAAGCAGAGAAACTAAAATGAAAATTAACGACCTGAGGGCTCGTTGAATGGAAATTTGCTGGCGGCACCCTCCATAGATTTCTGCTGGAGATTTTCGAGTTGATCCAGGAATTTTTCAGAATTCACAACAGCTGAAAGGCGCTCATTCAACTGCAAATAACATAATTCATAAGTCATCATTCATCAACATCCTTATTAGCTATCCCCAAAATTGTAAAGTAATTCAAACCAAAAGAGAGATGAGTAAAACTGCAGACTATTTTACATCGGGTGGGCAATTCTGTAATAAAGAAGGTGCTGCCGACATGTTTTGGAAAAGGGTCAGATTCTGTTCAAGTAGATTCCGGAGGCGTCGATTTTCGGAGCGCAAGGATTCTAATTCCGAATCTTCTTTGGCCGGCGGCGTTGGCGGGTGGGGGATGTGGTGGCTGTGGTGGCGGTGGTTGCGATGGTGGGCTTCTACGGCGGTCCAGGCCACGTCGGCGACCTCCAACACCGTCTTCGCAACCTCCAGGGACCCGTGTTTCGGCATAATCTTTTTTTGGACGATTGTTTGTTCTCGTATGCTATGCTGCCTATCGTATATTACCAATCATTTAAAATGTGGGGCACGTTTGAAGTTTTGCCAATTGAAATGACGGGTGAAAAAAATGATTAAAGTAACATAGATGTGTACTGTTTTACAAATTATGTACAAATTAATACCCAAATTAGACTGCATTTGAAAAATGGCAATATATAAGTTGCGAATTCCAAAAATATCAAGTTAATTTTGAAAGGGCAATTATATTTATTAGTAGGTATAATACGATGCCCGTACTTGGGTGGATGAGAGCCATATCGATCGCTCATGTGCGAGCATCGCAATATACCGACATGTGAATAACGGAATAAAACAGTTATATTTATATCACATAACTTTATAGTTGTACCACATTTAAATATCATTAAACATTTTAAACCTTTAATTTATTACCCCACTCAAGTTTATAGTTGCACATATCTAAATATCATCAAAGGACCTAACTTCTACTTATCTTAGCAATTTTTTTCTACATTATTTTGAGCCAAAATTCTTTATTACTACTTCAATTATATAGCACACATTATCTCTAATAATAGATTAATATAACGGATTTCCGTTAAAATCTTAATCAAAAGGAATCAAAAGATTTTATTTGTACTATTGACGTAGAATATCAATTAATAATGAAGTGAAAGAAAATAATTTCTTAAAATTTCAAGTGTGCAAATTTGACAAAAACCATCACTATAGATTACACATATTATTTAATAAAAGGAAAAAAGTAAATATTTAAAAAAAAAAGATTTTCATAATTATAATGGATGAAGATGGAGAACTTTTATTACAAATAAAATGTGATATTAGTATAAAAAATATAGTGTTTATTGTGAATGAGAGAATTTTTATTTCTATTCTCGTTATCAAATTCATTACAAATAGTCTCTATTTATAGGAAAATATTAGGACAAGTCATATTATAAATATTGATTCGATATATAATAGTCATTCACACAATAAAACATAATTATTATATTTACATCAACTTTCGATGCTTTTCTCCTTTTTCTTTTTGGTGGTTTTCTTTTTCTCTTTTACAATATTTTCCCTTAAATGACTATTTATACAAATGTCTTTTAAACTTATTTGGAGAAAAAACCCAGTGGGAGAAAAACTTCCAAACTGATTGTAGGAGAGCGTGAGTGATCATATATCGTTTTAGAAAAACCTTGTAGGACAAAAACTAAGCCAATAGAAAAGAGTAAGTTGCTCCCCCTGATGGCGATCATTCTTATAAGAGTACTCATGTGTTGCCTCGTTAAAACCTTGTCATGAAAATCGAATGGGATAAAAACTGATCGAGTGAAAAAGAGTACAGCTATTCCATCTAATTCTGTATCTTGAGAACTGATGCATTCACTTCTGGTGAAAGATTTTAAGGTTATCATCTGACTTCAAGTAATGTCTTCGTTATAAGCTGATCCAATAGATTTATTGAGTCGATCTCTCCCGTATTCCTCAATATATCATGAATATGCCCCATTAAAACCTTATTAGGAGATATCCGGTGGAAAAATCCTAATGAAACAAAAAGAATACATTATTCATGTAAATACACCATAAAAGTTGTCTTTATTACTTTAGTATTGTTTCATATCATGTGCTTATCTGCATTTCGTAATCTCGAACTTATATCCTCATTGTATCGAGATATATACACAAATCTCTTCTAGAGATTTCAAATTAGTTGTGATTAGGTTGCCTTCATTAAAAACCTTGTTTGGGAAAAACAATTTGGGATAGAAACCTCAATCAAGGAAAAGAATACATCGTACCAATTTTTCTTCACAACGATATCATTGTTTTGATTAGTTACATACACCATTATCTATCATCTTTTCAAGAGTTCTATCCTTATTTTTCTTGTCAAGCTCGCATGTTAATATTTTTATTATAAGAATGTATATTTCAATATCGGTATTCTTCGATGTATCTCAATATCCTAATTATCATTGATCATATGTAACGTTACATTTTCATAATGTGTCGACATTTTTCAATTTCATTTCTTTCCCGATAACTTATCAAGATATCCCATTATCAATTCTCTTTTAGGATTACACAATATAGTTAAGTATATATACTCTCCAAGAATGTATGCCTCATTTATTAAGACCATCTGTCATCATTTGCTTTGATATACATATTTGGGGAACTCTTATTTAAATAATATTAATGCTTCGGACTTACTAATTTATCAAAGCATGTATAACTAGTATATGAGATTGTTATAGCCTTTCATGCATCTTTGAATTTCAAATTCATATTTCAATTTCGTGGATATAACATGATGTGTTTCATATATGATTTCCAACTATTAATACTCTCCCTCATGCTAAGAACCAAACTCATACAATTGGTATGATTTACATCATATATGTTCTCAGTATTTTAGCCGTAATGAGGGATTTTATTCAGTTTGCATTTTGTTCTTGATATTTGCAAATTGATTGGAGGACTTTAAATAATTTGTCAATTATATCCTATTCGTATGCGCATATCCAATCCTTCAGGGATTTATTCAAATTATTGGGATATACATTTACTGGCTTTATCATTAGATTTGGAAATCATGCTTATATCGTGAGCAAATCATCGCGTAAACATCCAGTTACGATATACACACGTGACTACCTAGTGGATCCATATCATGATATACAATAGCTGATAATGTGCATTTTACGCACTTATTTATATCTCTAAATGATTAATTTTATCATTAGATCGAGCGGATATCTACTTATTTTTATGTATTTATCATGTTTGTGGGCTTGTATCCTCAATTTGGACGAGAACATGCAAAAAGGAACAAAAAAGGACCAAAAGTGTCACATTTTCAGAAGTTTGGGGACCAACATGTAACTTTCCAAAAGTTGAAGGACTTTAGATGCAATTATTTTAGGACTTTTTTGTAAGAAAAGTCTAATGTTGATTACCGAAATGCAATAAAGAGAAAGTTGGCGACTAGTTGTGCAATTTTCGGATGAAGAATTTGTCCAAGACCTTCAGAGTTGAGGTTGTGGCCGTAACCTAAAGGGGGTACGGCCGTAACCCCCTCCGAGCTAGTTTTTCCCACAAGAATAGCTTTTCTCTTCCATTTTTCTCCTTTTCTTTCACATTTCTTAAGGGGCTTTTGGGTCATATTGGAGCACGAATTTGGGGCTTATTTCACAACTCTTAAACCCCCAAAATCCTCATTCTTGTCTTAGTTTAGGTTTAGAGATTAGGGTTCTTCCTTCTTTCTCTTTTTCCTCTTTTCTTTTCTTCTTCTTTGCTTTTCCTTTTCTTTTGGGCTTTGATTGGGGATAGTAGCTTGGAGTAGATGATGAAGAGGACAAGAAAAAATGATGGTGGACATGGAAGACTCAAGGCTTAACGCTCCAAAAGGGGGGTTCTTTATCTTTGCTCTTGTTTCTTTCCTTTGTCTTTCCATTTGTATTGTATATGTAGTATTGTCTTGTAATTCCTTCATGTTGAGCTAGTTGTATAAGTTGGGATGATTGTTGGAGTTCAACCTAATTTTAATTAATCCAATGTTGTTGATGAAATTGTTGTTAAATTGATTACTCATTTCATGTGTGGTTGTTTTTGAGCTATTTCCATGATTCGATTGATCACCGAATTTATGTATTTGCAATTTTGTCATTATTTGGGAGAATGGGCACATTTTGGACCATAGAAGCAATCGCCATAGGTTCCTATAGGGGATAGAGATATACCCATAACCCTATGTGACCCATTGAGCCACTTTCACAATGTGTAATGTAATTGATTGATTGACAATCGATATATAGATATAATAGGTTGGATCAATTGATTAGGGGTAGTTTGGCATTCGAAAGAGGAATTACCTATTTAAGGAAGTCGGGTCTAACATTGAAGATGAGTATTACGTTTAGTTCATCAACAGATTAGTTAAGCTAGTGTTAAGTGATATCATGATTCCCAACTACCTATTCGTCCAAGTTAATATCCATTCATTCCCATGCTTATCAATTTAGGTCATTTAGTTTAGGTGCATTGTAGTTTAGATAATCTTCTTCCATCTTGTTATTGTGTGTGTCCTGTTTGGATGGTTCACTTCCTTTCCATCTTTTCTTTTACGCTAGAATGGGCAATTCAATTACAAATACCAATCCGTGTGGGTACGATATCCGGACTTCTTGGTCCACTTTATTACTTATACGGGCTGTGCACTTGGGTCTAGTATTGCGTGTGTATAAGCGCCCGATAGTAGTCCACATAGAGGATGAGTGGGCCCATATATCTCATCCTTTATATATATTCCAGATATATTTGGGATTTATTCCCAACATTGGCTAGCAATAGTTTCATCATTTATCGAGAACAACCATTTGAACAATTCTTCTGGTTCCTAATTTCAATAAATTATTTACATCAATCAAACCGAGATATATATAGTTCCCAACATGATTTATTACTTTCATCATATGCATAGCTCACCGACATATCCTATCATCTTTCGGCGGCATTATTACACATTATTGTTCAAACGTGGAATCTTAGTCATTACGTTTCATGTAACAGCACTGTTCAAACGCAGAGTCGTACCTCATATGCGTTATAAATAAATCATCCGGACATTTGCAATATTCATCCTAACAAGGGTCTATACTATAATGGATCACACGCTCTCAAATCTTCGTATATACTGTCCATCACTACCGATTAATATCTTAAAAAGAATTTATTAGGGTAGAATTGAAAGGTTGGGCATGCTAATAAATAAGGGCATCCTATAAGATATCCGATGGTTGATTGAAGCACATGTTCGATTATCCGGTGAGTTTTCAATTTCTTCTAAAGATATGCCAAGTATAGGTAAAAGTAGTTTTGCAAAAAAATGGAGAGCAAATAGATTAGGGGGATGCTACAAATGTGCTCGGTAGACATGTGACACTCGATGTAAATCTGTGGGGTTCATGTCCAAAAATCGAGAAGATAAAATAGCATTTATTAAGGATTGATTGAGTAAGGAGTCTTTGGATAATATTTAACTGGCTTTGAGACACATCCTAGTGGACAAGTGCAAGGCGAGCTTATGGCCTTATGGGCCCAATTCAAAGATGAACAAACACTTTATAGTCTCAAAAAACTTACTTCAAAAGATCATGTTTGTAAATTTAGTAGGAAAACTTAGTACTACAACTTTCCCACATTGATGCAAAGCAAATTACCGTAGTAGAAAAGATCAATGTGTTTCTCGTAGTTGTAAATATCATTTTTTGATTTTTGAACTTTCTCAATCACCGCAGGTGTATTTCATTTCACTTAAAATTTCTTTCGTTCCCTTTTTCATATTGTCAAAAAGTAAATAGAAAAATCACTTATTGGTTTGGAAATTTATCTTTAAATAAAGAATTTCATGTATCTCTCATTCATGCGTCGAAAGCTTCGTGCAAAGAGAGAGATAGAGATGGAAATTTTAGAATCCTCTCATACAAGTCAATTTTTACCTCGCCAAATTAAAACCATATGTGTTCTTAGTGGGTCCAGACTGGTAGGTCATATCAAATATGTGGATATGGCAAACCAACTTGTAAGAGAATTAGGGAGACAAAACATCAATATACTCTATCGAGAGACCAACAACAAATTTTTAAGTAGTCTTACAATGGTAGCACAATCATGGGGATAAGAGTGTCAAGTGTAATACATTTTCATCGAATTGGAGCCAGTAACCGGATTGGAGACAGTACTGTCACGGCTTCAACTGGACTGATGCTACAAACGCACTCTATTCACGACTGCATTATATATATGATGAACAATAGTGATGTTTTTATTGTCCTTCCAGAAGGCTATAACACACTGGAGGAAATATTCAATATAAAATCATGGGCACAATGGAACTTTCATACCAAACCAATAGGTTGGTTGAATATTAATTATTTCTTTGATGGCTTACTAGCTTTTCTAGATCAGGGTGTATATAATAAGTTTATTTCTCATTCAGCGAGAAAAATACTTGTTTCTGCTAGTATAGTTATTGAGTTACTCAGAAAGTTTCAAGTATATGTTCAAGAATCTGTGGAAGCCCAGTTCCGTTGGTCACAAAGCATCGGTGTCAAGCGAAAAAGAAATTCGAATCCTTTAGATCTCTCATTATGAACCCTAATGCTAGTTAGAGGTGGTAAAGTTACAAAGTATTTATACTCTCGAGGCGCATCCCTCTTTTAGGTTCAATATGTATTTTCTTTTCGTATTTCTGCATTTTCTAGTGTTTATTGCCACTTTTGATATTCTCAATATGTTCCACTTTAACTTGTTTTGTGCTTCTTCTAGAGCGACAATAATGATATCATGTTGACTTTATTCAAATATAGAAGTCTAGTGATTATGCTTCTTCAATTGCATTTTCTTATTAGGTCGATACGATCTCATAGTACCAATAAGATTATATTATTTTAGTATTAATACGACTCTTCCATGCTATTTATTTCTTTAATTCATAAGCATGGAATTTGTTGGGCAATTTTCTTTCATTGAACTATCCGTTGGTAGCTTCTAATATCACTTACTAGATTTCTCCAGTAATATTCAATAAACGTGTAGAACGAACTTTTCTTTATCAACTGCTTCTTTGAGAGCATTTCTCATTGTATCAACATATCACAATATGCTAATTTCATAATGAGATTTGTCACCATGTTGTATTTTCTTTCTCTTTTATCACCATGGGGTTCTTTGAGCAATTTTATTTTATCAACAAGATATAGGGTAAATTCCTACATCACTTGCTCAAATCCCTTCATTAATATCAACATGACATTCTTATCAAATATATATAAATCGGCTACTTTTATTTTGTACCAATCATGGGATTTAATCCAACCACATTGGTAATATACACTTCAATCGTGCGGTATAACCCACTACATTGAAAATATAAAGTGCATAAACTTAAATTATAGAAATTAAATTCTTCCCAATGGGTGGTAGAACCTACCATATGGAAATTATTACAATAAATATAAATTTAAATTCCAATAGGTGGTAGAACCTACTATATGAAAATTATATAAATTTAAATTGCGAGAATTAAACTGCACAAAGATTAACTACTTCTTTGTACATATATATGGCCTTTACAGTTAGTAAGGGTAAAATTGTCAATTCCAGTCCTTAAGGGTAAATAAAATCATCAATTCCAGTCTGTAAGGGTAAGATTGTCCAATCATTTGGACACTTTTATTGCCGTAATCGTAAAGTCATATAATCATTTTCTAAAATATGATCATCATGTTTCTCCTTTCTATTTGCCAATGATTTACTTCAATTTTAGGACTAAAATAATATTATTTTAATCTCAATTTATTGTTACTTATTAATTGATGTTCAATTAGGCAAAGTACTCAACAATTGAGAGTTATTTCATGCATCCATTAATATTTCAATATTTAGTAATTAAATAAGTAAGCAATCATTTTTAATTCAACTTAGCAGAGATAATTGCGTGATATTCGAGAGAATCATTCGACTTTACTGTCCACGCCATTAATGCCACTTTGAGTACTCTTGAGATGACTATGGAGAAAGTACAGAACCAGAATTACCAATAGGAAAAGACTAAAGCATATCCTATTCCAAAAACAATATTGTGCCATCATTGTGTCATCGAATTTGCCAACATAATAATTGAAAGGGAGAATAAAAAGTCAAATGAGGAAAAAATTCTAAATGATTTGTTTTTCCACGAAGCATAAGGATTCGTCTTCAATTGATTAATTTCCATAAAATCAAAAATCTTACTCCTAGATTTGGGCATTGGTCATTTCCAATCAATCGAAATTGAGCTATGGAAACAAATCATCGGATTTAAACTAAAGATCGGGAATTGTCAGTGTTGCTAAAAGATTTGATAATTTCACGAGTTTTGAGGATCGATGGCTTCAGGATGTTGAAATAGAAGTTGTTCAAGTTGTTAGCATTTTGTTGGCTCAAGCGCCAGAGAATATGATGAAGTTGATTAGGCTGTCTTTTTTTTTTTTTTTTTAAGGATTTCATTGATGTTATGTGCATAAAAAACTTTCAAGAAGGAAAATGGTGATGATTTTCTCAGATGTTTAAAGATTTCTTTGAATTCGAATGATTATCTACTAGAGTTTCATTCAGAGTAGAGAGAGATGTTTATGATGATATGATATGAAAAGGATGGCGTGGAGTTTCTTTCCCTTCTGCTCATCTTGATATGAGGAACTGTGATTGAAGATCGAAGATGATTATAAGAGAGAAAACAAAATTGTGAAGGAGAGCAATTGTTTGATGTTTACGCTGGGAACAAAATGAAATTGCAGATGAAGAGAATTTTAGATCTAGATTCAGAAGAGAAAAGAAAGTAGAATTATTGTGTTGATAATGTGTTGTGAATGAGAGAGTTTTCATTTCAATTCTCGTTATCAAATTCATTACAAATAACCCCTATTTATAGAAAAATATTATGGCACATCATATTATAAATATTGATAATGTATAGAATAGTCATTCACACAATAAAACATAATTATTACATTTACATCAACTTTCGGTGCTTTTCTCCTTTTTTTTTGTTTGGTGATTTTCTTTTTCCCTGTTATAACAGTGCTAATATAATGAGCCTTTTTGAAATTCCAATTATAGCAAGATTTTGAACTTCCATTCAAAAAATGCCCTAACCTAACAGGCTGATGTATTGCCTAGTTTTTACTTATTATTATTATTATTATTATTATTATTATTATTATTATTATTATTATCATCATCATCATCTCAAATAACTTTTCTCAAATAAAACACATTGGCTTAGCTTGCAAGACTTTCCCTTCTCATTTCCCTAAAACTAGCTAGAGAATAATGAAACAAGGATGAACTCATTAGCATTTACTATCTTTCTCATCTAACTATATATATCAATTTAAAACAACCACTTATTCAAAGTGCCTAGGTGGCAATGCCATGCTTGGCCTTTTTAAAAGAAATTAATTGCTTTTATTATATAATTTATTTTACTTTCCTTATTTAGTATTGTTTTCATTATTTACTTTTTTATATGTATATTTATATATATGTATTCTAATTTTTTAATTAATTTATATTTTTTAAAAATTTATTTATATTTAGTATTGCATGTATTAATGAATACTAGTATTTCCACCCCATGCGTTGCACAAGGAGACATGTGCCCATGTTATAAATTAAAACCTGTGCAACGGAAAAAGTGCAAAAGAATTTTTAAAATTTTTGGCAAAGTTTATCCTATAGTTTGCACAAATATATCCAGTTGATATGCATAGCAAAACTAAAACACAACTTCACATAATTTTAAATTGTGACGAAACATCTTAGCAACAATAGCACTCTAAGATCAATAAAACCCACCATTCTCTGCAACACAACCAAAATGCAAATTATATAAACGATATCAAGTTTTGTAATAATTAAAGAATCATATATAAACTTGTGAGTCCACACTATATGTAATAATTTCAATCAAAGCTATTCACAGCAAACAATTGAGTTGCTTTCATGTCCTTAGGTTCACTTACTAATATAACCAAATTGTTTTTTGAAATTATACCTCTTGTCTCCTTGGAAGCTGTTTGGAATAATGTTTCCTCCAATAATATCATTAACCTGTTTTCCATATAACCAATCTACACAAAAATGAATATATTACTAACATCCAAATATTAATGTTCATGTACTAACCATACTCAATTTTTAGAGTTAAGAATATACATAAAGTGTTTGAGACGAGCTGCACTATAAACTGCTCGAAATTTCCTGATACACAACATTTGTAGTCTTCTTCATCGGACGACCATCATCATCGCAGAGAAAAACTTCAATCCCTTCCTACTTGTGACCTTGGAGACCGGAACATATAATGACCATGCATGAAGATAGGCCTCCTCAAATAAACCCCTAAGTTGGTCAATGTTTGTCCCTGACTCTTGTTTATGGTCATTGCGTAGCAAACTATTAAAGGGAATTGTCTCCTCTGGAAGGTGAAAGGGAATCTTATATCCGATGGGGTAAGACTCAACCTTGGAATTGGAAATTCATTCCCAGCGTTCATCCCAAACAAAACCTTCGCCTCGACCACGTGAGCACAAAGTTTGGTGACTATAAGTCGAGTGCCATTACATAATCCCGACGAATGATCGATGTTACGCATTAGCATCACTGGGACGCTAACCTTCAACCTCAAAACATGACTCGGCACATCAGAAGCAGTAATGCCATTCAAAAATTCTGGATTGTGAACCTCACGAAGTAGATCACTATCTGACTCATCAGTTCTGCAGGTCAAATCGGAATTGTAATGTCTTCAACTCGGAGTGGTTCATATTAACCATGTAATCATTAACCATGCCAACATCCTCAAGGGTAGGTGCAAGTATGGCCCTTCTACTGAAGTACGAAGGAGAGCGTCCCTCAGGCAAAAAATTTGGGTAGGTGCTATCAACGATAGATTTCACAGAGTCTAACGAACGACATACCAAAAGATCATTAGGTATTTCGATGGTCGCCTCACCATCATTTGGTACTCCAATTTCCCCATCTTCAATGCTAAGAATCCAATTTGAAAACCTGTGAAGATTGTCTAATTGTTCATCCCCAGGTAGATTACGAAGCCTCATATTCCTTGTCAGCTTCAACACCTGCCAAAAAACAATGTCATTCAAAAGTACTAAAGGGGAAAGATGTGGATATACATTGATGTAGCTTAACAGAAAAAATGGATATTTTCAATACCTTGTAGTACCACCATAGGTAGGAGGAATTGAGGGATGCATGCACAACCTGCTTCTGACTTTCCTTGGTTATGACAGGAAGAATCTGCCTGAAATCACCTCCAAAAGCAGTAGTCTTCCCACCAAAGGGTAGACGGCTGCCACATAGATTACTAAATCTAGCAACATCTTGCATGGTGCGATCCAAGGCCTCAAAACAGTGCTTGTTCATCATTGGAGCTTCGTCCCATATTATCAACTTCACTCTCTCTACTAGCTTGGCCAAATGGCTTCCCATTTAATATTGCACATTGATCCCACTTATGTATTCAACGGAACAAAAAACCTTGAATGCGCAGTCCTACCACCCAGAAGAAGAAGAGATGCAATAGCACTGGACGCTATATTGAGAACTATTTCTCCACAGGACCGTAACGCAGCCGACAGTGTCCTCCACAAGAATGTCTTCCCTGTACACCATGTCCATACAAAAAGAAAACACCTCCCTTATCTCTGTCAATTATACCCATAATAGTATTGTAAATAGAATGTTGTTCATCATTCAAATCCGACACCAACCTAGATTGTTCCTCAGTCAATGCAACCAGATCGTAGTCCAATTCTTCACTCACCAACACAGTGCCCGGATCGGAAAAATAAGAAAAGTCAGGAAATGGAACAGAATCGTAATCTCAAAGACTCTTCCCTCAACGACGAAGCAGTTTCTCAATCTCGGCCAAAGCAGGGTTCTTGATTTGCTCTTCAGTTAGCTACTTATCTGCAACAAAATTTGAAATAATTCACTCATTTTTCAAAATAAATAAATAAATAAGAAATAACAATGCAACACAAATTGAGTACCCTGATTGGTAGGATTCTTCCTGTAAGTGTTCTCAATGTCATGGGACAAGTGCTCCTAACAATTCTGCCAAACATGCTCAAGCCTATCCAAACAATCGGTTGCCAACAAAGTAACAAAAAGATTTCACAATGAAGATTCTAAAGCCCACTGACTCGCCTAAACTATTCCATCAATATATTCTTTGTCATCATCGAAAAGTCCTCGAGCGTAGCACGCATCCTTGAAGTTAGAATAAACCTTCCCATCAACAGTCATTAAGTCATAGTAACTCCTAGGACCACGCACATAAATCAACATATTACGTAGATGTGACTTTTCCCCTATTCCAGGCTGAACAAAAAATATTCTACCAACAGCCACCCCATTCTTCCCGAAAACCCATTCACTCATAAGTGGTTTCCGTGTAAAATGGTTAGGGAACTCTATGGAGGTCAAATTTCTAGCTGCAAGATATTTTTCGTTTGCTTTTATCCATGCAATAAACTTGCTAGAATGTACAGTGCACCGTTCCATGACCTGGCCGACCTCATCTCTTTCATCATATGCCACAACCTACTGGGCGGGGAGATGAACGCTTAGATGGTCAACCGAGACATCCTTGTAATGAATAGGGAATACTAAATACGGACATCCTCCACATTGCCTCACAAGCCGAAACATAACGGCAATCGTAGTACAAATTAATCTCGTCAATCACAACGGTTGATTCATCATCAGCACTATTTGCAAAAGCAATTGTAATACGATCACTACCCTCATGTATCTGCTTGAACATGTATTTTACAAACTTGCTCTGGTTGCATCACTCTACATTAATATGAGCTCCATACTTCAAAAGCAAGTAGTGATTGTGGGGGATTATGCATCTATTGTCAAGAAACACCTCTCATTTATTCACAATCCTGCCATCATTTCTGCTCCTATACATCCCACTTTTATCAATGCTTGTGTGACTGACAAACTTCTTAGGGTAATGCTTTGTGCACTTGTTCTTATCCATGCAGGGGGAATTTGGGTTCGAAACACCACAAGGACCATGCACCATGAGGTCATTAACATGTTGTAATATAAAGGTCGGTCTCCTTATTTTGAATTTCAGCAAATATCATCCTATCAATCTTGTCTGGCGTGGGACTCCTATCTTTTTGGTCCATGAACAACAAAATATGTGCATAAGGGAGACCACACTTTTGGAACTCGACAGTATATGTAACTGCAACGAACAACATACACAATCATTACTAGGTATGACAGATGAATGATTGATAGCTAATAATGATTGCTTGAAAAAAAATAGCCAATTTAAATTGTGTAGAGAGGATAATCAAAAAGAAAAATTTACCGGCTTTGGTCTCGCCGAATATTTTATTTTTCTTTATATCGCTGATGACCTTCTCTAACTTGATCTTAAACACCCTCCAGATAACATCAGGTCGGTCCTCGGGGAGCATACGCCTAGGCTTCACGAAACGGGCAATCTTGGGCCACTTAGGATTGCAAATAAAAGTGATGAACCACTCCGGATATCCAGCCCAACGACTATGGTCATCACATCCTGGTAACTCTGTATCATGTGGCAGGGACTCTCCTGAAAAGACTCTGGTACCACCACTCGCTTTCTTAATCTCCCAGAGTTTGTCTCTTTGCGCCCGACAGCATCGGTCAAACCACAGTACAACTCACATCTGAGCCGTAGTTGGTGTGTCCTAATATAGATCATACATGCGCCCTCAATAATCATGTAACCATCAACCAGATATTTTTGGAACAACGCCTTAGTTCGCAAAATATAAGGGGATTCATTCATTCTCTCCTGTATCCTATAGGAAAAATACTGCCTTATAGTGACATTCTTTTGGCGTCTGGTATTGGTCGTATACACACGCACAAATATACCACAAATGTGCGGGCTGTACAAGTAATAAGGCGTACTCAAACAGTCCGGATATAGATCCCACAAGGATTGGTATTTGAGTCGATTTACCTATTCTAGCAGAAAGGAAAACTACACAAAAGAAACACACAATAAAAAGGAAAAACGTGGAGAAACTAATCTACAAATACAAAGGAAAATAAAGATATAAAATGAGCATGAATGGGAATGACTCTGGATTAAGAAATAATCGGGATTTATGATTTCACTCAATACTAGTCTCGTTAATCTGTTGTTGAATTTAAATATTATCCATCTTCAATGTTAGATTAGGTTTTCCTTATATAGCCAGCTCCTCTCTCGAATTTCAAGCTATCCCTAGTCAATTGGTTCAACATACTACAACTTTGTGTCAATATTTTACTAATCAACTATATAGGGGTCTATGAAAATAACTCGATGGATCACCTAGGGTAAGAAATGTATCTCTATCCTCTACAAGAGCCTAGGGTACGTACTATTTGTTTTAACAAATGCACTCCCATCTCTAGAATCCTCCACTCATCACACATTCACACATTTGGTAATCAAGCAAGCATGCGTAGCAAGCTCAGTAACAAATATATATGAGATAACTAATCCAATACAAATCAATTCCACCAACTCAAATGGATTAACTAAACATATATTAAGATTAATAAAAAATCCCAAATTACAATATTTAGCCCATAGCAAAGGAAACCATAGATATATATACAATCAGACCTCAAATGGGAAGAAAATGGAAAAAAATTTATAAAAAATCTCCATATTAAAGAGTAAAGTCTTGTTTCTCCAATGATCTCCAACTTCTCTTGATCTCCTAGCTTTCTTCTCCAAGTGTTCACCCCCAATCAAAGCCCTAAACTAAAGAATGGAAAGAAAAGAAAAGGAAAGAAAGGAAAAGAGAAGAGAAAAGAGGAAGAAGAGAAAGGAAAATAAAACCCTGAGCTCAAGAACTAACCTAAGAGATTGGAATCCTCTATTTGGGTTGAAAGGTGGTGTGTATTAAGGCCCCAAATTAGTGTGCCCAAAAGACCCTCCAAAGCTGGTGAAAGTTAAGGGCAAAACAGAGAGAGAAACGGGGGAAAAATCGGGTTTTTGCTAATGCTGATAGATTTACGGCCATATCTTGACATTTTACAGTCGAACCAAACTCTCTGCATGAAAACTATCATTCTACTCTTCTGAATTACGACCGTATATAATGGGTTACGGCCGTAAATGTTACATTTATGGCCGTACATTGACTTCTTATGGCCATACAATAATTGCACGTAGAATACCCTAAACTTCTAAAATGTTGTACTTTGGTCCTTAATCTTCATCTGGTCATATCTTTTGGTCCGTAACTCCTCAGAATTGAGATCCGTAAAAAGCTATGAACTTCGCTTTCCATGTAAGCACAGGAAACGTCGCCGAGAAGATATTCACAAATTTGCACCCGAAGTCCTTCAACTTTGGAATAGTTACATTTTAGTCCTCACTTCGGGTTTCTTTGCACTTTAAGCCCATTATACCCCGTTGCGTCTTGCTATTCTCCACATCTAGGAATGGTATCTATAAACACAATAATTATACAAATATAAGTAGAAGTCTGTTCCAAATGAAACGTAAAGAGGGATAAATAAGTGTGAAAAACACACACTTATCATCTAGAAGATAACTCAACAGCAGAAGTAAGTAGTACATCCTCCATGTATCCGTCTTATCCAAAGGGATAAAGTAATGGATATTGGATAGGGAGCATTGAAGGATTGAGTTGATTCATGCGCTGAAGGGCTCCATCCTTTGTCTAAACAATTATATCACGCTCAAGTTGATCCTCTTCTATGTCACCCAGGACCAATGCTGCAACCTTATTGTGTTATGGGAGATCATATTGCCTGTCATCTTCTCTTCGACGTCTAATAAGCCTCGCCTTCTTATCAATAGAATTATTTTCATTGAACCTATCCCGTGCCATCCTGAATGATTAAGCAAATACATTATGTTCGTCCAGCATCTACTTTAGATCAGAGACAATCTCAACTTGCAAGTTACTTACACCCTCAGACCTGTCATGCAAACAAATGGATTACATGTTTTTAGAAATAATATCATGGGTTTGAAAAGAAAAACAAAACAAAAGGACAAAAAACACTGGATACTAAATAAAAATATTCTAATGCATTGTTTAAAGTAACCTGACATATTCAATTCTGTTGACAATCTCATTGTCGAAGTCCTATGCATACATCTATAAGAACTTGGCCTTTTCATCGTCATTTGGAAGCAAGCATCCAATGTTGTGGTGATTTTGGCCATTCAGCCTAAATATAGGATGGGAGTCGCCCTTGTTTATCCCTTTATCTATCTTCCTACCGATTGAAGTGAATGAGAACATTGAATTGTAGGAGAAAATGTTGTCGAGAAAGCGCCTACTCCTGCGATCACTCCCGAAAATCAAATCATTCAAGACACGGGTGGGTCCTTCATCGGTGGAAGAACGACATTCCCTTGATTACAACACAACGTAAATTGGACTTCTAACTTTGGATTTCTGTTAGTTTCTCTCAACATCCTAGAATATGGTACCACAGTACTCGTAAGAATTCACTAGATCCCCAGTATCATTGTACTCTGCAAAGTGTAAAACAATGAAGTAATAATTAGTGGTTGAGAGATTAGAAGGTGAAATAATTAAATAGAATCTTATCACTGAAAATAATAATGGCTCTATATGAAAATATAATGACTACCTATAGTCAAGAAATTTCAGCACCTGCGAATGTCGTCTTTAATAAACCCAAAATTAATAATAAGTTAAGTTGCTACAGATTTAAGACAAAAAAATGTTGTATAGTGCACATACCATCCGAGATGTCAGAATCAACTTCATCTTCGGGCAGATCATCATCAGTATCCTCAAATGCATCAACTAAATATTTAAAGAACTAAAAAAAATCATGATAAGTAATGTAAAGAGAACATTGCCAAAAATACCACAGCACTGAAGGATAACTACAGCACTCTGTATAATATTGTAGCATGAAATGTTTAAGTGTCATGAGAAAATAATTTGAAAATAATTTGAAAACGTCAACTCACAAATGTTAGGAAAACCATTTTGCTTATCTCCCTTGCACATGTTGCTCAGATCTGCGCCATCATGTAAGCCACTATGCACATTAGATACATCATAGTGATTATCCACTCTAGACGCATTGCTAGGACCGGTGCCAAGGGATGTGCTATGATATACATTAGGACAAAGCGAATTTTGAACCACGGTTTGATATGGGCTGTCGCTGAACATAGGAATGCCATTTTTAGACAACCATTCTTTGATCGGGATACCATCCACATGAGTTACAGTACTTAATGGCATCGAAGGATTCGAAGATATCCAAGCATTATATATATCATCAATGTTTGAATTATTTGATTGCGATGGAATTGCAACTATGCAAAAATAGTTGAAGAGGAATGTGAGAATCAAACGAACACCGAACATCAATGGCATAAAAATGTTAGTCTCTCACAAACAACACTCACAGATATTAGATGCGGCCCTTTCGTTAATCTTGTTGACCATACGACTTGATCTAATGTTATCAATTCTATTATGACCCAGTGTGGATCTGCTTGGACTATCCAACAACTTCTGACTTGTGCTTTTTGTGGAGACACCATTGCCGATGTTGGTAGAATTTCCACCGCAAATCACATTCCTATCTCTCAATCCACACGTAGTGCCATAGTCCGTCATATGTAAATCTTATTAGAAAATTATTTTGTCATCTATGAACAAAAAACATAGCGAAGATAAGGAATGGAAATATTGGTAACATTGGTAATTAAAAGAACTATAATTGAATACAATTCTTAAAAAAAATGTGTTACCATTAGTGATATTGCCCAATTGTGTTCGAGGATTCGGTGTTGACCAACCATCGAACAAACCACCGATATGAGCGACATTTGAAGCATTGCTATTCTCAATAACAAGTGATTTCTTTGAATGTGATTGACCTGGAGCTATGAAAACATTTATTTTAGTACAATAGGACAACAATAATGCTAATAATTATTTTTAAAACTACATATTCCATTGCCATTTTCATCTTGAGTCTGTTCCTTCCACTTGAGATAGGTGCCAATTTTGTCAATTTCTTCATTGCAGAGAAAAATAGCAATAAACTGAATGGTCTTGAAAGCATTGAACAACAGGTCACTGATGTTTGTATTGTTCACCGAATAAAAAAAATCAAAATAACAATAGTGAAAAATATTGATGCATCCAAATTAAAAATTTCACATAATTAGATTGATTGGAAACAACAATCTCTATAATATTTTCTAACTCACAATTAAAATTAATATTTTTTTGTATTAATTTTTTTATTGCAGAATAGATTGTTAGTTATTCGAGAGTAATGTTAACAGTAAAAAAAATGTTATCTAAAAAAACTAAAAATAAAAAAAAAAGAAATAAGAAGATACCAATGTTAACAATGGAAAAAAGGGTTTTATTATTTAAAAAATTTAGATAAAAACTACTCATCCAGTTTAAGTGATTTAAATAATTTAGATAATTATTTGAAGAATGGTCTTATGTGAATTAAAAAATTTAGTTCAAAAAAATATCTATATATTGGGGGGGAGGTGGGCATTAGAGCTCTAGGCCAAGGCACCATCTCCTACAATTTTCACAAATTGGCATGTCTGTGAGTCCAAAAAGTAGATTCCAACGCCATCTTGAGTTTTCTCAAATCAATTTCCTAGAGACGATTAGTGGCACTCCATTCAAAATCTGATTTTTATTTGTGGATTTCTTATTTTCATCTATGGTATTTTTTCCTCAAATCATCAATTGCTTGATCCATTTGTGGTGATTGTCGAAATGATTTAATCATTCACAACTAATTTTCTTTGATGCATGTGAAATTATGTAAGAAAACCCCATGAAGTTTTATATATAACCTGCAATAAAACATTTCAGTTCAAGAATCCTACTTGACCTGGTGAATCCCTAGCATCCTATGGTTTAAGTGATTTGCATTATCTAGTCCAATGTTTTAATCCAATTTTTCGATTTGGCGAGTTTCCTTTCCACAGTTCAAGAACGTCCATAAATTTGGAAATTCTTGACACATGTTGACCACTCAGTCTTTTCCCACAAGCTTAAATTGCGTACAAATTGTTGACCACTCAGTCATCTTCAATTCAACAGCAAAAAAGCAAAGATTGCTTATGATATTGATATTAAGCACATTAATCTCTTTAAAATTTGGTCAGCAAGACAATAGCACAGAATAAGTAATTAAATTTAGCATTTGTAAAAAGGAACGATTGAAGGTAGTGTAACAATTTCACATAATTAGATTGATATGAAACAACAATTTCTATAATATTAAAGATAGTAAGACACCACCCATGGAAAAGGAATTTCTTGTGTAGAAAATATGAAGAAATATGCTACAGACTATTCCCCTCTTCTTTTATCACCTTTTGTTAGATTGAGAATTCTAGAATCTAGCACATATAAAGCTCATAGGTAGGGACCAAACAATAAAAAGGTATAAGGGAAATAGGGCATATAGATGAGCCGGAAAGGATCGGATTATGCTATAAGTACCTACATTTTTCCAGCAAGTTTTACCACTTCAAATTTAATTACAATTTTACCCTTTTAAATTTTATGCAAACTACAAAAATCACCATAGTACACTATTCTTTGCAAATGCCCTATTCTTGAGATAAAATTTTCATAATTTCGAATCATCCATTAGGATTAGGGTCATCTCAGAATTTGTCCAGTTTCCCAATGTTTTACTTTAATCAAATTCAACAAAATGATTACTTCTCTTCCACAGAGTTTTGATTTAGGGTGGTATCTGGTATCTCACTTAACTAATGATCCAACTTGCTTTTCCCATAATCCCATTGTTGATTTTTCATCCTTAAAATAATAATAATAATAATAATAATAATAATAATAATAATAATAATAATAATAATAATAATAATAATAATAATCATTGTTTTCGAGATCTAAATGTCTAAAGATAGATGATTCATTTGTGACTTTATGGTGTATATCATACATCTAAGAGGCCACATAATACTATCACCAATTTTCGTTTATAGCAACAAAGGAAAGGCCTTTCAATTATAGAAATTGAAGACAGCATTAAATCTTGAAGAGCAGCAGATATTATCGTGTTTTGAAGATAAGAAGATGTAAGTTTTCTCGTCAAGAATAAACGTGTTGGTGATTTGATCTTTAGTAGGTATTATAGTCAGTACACAGATGAAGCTTTTACCATAGGTACAAGAATAAACGTGTTCGTGATTAGGAATCCCAAATAATAAAAAATCTCTATTTTTTTTTGTTGGTAGAATACTACATTCTATTAGGATTACAATAGGAATTAGATTTAGAATTACAGTAGGAAACCCATATAATCCCAGAATGTATTTGAAATTATGTTAACCAAAAACAGAAAAAGGAAAAAAATTAGACGTGCATTAAAATTATTATTATATTTTTTTTCTTATTGCTTTCATATACTTCTACGAATCACACTTTTCCGTACATATATACCTCCTCGCATGTTCAAAAATTTTTAATAGATTTTTCAAGTTTTTGAGGTACTCAAAATTGTCCCTTATTAAACACTTTTCATTCAATTCATTCATTCCTAAGATGTTGTTCTTATGTGTATTAGATGTGCATTAAAATTATTATATTCATTTCAAAACACAATAGTTAATAATGCTTAATGAGTATATCTATATAATAGTTAACTTTTACTTGTCTATATGATAGTTAACTTTTAACAAAAAATTTATATCGGTTATTTTTAATCTTATACTTGTTATTATTATTTTTTCACTATAATTTAAACCTTGGTTGACCATTTAACAATTTATCCTTCCGATCAAATTTTCGAGATGGTTGGAAAGAATGAAGGAAAAAATTGCAAAGAGAAGCGGGATTACATTTTTGTGATACACAGCATAGCTACCATATAATTTTTTTAGTTAATCAGTAATGGAGGGTTTTTACATGGGGACAAAAATTTGTTCATAGTTTCATTGATTTATTATGGAAAAAACTTATAGGGAGAATGAGTGTCCTTGAAAATAAATAGCAAGTCTTAGATTAATATAAGCACAAACACGTTGCTTCGCATCATTAATGACAGTTTAGTTTGTGATATTAATGGTGGTTTGCGATATTATTGAATTATTATTTAGATTAACAAATGTGACAATGTATTTGAAAATGTGTTAAAAAAAATAAAACAAAAAATTAGATGTGCACCAAAATTATTCTTGTTAGCTTTATTTTTAAGCTAATAATTTTGTTGTCATTCCTATTTTTCCAAATGCATGAACATTAATTAATTAAATTTTAGTTTAATTAATTTAACATGCAAATCTTTGAATTTTATCACATGTGGATTTTTCTAGATCTTTTATGGGATATTATACGAAAATGTTATATTCCCAGTTATTATATTCTCCCAAAGATTTCTCCCAGCCTACTCACAACCCACTACAGGTCTGGGTACGCCTCACCCACATCTCTCTCTATATTTTTTCTCCCAAAAGTTTAACATAACATCTTAGCATGCGTTAAGGATATTATAACCTGTGATAATTTTGTAATCTTGGAATTTTGATCAAAAGAGGGTCCACTAAGGACCACTTCTCTAGCACACGTCCAAGAGGCAAACTTGGACTCCAAGATTGAGTCAACTTATTTATTTGATAAGTGTTTTGTTGCACATGGTAAGGTAAATAATTATTCCTTTAATTGAATTTATTTACTTACTTTACTTTATTTATCCTACAACTAACATTGACATTTTATTCTTTGTAGGATACTATATTAATATGGAATTAAAGCTACTTGGTAAACGAATTACTTAATTCTATATAATACTAGACATTTGGAGGACCTGGGTGACACTCATAGAACACAAAAATCGGCCCCTTCATTAACTATTCACGTGTCCATTGCTCCTCCATGTTTATGACTCTTTCAAGCTTTTCTTGATCTAGTCCATGAACACAAACCCTTGATCGACACAGATCGAGACTCAAATCTCCGAGAGGAGTCCAACCACTAATAGAATAGTCCACAACGAGTAGAAATCAACACGGGATGTGCAGATCTATTGCGGCATCACAGTTACAACGAGCTACTAAAGAGCAACAGGACGTTGGCTCGCATTGTATGCTAAGATAGAGTAATAGGGAGTGTTTCTCGCTATTATCCTTGATGTTGGTTAATTTATATGTAAATTACACTTTAGCTTGGTTGTAAAGATTTAACGCTTCAGAAGTTAGTGGATTGGTTTTGCTCATGAGCGACGAGCACGTGGTTTTTTCCGAGTTGGGTTTCCACGTTAAAAATTTTGTGTCCTTACTATTTCTTTGCTGCATTCTGTTAATTTCTGCAATCGCTACCCAGATGCATTTGGCATGCGTAGAGGCATCTAGGCACGATTATTTATAGACGCATCTCACATTAAAATAGTAAACTGTCACCAATTAAATCTAAGTAATAGAACACAGTACAAACGTATTTGAACGTAATGTACAGCAGTTTAGACAACTATAAACTTTCAATTCTTATATTCATTTTAAAAAAACAATAATTAATAATTCTTAATGAGTATATGTATATAACAATTAGCTTTTACTTGTCTATATAAGAGTTAACTTTTAACAAAAAATTTATCTTGGTTATTTTTAACCTTATAGTTGTTTTATTTTTTTTTTTCTATAATTTATCTTGCTTATTTTTAACCTTATAATTGTAAAGATGAGCGGGATTACCTTCTCCTAATGCACGGCAAAACTACCATATAACTTTTTTTGTTAATTAGTAATGAAGAGATTTTTCATGGGTCAAAAATTTGTTCATATTTTCATTCATTTATTATGAAAAAAACTTATAGGGAGAATGAGTACCCTTGAAAAAATATAGTTCTTAAATTAATATAAGCAAAAGCACGTTGTTTCGCATTGCTAATGACGACTTGTGACATTAATGGTGGTTGCGATATTATTCAATTACTGTTTAGATTAATAAATGCGAGAATGTATTTGAAAATGTGTTCACAAAAAAAAAAATGTCATCCATACATATCATCTTGACTTTGCTATAAGATCCTGGTAAACTATGATAATCATATATATATATATATATATATATATATATATATATATATATATATATATATCCTGTGAGAGGGAAACAAATTCTCTAAAATATAAACTGCATATTGCTTCTAAAGAGCTTGAAATTCGTAATGAGGAGAAACACATGAATCGAACATATGTTTGCTTCAGCAAATTCTATTAAAGTACGTGCTATAACAGTTGGTCAAGCAAGTGCTTAAAAGAAGCAAAATAAACAATCACAAGCATTTCTACTAGACCAATCCATGTTATTTAAAAAGAAAAATGGCAAGAATCATGTATAAAAATGAACCTAAACAAAGCAACTTTTCTGTAATGGGGAAATCTCAACTAAACTATTCAAACATTTCCAAAAAACATTACCAAAATCTAGACTTTAAATAAAAAATTGAATCCAATTGGAAAGATATAGAGACGTCCTAAGTAAATAAAAGAATAATCCCACTCCAAACTATGGCTTCTCAATCTTGGCATCCTTCATCTTCTCGTTGCCAGAGCCTTGTGTCATGGATGCACCATTAGAACCATCATCTTTATCTGTGTGTCGACATTTCGATGAATGTGTGACTGTAGCTTTTTCATTAGCCCAAGAAGTCTACAAAATTGCCACCAATTAAAAATTAATTTTGACAAGTAAAGTCAAAAGCATTATACAAATACAATGAATTAGTGAAACAAAGTAGTGATAGTTACCGGATTTGAGTCAACTTCAATTGCATTAACAAACAACAAGCTTAAATCATTATCAAAATCTAGATCCTATTACATAACAACACGACTGCACTAATTATTTATGAACTTAAGAAAGTTAATATCAGATGACAATGCTAGATAAGTGAAACGAAGTACGCAAATCGCAGTAGAAGAACCAACAAACAGGGAAAAAAGCAAATGATTTCTCATAGATAAGTGAAACGAACTATTATTAATAACAATTACCTCATCAGAGCTTTCATGCTCAGTTGATTGAGCAACAACCTTCGGGTCGTCACACAGTGTTTCGATGTGGTAAGTCCTTGAGCTATGCTCATCTTTAATATACCCGCCAACCTTGAAGAGAAAACACCTCCCCATGAAACCCACGATTTCTTTCGGTAGATCTTGTACTCTAACATATTTAAGAAAAGAAATTAAAAATAAGGTCAACATATCATTCATTAATCCCAAACATAAACGAAATATTATTAATTGAGACATGTGTAGAGAACGACCTAATCACATTCAGCTAGCAATTGTGAAATAGACTTGCCAATAACATGATGACAATCCAACACCACAATTGTACTGGTTTGCTTATCCTTGACCACACACTTGACTTTGTATTTATGCAAAG
The DNA here is from genome assembly GCA_018223645.1 of Jasminum sambac. NCBI lineage: Eukaryota > Viridiplantae > Streptophyta > Magnoliopsida > Lamiales > Oleaceae > Jasminum > Jasminum sambac. Next base: position 24,421,361 of record CP073647.1, read on the forward strand.
CATCTATTGCCCTCCCTTTACAACTGCTACAAAAGAATCCTCCTTTTGTTGTAGGAACTTCCATGTCAAAACTCAGATTAGGGCATGCCTTGTAATACCAACTAGCTATTGCATCTATGCTTACTATTTCCCCATAGAAATAATATCCAATGGCCTAGAGGAACACAGAGGCAAACACACAATCAGAAATGAAAACAACAAATGAATGTAAATTTCTTATTAAATTAATCAAATGAAACAACAGAAAATTTTAAAAAGTAATTCAACAATAGTCATCCAAGCAAAATAAATACCTCCTTAGCATCATAGAGATTTGCAATGGTTGTCACCGGGCCTGGGGCAATTGTCGAGAAGGTCATAGAAGATGCCGATAAATAGCGACTGCTTTGCGATCCCTTTTCATAAATAGCTTTGAAGATAAAAATAATATAAGACTAATTAACTAATTCATATAGAAGAATATATGTCAAAAAGTAAACAAGAAGGAATTTAATAGGATAGTTTTAGCACTCTCGACGGAAATCTTATATCTCAGGGATATGCTTATTTATCAAAACGTTCAAGACTTGAAATGATGTGCTAAGTGAAATAGTGCCTAAACCCTAAAAGTGGAGCATTTTCACGAACGAATCACAATTAACTACCAAAAAAAAAAAAAAGCCACCAAAAGTATAATGGGAATTGCCTTTTTGTGGTACACAACAAAGTTGCAATAGAACAACAACAAATGTATCATTTCTAGAATTTTGCAACTTCGCCTTAGCTTCTTCTCCATAAGTATCCCTTTTTACTGGGAAAAGAAGTTAAACGTATGTTAGCAAATAGTCAATAATACAAAATATGTTGCCACAAAAGACTATTTTAAAACAAATATGTTCTTACAACAGGTCTATCAACTGAAAGGACATGTAATTGGATGTTCCTTGAGTGTTCTGACCCTTTTTGAGCCCGTCTTTAAGGAAATACGCACCAATAAAATCTTCTATAAATTATAAATAGTAAGATCCTAAAAAATATTTTTAAATGTAGAAATTGGCACATATATTCAATCAATTGACACTCACTTATCAAATCATCCATGTTACTGGGTGGGATACAGTAGATCTCATTAATACTCATGGTATTATACAACACCAAGGGATTTTGAGTGTAATCACTCTCATTTGTGGGAAGAACTTGGGTATTCCGCTGGAAATGGAAACAAAATGGATGCATGCACGGCTTGACTTTCTCCTTATTCTCTTCTACTCGAAAATTTTTCATAGCATAATATCTATGCTCATTGATCTTGTCTTTGAAGTTATTGATTAGTGCCTCCTCAATTGAGGCCTGAATTTGTATACCCTATGAAATCATATTAAAACACAAATAACCAAGGAAAGAGCTGCTATTAAAAAATATTTAAAAAATACGAGGAAAATCATGAAATTTGATACCTTTTCATCTTGAAGGACATGTGAAGAGCTCTAACCCTTCGATATTACCCCAATAACGAACGGACCATAATCGAACGAAACAAACAATAAAGGTAGCCTTCCTAGGTAGCTCATCACCTACAACTTGTTCTAAGAAAGTTCTCTTATGAGCCATTGCAAGGAATCTGCTGCAACATGCATTTAAATTATAGAATGCCTATTATTATGGAATTGGATGGGTGGCAACAACTTTTTGGTGCAAATAAGGAAGATAAAAGTAAAATTACAATATAATGATATTTAAACAGCAACCAATTACCAAACCAAACCTTTTAATAAAATTCCTATCTCGAGCTTGGATTTTCGAGCCGAGATAGTTTTTCAAAACAAAAAAAAAAAGCCGTTACCAAACTTGAAAGGATATTAAAGCTGACCATCATGATTGGCACCACCACAATAATCACAAAGAAACTAGAAATGGAAACTCAAGTGTTGTGAGATATAAATACATAATTTCTAAAATGTAGTCTCTAGAAAAACTACTGTATTCGCACTGTTGCAGTGGCTTATAGTACCAACACAATCATTCAAATAATCAAAATCCAAACACATGAAAACTAAAACCTTCACTCAATCTTCAAATGAAAATAGATCTACAACACCATTTTGACTGTTTAAAATGTAGAAGGTGTTGGGAATTTATGAAAATTCCTCTATTTTACACCGCAAGATCTTTTGTTTAAAGAAAAGAAACCGAACAAAAAATAAGAAGAAGAGAAATTTTGGACTGCCAAAGCTTTCACTACATGATAAATATTACAACCATATAGAATTTCACTCATCCAACCCCCCCTCCCCCCCAAATATTATAAGGAAAAATAAATCGAACTTATCCAAGCCTAGTTTTCTACCCTTTGAATATTGCCCAAAGAGTTACAAGAAAACTCTCTAAATAATAAGCTCTCAATTTTTCCTCTACTAGAATGATGATCCTTAGAAGAGAATACAAGACTCTACTTATAAGAAAGAAAATACATTGACAAAGAAAGTCTTGGCCTACAAGTCACACTTGTAATTTAGGTAAGTTCCTTAAGCACAATTTTCTTTCCATGATTTCAATTGGTCTATTTTTTTTCCTTTTTTCTTTTGGATTATTTTTGGCAATGTTCCAAGAGAAGGCAACAATATAATTCTCCTAATCATAGTCAAATCAACCAATTCTCCTATTCTCTAATTGCACCACCAGCATCAATCCCTTATATTGAATATAACCAAAATATTAATCCCAACCCATAATGAAGAACTTGAATTGCTTACTTATATTCTTATATTAATCAAATAGGCATCCACCGTGAATTTACTTGAGCATTTACAATAAATAGGCATCACAAACAACAATGACCAAATAAGCATTTTAAGAAAGGAAAAACAAAAAGGCAAACAGACTGTTTGGTGGAAAAAATCTGAAGTCAAGCATTTACAGTTACAAATAAAATAGGCAATTAGGCGTCCACAATGAATCACAATCACGGCTTCAAAAATAAATAAATAAATTTCAGTTTCAAATAAAATCTACAATTAACCGTGACAAATTTTATATGACAAAAAAAAGTTACTTTGTGCCGTTAATTTCAATCACTAACTTAGAAGATAGACAACAAAGGATAATTACTAGTTCAAAGGAGATAAACAACTGTAACGCCTCAAATTCACTTAAATCTAGGTCATTAACCTTTCTTATAAATCTTATCAAGTGGAAGAATAAACAGAAATTTTGATCTTCAAATTCATTTTAATCTTTCGGAAATTCTCAAAAGTTGACGGTGAATAAGAAGATGAAAGGGTAAATAAGTTTTTTGTCAAAATTAACTCAGTTTTTAAATAATAGAGTTTCACTTCGTAAATGAATTTAAATATTTGAATTTTTAAACAATTTAACTTTTAAAATTAGAAGCTTCAATAATTGAAGACTTGACAATATGTGAAGAGTAATTCTACGAAAAATAAATAGATTAATCTCATAAAATAGTTTTGTAAATTCTGTAATCGATTGCCACTGCCACTTGCCCCGTCGACGATTCCATAACTTGCAAATGTTTTATAAAATTTGAAAATATGAGTAACGAATTACTCAGTAGGTCTACAGCGCACGTTAGTCAAACTGTAATAAGATGGTAGGTACATGCATGCATATTATGAATTACTTGCGTCCGGATGGACAATAAACATGCACGTAAACATTTAACATTCTTGTGCCCATAGGCTCCTTGACATTCATGTGCCCGAAGGCTTCAGAGCATTGTTGAACCCGAAGGCTCCATTACATTCATTATTCATAAAAATGACATAGGCAATGTACACTACACGAGCCGTTATCGTAACAAGTGGGCAAGTAGAAAAACATAGAGCTTTAGTTTAGGGACCCACCTTATTTTCTAAGTTTGAGCATAGCTTGGGGGTGGTTTTTAACTCTCTAAATCCCGCGCATCGTCTACATTTAAAGGAAATTGTTAAATTAGTGCTAGATGTTCGGCTTATAAAATAAATGAGTGATTTTGGCTAAGTTTAAAGTATTTTTTAGCTTTACTCATTTAAAGTAAGTAAAATAATTAGAATAAAATAAAATAAGAATTATAATTTAAATAGTAATAAGTTAAATGAAATTAGATAATCGTTAAGGTTAAGTTAAATAAAATTTGGTAATCCTTGTAATAACCTAAATAGAGTAATATTAAATAAATTGGGCATTATAATAAATGAAATAAAACATAAAATAATATAATAGGATTTAACTAAATAAAATAAACTTACCATTAAAATAAAATTAAATAGAATAATGTGTAATAAGAATTGCAACTAAACCAATTAATAAAATAGAGTAGGGGATGCAATTGGCTAATGGAAAATTTTGGCTTTTGGGATGGTTTATAAAAGTAAGACATAAAAACATAGGGACTAACTTTTATAGAAGAGAAAACTTAGGGCTAGGAACAAGAAATCAGGGATGGGAGTCAACTTATACCGCTTTCGGACTTTGGAGGACCTAGAGTGCAAACTACAATTAACACCCAAATTGGATTCGAATTGCAGCATCTTCTTCCTCTCGGCCCTCTTATATACGAAATAGAAGAATTTGAATGTGCTACTTGATTCCCTAAATCTGATTCCTCCCTCAAGTTCCTCTCATATCCATCGACTATTGGGGGCTAGGAGCTAAATCCATGGTGTATATACATATATATATATATATATATATATATATATATATACACACACGTGTATGTATGTGGGTGTGTGCGTGAACATGTATGTATGTATATCCCGTGTATGCTTGCGTGAGTTGTGGACGTGGGCGTGGGGATGTGACGATGATGATGGTGGTGCGGTGTGGTGGTGGTCAGCCGTGTGGTGGAGGTGATTGCCGGTGGTGTTGAAGGAGGCGGTGATGGCCATTTAATTCTCGAGCCGAGTTGTCGACTCGACAATGGATTTCTATAGCTTGTTATAATTTTTATTTAATATTTAATTACACAAGAAATTAAATCTCCCAAAATCAATATCATGTCAAAATATTGAGATTAATAATCGTGGAATGTACCTGGATCCATTATAGCAATCGTTGAACTTGACGCGGAAACTTGGAATCAAACGAATGCACGAACGAGCAATCGGTGGTACTGTGGCCTTCCTCAACCAAATCTCTTTAACCCGTATATGGGAGCTGATGTTTCTTTCTAATGGGGTGAAGAGAAACTGTGTGCGATTTGGTATATTGGGGACCATGACCAGTGATATCTTTATATAGGGACCAATTGGAGTCTCCCATAAAGACTCAACTGGACCCTAATTGGTCTCTACATATTTAGCTCATATCCAATTCTGTAGTCTATAGGCTTCTTTTAATTAGATCACTTAATTTAGCATATATAAAAAAAGGAATAACTGATATAATTAATATTAATATGTTGCCCACAAAATAATTATTATAAATAAATTCCAACAATCTCCCACTTGGGCTACATATTATACTCGAGTAATTATATCAACAAAATCTTTAGGCGCACAACCGTACATTATTCATCTTCGACTACACTTTAAACAATCTGGTCCATCTCATACATTAGCGATGGAACTATCGCAACTTTTGTCACAATATCACTGTGAATAAATCACGACAATCACTATACTAATTTACTTGATGACATAGATCTAATGTGGATAAGTAGCATGGAAATTACATATAATGTGATCTTACACATGCCTATTTCCAACTAGTCCTACTTTATTCTTTATAAGATCATAATAACCTTTCCAACCTGAGTGCTAAACCGCAACTGGAAAGACTGGATTTCAGAAGAAAGAGCACCAATAATGCAAACTCCCACTAAACCAGCACAATGCCAACTACAACACTCTTATAAGCAGTGTGTTTGTTGAATACCATAGGTGAGTAAACCTTAGGTGAGTGGATCCACAATATGGAGTTTACGTCCTTGTGCTCATTAGATACTTAATTACTCCGAATATAAAATGATCTATAAATAAGTGAGCACATAACCATATGTTCTCCACAAATACTATATATCTCTATTGGATAAATCCAAGCTAGAGTTATTCGGAATTCTGCCATCCGTAATATGAACGCTAAATCTGAATGCGTACATACTTGAGTATACATAAGATTCTCTACACCGACAATTGGAGAACCTTTTGTAATCTTTATGTTTCAAATTCAATCTTGGGGCATCAATTGAGGCTGAACATATATCCCTTCATGATGGATATATCCCTTGGTATATAGCCTTTTATGTCGAATCTCTTTAGATCCTTGAAATGTTAATTCAAACTTTCCTATTTTCTTGCAACAATATTGCTGTTAGAAAATTTTATCAACATACAACACTAGAGAGATATATATACTCCCACTGAACTTGAGATTCACAAAATCGTCAATTGAATATATCTCTCATTCAAACGAGATAATAATTTGATGAAATTTGTGATACTAGTGATAGAAAACCTGTTTGGGTTGTGGATGGAATTCTTTAGTTTGGAAACTGTGGTCTTTGACTCACCAAATGTCAAAGTTCAATAGTTACACAGCCTTACCATCCAGCTGATGTAACTCAAAGTGAGCTACAACCCACAAATGCCATTATAATCCTTAAAGAACCTTTCAGTTAGCCAAAGAGAAAAAATCTTTAAGATATGTGTCTCAATAAAATCCTTAACAATAAAATGAGCTTTATATCTCCCAACATTGCCCATTTAACCCCTTTTGGCATTAAATATTAATTTGCAACCAATCAGCTCTAAACCTTCAGGCAATTCGATGAGATCTTAATGTTATTGGTTTTATAGATTTTATCTTATCTGTAATGGCATCTATTCTTGAGGTTGTTGAGCTTGCCCTTTAAGACCAATGTCTTTATTCAACTAGGGAGCTTTAATATTGTCTTATTGAACCAAATGTACGTCTTGAACAATGTCTGCATGATCACTGTCAAGAGCAACGACATGAAGAGGAACAAATTCCCCTTCAAAGACAATATATATAGCCTTATCTCCCCTCCAAGCTCAAAATTCTCAAGGAATTTTACATTTCCCATCCACAAGTGGACAAACTTTAACGGCTTACAAAACTTGTAAACCCTTAACCTTCTAGAGTGCTCCTCTGAAATTAAATACCCCAGGATTCCTTAATTCTTAATATCATTATACACACAAGCTAGATTTCTATGGCAGATTGGGTTGACTATTGAATGAGAACAAGGTAAATTATAAGCTCACACGGGAATAATCATGTTATAATATAACATGACATGCAATAATGCCCCGTTACAAGATACCTAGCACAACATTAATTCCTCGTCTTTGGACGGAGGAATCAATTGTAATTGGTACTCTCCTTGCAGTAATCAAGTATTGATAGAAAATCTGTCACACAATACGCTTTCCTTTGGCCCGACTTATTGCCCACATGATAACTGAAAAATCAACCCGACCTTAGTGTGTCTGTTATTTGGCCAAACAATAGCCGTCCTTTGGTCCGGTCATTGCTCGCATAAATAACCTTCACGTGCATCTTAATATTCCAAAATAAATAAATCTATATGGCAAAGGTCACTTTGGCAACGTGCGGTCTCGATCTAGTCATTTTGAAATTAGAACAATCAATTCAATGAATGGGCAAAAATTAGGGTGAATGGGCAAAAATTAGGGTTGATAATAATCACATACTTATTACCGCAAGTGCACCTATCATTTGGCCAAATAGTGACCTTCATTTGGGCCGACCACTATTCGCATAAACAATAGCACACGCATCTTAATATCTCAAAATAATTAAATTCACAACAGAGGTTACTTTGGCAACGTATCGCTTCAATTAATTTATTTCGAGATATAAGAAAATTTTAATCAAATGATTATACCAATAAAATATTATGGGACTAAATTTCAAGATCCAAGACTTTGGGGCCAATATTTGAATCTTATAATTTATAGGTCGAGATTTGATATCCAAAACCTTATACATCAAATGTCAATACCAAAAACCGTAGAGGTTCAAGCTCAAGAGTTGAAACTTTAGAGGCCACTTTAACCTTTGTTGATCCAATTTCAAATTTTAAGAACTTTATGAGACCCACATTTAAGAACTTAAACTTTAAGAATTAAATCTTAAATCCAAAACTTTAGATAAAAATAGAGACTTTAAAAAAACTTTTGGGCGATTAAAATCACAACTTTTGTGATTTAAATCTCATAATTAAAACTTTAGGGACTAAGATATAATTCTCAGAAACTTTAATTGCAGAAAGATTTTAAAGTTGAAGGATGTAAAACTTGATTTTAAGACTTTAAGGGCCAAATTTTTAAAATTCAATACTCGAGGGGCTAAGAATTAAATCCATGGCCGTAGAGCCTTGAGATTTTAAAATCTCAAACTTTATGGAATGAAATATAAAAATTTGACTTTAATTTTGAAAAATATCAAAACTAGATGGACTAAATTTGAATATCCAAAATTCACAGCCCTTGGATTTTCAAATATTACACAAGGGACCAACTTATATACATCCATAAAAACGAAGGGCTTGAACCGCAAATAACTCAAATATTCAAAATTGCACAATGCGTGCCTTAAGTCATCAAATTTCAAAAGCAGGCCCCTCCCAAAAACGTTTCAGTTAGGGTTTTAGAAACCTTAGCCATAATATGCTGTGCCGCAACCACCCAATAAATACGGCAGCGACGACAACGGCGTCGCCTCTAGAATCAAACAGTGAAGAACAGCCATAGCAGCGTTTCAGATGCTACGAATACAACAGCTTCCTCCGGCTGCTTTTCTCATTCATCGGCGTTGGCGGTACGCCGACATTCAAAAAATACCCAGAGCTCTAATGACCCTTTTGCTTTAATTAATCTTAATTGAAGGGATAAACTTGATTAAATAGCCAAAATATTCATAATTTTATGGCCAAAATTTCTAAATTTCCAACTTTAGGAGGTAATTGGTTAAGTTTCTAGACTTTAGGGCCAAAATTAATTCAAAAGAAACTTTAATAATTAAAAAAAACAAAATCTGAAATTTCGAGGACTGAAATGCCAAATTTCATAAGTTGAGGGGCTTGAATTATTAGATTCAAGTCATAGGGACCGAATGCCCCAAAGAAGAAAGGCATCCTTACTTATACACCTAATAAATCGCTTCGGGACTTGACACACAATTAACGCAACTATCCTAAAATTGCAAACAAGTCCTCTGTCTCATCTAATTTCCACGAAGGTCCTCAAGGCCCATATCCGGATGAAACCCTAGCCGCCTACGCCAATTTTTGCCACTGCAATTTCTAGCGAAGACGGCGACGTCCACCGTCGACGACCCAAGTTCGAATGCCCTTCGCCCCTTTCCTTTTTTTTTGTAAAACTAGAATCCATCACAGTAGCAATCGCGAAGACATGGAGTTTCATGGTTACATACACACACAGCAATTCGCCCATAAATTTAGATATCCAAATTCAAGGATTAACGTTATCGGTGGTGTGTATAAACCGAGATTCAGATCCAAACAATTTATATATATTAACAGAGACAGATCCGATTGAATATACGTGCATTATGTATCTATACATTGCATATATGTGTAGAATTAATAATCAATTCCAGACCATTATTATATCCCGTAAGTCAATGCCGGAAAGGGAACGTGATATATATACATAAATACAAAGAAACCCGAACCCTGCACCACGATTCATGATTTGCAGATGGTGATGTACATATACTTACAAGATACAAATCTGATTGCATGGAATATGCATGCACTATGTGTGTATATATTGCATATATGAGCAGAAATAAAAGAAAACAATTTCAGGCAATTGAATCCAAAAAGTCAACATACGCATGTCCATACATATATGAATTAATAAAGAATTGTTTTAGGAAATCATTGTTTCAACTGCCCACGTGAATTGCACATAAATTAATTGGTTGAACATTATTTACATATGTGCACAATTTTCAAGGCAGCTTCACGAGCCATACGCACACAATTGCAGATTTAATACATGTAATCACATGAATCGAATATTCATATGTATATTGACCACGAAAAACTTTAATTTAATCCCCAATAATTCAACAACGATGACGGCTCTGATACCACTTGTTATAATTTTTCTTTAATATTTAATTACAGATGTAATTAAATATCCCAAAATCAATATCGTGTCAAATTATTGAGATTAATAATCGTGGAACGTACCTGGATCCATTATAGCAATCGTTGAACTTGACGCGGAAACTTGGAATCAAACGAATGCACGAACGAGCAATCGGTGGTACTCTGGCCTTCCTCAACCAAATCTCTTTAACCTGTATATGGGAGCTAATGTTTCTTTCTAATGGGGCGAAGAGAAACTGTGTGCGATTTGGTGTATTGGGGACCATGAGCAGTGATATCTTTATATAGGGACCAATTAGAGTCTCCCATAAAGACACAACTGGACCCTAATTGGTCTCTACTCATTTGGCCAACATCCAATTTTGTAGTCTATAGGCTTCTTTTAATTAGATCACTTAATTTAGCCTATATAAAAAAGGAATAACTGATATAATTAATATTAATATGTTGCCCACAAAATAATTATTAGAAATAAATTCCAACATAGCTTTCTACTGTCTCCCTTTCCTCTCGGTGTATCCATGTTTTTGATCAACCAAAACCAAGATGATTGTGTGCAGTGTATTTACCATAAATTAATGGAAAAAGTTAGGGAAAAAGAATCACCGAATGATGAAAACTGAGGCTAGAGAATTGCTCGTTCACATTACGAGTTGTCGACCCCGGTTTTCCCTTTGCCTAAACTGAGAGTTGCTTATGCGGTTGAGGGCTCGTGGGTTGCACTCATACGAGTTTATAGAGGGTGGGGAAGAGAATAGTCGGTTAGTTAGAAGAATTCTTAAGTTACAAATATCCTAAAATAGTTAGCTCACGTGGGTATAAGTAGGATTAGATTGGCTTGAGTTCTAAGGAAGTCTAGGGGATATATATGAGAGTGTAAGTATATTGATCATTTAGGGCTATAAGAAAAGGTAGCTTTCTTTTGGTAATTGGAGGTACTTTGTTAGTTAAATTCACTAATGATAGGATTAATAGAAATATGTATATTTTTCTGTGTATTTCTTTTCGATATTTGGATGGGATTTAATAAGAATAGAATAAAATATGTATATTTTGAATAAAAGATTAATTAACATATTTTAAACTTAACTGTAAATGGACGACGCGGGTTTATAAGTAAATTTGAGTAACGATTTAGCGACATATTAATAAAATTTTAGCTTATAAAAAGTTCCAGTCGCTACAACAACAGAGCACAGAATAACAAAGGATAAACGAAATTACCTGAGCAAATGGCAGTAATTGCACCAACGACTGAAACAAACCAAACAGTGAAAAAAGTACAAATTAAAGATAGCTAAGTGAAACGAATTACACAAATGGCGGTGGAAGAATCAAACAATCAAAAAAGTAATCAAAAAATTAAAGAAAAAACTTAGAAATAGGGACGAATCAGTACCTGCCCTAGCATTACAAATTTTTTGGTTGAAATTGTGTAAAGCGGATATGTATATATGCAAGTATTACTAGAGAGGCTAATTGTAGAACAATTTTAGAAAGGCAATAACTCATCTCCATGTATATAGTCAAAGATATATATGACAGATCCTTGTATATCAATTAGAACAACTAATTTCTTTGATTAATGCCAAATGGAAGATATATATCAAAAGATTGGAAGAATTAGGTGGAGATTTGCTTGATTTGGGATTGTAATATATATCAAGATTCTGAAGATAAGACGAATACAAATGAGGCAGGGATGGAGGTAGAGATTTGTTTGATTTGATTGGAATTAGGTGGATGAGGCAGATTTTAGAGTAAAATAATAATATTTATTTATTAATTAAGGATTTGATTGGAATTAGGTGGATGTGGAGATTTGTTTGATTTGGGAATGTCATGCGGATGAGGATGAGGGAGACTTTGGAGTAAAATAATAATATTTATTTATTAATTACGGATGAGGGATGAAAGTGAAGCCACTTTGAAGTTTGAACACATGAATGTGAATAATAATAAAAATATGTTTATTTAATTCTAAAAAGTGAAATTTTCAACTGAAAAATGACCTCATTTTATTTATATATAGATATAGATATAGATGTGATGAGAGATTAAAGCTACAACTTACAATACCTGTTATATTATTTCTTAAAAAGAAAATTAACATTTTTCTATATATATTGTAAATTTTTAATATTTCATTTTAATTATTTATTTTCAAATTATATATATTTATATATTCTTTTTATTAACAAAAATTGAAGTGTCAACTTGGCACAATGCCACGTTAGTTTTGGTTTGCTGTTTTAGAAAAATAAAATTTACATATTTAAAAAATTAAGCAAATACTTTTTTTTATTTTTACCACATTAAAAAGGTAGTTTATAGTTTTCATGGATAATGTATATTAAGTGGTTCAAATAGTTAGTAATTTTTTTAAGATGAAAGAGTGCGTAGTTAAATAACTAAATTTATAATTAATAATTAATTAATTATAAAAGAAATAAAAAATGATAACATTCATATCCCATTCTATTATTTCATAGGCCACTTAAAAATGATTGTCAATATCATTTAATCATCTCTTTATTTTCAAATAATTTTTCAATTTTTTATATTTAGTGTCGCAAGCATTAGTGATTTTTTAAAATTTTTTCTTAATTATTCTGAACAAATTTTTAGCATTTAAAAATTAAAATGCAAAGTTTCATCTACAAATATTTTATATAGAGATTTTATCATTTCATATAATGCACAATTCACATCACATTAATTCTCTAACAATTTATATTCGAAAATCCGTGTTCCAAAAAAGTCGTCATGGCTTAGCTACTAAAATGGGATTGATGATAAAAATTTTGGTAAAATTTTTAATAGGACTATTTCTTTTTGTTCAAATAAGTATTGTCTAAATTTTGATCTCAAATATTTTGTTATTACCTAAAATAATCAATTGCAACAATTAATATGATATTTTTTCCTTATAAGATAATAGTTCGGATCGAAATTTGTAGACCATTATTAAAATCTATAATATTATATATATATATATATATATATATATATATATTGTTATTTTTATTTTGTATTATTGATGTTTTGTGTAAATAAACCATTTTAATCGTCTGTGCATTGCACGAGAAATACTAGTGTGATATTAAATCTCCACCATCCTCCAAATACATTATTGAAGGAGATATATTAAGCCCTAGGTGTTATTAATAAAAGAGTTTGTAAAATTTGAAGATTTAATGCATCTCTAGATGGCGGCTTATTTGTTGACAAACAAAGAAAAGATATTATAATGTGGATTACTAATTTAGAGTTTTTTTTTTTTTTTGGTAACTTATTTAGAGTTTAAATGTGACATATTTCACATAAGAATATGAAAAGTGGAAGAATAATGTTATGTTTCCCACATTTAAAATTTGAAGTGCAATTGAGATGCACTTTGTCAAATGGCAAGATAGACCACTTGTTATGTGTGATCATTGGATACATTTATCTTGTAGACGACTTCACTGTTGTTTAAGAAAAGATTGTAGGGTAGATATGATATAGGTAACAAGATTGTAAAAAAACTTACGCTATTTGTATTTTTACTCACCACGCACCAGAACTGTTAATATTCTATAATATATGTGATAGAGTTTTTCAAATTTGAAGATTGAACGCATGAGTAAAAATGGTTGCTCAATAGTTGGCAAATAAAGAAAATGTATTAGAATGTGGATTACTTATATAGAGGGTAAATGCATGTGACCTACTTTTACAAAAGATTGTGAGAAGTAGAACAAGAATGCTGTTTCACACATTTAAAAATTTAATTGCAAGTTTCATGAACTTTGGGTAATGGCTAGGTAGACCACTTGTTACCTTTGATCATTGGATACATTTATTTTGTGGATGACTGCACTATTGCTTAAGAAAATATTGTAGGGTATATATGATATCTGTAACAAGATTGTAATGCAGGTTATGCTTCTAATATAGGTTATGTTGTCTAAAAAATGAAAACTACTATTAGTTATCGTACTATGATATTTATAGTATGATTCATTGTGACGATAGTTATTTTCATTAGGATAATTTTTTGCATGAATGACATTACATAGAAGGTTTCTATCATTTTGTTTAAGGATCCAGACGATTGGGAGTCGACTGGTAAGATGACAACGTCAATTTCTTTGCCTCACTAGTATATATTAGACTAGAAAGAATAACACTATATGTGACAGTCTCTCAGAAAATGTCGTCTTGTATGTCCCTTCTAATTAAAATCCAAACAGTAACCCTAGGCACCAAAACCTTTATTTTCCCGAGTTGTTCACTGAACCTTGTTGCTTTGTTCTCTCATTTCCCAGTTTGCCCATCGACTAGGGTTTCATAGTTGGTTTCTGTCTATTCGAAGTTTCAGCAAGTTTACCTCAACCATGTCATTTTTCTATATTTTTTCCTAGTTTCTTCTTTAAATTCTTTATTTGCTCTTTCTATTAGTGGCAATTTCTTATTTCTTCTTATGTTTTTCATAAGGAAAATCCATTGTTTTACTTCCTTTATTTGGTTTGTGTATGGCTTTCACAAGCTAATCCTATGAAACTTGTGTCACGGTTGAAAAAAATTGAAAAAGAGACTAATGTCGCAAGCTACTTGCAGCCAAATAGGTGTTGTTGTACTCAACACTCATTCATTGAGCATGTTTAGATGAGCTGATTGTGGATAAATTATTTCTTTAAGTTCTTTGTTAATTAGCGGTAGACAAAATATGGAATTTGAGAAATTTCAGGGGATTATAGTGCTAGTATTCCTGAAAGAGTCTTTCCTTCTACTAAATGGGGTTTGATGGGCGGTTAGTAAGTTGGTAAGATATTTTACTGCTAATTTTTTTGTCAAAACAGTAAAACAATATTAACTAAGTTTTATGTTGATGTTTAATTGTATATGCATTGTACTCTAGTTTAAAATGTGAAATTTGTTGTAAAATTGATCGGTTTATCTCATCTATGGAACTTACAGCACAAAGGCGATGATTTGTTAATGCCATCAAGGGCACAAATTTCACGCAAACCAGGAGCTTGTGAGAAGGCTATGAGTACTAGTTGTTTTGTGTGCTTCATTTCATTGATTTCTTTCTTCATTAAGGATTTTTGTATGCTTAAATTAAGATTTTTTTAAAATCGAATTTGATAAGACATAATCATTCACATTTGAATATAAATGTCAATTTAATGGACAAACGTATATTTTGAGGTAGAAAGAGGATTGTTAATTTCTTGATGGAATTTCTTATATAGCGCGGTTTGGATTTAGAGTTTGGTTGCATTTAGACGATTAGGAACTGCTCTATGAGATTGAATTATAAGATTCCCAATTTTGATTTTTGAATTGATTGTTTTACCTAATTTTCTTACTAAATTTCCAAAAAGCAATCATGAAAAATTAAATTTGGATTTTCAAAGTCTCAAATTCATATAGTTTACTTATCAACATGCTTTAGCATATGTCCTAACTTAAAAATGGTCAAATTTCATTCCACCAGACCGACATAATTGCAAGAGATACGTGAAGATGCTTATTCAGGAAGTTTAAGAAATGTATTTTACATGTTTCCCCATTTTAGGTGATCAATACAATTGATGAGATTTCATCAATCTTTTTTTTTTTTTTTTATTTAATTTTGTCAAAGCTGGGGAAAGAAGAGCAAATGGTTTGAGCTCTAGACATTGGAGTTCAAAAAAGGGAAAATCTTGACTTTGAGTGGTCGACCAGTGTGTATTGATCTATATGGCCATTGTACTACTTTTGGGGAGGGGGGACTGCTCGTGTAATGTAAAGACTAAACCCCAAAATGTCATCATCGTATCTAGATGAGCAAACTCTTTACTATAGCATTTGTAGAAACCAAGGGTATTGCACATTCAATTATTTATGAAAATACAATACAAAATGGCTATAAATAGAAACTCAAGACCCTAGATGACAACTTTAATAATGGAAACGACAATATTACCCTAATAAAGAGATCTAAACCTAATATAACACCCCTCGTCAAACTCATAATACTATCAGAGTTTGCCAAAAACTTAGAAAGTACAAAAAATAATACAAATATTAGTCTTCTTGCAATCTTCCTAGAATGACTAACTATGATGCCTTCAATATACTCCCCTTCCGTCAGGGCTAGAGTCACTCTGCACTCCCCCTCCACGTAGGGCTCAGACACATTTACAAGTTCATGAGCCTTGTTTAACAATATTTTATCACCACAGAAAATAAAACAATAATTCAAATGTCACCAAAGTCGCCAACAATGCCAATTCACATACCAATTACCAAATGTCAATTCCCAATCCACCTAACCAAATTAAAAAGATAAAAAAGATAAAACCAAATGTCTATTGGACCAATTGAGAAGAGAGCGAAGAGAGCCAAATTCCAATTGTAGATTTCACTACACATCCAAATGCAAATTCCAAATTTCACTGGACCAAATGAAAATTGGAAAAAGAACCAAATGCCAATTCAGGATAGACTAGACCAATTTCAATTTTTGGGGACTTCGTCATGAAATATTTGGATTTTTTTTACCATTATTCATAAAACTACAAACTAAGAAACTAACTTAAATAAACTTTAAACTATCATGGACCACCTATGCAAATAACAAAAAGTATTTCAAAACAAATCTAAATTCTTATTCATTGCTTACTAGCACCTGAATCCCTAAAGCACAACCAATGCCGCCACTAAATAATTGCCAATTGACACTACCGTCACCAACAATTGTCATTGCAGCGATCATCATTTCCCCTATCGCCTGCTGCAAACATTGCTGTGTTGGCTCAAAGCTTGGACATCTCCAATTCCAAGTTTGTCAAACAGTTCCTCTTTTAGCTCCAAAAAAACCTTGCCGACCCAAAGAGAGAAGAACCAATGGAAAGTAAGCAAGAGAATCTGGTATCCTATTCAACTAATCGATTTGTTCGGGACAATTCTTTCCTCCAAGATCCAACGGCATCGAACGTTTCTCGTAACTCCTATACGTATATCACTACCAATATAACGTGTATGCAATAGGCTAACAATTATCAATGGACCCATGGGATGTTACAAATCTGAGAATTAAGTAGGCATAGGCAAACTCATGATTTCATGGACAAAGATATCAACATTGAGCAACATAAATGAGAGTCTTAATTGTTTCTCGGTGACGGCAATGACGGCTAAATAGGAGATTTTTATCGATAGAAGAAAACCAAAAGAAGAGACTAATAGCCAAACTAGAACCATCAAGAACAAACCGAGGACTTCGATGGATGAGCGGCACAAGGTCGCTCACTAGAGAATGGAAATCCTAGTAAACATACACCAATATTGAAATTTTCCCTAATACCATGTAGAAATTAAGGGTTTCTTGTATTCAATTATTTATAACATACAATCCAAAATGACTATAAATAGACACTCGAGACCCTAAACAACAAACCTAACAAAGGAAACAACAATATTACCCTAATTACGAAATCTGAACCTAAGTACTTCTAGCACTTTTGTACTACTCATGTTATGTGGAGACGAATTATTTACCTCCTTTATTCTTTTGAGATCAATAGTAGAGGAAGACCATAACTGATACGAACTATTTATCTAATAACAAAATTTGCTAATAAAATCAGTATCAAGCTTCAAATGTGGCATCTGCATATTTTAGCAGATTTGGAGATGTGTTAGAAAATATGGCGAAATTAAAATGAAACAGTGTCTTCCTTCTTACCAGAATATTATTATCTTCTCAAGATAACATTTAAGGTATGTCGGATAGATAGAGATTAATAGAAAATATAACTTTTGGATGTGCATTTGAGAAATAAAGAAAAATGGTTGAAGAAATTAAAAAAGTTGACTAGTGAAAGATGATTTTTGGAATTATCCCTACCAAACTAGCTCTTAGATGTTGAAATAAATTGAAGTTACATGATAGTTAACATTTAAGGTATGTCGGATAGATAGAGATTAATAGAAAATATAACTTTTGGATATGTGTTTGAGAAGTAAAGAAATTAAAAAAATTGACTGGTGAAAGATGATTTTTGGAATTATCCCTACCAAACTAGCTCTTAGATGTCGAAATAAATTGAAGTTACATGATAGTTGCTCTTCAAGTCGTTAATGAACAAGCCAAAATTCAATGTCTCATTGTGGAAATGTTTACTAGATCCAAACTCAATTGTTTAAGTTGGAACAAGTACACAAAATATTACATAACCAATAGGACTATGAGGGCATAGTAACTGTTTGGGATGTGACTACACGCTAGGTATTATAGAACCCAAAAATTTGTTTACTAATTTTTCTTATGAACTTACAAAATGTGGTCATACTCTGCTGAACTTACTCATAAATCACAAATCATTTTGTATTTATTCAAGCATGACAGAATATGATGAGCATGAAAAATGAGCTTGAAGTTTTGATTTTTCACGTACAGAGCCTACAATGCTTGTTTTTAGGAATGACGACTGGTGTTTGAATTTTTATTCTATTATTCTCAAGATGCATTTATCATTTGAATTGTGAAAATATTAATATCAAATATCTGACATAGCAAGATTTGGTATACAAAATAAGAAGCAAATGTTCTCAATATTGACATAAAAGCTAATATTTGTTCAGGCAAATATAACCCCGGATCTAGTTACCGTGTGGCAAGAGGATAATGTTGGGAGTCCATACAAAGTCATACCACACGGATGCCACACATGATATATCTCGATATTTTGATTTCAATTTCTCATCAACTTAAAAAAAATTGAAATCAACAAATCAGATCCTCCATCAACAATTCGTGAAAAAATTCATTGGCACCCAAAACTAAAATCCAACTATCTTCGTCTTGGCCAACCATGGACTTGCTGTCACCGGCACCACTTTGAACGCTGTCACTGGTTGCTAGTATCGTTCCAATTCCTGTTAGCTTCTTTTGTTGTCGACAACAAATTCCTTCGAGCCCTAAAATTAGATCAAGAATCCAGCCCTCTTCGCCTTCGAAAACCATGGATTTGCTACCATCGACACCACATTGAACACTGTCACTGGCCACTGCATCGTTCCTCTTCCCATTAGCCTTTTTTGCTACCGACAACCAATTTTTTCGAGCCCTAAAATCAGATCATGCCCTCTTCAACAACCATGGACTTGTTGCCACTGATGACCCTTCTTCTCTACTTTTATTGCTACTTTTGCTAAATGCTAAATTCGATGATTCGTCTAAAGAAAAAGCATTTTCTATTTATATTGGGAAAAGTTACTTCTGTTGTTTTGCTAGTTTGACGGTTCTAAAATTTTTTATTTTCCTATTGACATTCCTAACAATCTGCAAGTATCTAGTGGAAAGAAAGAAATTGTGTTTTCCTTTTAATAATAAAACTTTGCTATTTTGGTAAAGAAATTGTTTTGTGCATTGGAGACAATGAAGGGAATATCGATCAAATTCAAGTGATGGACAATGAAGAATATTTCAACTTTCGATCAATGGATGTTTCTATTTTTTCTATTAATGACAATCAAGTGTCCAATGCAGAAAACATTCATTGTCTAAGAGGGTCAAAGAGGAAAAACATTATCTATTTCTATTTTTTTGGTTTCGTGTAATGAATGTTTCTAAAATTTCCAATGAATGTTATTAATAGAAATTGTTTTCTCCCCTTTAGATATAGGTGGTTCTAAAATTTTCGACGTTTTTTGAATTCAAGATACCTTGCCTACTGTTAAGGATGAAATTGTGTTGTCCCTTTGATACTAATATCTCTTTAATACCTTGCCTACTGCTAAAAACTAATTATAAAAGATAAGGTTATTGGAAAATTTAGTTTTGATAGTTCTATTTCCTTTTAACATTTCTATCAAAGGGAATGTGATTTAGTTTTGATAGAGCTATTTAGTCTTGAATTTTTCAATCTGTCAATATACTTTTTCTCGCACATCTAATTAGTTTATTGTAATCCTTATGCGAGAATATTTTATATGATGATGAGAAACCACGGGGAGATGGTTTGGCCGATGAACAAAATGTTGAGGATGCCAATTTTGTTGAACAGTATGAACGTGCGTTGAAGGCTAAAGCTGAGAAAGAGGTCCATACAGATTTTAAATCTTCTACTTAGATGACACCATTGCTCACCCAGTTTGATATAGAAAAACAATTCCATGTAGCATATAGGATTAAGAAATTCAAGGAGTTTCAAAATGAGTTCAAGGAAATTGGCTTTTGTCGAATAACATCCATGGAAGAAGAAAATTCTTCGATGAAGTATGTGATACTTCAACATGTCACGTACGAGGGGGCATGGAGGAGAAAAAATTTGATGTTTTGTTTCGAAAGGAAGGATGTGCTGTCACTTGTAGTTTCCATTTGTTTGAGTTTGTGGGTATATTGTGCAAACATGCAATCAAAGTGTTGTTCAAGAATTATGTAATGTCAATCCCCGAAATGTACATCTTGAGGCGATGGCGTAAAAATGTTTCAAGGCACTACACGAGATTGAAGGCTAACGACAATGGTTGGATTAGTTATCCAGAAAGGATTCAGCAAATTCAGCATGAGTTTGAGAGTAAAGCGGATGCAGCGTCGACGGATGAAGAACTAGCTAGAATGTTAGTAAATTGGATACGGGGTTTGAACTTCTCAAAGACGACTAGTTGTGCTAGTAATATGAATTCACATCAAGTCGAAGAGGGGGAAAAATGAGATTGAAGGTCGGATAATGAATCCAAAATGCTCAAAAACCAAGGGTACACCAAGGAAACTACGATTAAAGAGTTTGGTAGAAAATAATTCAAAAAAGAAAAGGGTTTGTATTTATTTCCAAAATTTTAAAATTTCCTTTACAAAGCTTAATTACATTTCATTACATAAGTTACTAAAAGATAAAGTCTTGTAGTTATTTCATTTCGCATTGTAAGTTGAATTTTAACTTATTTTGTAGGCCTCATCTATCTCCAAAAAATATACACCCTAACCCCTGCCACCTAATTCTTTTTTATTGCTGGTCAAGTCACTGTTCATGAAACAATGACAGCACCAACATTTGTGGTTGCTCCACAATTTTATCCGCTACATACAGTATGTGAATATTTTACAAAAATACTCACTAAAAAAGAAATGAGTACTTGTCTGGTAGTTATTGCTTAAGTTAGGCTACATGATATAATTTTATCTTTTGGTGCACAGTTTTGGTAAAATCATCTAAAATGCAAAGTAAAAAGTTAAATTCATTGCCAATATTTGATTCGAATTTGTGACTCTATTAAAGGTTTTCTTAGAAGAAAAATAGACTTTTTAAGGAATAAAAAGTGACTTATAAATATAGCTTTTCCTAATTACTACATAACTTGCATATTAGGACCCTTGCGGTACATTTCTCTCTTCATTGTACTGGGTGAGGGAAATTAATTAGATTTCTCTTTCCATTAGGATCCCTTGGATGTCAACATCATTTAACTTCATTTCCATTAGGCCTGGAATTATGCAAACCATCCATTGTTTTAAGTGTTATATATTTGTTATCCAAATGTGGTTAATTCTTAAATATGTAATTGATTATACAATTGGGTGATTGCCATTTTAGGGTATTTTATATGCACAATGCTCCCATGGTTATGGGATGAATCAAAACTTGATGCAAATGTATGAGTTGAGCCAACCAATAGTGCCAAGATATCCACGGCCCCCCAAATAATGCTGAGGATGAGCATATTAGTGCAAGTAAAAATTGCAATGGTTGAAAATCTATTACATCAATTAATTTGCTTGTGATGCAAATTCAATGTTTTTTTAGACTAAATGTACCAACAATATATTTATAATTTGGCATCATTTTGTGGTTACTTTTCCCATTATGTAGTTGGAATATGTCTAAATTCAAGATAGTTACATTTGTGGTTCCTTTCATGGAATATTAATATAATATTTTTTGTGATGCAAATTCAAGATGATTTTTGAGCATTTTAGTTTGTCTCAGTATGTTCACAATTTACAGTAGATTGTAATTCCTATTGAATTCATGTGTTTACTTGAGCAATTTATCAACGCTAGTAGAATATGGTTGTATTTTTATTTGTTGGTATGAAAACTCCAACAATTTATTTATTTACCGGTCTATGAGTTTACATTAATAATTTAGTAATGTATCCTCAAGCGCACAAGCTCATGTGCAATAGCTGGACAATAAAAAAACCACAATTGTAAAGGTAAACAGATGTATTTAAACAAACTAGTTTTTGATATAGCCAAAACATAAGCTACAAACTCTAGATAACTAAATAGAAGTTAGAATTCACATCAAATCAAGATACAACATAAGCACTAACTATATGTCTACTACACCCCATTCGTGTGTTTCTCACTGTGTCCATTGTCGACCTCAAAAAAAGCTTTAACCTTGACATCCTCTTCTTTTGAAACTCTTGCACATGTCCTCAGTAATCGCGACAAGCTATCGATCTCCTCATTTGTGGTAAGTATCCCTATGTCATTTGAAATCCCGCTAGAACTACCTTCATGCCATGCAAAATAGTCACAACTCTTAACTATGTAACCATGGAACAATCTTTCAATGTTGGCTGGGATCGAACTGTTCTCAACCTCAAACAATGTAACATACGCCGCACCACACACTGGGCATCAATGGTTATAGGGGTGTTCGTTTAACCATTGGGTTACGCTCTTGCAACTATGACATATGCCCTTGTTCTTTCTTGATTTCAGCATCGCTACATTCACAAGAATTTTTTAAGTTAATAAAAAGAATATGGTGAACTTTATCAAAACTTGCCCATATGAACTTTGAGATCTACTATTGTGCAAAGCACATGCTATAGACCATTAAATCAAAACACATGGTATTTATAAATCGTCTACAATCATTTGTCAAGCATTCTTCTATAAACATTTTTCATTTCCAACCATATTTTCTATAAAAAGATTTACTATCATCTTCTCAAAGGTAACGACCATTATAACTGCTACAATCTTCCTGAACATTTTTTTCCTCGTCTCCAACCGTATTTTCATTGACTGAGGAAAGAATTTAGTAACGAGAAACAAGCGCAATACTACAACCAAATTTTCATTTTTTCCTCATTTCCAACCATATTCTCACTAAAAAAAATACTCAATACTACAACAATTCTCATTATCACATTTTTTCCTCATTCTAGCCACATCATTTTCTATAATCTTCAACCTTAGTCCACAAAATACTTCTTTGAGCACAAAAATAATGAGAAATTGATAGTACAATTAAGAAAATTCCAAAAAATACTTATTTAAGCACAAAAAATACTTAATCACCTGTTTAAGCACAAAAATACTTAATCAATACTCTGTCATCTAATAGGCCAACTGATAGTAAATCATTGAATGGAGCAATTGATACTTAATAGAGTCTCCACGTCACAAGATAGAATAAGAGAAAAGGTTTCTATATATAAAAGCACCAATACTAACTAGTCTTATAATGTTAATTATCTTCACAACATGGAAAAAAAATCGTTTCCCAAATTAAATCCTAACAACTTACAACTGTTGGAGGTAGTCATGTATATTGTAAGTTGCTTCTGTAGGTCATCGTATTCATTATTACGATTTGAGAAATATTAGCTAGCCGTTGCATATATTCAGTGGCTATCGCAAAGGCTATTTCTTATGTAAAATTTTTATCTAGCAATGAGCTTGCTTCTGCATCTACTAACAGTACATTATGTCTCTAAGAGCTCAAGGAAAATGTGCCATAGATGATGTGGCTTTTAATGTTATTTGTAGTTTTAGGAAATATTTTTATGTTAGAAGTATAGGAACTGAAGCACATGAAAGTTGAATAATCTTCTTCCATAGTCTAGTTTGAATAAGCTGGATAAATAATTCTATTAATTAGCTTTTCAACTAAAATATTGCCTTCTTATGGATACAAATATGTGCAAGGTTTATAAATTCAAACATTATAAGTGTGTCTGAGAGGAAGTGCAATGAAGAGCAAAAAAAAAGCTCTTACAAAATAAAACAGCAAAGGCAACCAAGCATGGTGTTTGTTATTGAAATTGAGTACCTCTTCAGATGGATCCTTTGAAGCTTTGTCAGATTCTCTCCCAGTATGGCGAAATTCAAAAATTTTATCTCACTTCTAAAGGTATACTATAATAACTATCCCACACAATGTGGATAGTGAGGAGTTGATCATTGTCTTCTGTATTACTGACATCCATATAAGAATCCTAGAACGGCCAGAGCTTGCTATTGGTATTAGCATAACAATCTGCATAGCCAAGTTTAATACAATAATCTCAATCTCCAATATTTTCTATCTTTGGTTTACTAAGGAACATAATAGAAATATGATGTAGTTTCTTCAAAGCATTAAGTCTAGTAAGAGAGGTATTTATCCCTCTTACTTTCCAAATAAGCACTTTACCAGGCATCATTAACAATATTTGGCTTCTGGTGACTTTCTTTCTCAACCTCATTGGGCTTTTAACTCGTGGAATTTTCGTTTCCAACCTTTCCTTAGAGACTTCCAACATCGTGGAGGTAGATGGACTCTTCCTTAGTGAGGATTGGGCATACTCAATCTCCGTGCAAACATTGCTAAGATCCATGAGAGGGCCTCGAGGAGGTGATTCTTTATTAGCACATATCATACCAAACTCTGTGTTAATCTCAAGAAGCTCCGATTGAGGGACCTGAGATGCATTCATATCACTATTATTCTCAGCAAGCTGTAACACAATGGCATAAACAGAGGTCTCCACATTTTGAACAAGGATATCTTCATGAACAGAGTCACTGAGACACTCAAACCGATCACTGGATATTGCAGGATTCTTCTCCAAATTAGTCTCAGTTGGGGAAGATTTGGTCTCAACTTGAGGTGTATCAGGCATAAAAATAGCTGCTTTCTCCACAATAACTGCTTCATTATGCTGAGTTGCAGACTCTAAGTTATCTAAGTCCTTATCCTATTTTACAACTAGTTCCTCAAGCTTCCACTCTTACTTAGTGGTCTTAGTTGGCTAATTATCAAGTTCAACTCTATGACTTCTATTGCGATAAAATCCTATGGCAAGTGTATGGATTGGAAAACTAATAAAGTAATCTTTTTGAGTCCGGATATTGCACCCAAGAGGATTGTATTATTCTCATGCTCAATTTAACTAACTTTAACCGAAACAAATAACTCTAGGATCAATTCGAATATTAAAATGCTAAATTAAAATGCAAAATAAAGAAACTAATAATAATGAACAAGTTGGAAAGATGATTTTTTTTATTTGTGTTTAAAATCAAGTATGGAGAAACTAGCATCTCGGTTTGAATCCTTTTTCAATCAATTTATACCGAGATTGCTTAACAACGACATTCGACTAAGATGATCGAAATTTTAATATTATTAAACAATCTCTCTCGAGTAGAATTCAACATATTCCTACGAATGAGAGAATTATATTTCTATGACATCAATGCCGAAAGAATGCATTAAAGATCAAGAATTTCATAAAAGATCGCGTAGAGCATATGGGTAGTCTCATCCCCTATTGAACTCTGCGATTTTTAATATAGGTCTAGTCTAATTTAGATCTCCCTATTCAAAAACTAACCATAAAAATCATACAATTATGCACATTAACCATATGAAGAAACAAAATAATATTAAAAACTCAAGAATTGAATAGTCGTCTTCAACGTCAATTAATAATCCAAACATAAAAATTGATGTCAAAGCTTCATCTCAACCCTAATGCTATAGGAAATCTAGCCTAGCATGATGTAGTTGAAAGGAAAAAAATTAGAAGAAAAAGCCATAACTGGATGATAGGTAATGAAAATCTTGGCTTCACTCTTCAATTCGCTAGAAAGCGCATTGTAGAGAGCTCCAATTGTGCTCTTGTGGTGTGTAAAAGCTAGTTCAACTTTTTGGTAGTCTTCAACCCTTTTATAGTCCAAGAAGAGTCCCCAAAGAGTCCTAATTTCGTGTTTGAGAAGCCACAAAAAAGATACCAAAAATAGACTTCTAGTAGGAAAAGGAAAAATTTGTGTGTATTAAGTTACGACTGCCATTGAAGATAGTTACCGCCGCAATTGGCTTGCAGGAAATTTATTTTGTCGCAAAAATTGGGGTTATACCCACAACTTTGGGAATTACAGCCGTAATTCCCTTCCTATGGAAGTTTTTCAGCTCGCAGTCTTCAATATTTTTAGCATAACTTTTGATTCCGATGTCCAATTGAGGTGATTCAAAATGAACTGGAAACTAGACAAAAAGATATACAACTTTGTGTGAAATAAAAAAATCTAAAATCCAACTTTATCGTTATCAAAACCCCCATCCTCAATATTTCATATTTTTCCATTATCGCCCCAAAGTTCTTCAAATTTGCACCAATTCAATTTCTTTTCTTTTCTTTCAATATTGATTCAAACGTCATCCATGTTGGGTTTTACCTAAAAAAGAATGAAACGGAGCATATTTAAATAAAATAAAACTAATTAAACAAGTTTAAAACTATAAAATAAAAATAAATTTAACGTTTATCAACTTCTTACAGTGCTCTTCCAATAACAATCTCCCACTAAGTGTCCAATATGCTTGCAAAATTCACAGTAACTTGGCAAGTTATCATACTCAATGTGTTGCCGTATAGCATAATCTTCGTTCCCAATACGAACACTATGAAGTAGTGGTTTTGAGATATCCACCTCGACACAAACACGAGCTAAATGAGTTCGCTTCTTGGAGTAGTGAGGTCATCCAACTTCAAAAGGGGTAATCACAGAAGCAATTGAGAACAAGATTGTTTTGTCATAAAATATCAACAAAAATCGGGTAAACTAATCCAAAATTGGCACTATTGGTGGTTTGATTGCGGGATCGAAATCAAAAGTATACTTAATAACCCTAATAACGCTATAGGAAAGCCTCAAATATACCGAATCGTTTTTGTAAAAACTCTATAATAATCCTTAGAATTCTCAAAAATCTTGATAATGTGCTTGCCATCACGATAACCAATTTGAGTATCACCAGTTAAACGAAGGTCGTTGATACCTTGAAGGTGGTCAAATAGTGCAGGCTTCTTACGCAAAAACTTCCCCACTAAAGCCCATTAAAGCTAGCCAGAGAGAGCTTGAAGTTTCCCTCAGGACACTGGGATGAAGGGGTCATTCCCAAACTTAGCAGCCTCCTTAATTTTAACATGCTTTGAAGTCCTTCGCAGATAACTTCAGCAAATGATTTGTCACGAGTAGTTGGAATTACTTTCTTTCCTCACCTATTTCTACGATCGTCTTCATAATAGGTCCTGGGAGAGGCGGGATCTCTTCCCCAGAGTCAGCCATAGTAATACAAGATGAGTAATAGAAGAATAGGTCACCAAGAAAAAAGATCAAAATTCAAAATAAGAGGTATAGTGATGGTAGAAATCGCACGCATAGGGCTCTAAGAATAGTGTATAATAATTGAAAAATAAATTTATAAAATATGAAGAATTACAATCAAGAAATAAATAGGATGAATAAGGATCAAAATAGATTGTTTTATGTTATTCCATAAAATGAAAAGGTATTCTATATATAGAACTTAAGATATTTCTATATCCTTCTCATAACTACTTGAAACAAACTCTCAAACAAACTAACTAATTGATAACTATAAAACTCTCACTAAACTATTCAATATCTCAACACGCCCCCTTCAACTTGCAGTTTGGTCGACTCGACCAAACCCAACTTCAACAATGGAAAACTAAAAACAAAAATTACATAATCTCTCCAAAAATGATACCAAATCTGGAAGCCACAAAGTCAAATCAACCAAAATAAATCGACAAACCCAATCATGGGCCAAAATAATAAATCAATGACAATCAGCTGAAAAATATGCCTATGCATCCATTTCATTTTCCCCAATTTTATTGCATCATTGACTCGAGTGATTAAGTTTGGATGGGTATTTTAAAACCCGATGCCTTAAGTGAAAACTTGGAGTCATCAACCTAAAACTTGCTACAATGGTCAATGAGAAATCATTATTATTTGGGGCATTATATATACATATATATATAGAAGACATATATATATATAAGACAAAAGTAGAAGAAAAATAATAATAAGAGAGACCATTAGAGATATAGACTGCTAGTATGTTTGAATTGCATGTAGGTGACTTGTCGTTGAAGCACTCATTCTTGGGAAAATCATCACATGATTAGGTTATTGACTTAGCTGGCAGGACCCAACTACTTGAGAGAGTAGCAAAAGAATTATTGAAAAATGAGCTTTTGCTATTTTCGAGCTAGATGATTTTGGGATTGACTAGATTTTTTCTATTTAATCGAACATTAGACAAAGCGTGGCTTGTTTTTGTGGCACTTCTTGGGGATTACCGTTGTGAATTGATATTGCAATTTTACACTTGTGAGTTAGGCAACGTGTTTTCTTACATGGATGATTTGGGCTTCATGTTTGATTATATTTGTAGGCATTTTTACTAGGGACGATCAAGCGCTTAAGTTTGGGAGTATTTGATAAGTGTGTTTTTGCACACTTATTTGGCAATTCAAATATGTTAAAAGTGGAGCAAATTGGTGGATTTCTACTCACAAATGTCTAAAATTCATCTTTGCAGTTTGACAATCTAGAGTGGGGAGGAAATGAGGCGAAATGAGGCAAAATAAGGAAAAAAAAAAGGACTACAAGCATTAAAAAAATCTAAAAGTTTGAGGACCAAAATGAAACATTCCAAAAGATGGAGGACATTGAGTGCAATTATTTTGGGATATTTTTGAAAGAAAGTTCAAAAGTTGGAGACTAAGGTGAAAGATTTGAATGTTGGAAGACCGCTTGTGCAATTTCACCAAAGAGGAATATGTTATTTTGTACTATGACTCGCTTACGACCGTAACGAAGTTGTTTACAACCATAAGTGAATTCCTCCTACGGCTAGTAAGGCGATTACAATCGTAAGCAAATAAGGCGCTTATGACCATAAGCAAACCATATGGCCGCAACCAAACCATACGGCCGCATGGGGGTGCTCAGATTGTATTGTGTGGCTGTACAGCACCAAAACTAGCAGATCCTTTTTTATTATTTTCCTTTTCCTTTTCTTTCTGCCTAACTTTTGGGTGCTTTTTGGTCAAACTCCACCCACAACTTGAAGACATGTTTAACACCAGTTCTAGGGCTTCAATGAGAGCGTTCTTGGCATGGAGAAAATGGGAGAAAAGAGGAGAAAAAGTAGGGTTCTTGAGAGGAAATCTTGGGGAAGAAAAAGAAAATCACACATTCACGCTCCAATACTTTATTCTAAGGGCCATGTGTTCTCATTCTTCTTGTATTTCTGAATTATTACTCCCTTGTAATATATTCTCTTCAATCTTAACTATCTCTTTGTTTATTTTGCCCATGTGACCTAAGTATTCTTTTATTGGGATTGTTGATGTGGTTTAACCAAGTTTCTTAATGTTAATCAAGTTTTAATGATTAAGTTGCTTGTATTGTGTGTGGGTGTAATGATATTTATTGCGTTTAATTTATTTGGCTAAAAGATATTGAGAGAAAAATATATATTTTAGACGAGATAACATCCACTCTAAGTTCTTGTAGGAGATAGAAATATACTCCTAACCCTAGATGACCCATCCAGCTATTTTCCACAAAGTTTTAATGCCATTAATTGATTTTCAATAAACATGGAGACATAGTAGGTTGAGTCAATTTATAAGGGTTTCTTTGAAGGTCGAGAGAGGTAACAAACTAACTTTGGAAAATTGAGTCTAACAGTCATCAATAGGTAACTTCGTCATTTGGATTGAGAAACATTAAGTTAGCAACAATTAAATGAGAACAATAATCCCAACTATCCTATTCCAAGTTCAAATAGAAAATTGTGATAAGTGTTCTATTTAAATTTCTCATTTACTTCTTGCTCATATCAACCAAAGATTTGAATTGTGTGTTTATTTACTAATGTTTATTACTCTAATTTTGTAATATCAAATGATTACTCCTTGAGGAATCGATAAATCAGACTTTTTCTCCACTTTACTACTTGACTACAACTTCCGCACTTGCGTAGTTTTAACGCGTATTCATGATAAGTGCTAGAAAAGTACTTAAATAACTCTTCTATTTTACGTGTTTCTGCGTTTTATTAGTGTTATATGTTCCGTTTTATATGTTTTTCCTTTATTGTGGTGTTTAGGGTCACGAAGAATCAAAATGAGTCAAAATGGATGAAAATCGAATGAAAACGAAAACTCGGGACCAAAATGTAAGCGAATCAAAGATGGAGGGCCTCCGACGAAATTTTATTAAAAGTTATTTTTATAATTTTTCTTGTGCCAATGTTTAAGAACATCAAAAGAGGATTCCCACACTTTTTCCAAATTCCAAATCGGAGTTTCCTAGTTAAAGTTATGGCCGTTTGAAGAAAAATGACTAAAAGTGTCATATCGCAAAAAATCAGCAACTCGGATTTACTAGCGTAGTGCCATAATTTTACCATAACTTGAGTTACAAATATTGAATTGAGCCGATTCTTGTTCCTGTGGAAAGAAAACTCAGAGGGCTACAACTTTGGTGTTCATGACTTCAGATGATTCGGACATTATGGTGGTCAAAAATGGGTAAAACAGTGACTATTCTGAATGAAGGATTCTTTGGGCCATGTTTTGGTAGAAAATTCATAACTTTCTATTAAAATATCCAAAAGATGAAATTACAATTTCCAAAGTAAGATAAGATGTTTACCTACACATGATGAAATTCTATTATCATGATTTGATGGATACAATTTAATAAATCCATGATGGTGCATGAGTATAATTTTTTATTATATTTTCTTATGAAATTTTGTCGATAAATATAGGCATTTGTAAGGAAGGAAGACACAACTTTGAAGAGAGAATTAGCTTATGATTCTCTCCAACTTTCTTTTCAATAAAATTCTCTTCATCAATTGTTCTTAGTTCTAACTTGAAAGCTCTTAGTTTCTCATATTCCGGCGGAAGTAAAAACCTAAATTTAGATTCGAATAATCAATCGACGATACTTCGGCCGTGAATATGATTAGCGGAGCATTTCTTCGCTAGTTTTTCTCTTTCTTTTATTTTTCATGTTTGAGAAAGATAATTTCTCATATATTGTGGAGGTGATACAAGTCGAACACTCGCTAAAAAGTATTTAACTCGCATATATGAGTGATTAAACTTCTCTATTTATTTCTTAGCATTTATTTTCTTATTTCTATGTTTTTGTATATTATTTGTGATAGTGAAGTATAATCTATTATATTGTGGAGGTGATACAAGGCGAACACTCGCTAAAAAGTATGAAACCCACAAATATGAGTAGTTAGACTTCACTATCTAATTCGAGGGGGACGTTGTGTTTAATTAACATGTGATTATCTTTTCTAACACTTTAGTAACGTTTTATCTATTCATCAACTTCAATTTGTTGGTTTGTTATGCTTGTAAACCCGTTTTTGAGTTTATATGATTATTGCATTCACATTGGCCAATTGAATCAATTAATCTGTAAATTCAAGTTACATGCTAGGATTGAAACTCTTGATCCGTAAATATCATTAGATTCCAATCCAAAGTAGCAAATTAATATCGTGCATATTTATTAACAAATCAACTTAGATGCATTAATTCGAGTTTGTGAAATTATTCATCTAATTCAACTCATTCTTCTCGTTCATTTCATACTAGCTTTGCATTAAATCCTAAGAACTTGTTTAGGGTTATCCAATATCTAGATGTTAAGTTAAAGAACTCACTTTAATTTAATACACTTAAGGAAGAATTCGTTAATCAGATCATCTTGGTTAATTGGAGTTGATAAATTGAAGAAGGAATAGTAACACGTTGCATGGGAAAGATAAACACAAGTTGTTGACACAACCGAACCCGCGAACTAGATATATCTTCAATTGTTTCATTTTCATTTTTTATATTTCGTCATTTTTTTTTCGAATTTCATTCAACTTCACAAAACGGCCACTTCTATATTAATTGATAACAACAACTAGATTAAACACCGTTCCTCTTGGATTCGACCCTTACTTACCACTTCTACATTAATTTGTAGTTTTGAAATCAAGTAAAGAAATAAAATTAAACTTTGGCGTGCCGCGACAACACGCGCCCAAGTTTTTGGCGCCGTTGCCGGGGAACTGTTAACTAATTTAGTTGCTTTTATTAATTAATTTAAAAAAAAAATTCACTTGTATGCATAATACTCGGTCTACTAATCGAATCCTTGAAAATTTTAACCCAGAAATCGAGAAATCCATTCGAAGACGAATAAGACAAGCAAAACAAAAACAAGAAATGGTTGATAACAACAATGAAAGAACTCTTAAAGAAATGGCAACTCCTGAAGTTACTCAACAACCATTGTGTATCACCCTTCCAACCGTAGAAGAAGGTAAAACTTTCGAGTTGAAATCCGGTTTGATACATCTTCTACCATCTTTTCATGGGACGATCCATTAAGATCCGTCTGAGACACTTGAAGGAGTTTCATGTGGTGTGTGATAGTATGAAACCCCAGGCATCATCAAGAGCAAATCAAGCTCAGCTTTTCCATTTTCACTAAAAGATGCCGCCACAGATTGGTTATATACTTTACCACCAGGATCAGTCACAACATGGAATCAAATGAAGCAACTTTTCCTTGAAAAATACTTCCCCGCTTCAAAGACCTCAAACATTAGGAAAGATATCTCCGGAGTACGCCAAAACAATGGAAAAACTCTTTATGAGTATTGGGAGCATTTCAAAAAGCTCATTGCAAGCTGCCCGCATCACCAAATCAGTGAAAACCTCCTAGTGCAATACTTCTATGAAGGTTTATGTCAATCAGATAGAAACATGGTTGATGCTGCTAGTGGAGGAGCTCTGATGAACAAAACCCCTGCTGAAGCAAGAACATTGATTTCAAACATGACTGAAAACACTCAACAATTCAGTACAGAGTGGGAGACGAACATTCGAAGAGTAAATGAGGTAAGTAATTCCAATGTTGAAAACCAACTTTCTGAACTAACCCATCTTCTCAAACAAATTGTTGTAGGGAACAATCCACAAATCAAGGCATGCGGTATCTACACAAATCTAGGACATCCTACAGATGTTTGTCCTGTTTTGCAAGTGGATAACAATGAACAAGTGAACTCAGCAAGCAATTTTCCATTTCCCAAGGCAACAGTACAATCCATACTCAAACACCTATAATCCAGGATGGCGAGATCACCCCAATTTTAGTTATGGAACCAACAAGCCTCCAGGTTTCTTCCCTCAAGGCGCTTTCAACAAAGAAGGAAATTTCCAACCCCAAGGACAATTTCAACAAAGGCCTCAATCATCGTGTATGTCTCTCGAGGATATGGTGAAAACATTAGCAACTAACTTGTGAAATTTCAACGAGGATTCCAAATCAAGCATTCAAAACTTGGAAAATCAAATGAGTCACTTGGCAACTGCCATCAATCGTCTAGAAGCACAATCTGCAGGAAAGCTACCATCCCAACCTGAGGTAAATCCAAAGAATGTCAGTTCCATAACCTTAAGGGGTGGAAAAGAGATCGAAAACCCTCACAAAGAAGTTCCCACACATGAAGATAAAGAAGAAAGCTTGGAAAGGAGGTATGTCCTAACCCCTCTAACATTACTAAAGTGATCCCTTCCCCTTTTCCGAGTAGATTAGCGAAAACCAATAAAGATGACAAGGAAAAAGAAATTTTGGACACATTTAGGAGAATAGAAATCAACATTCCATTGTTAGATGCAATCAAGCAAATCTCACGCTATGCTAAGTTTTTAAAAGATCTTTGCACTAACAAGAGGAAATTGAAAGGAAATGAAATGATCAAAATGGGAGAAACCGTTTCAGCGGTATTCCAGAAGAAGTTGTCTCCAAAATGCAAAGACCTGGGTATGTTCACTGTCCGTTGCACCATAGGCAATCACCACATTGACGAAACACTTATAGATTTAGGAGCATCCATAAATGTCATGCCTAGATCCTTGTATGCTTCACTAAATTTAGGAAAAATGAAAGAAACTCACGTAATTGTGCAACTAGCTGATCGTACCAATGCATACCCTGATGGAGTGATAGAAGATGTGCTAGTCAAAATAAATGGTTTAGTTTTCCCTGCTGATTTTTACGTGCTTGATATGGCTGATGAACATTCACCTCACCTTACACCTATCATATTGGGACGTCCATTTCTTTACACTTCTCGCACTAAAATTGATGTCTATGAGGGTATACTGTCCATGTAATTTGATGAGGAAAAAGTAAACTTTAATATTTTTTATGGTTCATTGCGCCCTAATAACGCTTATTCTGTCTTTGCAATTAATTCGACTAACCCTTTTGTGCAAGAAATGTGTAAATTGAATTGCAAAACTAGCGCGCCACATAAAATGGAGTCAAAGCACAATTACCTCATCTCAAAGAAGGAAGCCATTGGAACGGAGAACCAAAAGATTGGACAAGAATTCAGGGTGGACAGCCAAGAAATCAAGACATTTGGAGGAAACTGTCAAAGACAAAATGGAGCTGCAATGGATTTGAGAAACCCTACTTGACAAATGGGAACTGTGTCGAGCTAATGACTTTAAACAAAAGCGCTCTTGGGAGGCAACCCAAGCATTTTTTCTCATTTTTAGTTTTTTTGGTATTTTTATTATTTTTATTTTTTTTATTTCTCCGTTTTTTATCTAACATACTAAGGAAGATGTTGCCTTGTAACTGTAGAAGGAAGATATCCAGAGATTCAATTATTTGGGAAGAGACATGATGGCGCACAAATCGGTGATTAGCAATAGTTACTGATAACGTGTGTGGATTAATTATTGATAATGGACAATTTGTCAACGCGTCTTCTCGGATACTCCTCCCATCGTACTCTTTCCAGCATACTCTACATGCATGGTTGTCGGTTGAAACAGTGCTCATTTGACTATAAATCCAGATCATTCTCCACTTGAAACCACAACCACAATTTCAATTACTCTGTGAGTGTTCCTTTCTAGCAGTGATTAGGTAATTTTCTTCTCTTCTTGGTTTTTTTCTCTTATTCTTCCTCTCTTCTTCTTATTTTTTTTTCTTATAGCATGGATGTGTGTGATATTTTTGTATATATATGTCTTTTCCTCATATTAATTGATTATGTAATTCAAATTTTCTTATTTTTTTTCCTTCTTCAATATCTTTGAAAATATGGGAGAGTGTGATAATCTACTATGCTTATTGATTTTGATGGTTTTAATATTATTTCTTCGGTGTTTCTTTTTCTTTCGTGTGTTACGTAGCTAAAAAAATGGATAACAAATTTTTCCAAATCCACAAATATTACCTGTCATTGCCTTTGAATGCTTTGAAAGAGATTTATTATTCTAGAGTAGGACGGTTAAAAATGTTGATGGAAAAGGAATTGCCCTAGGATATCCGTTGGTTGATTGAAGAAAAGGTCCAATTAGGAGGTAAAATACCAGCTTTGAGCACTAAATATGCACCAGGGTTAGGCAAAAGTAATTTTGCCAAGAAACGAAGAGCAAAAAGAATGAATGTGTGCTATAAATGTGCTAGATGGCCTTATAAATGCACTCGATGGACCTGCAACTCAGGTAATCGTTCCATTGGATTTGTGTCCACAAATTGAGAAGATAAAATATGTTTCATTAAGGATGGCATGAGTAAAGAGTCTTTGGATGATATCCATCAAACTCTTGAGACGCATCCTAGTGGAATGGTGTAAATCGAACTTCTCAATTTATGGAGTGAATTTAAAAAGGAACAAGAACGATATAGTCTTGGGAAGCTAACTTTAAAAGATCATGTTTGCCAGTCTATAAGAAAACTGGATGGGAAGCCTATCCCCGACTCATAGAAGGCGTTTAAGCCGTTTCTGGACGTAAAACCAGGGGAAGATGTGAGCCACAATCACAACTACGTGTACATATTGTTATTTTATTTTTTTTGTGTTCGGGTGTCAGTTTTTAATGTGCAAAATCGACAACCTATGGAGACTATTACTTCTGCCGGAACTAGGAGTTCAAAGAGGACATTGAGGGTCATAAGTCTCTTTGGTGGAATCAATCTGGGACAACCAACGCTTCTAGCCCCAGTAGTAGAAGCTGGAACAGTACTTGGAGATCGAAAGGGCAAGATAATATACGAAGGAGGTTACCGTGGACTGATAGGGTGTGCCGTTCAATCTGCGTACGTACGAGGATCAACAGTGATTGGTATTACTGTGCCACCTTTAAAATAGGTGTATGGTAAAACCATCGGCTTTATCGTTGTTTGAACGCTTAACACTAATGATAATGCATTCGGATGCTTTTATTGTATTACCAGGGTGTTTCAAAACTTTGGAACAGATCTTTTGCATAATCTCTTGGGCCACGTTGAATCTACATTCTAAGCCAATTGGTCTTTTAAACATTCAAAACCATTTCAACGGTTTATTGGCATTTCTCGAATTTTTAGTTCATCAAAAGCTGATTTCTCCTAATACTTTAAAAATTATTTTTATTACACCATCAATTGAGGAATTATTGGAGAAATTAGAAGCTTATGTACCATAAATGCATGTAGAAGTGTCTGTCATCAATTGGTCAGAAGAATTATGCAAAAGAAAAAGAGATCCGAATGAATTGGATTTAGAGTTAAGGTTATGAATGTGGAATAGCTAACTTCAGATGGTAGAATACGGAGTTAACTCTGGAAACACATCTGTGTTACGCTCTGGAATAAAAACAAAAAAAAACCTTGGATACTGGTTTTTGTATCCCGTCCAAAGGCGTTAAACTGGTCTTTTTTCAGTAGACCTTAAAGAACTGTCTTCTTTCTCCTTCCTCTCTCACAAGTTTTTCTTTTGTAGATACAGCTTTGAGAATTGAATTCTCACTTCTCTCATGGCATCTCCTCTACGTATTGCTGCTCTTGTACAAGTATTCGACTCTTTTTCTATGCTTATTGATTTCAAATTGTTCGATTTGTTGACAAGTATGAGCGTTCCCTTTGGAACGTTATCGCTTTTGGGGCAGGATCTGCTCGCAAACGACGTGCTAAGCGCCTTAAATGTTGCTTTAAATGTGTAAAGCTATTAGATGGACCTCATTGTACTAGAAATCAAACTTATTCACAATATAGACATGTTGTTTTCTTCAAGGATGGACCGATTAGGTGGAGGGCCGAAAAGTCTATCAGGAGAAATAGCCAGCTCGAAATCAGTATGAGAAAGTTTGATAATTTGTTGGAACAACGACAACGTCTGTTGGAAACCAAACTCGATGGCCTTACCATTGAGTAGTAACTTTTTTAGCGTGATCATTAGCACCCATCCGAAGATGTAAAACTACGTCTCATTCATTTGAGAAGTGTCTGAGTTGGACGTTCTGTTCTAAACGTTCTCCCATTTGTTGGTTCTCGTGGGGCTGTTCTTTATTGAATGGTAAACATACCTATGTGTCATGTGGCAATATGGAGGACCTTTTCATTAAGGTTGGTTGTCAAATTGTTTTGTAGAGAGTATGCTGATTCAGATAGTTTCCATGCGGATCAGACTTGATGGAATCATGTCATTAATTTGATGTGAATACTACTGCAAGATGTTCAGAGGGTTGTCAACTCCCATAGTCGCTTTGTATATATTTCTCTTCTTCAAAAAAAAAGAAAAAAAATTCACCTGTTGTTTTTCTTGTTCTGTAAATATGTTGATTGCAGGTATCTTACTCTTGGATTATCGAAGTGTTCCTAAGAAGTGTTACATTGTGCATCCACCATCCCCAAATCGGCATGACTCATTGCTTACCATAGGGGAGTTTCTATTTCTTCTTTTTTTCATGCTATCTATTCTTCTACATTGGGGACAATGTAGAATTTAAGTGTGGGGGAGTGGCATATTGTGGTCTGCGTGTGATTTTTTTTTATTTGTATCGACGATTTTGCATGATATAGCAACTTTTGAATATGATTGAGCGTAATTTATGTGACTTAGCTGAAACTACAAGATCTCGAAAAAAAATGTGTTCTGTTCTTCTCCAAGCACAGCTGGCAAATTTATCTGAGCACATTTATAGGTAATTTACTATCATTCTCTGGAACACAAATTGAAGGTTGAAAATGTTGATTTTTTTATTTTTCTAGACCATAGTAAACTAAATTTTTCTTTTCTTTTTTCTATCCATTCGTTCTGCTCAGAGTAACCTAGAAACATCAATTGTTAGCAAGGTGGAGTTATAATCGCATGGTATCTATTTTTTGTGAATATGTCTTTTATTGACAGAGTTTAAAAAAGTTTGGAAAAAGCACTGACCTATGCTGAGAATGAATTTTACTTTTATATTTGAAATAAGGAGAGGGACCATAGGAAAGAGCTACCTACCTCGGAAAGTGAAAGATCGTCACCTCGAATGGGTGAAGAAGGCTGCCTCCAATAAAAGGGGTTAGTGTGAAAGCTACTTGTGGGGTAAAAGTTGAAAAGAAAATTGCAAAACTCTTCTTCTTCTTCTTCTTCTTCTTCTTCTTTTTCACCAAAAAAAAAAGAAAAAAAACATTAAAAAAATAAGAAATGTGATAGCTACCCAAGTGTGAAGTTAGATAAAGAAATTTTCTCAGTGGTTTGAAGTGTTCAATCTAACACTCTTCAAATTGAAAACATATTTGTGATAAAACACCTGCCATGCCTTTTTTTTTCTTTGCAGTGCTAACGGTGGATGATTTTTGGTAAACTGAGTAATTTTTAGGATCTCTGGGAATCATTGTAAAATAAAAGTGGAATCACGAGAGGTGAAAGGAGATTTGACAATTTCGGGTCAGGATTTGGATAGAACATCGTAAGCTTTCATTTGGTTCCAGTTAGTGATGGGATGATAACCTCAATTGCACACACTCACAAGCCAATGTGTATTTGAGAAGAAGTGAAATTTTCATGGTTCGGGAGAATGTTTATTAAGCAAGTCACTATCAGTAGTAGGATTTCAATGTTTAAAGTTGTTTATCTCATGTAAAATTATTGTGTTGTTTTGTGTCATATGGTTGTTGTTCGAGGGCGAACAACAGTCTAAGTGTGGGGGAGTTTGATAAGTGCTAGAAAAGCATTTAAATAACTCTTCTATTTTACGTGTTTGTGCATTTT
This sequence comes from Jasminum sambac, assembly GCA_018223645.1. Lineage (NCBI taxonomy): Eukaryota > Viridiplantae > Streptophyta > Magnoliopsida > Lamiales > Oleaceae > Jasminum > Jasminum sambac. The sequence continues at coordinate 24,460,631 of CP073647.1, forward strand.
ATTAGTGTTATATGTTCCGTTTTATGTGTTTTTCCTTTATTGTGGTGTTTAGGGTCAGAAAGAATCAAAAGGAGCCAAAATGGATGAAAATCGAATGAAAACGGAAACTCGGGACCAAAATGCAAGCGAATCAAATATGGAGGGCCTCCGATGCAATTTTATGAAAAGTTATTTTTATAATTTTTCTTGTGCCAATGTTTAAGAACATCAAAAGAGGATTCCCAAACTTTTTCCGAATTCCAAATCGGAGTTTCCTAGTTAAAGTTATGGCCGTTTGAAGAAAAATGACTAAAAGTGTCATATCGCACAAAATCAGCAACTCGGATTTACTGGCACAGTGCCGTAATTTGACCATAACTTGAGCTACAAAAATTGAATTGACCCGATTCTTGCTCCTGTGGAAAGCAGACTCAGAGGGCTACAACTTTAGTGTTCAGGACTTCAGATGATTCAGACATTATGATGGTCAAAAATGGGTAAAACCGTGACTATTCTGAATAAAGGATTCTTTGGGCCATGTTTTGGTAGCAAATTCATAACTTTCTATTAAAATATCTAAAAGATTAAATTCCAATTGCCAAAACAAGATAAGATGTTTACCTACACCATGGTGAAATTCCATTATCATGATTTGGTGGATACAATTTAATAAATCCATGATGGTGCATGAGTGTAATTTTTATTATATTTTCTTATGAAATTTTGCCTATAAATTGAGGCATTTGTAAGGAAGGAAGACACAACTTTGAAGAGAGAATTAGATTGTGATTCTCTCCAACTTTCTTCTCAATAAAATTTTCTTCATCAATTGTTCTTAGTTCTAGCTTGAAAGCTCTTAGTTTCTCATATTCCGGCGGAAGTAAAAACCTAAATTTAGGTTCGAATAATCAATCGACGATACTTCGGCCGTGAATATGATTAGCGGAGCATTTCTTCGCTAGTTTTTCTCTTTCTTTTATTTTTCATGTTTGAGAAAGATAATTTCTCATATATTGTGGAGGTGATACAAGTCGAACACTCGCTAAAAAGTATTTAACCCGCATATATGAGTGATTAAACTTCTCTATTTATTTCTTAGCATTTATTTTCTTATTTCTATGTTTTTGTATATTATTTGTGATAGTGAAGTATAATCTATTATATTGTGGAGGTGATACAAGACGAACACTCGCTAAAAAGTATGAAACTCACAAATATGAGTAGTTAGACTTCACTATCTAATTCGAGGGGGACGTTGTGTTTAATTAACATGAGATTATCTTTTCTAACACTTTAGTAACGTTTTATCTATTCATCCACTTCAATTTGTTGGTTTGTTATGCTTGTAAACCCGTTTTTGAGTTTATATGATTATTGCATTCACCTTGGCCAATTGAATCAATTAATCTGTAAATTCAAGTTACATGCTAGGATTGAAACTCTTGATCCATAAATATCATTAGATTCCAATCCAAAGTAGCAAATGAATATCGTGTATATTTATTAACAAATCAACTTAGATGCATTAATTCGAGTTTGTGAAATTATTCATCTAATTCAACTCATTCTTCTCGTTCATTTCATACTAGCTTTACATTAAATCCTAAGAACTTGTTAAGGGTTATCCAATAGCTAGATGTTAAGTTAAAGAACTTACTTTAATTTAATACACTTAAGGAAGAATTCGTTAATCAGATCATCTTAGTTAATTGGAGTTGATAAATTGAAGAAGGAATAGTAACACGTTGTATGGGAAAGATAAACACAAGTTGTTGACACAACCGAACCCGAGAACTAGATATATCTTCAATTGTTTCATTTTCATTTTTTATATTTCGTCATTTTATTTTCGAATTTCATTCAACTTCACAAAACCCCCACTTCTATATTAATTGATAAAAACAACTAGATTAAACACCGTTCCTCATGGGTTCGACCCTTACTTACCACTTCTATATTAATTTGTAGTTTTGAAACCAAGTAAGGAAATAAAATTAAACTTTGGCGTGCCGCGAAAACACGCGCCCAATTCACGAATGTAACAACGAGCCAAAGATAACTCCATTTAACAAGGTAAAAAATGACCAATGCCACCAAAAGAACAAGTGTAGCAATTCCAATCCCAAGATGAATATATGGACAACTCCATTCTAATTACTCTGCCTTTTTGTCAACATTGCCAAATGCCATTCGGCTTTTATATCAACTCTATAAGCCATAGCTTCGTTTAAGGTTAATTATCTTACGTAGTTCCTTGTTATAAAAGAAAATGTATAGCAATTGTTGTACCTTAGGAGTCGGACAGAGTCGGTGTTGTTCATGAGGATGAGTGTCATTGTAGCCCACCATCAACTAAAGCATCTTCGAACATCAAAACTGAGTGATAAGAACACAATTGGACAATCACATTCGAGAAATTTCAATTCAAAATCCTGAGATTTTGAGCTAGCATAGACTAGCCGAAGACCATAGCAATATTTACACAAACCCCAAAGCCGATAAATCCAACTAATTTGCGAAGCTTTACATACAACAAAATAGTGAATCCACGATCCAATATGGGAATGGAGCAAAGAGGAAAAATAAACAGGAATTAAACGGACGACAGAGGGATTTTTGTTTTCGATTTTATTATTTATTATAAGAAATGAATTATTAGAGAAGAACTAGAGTTTTCCATTTTTGGTTTTGTTTTTTGTTTTGTTTTTGTCGAGATGAACTAAGGAACATAGATAAAAAAATTAATAATTTTATAAACCTGAAATGCACATAAGGTTTTCAGATCCATCTGAAAATGGAGCCATGATTTTCACTCTTATAATTGCTCTGATACCATGTAAAAATTAGAGAATATGATGATAATTGAAGAATAAATTTATAGAATGTGAAGAATTAAGATGAAGAAATGAATAAGACGAATAAGGATCAAAATAGATTGTGTTATGTTATTCCATAAAATGCAAAGGTGTTATATATATAGAACTTACATGATTTCTAGATATCTGAACATATTCACTCTAGTGCACTCCTTATTTGACAAGCATCTTTTGAAACATGTCATATTTTCTTGAGAAACCTCAATATCTCCATGTGGAGGTCTATGATTGGGATCCTCAATAAACTTAATGTTTTCTTTATGCTTCTTATTTTTAACATTATGTTATCATAAACATTAGGATTTTGTAAGAGAATGGGAGAGTCTTTTGAATTGCTACTGGACTTGGACGGCTACTCGAAATTCAGATATTGCGCAGTACTAAGGGCCTTCAAGTTTGGGTAGTTATAATTTATTAATTTGTATATACATGATTTATATTTTGTTTCTACGAATAGTATTGGTGATTCATCTTAGGAATTTTTGTCACTTTACCTACTCTATACCATTCTTGTCTAAATTCCTAATCATTGATCAATTAGCAAAACAAAAATAATTAATCTATAAAAAATAACCCTTTTAATTTACTTTAAGTAGTAAATGGTAGTGGCTAGGAATTAGAATCCTAAATAAAATGTGTCCAACTTGCTCATTTTAATTTTACTTCTCTAAATTTTAGAATTTGGTGATCCATCTCAATCAATTTTATGGATAGCCAAAGAACTTATGGAGAAAAACCATTGCTCACATTAATATTGCACAGGAAAATGTTGATTTTTTAATATTTTTTCTTGGTACTTATAGGAAAGCAATCGTACGTCATGCTTCCTAAGAATGCTTTCGGATCTCAAAAGAGGGAAAATAAAGTGAAGGAAGTCACTTTAATACAAAGTCAAGTAGGAGACCTTCACAAGTACTTCGATTTCAAGAATAGAAGAGTAGACGAGATGTGAAAAATGTAACTAGAGAGTCAGCAGAGGCGAATGTGAATGTGTCGGTTGAAAATATAAAAACTAATCAAAATAAGTTAGGAGGGAAAGACAAAGAGGAGGGGAAATAGGTGGATGATAATTTAAAAAAGATTGCATTGATTTGGATCTTGATGACTTGCTAAATTGGGAAAATATTGATCATAAAATGAGAGATTTTTTAGTGGAAATGGGTCTAAAGAGAGTTGAAGGCACAGTGTTTCCAAGATATGCCTCGAATAGACATTTTGATACTTCACATTTCAGTCGAGCACTACCAACCGATCAGACCATTAATAAGATGTGGTTTGTATATTCGATTTCGAAAGACATGGTGTATTGTTTTAGTTGCAAGTTGTTTCCTACAATAGAGACCATGGATAATGTTATTCAATTGGCTAGTGACAGATTTAAAGATTGGCACAATCTGGCAAGAACTCTCAGAAGTCACAATAAAAATCCAAAGCATACGAATTGTTTGAGTCATTGGGTTTTTTTGGAGAGCAAACTTAAGAAAAATGCTATAATTAATAGTAGTATGTAATTATTGATGAATACAGAAAGGGCATATTAGAGAGAAGTGTTGTCTAGGATAATCGCAATTGTAACTACACTTGCCAAGAAAAAAAATACACTACCATTTCAAGGGCATAATGAAAAACTTCACCAAAAAAAACAATATCTCTTTTTGCAATTTGTGGAAATGGTTGCTCAGTTCAATCCAATTAGGAAAAAGCACATTTGGCATGCTACATCAAGTGAGATCCAGTACATATACCATGGTAAAGCAATCCAAATTGAGCTTATACAGGTGTTGGCAAATGAGGTGAAAAAGTCAATTCTTGATATCATTAAGCAAGCAAAATTTTTCTCCATCATTCTTGATTGCACTCTAGATGCAACTCATGAAGAACAAATGTCTCTCGTGATATGATGTGTGAATGGCTTGGCAAGTCTAGTGGTAGTTGCAAATTTTTGGCTTGCGTTTTATAGGGTAGATGATATGACGGGACTTGGCCTTTTTATGAAGCTTAAAAGAGTTCTGGCAGATCTTGAGTGATATATTGATGATATCAGAGGTCAGGATTATGATAATGGGGCGAATATGAGAAGGAAATACAAAGGTGTCGAAATAAATTACTTGAAATAAATCCCTGAGCTTTTTATACTCCTTGTGGTTTTCATAGCCTAAATCTCACCTTATGTGATATAGTATATTGTAGTCAAAGATCTAAAGAACCTTTTCTTGTTATATATACAAAGGATCTAGAATTCATTCCCTACTTCAACCAACAGATGGAGCATTTTCAAAGATAAGGTGTCAAGCTTTACAGTGACACCATTGTTTGCAACACGTTGGAAAAGTCATATTGAAGCAGTCAAACCTTCAAAAGGACAAATTAAAGAGACGATCGAAGCTTTAGATGCTTTGGGGGAAGATGTCTCGGATGATCATGGCATTTGAGGGGTAATTTTGTTCTAAAATTTGAGTTGTTGTTTAGCATGACAATATGATTTCAGTTGTTGCATGCGGTTAATAGTGTGAGTAAGAGTCTTCAAGCTGAAAATGGAGATATTGAAGTTAACATTGGCATGGTAGACCATCTTTTTCCACTTTCTTGGAGGACTATAGAAGATAAAGGTTTAGTCTTGCCATGGAACAAGCTACAAAGAAGGTAAAGGAATTGGGAATTGAAGCTTGCATTTGAAGAAAAACGCATCATTCGAGGAACAAGACAGTTCGATGAAAGTACCACTAAGGAAGCTAAAGAAGCTTTTATGATGGAATACTTTCTTTGTGTAGTTGATCAAGCTCAGCCTTCTATGAAAACACGATTTGAGCAATTGAAATCATAAACAGAGACTTTTGGTTTTTTGTGTGATATTGGTAGGTGATAGCTAGGTGAGTTTTGAATTGTTGAATGAATCTTGAGCAATATTTGATGCATGAAGGCCACTTGGACATTGATGGAGATGAATTGTGTAATGATTTGATGACCTTGTAGATATACATTCCAGATGAAACAAAGAGATCAATTGACGTGTTACAATTCATAAAAACCATATCAAATGGTATGTTTTTGTAGGCATATGTTGCTTATCAGATCCTGCTAACCATATCGATTAGAATGGCATTAGCAGGAAGAAGTTGTTCCAAACTTAAATTGCTCAAGACTTATCTCCAGTCAATGATGACACAAGAAAGGCTAAATGGTCTAGCAACATTATCCATTGAAAAGAAAATGGTTAGATTTTGAAATTTTGATTAGTGTTTTTGCCTCCAAAATTGCAAAATGGGTGATGTTTAAATGACACCAATGGATTAGATAAGTATGTTATTTTCTGAAACCCTATTAATATTTCTAAGCTCCCCAAATTCTTTAGTTTACACTACTTTAGGATATTTCTCGAGTTTTATTTATGTTGTTCTTCACATTGGTTTGTCTAGATTTTGAACTTCGATCATAATTTTAGATGGTAGTATCTTTATTATGGTTCTTTTATATGGAGAATATGGATTAGACCGTTGAGCAACCACTTTTGATGAAGTTGAGATGAGAGATTTGTTTAGTTTTGATACTACAAGTCAATATTTTTGTCCTTACCAAATATAAAATCAAGATATTTTATCTCTAGCTTTTTATTTTTTACTTTTTTACTTCACGCTTTTATCTTGCGCTATCTGTATTGGCTCTAACTAGGCTTTTTATTTTTGACTTTTGACTTTACATCTTTATCTTGTGCTATTTGTATGGGCTTTGAACCAGCTTTTTATTTTTTGTTTTTTACTTTGTGGATGTGTATTTATATCTTGAGCTATCTATGTTACTCTGGATAAGCTTTTTTTTTTTCTTTTTATTTTGCATTTGGCTCCGATCGAACTTTTTATATTTTTTTGGTTTATTACTGTGCATTTAACTTGCTATTACTACAACTTTGGGGGTTTCTATGTATTTTTGTTGATCGTGAGTATTGCTACATATTGGCTTTACGAAAATTAATAAAAAAATTAAAAGAGTTTATTTTTTAAAATTTCCTGTGAACCACAGAATCACCGCCTGCTATTTTACTTCATAATTTTTTAAATTTCACATGTCATGTGAGGGTGAGTATAGCAATGAATGAACATGTAGCATAAATAAATGTAGAAAATAAATTTTATTTCAACTTGGTGAGTGGCTCCGAATCACACTAAATGGAGGGAAAAAGGAAAATTAGCTAAAACAAACGATTGCGAATTACAATTCCACCCTCGACCGTCTGTCCCTGTAAAGTAGAAACCAAACAAGTCAATACCACTGTTGACGGTAGACATTAGACAATGAAGCCCTCTCCCCCAATGCCTAGATTTTCTCTTTCTTCACCTCTCTCTCTATACCCATAATCTGTAGGTACACATCCCCTGGCTGGGTTTAATTTTTGCGATACGTCGCTGGTAAGAAATTTCTCAGTTGTTTGTAAACCTTCTTCATCTTCATTCTGTGAGTTTGATTTCTGGTTTTATATTTCTTTTCGGCAGGTCCGCTGTACATGGCCGAGATGGAAGATAATCCGTGTGTAAGCGGCGAATCCGAGGAAGAAGCAATGGAGGATGATGATTTATTCGATCTGAATAAGGAACCTATTGAGAAGAAAAGAAAAAGGGTAGAGAATGGTTCACCTGGCAACGAGGAGGAGAGGCGTTTTGACGGCGTACATCGTGTTACGCGGCGGGTTTTGAGATCAGCGACAAAGGCTATGAACAATGCTGAAAAGCAAGTCATTGAGACGGAAGTAGCGATGAAGGAAGAGGTGGATTTAGTTGATGAGCTTTCCCCTACTAGGAAAAAATTGAAGGGACGACGGGGAAGACGACCAAAAGCAGAAGACAATAACAGTGAAGAGAATGCCGAAGAGAGCAATGATGAGGTAATTGAGAAGAAGAATGTAGAAGAGAGACATAAAGGGACTGGCCGTGGTAGGGGAAAAGTGAAGGTTCGGCTTAGAAGATCTCCCCAGATTGAACAGATTTCAGGGACCATTAGTAAGAATAGAAAGACGAAGCGTCCACGAGGAAGACCACCCAAAGTTAAGAATGAGATTTTGGAGAAAAAGACTAGGCGGCTTCGGAGAACGCCAAAGAAGGAAAATGGGGTTTCTAGTGTCGTTGTTAAGGAGAAATGCAGCAAGGGTCGGATTGGAAGACCACCTAAGGTAGATAAAAGTGCTGATGGTGATACTGATATGAAGGTTGGAACTGATGGTGGAGAAGAGAGTTTAAAGAGGGATGCCAATGATTTGGGAACCAGTTTTGAGACCTGTGAATCAGGGAGAATTGAGAATGCAGAATTAAAGCAATTGGGGCGTAGGGAACAGCAACAGTTAGTGAGGGATCAAATAGTTGCTCTGCTCAAGAAGGCTGGTTGGACTATTGAGTACAGACCAAGGCAATCAAGAGATTACAATGATCCAGTATATGTTGACAGGGATGGAAGAGGTTATTGGTCATGTACTCTGGCTTACAGAATGCTGAAGAAGAGGATTGATGATGGGAAAGCATGCGATGAGGAAGTTTCTTCATTTAGTCCAATACCCGAGGAGTCACTCAGTTTACTATTCAGAGTGAGGCAGGACGAAAAGACGAAAAACAAGAAAGTTACTGTAAAGAAAGGTAAAGTTATTGCTAAGAAGGTTTCATCTAAGACTAAAACTGTAGGAAAAAGAATGAAGTCCAAATCAAGCAAGGGGAAAAGGGCTCTGCTGGCCCGCAAACCTGGGGAGGGATCAGATGACTATGAACTATACGATGGGAAGCGCACTTTGCTTTCGTGGATGATTGATTTAGGAACTGTTGTACCAGATGGCAAGGTGAAGTATAAGAGAGGCAGGAATAGAAAAGTGATGTGTGAGGGAAGGATTACAAGAGATGGAATCGTCTGTAGTTGCTGTGATGAAATACACACCATCCAAAGCTTTGAGTCTCATGCTGAAAGTGAACCTCAAGATCCATATAAATACATATATATGGAGTCAGGAAATACCCTTTTTCAATGCCTCATAGACTCATGGAAAAAACAATTGGCAAGTGATGACATTGGATTTAATTTCGTGGATGTGGATGGCGACGACCCTAATGATGACACATGCAATATCTGTGGGGATGGTGGTAACTTGATCTGTTGTGATAGTTGCCCATCTACATTTCACCAAAGCTGCTTGTGTATTAAGGTACAATCACGCTGCATTGTTTTCTGACCTTTCATGCTTTTTCAGAGCTCGTCTTTCCTCATTAGCTTTTTGATATAATTCTATGTACGACTAGAGTTAAGTTGTCTTTTTGTAATTTGTAGTTGACAGCGCAGGTGGTTTTAGAAATCAAATTAATGGAGTATAAGAGTTCTATTTGTTTATGTGGATCCCTTATTAGCCTTTTATATGCTATTTAGGAATCTTCCTTTTAGAGGGGAAAAATAACAACAACAAAGAAAAATTTTGCCAGCCTTTCTGAATGTCGTGTCAAATTATTCTGCAACACTGGAACTAGCGTCCACTTTCAAGCTACAAAAATTTAAATCATCCGCACAAGCCTTGTAGCCTGGTCGCATGAATTGTAGGCTTGTAGCAAGATTTTCCCAACTCTGCAGTTTTGCTTGCTTGAGCTATGGTTTATTGCAGAATCATAATTTCCATGAAAAGCTAACACTTGTGATCTCTACTCTGTATACAAATTATGGCAGGACTTTAATGCTTCATTAGTTGACTATTCAAATAGAAAATATTTTTTACAAGCTAATTGGGTCTGAAATAGATTTCCTATTAAAGGACCAGTATTCTTTCCTCTTTGCAAATGTTGGCATATCTTTATCCTTGTCTTTATGCTAATTTTTTCATGAAATGCTTGTTCATCTTGGTTTGCAGAATTTCCCCCCTGGGGATTGGTACTGCCTGTATTGTTCCTGCAAATTTTGTGGAATGTCTGGTGGAAATTCCTCTTCAAGTGATGACAATAACGATTCAATTGTCTCTGAATTGTTAATGTGCCGTTTGTGCGAGGAAAAGTGTAAATCAACTTCCCTGCTCCCAATTCCTCATATATGCACCCCACCCCCACCCCCAACTCAATACTCATCACACATCATGGGTGGCCTCATACTGATTAGTGATTATATGTAATCGTTGTGTTCTGCAGTCCATGTTCCTTGCATGGAAGGTAATGATGGTATAGTTTTGGACGACAACAATCCATCGTTCTGTGGGAGGGAATGTCAAAAGGTATATTATGCGACTGCATGCATCTGATTTTATGCAATCGTTTTGTTTTGCAGTCCATGTACCTTGTGTTTGTAGTTCACTCAGTACTTCCATATTTCCTTTGGAACCGCAAATTTCATTGCTTTTTTTTCCTTTTTTTTAAAAAAGAATCTCATTCGTTATTTTTATTTATTTATTCTTTTTGTGTGTGCGTGGGGGGCTGTCAACCAATTTGTATAGTGCAAATGCATCCATCTTTAATGGCATTTTTATCATCTTTTTCCTCATCAGATTGCTGTTGGAGATACTGTTTGTCATACCATCCTAAAGTTGTTTTGCAATGTATCCATCTGGTAGACATGGTATTATTACGTGTGTGGACAGGGTATTATTACATGTGTGTAGAGTTTGATATCTCTAGCAATTTTAGATGATGATTAGCATTGCTTTTCGCCTTTTCCAATTTAATGCAACTGATAAATATTTAGATTGCCTTATTGCACGTGTCACGCGGTCGACCATTTTGTATAATGCAAATTCATCCATCTTTAATGGCATTTTGATCATCTTTTACCTCGTCAGATTGCTGTTGGAGATACTGTTTGTCATACCATCCTTAAAGTTGTTTGTAGTATATCCATCTGGTGGACATGGTATTATTACTTGTGTGGACAGGGTATTATTACATGTGTGTAGAGTTTGATATTTACTAGCGCCTCTAGCAATTGTAGATGATGATTAGCATTGCTTTTCCAATTTAATGCAACTGATAAATATGTAGATTGCATTATTGCGCTTGTCATGCTATGGAGTGTAGGCACAAAGAATTATGATGTATGAAACTTGTTATCTGCCTCACCCGTTACAGAAACCTTACAAAACACTAGCAAATCACCAGCAAATCACCCTTGCAGTAAAGCCTTCGGAACAGAATGTTGTTAATTCCATATATTGTATTAGTGTATGTACGTGTAAGATTCTTAAATCTTAAAGTCTTGAATATTTAAAGGCTACGCATGAAGATAGTGAATTGTAAAGTCTTCAAGGGCCATGCATAAGGAGTATAACTTTTTTATTTGATCCAACGACCTCGGTTTCGGTTTCTTGCTTTTATTTGCTTTATCTGCTTTTCATCTTCCCTGAACCTACCCTTTTCTGAGTTAACAATGATTAAAAACTTCCATGATGTGTATATTAAGAGGAGCATATATTTTCAGCTAATTAAAGCTTCAGTTTGTACTCCTCGCCTCCATGATTCCGTATTTGCTCATCTGGTCTTTTTTGGTGTACAGCGGCTTGATGTATGCTCATGTGTTCATTTGTTCACATGGGCATCAATCCTGTGATCAAGAAATACTTCACCAAATCTTTTTTGTCACTGCAGTTTTGTCTCACCTTCATAGGAGTTAGTTTGCCACTAGGTATCCTTCCCAAGTCTATTTCTAATTATCAATGCTGAGAAAGAACACGGTGGGACTAAAAGAAATCTTTGCTTTTGTGCCGGTGGAGAGGATATGTTTGGGTATATATTATCACTACCTACTGACTAGATTATGATTTATTTATTTATTTTTATTTTATTTTATTTATTTTGGAAGTGGAGTAGATTATGATATTAGACAATATTTTTTAGTCATATTTGTGCATATTTTGCAGTATGCTAATCAAATTAGGCTTATACCTATGACTAATGTATCAGTTAATCTTTTAGTTCGTACTTCTATATTTTTGGCACTGATATGATTCCAGTACCTTTCTGTTCCCAGATTTTTGAGTGCTTGCAGGCACTTCTTGGGATTAGGCGGGAACTGGATGAAGAATATTCCTACACTATTCTTCAGCGGGGTGATATCAGCTGTGATGCTTCTGTTAGTGGTGATATTTTAGAGGTTGAGAGCAATTCCAAGTTAGCTGTGGCATTTTCTGTCATGGATGAATGCTTTATGCCGATCATTGATGAGCGTAGTAAAACAAATGTGATTCACAATGTTGTCTATGGCCGTGGGTAAGCATTCTGCACATGCTTGGTGGACATTCTTTGATATGACCAAACTGTTTAATAGACAATATTTTTTAACTTTTAGCAATGTTTTCTTTCTTAAATTTTGTTAAGCCTGTCCCACCCACCTACTAAACCATGCACCTATATTTGTGTTCAATTCAGCACATTATTTAGCGGATAAATTTTAATGTATTTTTATGAGTTGAAAGAGAGAGAATGAGTGGAGTTAAATGGTGGGGATTTAATGAGTGGAGATATATGGATGTGACGTATTTGACCAAATTTGAATTTCAAAAAGAATGAATTAAAATGCATTTTGAATTGTATGCTAACATGGTCTAATTTACTATGCATGAAAATGAAGCATTTTGGTTTGCTAGCATTTGCGTGGGTGATAAATAAATGATATTCTTATTTCAAACTCCCTGCATGAGATAGAGGTTGCTTTCCTTTTGTAGTCCAACTAAGTGAAAGTTTTAGTGAAGATTCAATACCATGCTATTATTTTACAATACATCTTTAACTATAGGCTTCATTGTAATTTAATTCCCAACAAAATGGGTTTTGGATAAATCATCACCACAACAAACTAAAAGAATCCCCAGTAGAAATAAAGGCCAAGTTTTCAAAGAAATATTTGAAGCAAAGTTTTCTAGATTTTCTAGGACAGCTCCTTTGATGGAGCGGAGACCTGAGAGAGGGAATGAGGGAAAGTAGTTGCTGTTATGCCATGGGATAAAATTTTCATAAGACATTGAACGGCTATGACAATTGTAATTATTGTACTTTGCAAGGAAAGGAAAGAGAATTGTATATTTGAATTTCATTGCAGACATGCATGCACGTAATTTATTTGCAGACCTAATGAAACAGATCTTTCACCATATGTTCTCAGGTCAAACTTTAGACGGCTGAACTTTGGGGGTTTCTACACCGTCATTTTGGAGAAAAAAAATGACGAGGTTGTTGCAGCAGCATCTATAAGGTTATCCGTAATTTATTTTTGTACCCTGTATTCTCTGAAGAGTATCACTATTACTAGAATTGCCAAGACGGATGAACCCGTTGACAATGTTCTTTATTAGACAGTGCGATTATGTGTCCCTTTATAATTGAATTTCTTGCTTGAGATATTTGATATTTGTTCAAATAATGCGTGTCAGTGTATGTGTAAAAATGGATTTTTATGGATTTTGATGTGATATAGGAGGGAATGAGTGGAGTTGAATGGTGGAGATTTGTGTCGCACAGGTAGGTCTCACGAGATATGTGGACGTGAAATAGGAGAGAAAATGAGTGGAGTTGAAAAGAACGTATAAAAATGTGTAAAAATTTGTAAAAACTTATAGGCAAACAGGCGCTATAAAGATCTGAATATTTTGTCCAAGCATGTTTTGGAAACAGGAGGATGGAATCTTATTAGTGGATTCCTTTTTTGGTTGTAATGCAACTTATTTTTATCGATTTCTTCAGAATTATTCAGTGATTAGCTTGAGATTAATGATCTTTTATTATTTTCAAGTAGAAGGGATTCCTATTCTAATTATTTTAATTATTCAGGTAAAGACACGTATTCGAAATAATAAAAATTTGAATAGAGTGAGCAGGGGAGGTGTTCTTATAAAATAGAATCATGGTGCCAATTCATTTTATGATAATGGATGAAAATTCTAGTTGGGTGCTCTACCTGATTAACAAAAGGAGTCTAATTAAGTTTAATTATTTGAACACATAAAAGAATTCTCTGCAATTGTCACCCCACAGAACTTGCTACAGTTTCGGAATGCTGAAATACATTTGCTACCATTTATCAACCTGATAGAACATTATTCAAGTGTAATGGAAATGGATTTCAGTATAGTCAAATATTGAACTCCTTCATTTAATGTTTGGGCTAAATGACTGACTTGCTCATTATTTTCCTCTCAGATGCTTATTTTTGCCCTTGTTAGGAGCCAGTTTGTGATGTGTTTCCTTATTGTTTGTACATGATTGTCGATAACATAAATTGAAACGCGGTGATTCTAAGAATTGGAATTTTATGATGTCTAAAAATAGGATCCATGGGAGTCAGTTAGCAGAGATGCCCTTCATTGGAACGCGCTATACATATAGGCGTCAAGGATTGTGCAGACGGCTTCTAACTGCAATTGAAACGGTATTAAAATGATATATACTTTCAGGTTTTGACTGACACATGGCTTACCATGGTGCCTGTCTTGGGGTTTTATATTGATATGTCATGTTCTTAGATTAGCTGCCAAGTGTTCTGCCTAGTTTGTGATGCTAGGAGAAGTAATTTAGCAGTATTATTGGCTTATCCATAGTTAATTGCAAAGTGTGTAGTTGGCATGTGCTTCATTACATTTCAAACTTGTCATCAGGTTTTACGTGATCTTGGCATTGGGAAAATTGTTATACCCGCAATATCGGAACTAAATGAAACATGGACAAAAATTTCCATTTTGGCGCCCTTAGGAGAATTAAAGAGGCAAGAAATGAGGTCCATGAGTATGGTGGTGTTCCCAGGGACTGATATGTTACAGAAACCTCTACTGGAAGTGGAAAGTGCTACTACAGGTATTTATTTTGCTTATATTACTCCTCTATCCCAACTATACAGGCCTTTTTTATTTTTCACGAGGATTGAGATTCTCATTGGAAAGGTAAATAAAATAATTTTCCTATTTTACTCTTGTTAGTGAGTCTAAAAATTGTTGGAACTTTCAGATAACTTTAAAGTGTGCAAATTAAGTGGGGGGTATAATAGTAAATGAATAGAAAACGGCCTATGTAATTGAGACAACTAAACAATGAAGAGGCCTAATACTCATTGCCAAAACATGGAAGTGAAGTTCAAATATCTTGCATATCATTATTCTTAGTTCCTTTTCCCCTTGTTTTAGATAAGAAGTCGACTGAAGCTCCAACAGAGCTTCAAAATACTCTGCAAGAGCCTAATGATGGTGATGGTGGTGTTATAGCTGCAACTGAAGTTCCCATTTCCCCCGAGTTTGAAATCCAAAATTCTGAATCCAACATCAAAGTTGGGGCAGATGAAGAATCTGTTAACCATGAAAAAGAACAGTGTTTACTTCTTCTTCCAACAACCAATGATGATAATGAACCTTTTAGCAATTCAAAGATCACTGCAAGTGATGCTCATCAGCTTGAAGCACAGATAACCGTTGAGGACATTAGTAGTTGTTCAAATAGCGTTAAACTTGTCAAATGTAACTAACAAATACAGGTGGACGAAGGAGCTGAAGAAAAAAGAAATGCTTTTTGTTGTAGATGGGGAGACGAGAAACAGGTAACGTTTTGAAGTGGGGATGAATGTAGTCTTTTGTGATTTCCTCTTATTATTTTTTGATAGGGAAAAATCTTAGTCGTCTCGTCTCCCTTGTGTTTCTGCTTCAGACATTCTCTATAATTAGCAAGTTCAGAATTTTAATCGTATAATTTGAATGTTGAGTGATTTAATGTGTAAATATAGCAGTGGTTTAACCGTTTAAGCCTTCAGTCAAATGTGACAAATATATCAAAAGCCCTGAATCCTATTCAACTCTATTGAATCATATATATATTAAAACACAATCAAGAATTTTTTTCCCTCCAAAATTGCATTTATGACTTAGACTCCCCACGCAAAGCTCCTATGTAACATGGCGTTGCACATTGTGCAATATACTTTTTGCATTGTACAATGTGCAATGATTAATTTTGTAAGTTCTTTTTAATTTTATTTATTAAATGCAATTTTTTAAAATTCTTTTTTATTTTGATTTATATTGATATTTCTTTTTCAAGATTTTGAGTTGTATTTTTCGTATCACATTTAATAAATTTACTAATTTATTATTATTATAATTATAATTTCATTTTATATTTTTTGTGACTTAAATACTTTCTAAATAATACTAATTTTTTCAAAATCATAAATTGTTACATATTTATTAACTCAAATATTTTATTAGTTTTAAAATATAATATATTTATATTAAAATTAATGTCGTTAATAAATGATGCATAGTCGTAAACTATGCATTTATTTATGTATAAAATACTCTAAATTAATTAAGAGATTATAAGTTAACATAATTTTTATAATAAATACGACTGTGAAAATGTTATCGTTTTATAATATTTTCTATTGAATTATTTTTTTTTGAATGTCCAAATATAATTTTGGCGTCATTACCTAAATTAACTAAAATATTATAACTTAATATAATTTTCATAATAAATACTATCGCGAAAGTGTTGTGTTTTTGTAATATCTTCTATTGAATTATAGTTTTTTGAATGTCTAAATATAATTTTGTTGTCATTATCTAATTGATATTTTATTTTACATTAATGCTATTATAAAATATTTGTTTATTGTTTTTGCATCTACACACATATATATATAATTACAAAATATTAAAACATAAAAAAACTCATATAAAAATATTCATTATTTTAATATGAATTAATTGAATTTAAATGAATATTTTATTCAAAATCGAGAATGACAATATTTTCATTACAAAATGAGGATTATGATTTTTGAAAATTATTTTAAATACTATTTTACAATAAAAGTTAAATTATAGTATCAAATTTTAATTATTTGTATAGCCTGTTCTCATTCTATATTCTATTCACCAACAGCAGTACTGAGGAAGGGGACAAGGTTGCTGCAGTAATTTGTTAAATAAATATTAATATTCCAGATATGTTAGATGTAATGTCTAAGGAAAAGACAAATTACACGAACATAGACTTTGTTTATAGTTCATTTACCAAGATGATATCGCAACCCAAAGACCACTTATTGCTGTTTAATTTTTATATATTACTAAAATGTACAGAGGTATAGATCGTAATTGTCAATTATAATGCGTGCACGAGAGACCATTTTTCAAAAAACATGTTAATTAACTCTTTTCAAAAAAAAAAAAAAAACACATGTTAATTGACTAAATACCATTTTTCTGCATCTAGAGTATCTGTCTGTCCGATAAACAAACACCAATTTCCTAATAATTCATTCTGAAGTCGCCAATAATACTTATTGTTGCTTCGGTCCCATAAATATTACCCATTTTCATTTTTACAAAGATTAAGAAAAATACAATTAATAGTGGTGGAAAAATAAAACTCGAGATTATTTTCCTAATACATCATTTCATTTATTAGATGTTTTATTTCAACTAATCTATTTTAGTAATAACAGTATATATTAAATGAGGATATATAAGACAATTAATTAAAAGAAATGTGGCCTATATTTTCGGACGGACTAGGGATGTCAACAGGTCGGGTTAGGTCGGTCAACCATTTCCATTTCCGCCCCGCGAATTAAATTCCGACCCAAACCCGCCCCGTGACCCACGAGTAATCGGCGCGGGTCGGCTCGGGTCGGGTCACGGACGGCTCGGGTCAAACAGTTGACCCGCCTATTGACCCGGGTCAAACAGTTGACCCACCTATTGATCCTTTTTTTTAACACTCCTCCATACTTGATAGAGATAGAAATTCTCCAAACTTTAAAATATTATTAACTAGACTAAATAAGTAAATGGCTAATAACTTTCAATTATTCAATACTAAATTACTAATTTAACTAGTAACTACTAACTACTTAAATATAAAACGAAATTCATCCACAAATAACCACAATCTATAAAATACATACGAAATGCCAATCACGCATTCACACAATGATACAAACAAACATTTCACATGGTTGAACACTAATACTTCAATAAGCTATTACAATCCAAACATCACAATTCACTAAGTCTGAAGAAGAATAAAATAAGGGGAAACATTAAGAAAGGAATATTATTTAAAGATACACAAACAAACATTTCAATAAGCTACGCTACTTGTGTTGTACCCACTGATGTTCGACTGTTCCTGTTTTAGAAAAAAAAAAGGGGAGAGAGATTGAATATTACTATAACAATAGTTATGGAAATTAAAAACTTTTCAATAAATAATGATGAATCAAGAATTGAAGAGAATTACCCCATCCTCCTCAATATCCTCTACATTGAATTTTGAGAGAAATCCAAAATCCGTCGAATCATCCTTATCTGTCCATAATATAAAATAGTTAACTTATTTAACAAACAATCAAATAAGTTAAGAAACTTTCAATACGAATGTTATGAAATGTGAAATGATATATTTTTCATAGTTCATACCTTGAATTTCAGACCACAACCAATCCTGAGTACACATTAGAGCTTCTAATGTGTTAGGATGAAGACGATTTCTGTGTGGACTCACAAATCGTCCACCCGTACTGAAGGCAGACTCTGATGCTACAGTAGATATTGGGATAGCCAAAACATCTCTTGCAATTTTGGACAAAGTCGGATATTTGATTGTATTTATTTTCCACCATGTCAATATATCAAAATCATCAGCATGAGGTAATATAGCCTCCTCTAAAAAACTGTCAAGCTCATTCTTTTCATTGCCACGACCACCAGTTTCAGAAACAAATCTCTCAAAACGCATCACGTATTTCTTCCGTGGTGTAGCAGTTGGTTGCTCATCCTGTTGCGAAAACTAAAGAAGTCAAATGAAAAATGTAAACAAAAAGAACAAAGAAACAAAAAGCTGTAAAACAGAAAAGTAAGAAAACCTGAGAATCTGAAGTGGTAGAAGACTTAGGTTGCGCTCCGCTCGATTCTCGTCTAGTCTCATACTCTTTCACCAATCTCCGACAAAAGTCACGTAGTTTTTCAATCTCATCTAAAGCTCTATCATGGAAAATCATAGGATAATAGCACTCAACCAATCTCATCTTATATCTTGGGTCAAGCAATGCTATAGCGCCAAAACGCCATGAATTTCACTCCAATATTTGTTAAATTTTTCAATCATACCAGTTGCCATCATCTGAATTTCCACATACGGAGAATCACGCCATTCATATAAGGACAACTTAATTTCGCAAACATTGGGAAAGAATAGATTTGCAGTTGGATATTTTGTTCCTGAAAATAACTCAGTGACAGTGTAAAAAACCTCCAACCTACAACAAATTTCTTTTGCCAAGTCCCAATCATCATCAGTAGGCAAACACTTATACTGTCGCTCTCTATTCTTAATAAGAGGAAAAACTTCTCTGTACTCCAAAGCTATTTGAAGCATCAAGTAGGTTGAGTTCCACCTAGTTTTACAATCAAGCACTAATTTCTTCTCGCAAGTTACTTTAAAACTACGTGCCAAATCCTCAAACTTTTCCCACCTCTTTGGTGTTGCCGTCCAATAGACAACACTATCACGAATGTTTTCAATACTTTTCTCAATTACCTCTAAACCTTCCTTCACAATAATATTTAAAATATGAGCACAACACCGCATATGGAAATATTCACCATTCAATGGAAGATTGCGACAACGAATCATGCTTTTCACATAACCAATCATGGCATCATTTGTAGTACAGTTATCTCCGGTTAAAGTTGATAACTTACTATCAATATTCCAATCCATTAGGCAACTCACCAAAACTTCTGAAAGAACTTCTGCAGTATGTGGGCATGGCACATATATAAACCTGAAAATGTCAAAAAAAGAGAATAATTACTCCATTAATCCAATAACAATTATACAACCATTTAAATATGAAAGCAAATGGTTTAATTTTTTAAAAAATTAATATACCTCATTACCCGACTGTGGAGTTTCCAAGATTCATCGATATAATGACCCGTAATCACCATGAATCCCTTTTTTTGGTTGGAGGATGTCCACATGTCCGTGGTGATACAAATTCGACTCTCATTCATCTCCATCATATTCATTACTTTCAATTTCTCCAAATCATACATTCGCAAAATGTCATTCCTAATAGTATTTCGACTTGGCACCTTAAACAATGGTTGAGCATCGGCCATAAAGTCTCGAAAACCAATGTGCTCCACCATACACAACGGGTACTCGTGCAAAATAATCATTCTTACTAATTTTTTCCTGCACCTTTCATTATCAAAATTATATGTGCCCATTGTGACGGTGCCCGTGCTAACATTTTTAGAGAAATTCAACACGCCTTGTCGAGTACCCCCTCTTCCTTTAAAATCACACCTCTTTAAATGATTACGCAAATGGTTCGTACCATTTTTTGTATCTCCAGTTAATTTTTGCTTGCAATATTTACATTCAGCCTTCCATTCACCACTAATTAACAATCTTTCATAGTGCTCCCAAACTTCTGAAGTTAATTTTCTCTTTTTACCAATAGTTTGTTGGCTAACGTTCCTCAAGCTCATCACATAGATCAATGGGAGTTGAATTTACCTCATTTGGAACGTCTTGGGAACTGAATGGAGTTCCTTCACGAACAGGTCCTTGTTGCCTAGTACTACCAACGCTAGGTAATGGTGTGGACCGTGGAAGATTTTCAGACATCTAAAGAGAATAGAGAGATAAAAATAATTAAAATGATTATACCTATAACCTATTGAGTGTAATAAATTGAGTCTTTTACCTATTAAATTTTACCAACGGATAAAATGTGAAGAAATAATAATAATAATAATAATAATAATAATAATAATAATAATAATAATAATAATAATATAAAGCAAGCAAGAAAGAAAGAGCTAAGCGCCTAAGCAGTAGGAATTGACACAACTTTTTTCTTGTCTTTCAAGAACGAAGAATTGAAGAGGCCATAAAAAGAAAGAAACAAAAAACACGAAAAAAAAAGTAGAAAAGTATAACTAAAAATTTTTCCAGCAAAGTATATATTTAATATTAACATTTTTGCACATAGTTGACTAATAATTCCTTGGAATTTGGCAATTTGATGTAACAGTGGACTAGATTTGCTATCGAGTTACCGTCGAGTCTTTGTCGAGTTACCGTCGAGTGAAGATCGGAGTTGCCGTCGTGCGTCGAGTGGTCCTATGGTCAACTGGTCAGTGGTCACTGGATTTGCAAAGGCCGATTAGGGAGTGAAGACCGCGCCGACTGGTGAGGGAGTGATTAGCAAAGGCCGATTAGGGAATAGGGATTTAGCCATTTAGGGTTGGCATTGCTACGTGCCTCGTGAATTGTGGTGTGAATCTATGAATTCACCGACCATTGTGAATTGTGGATGAAAGGATGGGTATTAAATTATTAATTGGGCTAATTGGGCTAATGGGCTTCAATTTTTAGGCTCAGGGTCGGGTCCTCACCGCCAGAACTCAGCGACCCGACTTGGGTCGGCTCTGCCAACCCGAACCCGACCCGTAGACCCACGGGTCGTAAAAATCTGACCCATTAGGGGCGGGTCGCCGGCGGGTTTGGGTCGGGTCGGGTCATTTTGCCATCCCTAGGACGGACGAAAAAAGAAAAGTGGATTATATTTTTGGGATGGAGATAGTATATAATTTTCTGGTCTAACCAAGCTCAACTCCCAACTCCTTGATTGATTCAATTAGGCCTAATTTGTAGTACTCCCACAGTCCCACCACTACATGCATGTGAAATGATACATGCTGTTTTTATTAATTTATTATTTATATAACACCTCCAATCCAATAAACAAATACTATATGCTACCATATTCATGCAGCAGCAATGTTGTATATAATTTGTTTGTCCAGCGTTACTACTCAGGAAAAAACTAATTCATTGCTTACAATTTCTATCTTAATTCCAATATTGTGAGCGGAGTGGCTTATGCTTCTCTTGTTTCTCTTGTTAACATTCTTGAGCAAAACCTTGAACTTAATTTGATTCCTCAAAGTAATCCATATATCCAAAATCTTCTCCATAAAGCTACTTTTTTTTCAAGGTTTTCTTGAAAAATCTTCACAAAGAAGTAGCGAAAATATAAAATGTTTGGAGAGTAGAATGAGAGACGCAGCGTGCAAAGCACAAGATATAGAATGAGAGATGCAGCATGTAAAGCACAAGATATCATTGATTCCCATGTTGCAGATCGATTTGATGAATTTGTTATGTGTTTGGCAATTTTGTTAGGAAGTACCCAAAGTTGATTTTGACTGGCACAAGTGTTTGTTTCAGGGTTTGGATGAAACAATGGAAGAGATCTATTCCACTAAGCAAGAGGTGATGCAAATCGAGCACAAGGACGAGGAGGACGACAACAATGACAAACCTAATCCTCAACCAAGGATTTTTTTTCCCCTTGCTAGCTCCTCAACACCTCATTCACATGCTACGACCATGATGGTTGGTCTAGATGATGACTTTAATCAGATCAAGACTTGGCTGGTTAGTGGCTCGCCACAACTTGAGATTGTTGACCTTGTTGGCATGAGTGGTATAGGTAGGACTTTTTTAGGTACAAAAATTTACGATGACAACTATATTATTTCTCGTTTTGATATTCATCGTTGGGTAACTTTTTCTCAAGAATATAGCATTCAAAATATCATAGTAAAGCTTTTAGGTAATGACAAAATGGGTAAAGAAAACAATGAAAATTTGGGACTTGGTTTGTACAAGAGTCTAAAGAATATGAGATACTTAATTGTATTAGATGATATATGGGACACAAGCGTTTGGATGGCTTAAGACGAGTACTTCATGTTTGACTTCCCGAGGTTCTGAAAGAAAGCAAGCGGTGCACTTAAATCTAAATAGGGTGGTATGGGTGAGAAAGATAAAGAGAAGATCTAGACAAAAGACCTACTCGATGGAATTAGCCAATGTGTGCTCCACAAGTTAGAAAACCTCCCGGCAAGACAGAATTCATCCCAGAAGGTAAATTACCCTTTCTCTTAATGACCAAAATGGAAGTCCAATCTCACTAACAACTTGGTTAAAGTACGTAGTTGAGCATGAAAATTCTTGTCCCTCTTTCATCAAATGCACTATTTTAATGATGAAGAAAGTTGGAGTTTATTTTGTTAGACAGCATTCGGAAAAGATTGCTATCCTCCTGAGCTCAAAGAAGTTGGGAAGGAGATCGTTGAAAATTATCGAAGACTTCCCCTCGTAGTTATAGTGATTGGGGGACACCTCTCAAAAGCCACAAGAACAAAGAACTTTTGGACAAGTGTGACAAAGAATTTAAGTGAAATAATAGTTTCAGAAGATGATGGATAATGCTCAAGGATACTATCTTTAAGCTACAAGCATTTGCCTCATTGTTTGAAGTGTTGTTTACTATAGATGGGCATATTCCTACAAGATTTTGAAATTGAGGTCTCTCAACTAGTACATTTATGGATTGCCACTGGAATCATATAGCCATAGAGATCTAAAAGCTTCAAAGATGTTGCAAATGAGTACTTTTTGGATCTCGTAGAGAGAAATCTTATTTTGGTTTCAACACACAAGTACAATGGGAAAATCATATTTTGCAAGATTCATGATCTCATAAGAGATTTATATGTCTGAGAAGCAAAAACTGAGAAGTTGTTGTTTTCACCTTGCTAACAAGAATCTCTATAATGTTAACAAGTAATATTATTGTAAATATGATGTAGATAGTCCTAGTTCTGGGCTACTTAGTGCATGGTATATTGGTGGAACTGGCAAAGACTTTTCAATGGCCATAAACAACCTAGCTAATCCATGCTACCTTTATTTTGCTTCCCATATTCTATTGGAGATTTGATTGCCGCATTGATACACAAATTTCCACACCTACAAACCATATATATTTGGCATGCAGTTTCTCCTAAATTGAACAAATGGGAACATCCATAGTTGAGGCATATCAAGGTGATTTTGCTTCTTTTGTCCTACCTAATCCTCTTCCTAAAAGAATTGTTCTTGAAAAGCTATAGACACTCTGTATTGTAAAAACTCATTTTTATAGACGAGGCCCTCCAAAGAATTCTAAATCTAAAGACATTGGAAGTTTTCTATTATGAACTAAAAGTCGATGTAACAACTAATTGGAGATACTTTGGTCTCAATAATCATACTTTGGTCTCAACAATCTCGAGGGTCTACATAAACTTGAATCACTACAATGTGAAATCAATTTATTTAACTATAGGACACCGTTTGTGCTGACACAGGATATCACCTTCCATCCTTCAATCAAAAAGTTGACTTTAACTAGACCTTGTATTTCTTGGGAAGATATGACAGTTGTTGGTTCATTACCCAATCTTCAAGTACTCAAATTACAATATGACACGTCTGTACGTGAGGATAGGGAACCAAATAAAGGAGAATTTCTTAACCTTAAAACTCTACATTTTGAAGAACTTGATGATCTAGTGCATTGGAGAGCTGATGCTTATCACTTCCACATGCTTCAACATCTTTTCATCAAGAAATGTGGTCGCCTGCAGGAGATCCCTGCTAATATTGGAGAAATTCCAGTGCTTCAATTGATATCTGTGCGTCGGTGTACAAAATCAGTTGAAACTTTGGCAAGGAAAATTGAAGAGGAACAACATAACTTGAGCAATGAAAGCTTTCAACTTGAGATCTCGCATGCTTATTTTTAATATATAGACACATCAGTACGTAGCCGGTGGTGACTACAGCCACGATTAAGTTAGTTTTGACTTTGTATTTGAAGTTTGAATATTTTGTTCCATTATCCAGAAGTCGATTTAGCTTCTTAGTGCCATACTTGTTTTGTAATCAGCAAAACATTTCCATTAATTATCTCCTCCCCTTTTACCTCTGTATTAGTATTAGATCATGTGACTATTTTTTAGAGATTAAAAAAAAGTAAAAGAAAAAAATTTAATGTGTAGTTGAAAAGTTATTAAAAGAAGGGAAATTTTGTAACCTTAAAACTCTAAATCTTTGAGGTCTTGATCTAGTGCAATGTAAAGTAGATGTTGATCACTTATCGGAGCTTCAACATCTATTAATCCATTAATGCGGGAAATTGCAAGAGATCCTTAATACGATACGGACCTCATGGGTCGCAAATCAATCCTCGCGGAATGATTACAACCCCAGAAAAGCCCAAATACCCCAGTAGAATGATCGGTAACCCAAAAATCCCTCAACTAATGACGTAGCAACAAGGGGCATATCAAACTCGTCGCCTCTAACGCCGTGTGAATTGATGAACAAACTGGGGTGAGCGCCACGAAGGATGATCAACTCTTCGATAAGCTCAGGGTCGTGTTTAACAAACCCAAACACGAAGGGATGGGGGTGGGGAGAAAGTTCGACTCAGACGAAGCTTTCAAGCTCAACATCTCATTAGATCAAAAGTCCTTTTTACAAATGAATTACATGGAGCACTTATACAAACGGAGGACCAAACTTGGAGACTAAGCAAAGACTTACCAAAAAACGCGTGGACCATTTTTTACGGCCGTGTTTTTACTTTATACGGCCGTACAAACCTTTCTTACAGCCATAAAATGCTCTTTGAAAATTTTGGCCTATTTGGATATTACGGCCGTACATTTATGCGTTACAACCATATTTCTCGTTCTGTTGAAATTTCTACACTCGCAAGCTTCACTATTTTGACCACAACTTTTGATCCGGATGTCCGATTGAGCCAATTCAAATTGCGTTGGGAACTAGACTCATTGGGTTACAAATCTTATGAGATAAGAACCTCAAATTCGAAAAGTATCATTGCCTAAATTTCCTCCCTTTGAATTAAACTAATTTTCGGTCCTCATATGTCTTGTAGAATCGAGCCAAATTTGCACCAAATTGATTGTTTTCCCTTCTTTCTGCACCAAAACAATGCTTCATTCCCCAAGATGACTACTGAGGCATCCGGATCATATCATCCTTATGGATATTGGAGAAATTCCAAGGCTTCAATTGATCCAGTTGTTTGAAGTTGGAGAGTCAACTTACTTTCAACAAGGCAAATTGAAGAGGAACAACATAACTTTGGTTATGAATGATGTCAAGTCATCACTGAGCGCTATTATTGTGCTTTTCAGAATTTATAGTTATTCAATTTCTTGTACATATTGTTTTGCCTTCTTTATGGTGCAGAGTAATCATAATCATGACTAACATAAAATTATTTTGCTCAAATTCAATCAAGGTTGAATCCTTAATTGATTCTGCGTTGTTTTTGTTTGATTATGTTTCGAAATTAGTGTAGAGTTACTTTGTTGCATCTATAATTTGGTGGGAAGTTTGTACCTCCAATAAGCAAATAATTATTTCTTAATAATTTATATTTGATTTTCTTCCAAGTCTTTGTTAATGAATTCAGAAATCACAAACTGCCATTCACTTACGACATCAGTTGTTGATATAATATGCTGGTCATAGTATACTCACAAACAACTCATCCAACGCTGCCTATATTTTCGATCTTAACTTCATTGTTGTGAGAAAATTGGTATATGCTTCTCTTGTTTCTCTTACTAACATTCTATTAGGAAATCAACTAGATATTTCTTCTTTCCGATCTTTGTTTGGTAAATGTAGACGCCAAACCCCATCGCACTAAAGGACTTTGCTCTAGTACCACTTGTTGGAAAATCAACCCAAATATGGTTTTAGATTTATCCCAAGACCTTACCTTCAACTTGAGAAATGTCAAAAGAGCATGAGAAATAAATATACAAGGAAATACTAATACAAGATTTACGTGGAAAACTCCAAATCGGAGAAGAACCACGGGCGAACAGTCAAAAACTTTCCAATATATGATAAATTTTACAACCATATAGACTTTTCAATCACCAACCCACGGCCCAAGTATTGCAGGAGAAATAACCTGAACTTTACCACACCTAATTTTCTACTCGTTGCACAAACCACAAAGAATTACCACAAAACTGTCAAAATGTTAGGCTTACAATTTTTCTCTAGATCTGGTCACCCCTTAGTACTACAAAGAAAAATAGATCAAGCCTTACTACACTCACCAATTGTCACTCATTGTATTACCTACAAAGACCACGAAAATTAGAGCCTTAAACTACTATTTTTCTCTCAACTCAAACTTGAATTGTACAAAGAAGACAAAACATGACCTTTATTTATAAGAAAGAAAAACACATAAATAAGGAAAGTTTCGGTCTCCAAGTCACACTTTTAATTTTGATAAGTTCCTTAGCACCAATTTCTGTCCATATCTTCGATTGGTTTATTTTTCCTCTCTCTAGTTTGTATTTATTTTTAACAATATCCCAACAATCTCTACCTTGTAAAAAATAAACCAAAATTTTTTCCTCTCTCTCTCCTCCATCTTATACACAATACTTGGAAAGAATCGCTGGTAAGCCTTTGACACACTTTAACGATTCGAATTCTCACAATAAGAGAATTACCATACTTCACCATAAGAGTATAACCACTTAGAATTAACCACCAATTCTAAGAATTTCATCAGTTCAATATCGAAATAAAATTTGGTGAAATTTATGGTGTAACTCTCTTGCTGGCTTTTTAGAGAGCTCATCAGCCATTGGCATTACTTCAGACATACACTCTACATCGATGCCAACCAATGCTCGCGTGCAAACATACTGGTAGTAACACATCCTCTATCATGACAACTAGCGATATGCCATGAGGATAAATGTTCTACGCTCATTACTTTTCCACCGCCTTCACACCAAGAGAGTCGGACTATCCATATCTGAGCAGTAACCATATTTGCTCCACCAGGACAATATTTTTTGATAGGACCAATCTGTTTACAATACCAACAAATTGCTTTCTTTTCCATAGAGTCAATCATGTTCCACTTTTCAACATAAGCAATGGAAGAAACCCAATAAATCTAAACAATTTATCATTTTTAACTCCAATGGCCACCAGTTCAAGAACGACGGGTTTGAAACCAGTCAGCTGATCTGAGATTCTTTAACCTTCATCCATATTGATATGATCCAAGGCAAGACATGTTTCAAATACAAGGATCCAAATCAAACTCGTGTAAAGAAGCTTTTGTGTATGAATAAGAAGCATGGAAAGAGGTTGAAAGAAGATGAAAATAGGCTAAACGGAATGAATAATGCAACATGGTCGAGAAAGATAAAGAAGAAGGCTTATTCTACAGATGTCACAGCTTAATGCGTGGGCACGCCTAATCCCCCATGCTCTTCTTTATTTTAATTTGGGTTATTTATTAAACAGTTTATTTATTTATTAGTTTTCCCCATCGGCACATGTAAACACTATTTATGTTATTTTCTTTCAGTATCTAGGGTTTGAGATCATTGAGGATAAAGAAACCTTTGAGATTAATTTCTAGGTCTTTTCTTGTTTTACAGGAGTTGATTGAATTCAAAGATATTTGATCAGTTTTTTGTAGCAATCAATATAATTTGTGGTTCGTTAATTATTTATATTAATGGGTCCAAGTTCTATAAGTTATTCGTTGCTCGATTTTGGCTTTCTTGGGATCATTCAACTTGATTGTGGGTTCGAAGGAATTCGTTCTAACCGAGTTCGCATCACATTTGCAAAGATTTAAACCATTTTTCTAGGTACAATAGATTTGAAAAACTTCTTCTTTGATACACATCTTCCAATTCATGCCACAACTCCTTCACAGTAGATATTCCATGAATATTTTAAGAGCATTATTGGCCATTGAAGGCGTATCTTGCTTGCAGTTGTCAAATCTAAATCATCCCAATCATCATCAATCATACTGGCTTTAGCAACTTTGTCAGAACACAAGGTTGGTTTTCTTTTCAAAGCCTTGTATAGTCCAATTTGAATCAATATATCCATGATTTGTACTTAACATAAATCAAATTGATTTTCCATCAAATTTCTCAACTTCCAATTTGGAACCTGATATTTCTTCTTTCGATATTTGTTTGTTAAATGTAGATGTCAAACTCCACCGCACCAAAGGACCTTACTTTGATATCACTTGTTGGGAAATCAATGCAAATATGATTTCAGATTTATCCAAGGACCTTACCTTCAAGTTGAGAAATATCAAAAGAATATGAGAAATAAATATACAAGGAAATAATAACGTAAGATTTACGTAAAGTATGAGACGCCACGAGCAGACGACAAAACTTTCCACTATATGATAAATTTTACAATCATATAGACTTTTCACTGACCAATCCACAACCCAAGTATTACACGAGAAATCCGAGCTTTATCACAACTAATTTTCTACTCGTTGCACAAACCATAAAGATTTACCAAAAACCCTCAAGATGTTAGGCTCACAATTTTTCTATAGATCTAGTCACCTCTTAGTATTACAGAGAAAAATAGGTCAAGCATTACCACACTCACCAATTGTTACTCTTTATATTACCTACAAAGATCATGAAAACTAGAGTGTTAAACTAATATTTTTCTCTCAACTCAAACTTTAATTATATAAAGAAGAGAAAAAAAAAAGACATTTATTTATAAGAAAGAAAAACACATAAATAAGGAAAGTTTTGGTCTCTAAGTCATACTTTAATTTTGGGAAGTTCCTTAAGCACCAATTTTTTTTCCATATTTTCAATTGGTTTATTTTTCCTTTCTCTCTTTTGGATTTATTTTTGGCAATATCTCAACACATTCTTGCGCAAAACCTTCAACTTTGTCTTATTTGTCAAAATAGCCAATGTATATCAAACTCTTCTTATAGAAGCCTTTTTTTAAGATTTAATTTTCTTGAAAATCCTCATATACAAGTAGTGAAATTGTAAAATATTTGGAGAGTTACCCAAGAAATGCAGTGTATAGCGCACAAGATATCATTGATTCACACATTGCATTAGTAATATCTTAATTAGTGGGTGAGAGACCACTACTAGGATACATTCACAACAACTATATGGCAACATTTTAGAGGACATTTTCAAGTGACATAATGTGATGACAGAGTTTATAAGGTGATAAAGAAGTGCATTGAATAATAAACACATGGACCCTTCGTAATCACTTAATAAAGAGGTGAAATAACAACCTAAAAAGACACTTCTAAAATTACCATTGTTTTGCAATTAAGAAAACACAACTTTAGATTTACTTTTCTTTAACCATTGACTAATGTTTGAATAATTTGACGGTTTAGATAAGCTTAATTATGGCTTAATTTTAGTACTTTGTGCATTACAATACATGTGAAATGGCTTTTATAGCTTTGCTGCTTTTTCCAACCTTTTTTTCGATTAAAAAATTTTAATCCATTAGTATTTGCAAATTGAAAATACTAGTAAACTTTGGTTTTTAAGTAGAAAATACTTTAAACCAATATAGGTGTTTTTTAACAAGAATTTCGCTATAATTGAACAAAAAGAAGAAAAAGTAAGCATTTCAAGTATTCATTGCCACAAGATTGTTGTTTAATAAAGAAATCACAAGTTGCAATTCACTTACAGCTAGAAAGACTTGCAAATGAATTGCAAGAAGCAAGTGAATATTAAGTTGCAATTCACAAGTTAGCATTTCAAATCTTTTGTAATTTTCTATTATTTTTGGATAGGGCAAAATTGTAGTCATCTCTTCTCCCTTATGTTTGTGTTTTAGACATATTGTCTATAATTAGTGTGTTAAGAATTTTAATCGTATAATTTGAATGTGCAGTGATTTACGCTTTCAATCATTTATGTCAAATATGTTGAGTCATTAGATGTTGTTTTATTTCGTTTAATAAAGTCCTATTTAGGAGGAAAGTAGCTATTGTTTTGAATTGGTCTCTTCCTTGATTCACATTGGTTTGTTAAACATTGGATGTAGTTTCTTTGATTTCTCTTTCATGTAAGGCATATATATGCCAGCAATTCTGCAGATATTAGAATAAGATTTTCTTCCAAATTTGCTAAGTTCTTGTTCAAATATTATTCTCAAAAAAATATGTCAAGCCCTTCATTATGTCCAGGTCAATCGAATACGCATTCTATCGAATTGACCAACAACAATACTGACGAAAAGAATGAAAAGCTACTAAAGTATAATGGCACCAGCGCCCTATGTGGCGCTGACGTGGCAAGGGCAACGTCAATGCCCCATCCCAATAGGGCACCCGGTACCTTAAAAGAACCTTGGAGGGCCTTTGTGCTAATTCCCCATTTCTTCCTCATTTACCTGGCCCTCATTCACACTTTCACCAAATCCCACTCCAGCACATCAACCGCACAATATTACAGAATTATCATCCCACGTGGCGCTAATGTGGAGGTTACCACGCGGGTGCTTGTTTGAAAAAAAGAGAAGCCAAACATTCGGTGCTCTTTTTAACATGATGCTTAAACAGTATGGACCGGTCTACAAAAAAAACCAAAATTGAATTGTGAATTCATAACCCAACCTTAATTGAGATTGAGCTCACGTATAACACTGCCAATCGCCGACCGCACCGCCGTCGCCACC
This sequence comes from Jasminum sambac, assembly GCA_018223645.1. Lineage (NCBI taxonomy): Eukaryota > Viridiplantae > Streptophyta > Magnoliopsida > Lamiales > Oleaceae > Jasminum > Jasminum sambac. The sequence continues at coordinate 24,491,904 of CP073647.1, forward strand.
ATCCTCCACTGCCGATACCAAGCCGATGTCCTCCGTAAGCTTCGTTTGTCATGTAGTCACTGCTTTTTCGATAGGTACGAAGCTTCTCTTTTTTTGAGTTCTTGATCTTTCTTGCAATTCGAATTCGAATGATATAATTTTAGAGGTTAACAAATCAATTGTTTGCCTATGATATACCACTCAATGAATTTGATTCTTCAATTTCATACCACCAGCTTCATGTTCTCATTTCTCTATTCATTTTTTTATGAACTCTCGCTTTTTACTGGTCTCGTTTGTTGGTGTAAGAAATCTGAAATCTGAAAGGAAAAAAGAACTTAGAATGATACCCATAGCAACTACTATTCTGAGTTATGTTTCTTTTTTTTCTTTTTTTTTTGTTAACCTCTCACTTTTTACTAGTTTGCTTGATTGGTGTTAACTACTGAAAATTGGAAATATTTTAACATTTTAGTAATATTCCTATCATGTGGAGTCCGTACAATGGTTCTCCATGACATCCTATCTGCTAGGCTGCCACTCATCTTATGCATTTGAGTCTTTTTGTGATCACATCCTTGTTAACCTCTCGCTTTTTACTACTTTGCTTGATTGGTTTAAGAAATCCGAAGAAAAAAAAACCGACTGAATTGGTGTACGGTACTTCTTGGAATGAAACTTGTGGATGGATGTACATATGCAATTTTCTTCGTTCTGTTCATTTCATTTGGTTCCTTCTCGTTTTTACTTTTCATTTATTGGTGTATGCAATGTGAAAGAAAAAAAAAAAGGAATTGGTTTGGGGTAGTTCTTCCAATGGCTCCTTCTGGGTTTGTTGGTGTAAGGAATTTGGGCAGAAATAAAGGAAAAAGGAATTGATGTAGGGTGAATAACACTAGTGGAGAGATGTAGGGAATTTTCTTAATTCTTTATTGTTTCGTCCAATTTTTTCTCACACTTTTTCTTCTTTTTTTCCTTTTGTTAAGCTCATTATATTGATAATATAGTAACTGATGTATTACCAAATGTGCTAATTTTGTGGACTTGTATTTGCATAGCTAGGTTGATGGTAGTTAGAGTTTGAGAAGAACTCATTTTCATATTGTCTAACTTCAACTTTGTTAATGCCATTGTGCAATGGAGTTTTGTGCTGCCTTTTTTTAATAATTTTTTTAAAACTTTGTCGTTTGCTACAGTTTTTGATCGACATCCCGCTGCAATTCTCTCACCTTGAAAATGCTCCAATGCAGTAACGAGGCAATGCATGAGAATCTGGATTTCGATGATAAATACTCTCTGGATGCTTTGTCAAAAGAAGAAGAAGATGAGAATAAAGAAGAAGAAATGGGCAGTGAAGAAGGAAAGGAAATGTAACACCCGATCGAATTTCGTACGTAATTTTGTATATGATTTTTGAGTTGAATTTGAAGCATGTGATGAGTTTCGTAAGTAATATATGTTTATGATATGCTTACGGCCGATATGTATGTATAGTGGTGTATAAATGTTATATGGCCTTAACCATCACGGACAGAAAAAAATTCTGTAGAACGATGTTTACGGCCGTAAATTTGTAGGATACGGCCATAAATGTTGAAGTTACGGCCGTATAAGTAAGGTATGAAGTTATGGATAGAATGATTTTTACGGCCGTAAGTATTAAGGATATAGCCATAATTGTAAGTATAATGCCGTAACATTAAAGTATACGGCCGTAATATGAAAGATAGGGAACTATGCAAATATTTCAGAAAGTTTTGTATGGCCGTACATAATAGAGATACAATCATATTATCGTTATTTACGGTCGTAAGTATAAAGTATACGGTCGTAATATTGATAACGAAGGAATACGAAGTTTCAGAGACTTTGATACGGCCGTATGTCAAGGTGAGACGGCCGTTTGGTTATGGTTTACGGCCACCAGCTATAAGGTTACGGCCCTAATTTTTTTATTTATGACCGTAAATGTAAGAGTTACGGCTGTAATTTTAAGTAGGCAGAATGATGATTCTAGGCTTTTCTTGACGTTTGGGAGTATAGAACATATCAAACTCGTCCCCAACTCACAAGATACATACAAAACACTCTCTAAACTTCCCCAAATCATGTATGCTAATTGAGGATCCATTTTTGATATCATATATGCATAATTGATCCAAGAAGATGAAGCAAGAAGGAAATGAAAGAGAAAGGGAAAGCTATCAACCTTTTGTTTCAATGGTTTTCTTCTATCAAAAGGTAGGTTTTAGATGTATTTTTCAAGTATTAAGGTAAGTATGTTAATATGTATACTTTGCTTGATGTCTATAATTGAATTTACATGTTAGATATACTTGGAAACTTGATATGGATACAAGGAAGAAGTATATGATCATGTGACATGATTTTGAAGTACTTGGCATGTCAATAAGCTATATGTATAGAAAGTTATGGTGTGAAGATGATATCTCACTTATATGAATGTTGGTCTAAAGGTTGTGAAGCTTTAAACCTATATGATTATGATGTAGCATGTGATGTGGAAGTTGTTCTGAATCAATTGAGATAATTGGCCTTATGTATTGTAAGTTGTGATGATCTTGGCATCAACCTATGTTATGTGAAGAATTCTTGATATGCAAGAAGTGATGACTTTGAAGTATGATGCCAATATGATTTGTATTACTATGAAACTATGAAATTAACTACGATTTGATTCAAGGCATGTGTGTGAATGTCAATGTAAGTTATGTCATGGAAAATGAGAAGGTTAGGTTGCTTATCATGTGTTTACAAAAATATAAATGTAAGCTCGGCCTAAAATGGGAGCTAAGTGCTATACGGGGCAAAGTGCTATACGAAAAAGGTATGAGCCACCTTTTGAGCCCGTATGAGTTACATCTAGAGTCCCCGGCTTGAATAAGCCATACGCTATAACATGATAAGCCTCAATGGGAGATCTAAGCCACGAAATGTGAAATGAGACAAATGTGATACAACACGGAAGGCCATTATGTGATAAGAATGAAATGGCCATTGTAAACACATTGATTCGCAACGAGGCCCGAATATACATAAAGTATGTTTACAAAGTGAGATTTGTTATATAATGTGAAGAGTCATGTTAATATGAAAGATGACATGCATGTGTGTGCCGATATAAGATCGCCTATCACGTGTCCATGTATACGAATGTGAAAATCGGTCAAATGGGGGATCTAAACCCCAGATGTGATAAGATGGTCTCACGAGGCTTGGCCAAAGATGATGTATAAGAAGTTGGCGCCAATGTAGCCACGTGATTAGTGATAGGGCCCTATGTAAGTGTGTGTGATATGCATTGAACGACATATAATCCCTCACTGAGTCTGTATGACTCATTCTATGCGTTCGTTTTCGGAAAGTGTGACGTGTGCATAGGGGTAAAAAGATCTTGCGCCAAAGTATTGGTATAGAAACTATTATATTTGTATGTTAAAGATTTCGGGTAGCCACTGAAGTGATGGATCTCATATATATGAGTGATGTTCTCTTTAGTTCCATACATGTGTATTGAACCCGTATAAACTACGAAGTTGTGCATGTTATGTGATATATATATATATATATATATATATATATATATATATGGTACGGAGTACCATATTAGAGAGGAGCGTTACAGGAAATCATTCTAGGTTATAAACATTCTTCATTTATTGGGAATTGTATTGTTTATGAATTTTTTGTGTTTGTATGAACATTTGTATCAACATTTATTTAGGACAATGAATCCAGTAAATTATGTTATGTACATATTTGGGGATTTTGTTAGTTTTTGTACATTTTGGATTGATTGAGGTGGAATGTTGAGTTGTGTTTTTAATTTTTCCGATCTAAATTATAGGAAAAGAATTTACTTAAAACTACATATCGAAACCTTTTGGTTTGTTGCACTACCATTTGAGTGAAAGTGGAATTAAGTGATATATACAAAAATTCCACCGCTGAATACCAAATTTCTGGATATATGAACTATGAAGAAATGCTTCAAGATTTAGCAAGCAGTGGGATAAAAGATATGTATAATTTTTTATCACTCTAACCCTAATATATAGCTGATATTTCCTCCTCCTCCTCCCCCCAAGAATGGAACTTAACAAAAGATGCTGTCAGATACTTTCCAAATGTTCCTTCCGATGATCTACTATATGTTGGGAAAACATTTATTTTTTGGGAGGATGATCTACCATATGTTGGGAAAACATTTATTTCCTGGGAGAGGCATTTGACTTCTACAATAATTATCCAAGGATAGTTGGATTTAGCATTCGCAGACATAGCAGCATCTTAAGTAAAGACACCACGGGATATCGATCGAGAACATTTACCTATTCCATATAAGGTAAGACTAACTTGAACTATCAATTGAATAAGAAGCATAAAAAACAATGCTCTGGAGAACGGAATTGGGGCCGTACTAGATGCCTTTGTTTAGCTAGCTTGACTGTGAAAAAGGTAAAAAATGGGAACACGTGGACAACTTCCGTGTTCATCGCTGAGCACACTCATCCACTTACTCGCCCAGGGAAAGTTGGGTTTTTGCCTTCCTATAGAAGGGTAACACCGAGTCAAAAGAGTCTTCTCGATCAGTTGTCACAGGCCAACATTCGCACATGTTAGCAGCTTCGGTTGTTGAAGGTTCAACATGGTGGTCCTTCTTCCATTGGGTGTCAAGAGCGGGATATTAGGAATGTGGAGAGGGTTAAGAGGCGAGAAAAGTCGGGACATGATGCTGAGACCCTTGTTAAATATTTTGAGAGCGAGAAAGAGGTAGATGAGAACTATTACTATAGTATGGAGACTGAGGAAAGGGTCTTCAATCGATGCTTTTGGGCTAACTCTATGTCACGTAGTGCGTATGTATACCTCGATGATGTTGTTATCTTTGACACAACCTACAACGCGAACACCTACGGTATGATTTGGAGTTTTTCGTGGGTGTAAACCACCACAGGCAGACAGTTATCTTCAGATGTGGATTGGTCAGCAAATGAGAGGAAAGACTCATTCATCTGGTCATTCTCACAGTTCCTACAAGCTATGCCAACCGGAGTCGCCCCGAAAGTGATTATTACTGACTAGGATCAAGCAATTGGAGGGACAATTGCTATGATAACTTCTATTGCTAATCATGATTAAATGCAAATTTTGAAATTATCAATGTCGTGTCGGGCCACAAATTATTTACTTATATGCTAATGAATTGTTTGTTTTAGGCATTTTCCAATTGTGCATCAATTGTGCTTATGGCACATTGCAAACAAATTCTCTGAGAAACTGGGTCCAACGCTTTACGGTGATTACAATGGTATCCTATCAAGCATTGTCCACAACTCTGAGACACATGACAAATTTGAGAAGAAATGGAACGATTTGATGAGCACTACCCCCTTGGGGGCAAATGAATGGCTACGCAACATATATGCTATACGGGATCGATGGGTACCTGCTTATGTCTTACACTTGTTTACTACTGGGATGACGAATAGTCAACGGGTTGAGTCTCATCATTCATTCTTGAAAACATACGTGGTAAGGAAGAATTTACTTTCGAACTTCATAGTGCAATTTAAACATGCATTGCGCCACCAAAGGCATTTGGAAGTACATGCAGATCACATCGACAAATCACAAGTGCCTGTTTTATTGACCAATTGTCATGTGGAGGACCAGATGTAAAGTGTGTACACAAAGACAATGTTTTTGCTTTTCTAGGAGGAATTAGTACAAAATTCATCTTACGATTACAAGAAGATCTCTTCTACGAAAGCTGCCAAAGTATATTGGCTATCAAGGTTTGACACAGTCTCAGATTGAGCATGTCATGTCACTTGGAAAACTGGGTCCAATATCATCATCACCTGCAGTTGCAAAGTTATAGAGTTTAGTAGATATTTGTGTCGCCATATAGTGTGTTTATTGTATAAGAAGGGGATTAGGATTATACCTTATTATTATATCCTTAGTAGATGGGGAAAGTAAGTGAAATTAGTTCCCATATTTGATTCCAATTCGAAAACTTTAGCTACGAGTCAATCTGATTCTGCCCGTGTAAAGATGGTTACAGATTTTGTGAGCTTGGCAAATGATGTATCTACGTTTCCAAATGTTAGGAATTTTGTCATGCAGCGATTTAGTGAACTTTGAAGGCAGGCGATAGAGATGATGGCTAGGATGGGACCAGTGAATGGAAACAGTGAGAGTGGTAATATTTTCTGATCTTGCTAGCTTCATTTTGACATTGGTTATGCTTATATCCTAAATTTATGTATGCTTTGAACTTCTTGCGTTTGATCATTTTGGTATGTCAACTTCAATTTCAATGCAACCAGAGGGCATGACTATTGAGGAGGAGTTGAGTATTCGGGACCCAGTGTCAGAAGATGCTAAGGGATCCAGTAAGCATCTCAAATCATCAAAGGAAAATGCGATCAGCCAGATTGGGAGCAAGTGCAGACAATGTCGCCTACTCGGTCATAATGCAAAAACTTGTCCTAAGAATAATCCAAGGTATGTCATACACTTTTGCTTGAATTTAATTAGTACTGTATCATTGGTGTGGGAGCATATAGTGTTAGGAGATGGGATTTCAATGTTTGAAGTGTGGATTACATATCCAATGCGAGTTTTTAGATAGTAATTATTAATTTCCAATTTCTTTTCAGAACTATGTTGATCGACAAGGATTATCGTCCAGATATGTCAAATGTGAACAATAGGGATCGTGATGTGATAGGGGCTAATATGTTCATATCTCGGGCTGATAACTACTTCGTTTATCCAATGACATTATTGGATAGCGATTTCCTATAGTAGTTTTTATATACTATTGCAATATTTAAGTTAATGATCTTGTTATTTGTCTTGTAATCAATAAGGAAACTTGATATGCTTCCAACTCATGTCAGTTTTTATATTGTGTTGCGATATTTAGGTTAATGTTTTGTTCTTGAGGATTTTGTTTGAATTTGTTAATCCTACAAAGATGAGTTCATTTAAAGTATCAAATGAGTTTCCTCAGGGGTTGAAACAAAATGATTCAATAACAAAGACATTATCGATTTCAATGCATAGAAACTCAAATTCATTGATTTCACATTGTAGTTGCTTAAAATGTTTGACAATATAGATAGAAACAGTAACACACTAATACCACCCCAACATTAGGGATACAACAGCAAAAGACATTAGCAAATGCAAAAACTAAACTACAATACTGAACAACACGACGATAGGTTGTCTAGCTTGTCCAACCTCTCAAGGTTGTCAAGTTTGTCCAATTTATCCAATTTGTCTAGTTTCTCAGTGATGCGTGCAAGCAAATGATGATCTTCAAAGAAAATATTGCCTATTATCTTATTCGAATTATGGGTAATTGACGCAGACTCATGCTCAGTAGCTCGAGCATTACCCATGGCCTCGTCAACCAAGACGAATCCCTTACAGGCCATCCCGTCCTAGAGAAGGACAAATACATAAACACATTACTAAAGCTACCTACCATTATTAGAATGATTTGAACGAAACAAACTATTTAAAAAGGAAAATAGAACATGATTAAACTCATCATTTACACATCATCAAATGAATGAATAAATAAATGGAAGGATTAGCTATTTTTATCTATTTCGTCAAGATGCTTACCTTCATGTTGATATATCTCCAGAAATCACGATTTGGATTGAGCTCGATACGTGAAGTCTTGAGCGCCATAGCTGTACCGCATTGACATCTTAGTGTCGGTCATACATTATTCGAACTGGAGGAAGCCATTAGTAGAGCACCTACATAGAGTGGTGTTAAATTTAAACTATTGACAATAATATATACAATTATTGAAGTCTAGTACCACAATAAACAAGAGGAGACACCAAAACATTGGATTTTTCAATAGCTAACCCATCTCCTTTTAATAACTATAAACGAATCCATAAACAAAGTTGACTGATTCGGATATTAAAGCAAACATGTAAGAAGCTGCAGTTTTTCTGAGAGGTATCTGCAACCAATGTATTCAAAATGTTAGGTCGGCATCTAATAACTTCCAAGCTATCCACATAAGTAGCAATGGTTAAAGGAACCTCAAATGTCATCTGCACTCAGTGCATCTTAGATTACACATTAAATTTTCCATATATAGCTGTTTGCGCTTTTTCATTATAATCTATAACCTTCTTATATATCAATCAGTTTGGCTTTACATAGCTGATGCATATTCTGAGCCGCATTACATGTTCTACAATGAAGTTGTTAGCTTTATTTACGTGACTAACATTCAAAGCTAATGATTAGCATTTTTATTTTTCCTCGCTCATAATTAAATTGATTAAATTTTTATTTAATTGATTCAATTATAAGTGTTTTGATTTTGTATGGACTTATTATCACATAGAATTCTTGGTTTATCTTGACTTTAATTAACACATGTGATAATTCTTTGTTTTATTTAAGTGGAATAAACAAGAGGGAGTCCATTGGACATTAGAAGTATTAGGGACGAAAAATCCCTAGCTTGTGTCCACATTCAATGTATCCGGATTATAGTAAAAATTCTATTCCATATAAACTTCATACAAGATAAGGTAAGATTATTATTCCATTTTTAAACTTACCTTATTTGATTTATCCTACAACTAGTAATATTTTTATTCCTTGTAGGAGTTGGTGTTTTATAGTAACTTAGAGTCTTGGCCAACAAGCAACACAAGTAGTATAAAACACTAACACTAGGGTTGGAGGAAGACACATGTGAAGAGCACAAAAATCGGCCCCCCAATACTCGGCTAGAAACATGTCCTCCTCTCCCACTCGGTTCATGCCTTCTTCAAGCTAATTCCTTGATCAAGTCCATAAACACCAACCTTGAATCTTGAAGATCTTGGTTCAAATCTCTGGGAGGGGTCCTTCCACAAAGTAGATCAACCCACAACGCATAGAGATATTTGCAGGGAGTGCAGATTTGTTGCGGGATCGCGATTTAAAAGAAGTGCTGATGAGAGATGGGATGTCTGCTCAAATTTCATGCTAAGAACGACGAACGGGGAGTTTTTCTATTGTTTTCTTAAATGTTGGTAAATTTATTGGTAAATTACCCTGCAGTTGCTTTGTAAAAGATTTAAACTGATTGGATCTAGTAAACAGGTTTTGCTCGTAGGCGACGAGCACGTGGTTTTTTCCCAGTTGGGTTTCCACATTAAAAAGCCTGTGTTTTTACTGTTTCTACATTCTATTGATTTTCTCAATTGCAACCCAAACGCATCTAGGCTACGACAATTCACAGACGCATCTCGCATTAAATAGTAAACTGTCACCAGTTAAATCTGAGTAACAAAACATAGCACAGGCGTATCTGAACATAATAAACAGTAGTTTAGACAACTATCAACTTTCAGAAGTCACTCTTGATGGTCAAATTGTTCAAAGAGTGATAATTTAAGGGTACTCACGCTGAATTATTAATTAAGGATGAGATTGCAAAGAGACTAAAATGCATAAGAAGAGTAGTAGCCTAGCAGATAAGATGTCATGGAGAACTGTTATACAGACTCCATATGATAGGAATATTACTAAAATGTTAAAAATTTCCAATTTTCAATCGTTAGCACCGATCAAGCAACCTAGTAAAAAGCGAGAGGTTAACAACAACAACAACAAAAAACAAGGAAACATAACTCAGAACAGTAGCTGCTATGGGTATCATTCCAAGAACTGCACGCATCAGTTCTTTTTTTTTCTTTCAGATTTCAAATTTCTTACGCCAAAAAACAAGACTAGTAAAAAACGAGAATTTATTTAAAAAAAAAAAAAAAGAGGAAAGAACGAACTGAGAACTGAGAACATGAAGCTCGTGGTATGAAATTGAAGAATCCGAAATTCATTGAGTGGTATATCATAGGCAAACAATTGATTTGTTAACCTTTGAAATTATATCATTCAAATTCGAATTGCAAGCAACATCAAGGACTCAAAAAGAGAGAAGCTTCGTACCTATTGAAAGAGCAGCGTCTGCGTGACAAATGAAGCTCACGGAGGACAACGACTAGGCCACAGCGATGGAGGATGGTGGCGGACAGGGGTCAGCAGTGTTATATGTGAGCTCAATTTCAATTAGGGTTGGGTTATGAATTCACAATTCAATTTGGGTTTTTTTTTTTTTGTAGACCAATCCTCACTGTTTAAGCATCCTGTTAAAAAGAGCATCGGGTGTTGGGGTTCTCTTTTTCTAAGCAGGCGCCTGTTTGGTAGCCTCCACATTTACGTCACGCGAGATGATGGTTCTATAATATAGTGCAGTTGATGGTGCTGGAATGGGATTGCCCTTTCACCTCCTTCACCTCTTCACCTCTTCCTCCTTCACCTCTACCATTTCTGGTAGCAAATGCTACCGGAAAAGAGCTACCATGGTGGGATGGGGGTTAGGATTTGGGGCGGAGAAAAGGGGGTTGTGTGGGTTATTTTTTTCATTGCACAAAAGACACTCAATCTTCCGATGGGAGCCAATTGAGGACGCTAGTGCCATATAATGGTATTAGCGGGAGATTGGAACATTATTGAGTAACTTGTTGAACTTTAATATCCCAAATTTGTTAGATGTTAATGACTTCATGTAAACTTGCAATGGATTCCATTACAAGGCATTACTAAATATATGTAATGCATTATGTAATGCATTATAAAGTATATGTAATGCATTACAATTAAACCAAAAACCTTTAAAGAACAAACTTTCGAAATTTCAAACTTAAAGAGCCAATTAGTAATGCCCTGAGATATTCACCTATGCGCCCTCTATTATATTTATGTGCGTTTTTTGAGTTGGACAAACCCAAAATTTTTTGCACGTAAATAAATATGTTTGAGTTAAAATCGTATTTACCATTTTATATGTTCTGATGTGTGAATTAATACATGCATGCATTTGATCCAAACCACATTCCTTCTCGAATATTACTACAAAATCAAGTGAAAGGCTTATAATCTTCAAGAATATTAGAGTAATAATCAAAAGTGTCACTATCTTCTTTGTAAGTGTTATCTTCCCCCCTTAAAGTGTAAAACAAACGTAAAACATTTATACCCAAAATACCCTTCTCATCTCTAGATAATGACGTTACTCTCAATTATTATTTTGTAACTCAATTATTTTTAGTAATGAACATTTTGATAAAATGAAGAGTAATAATAATATTTTAAAAATGTTTATACATCTAGATTTAATGTTTTTCCACACAGCCATGATTTGTAATGTGACTTTGTCTTTTGCAATGTCTTACTTTAATATTCAACAGATTCACCAGGACAAGGATTATACTTTGCTTTTGTGAGCAACTTGAACTTGGTTGGATTCTTTTTACGTATAATGAGGTGGCAGATGTCAGTAAACTAGTTATTGCATTTCTTTTGGAAGTCTCTCATTTTTTGGAAAAGTAAGAAGCAAACTGTAATATCCAAATCCTTACTAGAAGCAGAATATTACAGGTCGATGGCTGCTATCACTTGTGAACTAACTTTGATAGGACATTTTCTATGTGATTTTGGGGCTGGAGATCCTCAGCCAATGAATCTGTTTTGAGATAATCAAGCTACATCGCCGCCAATTCAGTCCACCATCGAAGAACGAAGCATATTGAATATTGATAGAGGAGAAACTGTCCAATCAATGAAATGAATCGCTAAATTACCAGAAGATTGCTGCAAACAAGCTCTTCGTTTGTATAGCGGTCGCTGATAATGTGAAATACACAAGTATTATCTTATGTTGTCCTTATACAGCCCCAAGTATTATGTTGTCCTTATACACCCCCAATAAGATAAGAAGCTAGCCACAAAGTTAACATACTGTGGATGCCCTGTTAACATAAAATTAACCTATGTGTGAGAATACGACCTTGTTTGGAACTCTGTCAGGAATGGAATGGTAATTTTATTTCACTCTCTATTAAAGCGTAGCAACATTTTTGCATGCATGCGCCATTTTCCTATGAGAGCACTTGAACTAAAAAACTTGTGATAACTGAATTTTGCAATGCATCACAACACGCCAGCAAACTAAACACAAGTTGAACAAGCAAGCATGTACTACTATATATACCACATTCAATACCATGTATAGTACAAGCCGTTAGTTTTCAGAGACCAAGGGAAACAAACTGAGAAGGCAAGATTAAGATGTATCTTGATTAACAGGTATACAATTAGATCACGGAAGTTCACAAGTTTTGCTATATAATAAGAATAAATATGTCATCAACTATGACTAAAAGTGTCTCTCAAGGGAATAAACAAACATTGACCTCCTTGTGATTTCGGCATATTCTCTTTCTATATTAATCATCTTCTTCTTGATCCTCAATTCAAACTTTGTCATCTAATTTGTCATTAACTAAAGGAAGCAACTCCATTTTACTCCTTGGAGTTCGAGGGGTGCGAGGGGTACCTGGTGGCTGTTGAGATAACCTGTGCCTTACATAACCATAGAAGGTGCATCCAACAAGAGTTATACCACATCCAACCGCATTCATCGCCGAGATTGGATTCCTAAATATCAACCATGAACAAGTAACAGCAACAGCAACCTGTGTGTTTATTCATCACAATAAGCATGAAAATTAGGGCTAAATGCCACCCCCATGCATAATGGGAATTAGTCTAAAAATCAATATGAGAGAACAACAGAGGACATAAATATTGTTTATTTGAGCTTACATTGAAATCTTGCTCAGAGATCAATAATATATTTCAGGTACTGAAAATTTGTATACGATTTCTCAGAAGGTTGGAATATGCTTGATTACATGTTCCTTTTGAAGTGTTGAGAATGTTGTGTTGTATTCTCATTATATTTAGAATATATTATTTCCTCATAGAGGTACTTCTACTCCAGAGATTGGTTCAACAATGGGACTGAAACAACCACCTAGATCTTCCACACTTAATCCTATTCCTAGATTCGAAATCCTATGACACACTATCCCCTACTTTCCGTTCATGTATCTCCACCATCGATCATACAAGAATTCCAAATACGATAGAGGTATTTTTGGCCCCAGAACGGGAAAAAAACAGTCATGGAATAAATGAAGGTATTGGAGTCAAGTAAGAAATGAGAGTTAACAAAATTGCCTGGCGGCAAAAAGAACAATTTGGTGTAATGGGTATTTATAGTGAAGTACAGGACCAATGGTTTGATAGACGATGTAAAGTTCGCCTCATAACAAAAGAATTCACACAAACACATGGCATTGATATACAGAAACCTTTGCAACAGCAGTCAAACTAAATACAATTTGGGGTTCTTCTATCAATAGCGACAGATCTCGACTAGCCTCTTCAACAACTCGCATCAGAAATAGCTTCTTAAATGGTGAATTAGAAGGTGAAGCACACATAAAGTCTTCACCAGGAGTTGGGAAAGAAAATAGAGTTAAAAAGCAGGCTGATAAAAGAAATCAATTTATAGCTTCAAGCAAGGACAGTCATTCCACAACATGTTCATTACACAAACCAAAATGGGTCCATTCGGCACAGTGCTCCATCTCCGTCAACTCTGTTGCTCATCTATCAATTTCCAGATGACCATGCCACCGCCATTTGAGAATTCTTCAGTTTGCCCATATTCGGTATTGACCCCCACTTATTTTCTCTTACTCTACTCTTTTAGAGGGGTATTAAGGAGAAATAAGAGAACAAAGAGGGACAAAATCCAAGGGTCAAAAAATTAATTTGTCGATGCCATCTAGCGATATATGTACAGATCAATTTCTAGATGCCATCTGCTGATATACATACAGCATACACTGCCATGAGGAAATCTTGAGATGAAAATCCAAAACATAAAACTAAAAAAATAAAAATAAAAATAAAAAATGCTGATGAAGAAATGGTTAGTGGGGTTTGGGTTGGACCATGGAGATGAGCTAGCATGTGACATCGCTTTGACTGGTGCAACACTTTCTGATCGCGTATTTACAACGAAACAAACATCAATCCCACATTCAAGATGTGTTCAACTAAGATTTTTTATAAATCTCCAGCAACAGAGGTTCTTTTTTTTTTTTTTTTTTTTTTTTTAGGATTACAGCGCTGGTGTCGAGATAGCGGAGAAAACAATTTAACTTAACTGTTAATGTTTTATCTATCTTTGTTAATGTGTTATGTTATTCTTTTAACACAGTATGTTATAAAATATTATGTTTTGTCAAGAAAAATTGGTATTAGTTTGTCTTTTGAAGTATGTGGTGGAACAATCCCCAATCTCAAATGTATATGTCGACATTATCCTAATTGGGGATAATGTAAAAGAAATTGAAAGGCCAAGTACTAGCAAGAGAATTGGAAATAAAGGATCTGGCACAAATGAAGTATTTATCAGGATGAAGTTGCAAGGTTAACAAATGGGATTAGTATATCTCTAAGTAACTACGTATCGGTCCTCTCAACAGAAACCAGCGTGCTAGGATGTCCAAGTAGTACTCCAATTGAACCAGATAAAAGATCAGAATGTTGACAGAGAAAGATATCAGAGATGAGTTCGCATGTTAATCAATCCATCCCACACCACTCAAGAAGTAGCCTTTAGAGTAAGCTTGCTCAGTTACCACATGCACTGACCAAAAGAATCACACCTATAAGCAATATACAACATCCTTCGATATCATAAAGGTTCTCCTGGGAGAGGGCAATTCTTTAAGGAAAACGGGAGCAAGGAAATATAAGTCTTCACAAAATGTAGACTGGTAAGCACAAGTGAAGACAGAAAATCTACTATTGGATATTGCACAATGGTGCAGGATAATTTGGTAAGTAAGGAGAGTTGAAATATAACGCGGAAGCGAAATTGTATAATAAATTAGTATATAAAATTAGGTTACAATCACTCCTTTATATAGCAGAAGAAACCTATCTAAACTAGGAAACTATCTAAACTAGGAAACTAAATAAACAAGGAAAGTAAATAAACAAGGCATAAAATAAATCCTAAAATACTTTCCAACACTCCCCCTCAAGTTGATGCATCCACACAGCATCAACTTGGACGATAATGCATGGAACGTGGAATTGTAGAGTGGTAGGATGCCCGACTACTTGTGATCGGTTGTCAACTCTGATTGCACTCCACTTCAAATGGTAGTCAATTCTGATTGCAACTCCAAGTAGCAAAAGCTCCCCCTTTCTTCCAATTCAAGTGGGTAAGTCCTCCCCTAGCATAGATGAGAATTGCCTGGTCCTTCCATATCCGAGTGGAGGCCTAGGTCAACCTGAGAAAGTTAGTGTTAAATGTGAAAACCATGATCTGCCGATTCCATGGAGCACCAAAGACCGAGCCAACTAAAGCTGAACGCTGCCTACGCTCTGCGAGAGGTCACCAAAATCTCGGCTTCACGTAAAACTTCCAACGCACCAAAAAGGCTAGTCAACCGAGAAGGATTGGTTACTTAGCTCTGAATAGGCCGTTGATCGTTAATATGGCAATTTAAGGGTTTGAACATACCATGCAAAAGCCCGATCATAAAACACTCCAAGGACAATCCTGATCAAAAGTAGCATCCCAAAACGTAATTATAAAATTTGGGACCTTAAAGCGATCATCTGGACAATGAGAGGATGAACTAAAGGGTCATTTGCAAGAATTATAAACCGAAAAATAATTCTCCAAAAGTTCAGGGACCAATTTGCCAATTTACGAAAACAAACAGTCTCAAAACAATAGGGACTAAAAAAAATGAAACATTTGAAAAGAAGGGGCTGAATTGGCAAAGTATAGGTGAGGAACTGAAAAATAATTGGATAATGGACACTCCAACAATGGGCCCAATCATAATACTAGCCCAATAAACAAGCTCCAATAAAATCCAAATGGAAAATTCCCAATCACCATTTTAAACCCAAATAATAGCCCAACAACAACATTAAATCATCACCAAATATTTGTAGCCCACAACAACAGCCCAAACAACAAAAGGAACCCAGCCCAACTAATATTCAGCCACAAATAAGCCACCAGACAGAAACCCGATTCTGTAAAGGGACGAACAGAAAGCAACGGGCACAACAAGAGCAGCCGCAGCCTCCACCACTGTCGCCGGAAAACATGTGACCTCAATATATCCCTCCAAACCAACAAACGAAGGCAAGGAACTCAATTATCAAGCCATTGAACAAATAACCACAAGAAAGAAGCCAAATCGAGTCCCAAAAAGGAGAGAACAAACAAACCCGAGGTTGCCCAGGCTCGCCGGAGGTCAGGCGAGGGTCGCCGGGGAATGGAACAGCTTCGTCGGCGGTCACCCAACCTGAAAATGGACCTAGGCTGTTGAAATCGAGTATATATATACTTGGCTGAACAGGTTCGGAAATTGCGAGAACATAAGACCACGACTTCGCCGGAGGAATCTGGTGGTCGGCGAGCCTTCGCCGGAGCCAGTCGAGGTCGCCGGTGACTCGCTAGTACCTGGGCTGGCTGTGAATGACGGCTAAAGGACCAGATCTTCAACTAGGGTTTTCAGTTTAGGGTTTCCCCAATTTGGGATTTTTTTTTTCAATTTAGGGTTTTCAATTTGGAATTCTACTGTTCAGATCCAATCTTGAGACCCTAATTATGGGTAGAGGGTAACTGCACGGAAAAAATTTTAGAGACGGTACCCGACGAGCGGCCGATGGCCGCCCGTCGGAGAACCAAGATCTAAAAAACCTTGTGCTCTGATACCAAGTTGAAATATAACGCGGAAGCGAAATTGTATAATAAATTAGTATATAAAATTAGGTTACAATCACTCCTTTATATAGCAGAAGAAACCTATCTAAACTAGGAAACTATCTAAACTAGGAAACTAAATAAACAAGGAAAGTAAATAAACAAGGCATAAAATAAATCCTAAAATACTTTCCAACAAGGAGTAAGAAACAGAATGTCTTGGTCAAAGTAGCACTGAAGAAGAATCTGGGCTGTAGCAA
This sequence comes from Jasminum sambac, assembly GCA_018223645.1. NCBI lineage: Eukaryota > Viridiplantae > Streptophyta > Magnoliopsida > Lamiales > Oleaceae > Jasminum > Jasminum sambac. Next base: position 24,508,860 of record CP073647.1, read on the forward strand.
GCACTAATGACTGAAATAGCTCATGGAGAAGCTACACAGTAAAGTTCCCAATGAAACTCGACTGCTATAATAAGGCTGCAAATAATACTTTTCTTAACCTAGTACAACGTGGTAGAACCAAATATGTGGGAAGTGGATAGAAATTTGATTAAAGAAAATATAGAAACATGCATCATTTGCATGACTTACGTTCCGAAGGATCAAATTGCAACTTGGACTAAACGCCTTCATGGACAAAATTTTGATTCTTTCTCAAGCATGTGGGATTCAGTTAACATATACAATCAACTTGAGGAGGAGTCAATTATATTGCATTACATTCTCATTGTTTAGAATATATTATTTCCTCCTTTAGATTAGGGTTTGTTTTTGTCTAAGGAATAGAATATATTTTAGCAGGAAAGTATATTTTAGCGGGAAAGAATATATTTTTTCCATATTTTACGAGTGTGATTTTAATACAAAAGGATGTAATATTGTACTGTTGAATACAAGAAAAGACAGAATTTATTCTTCCCATTTGTGTTGTTTGCTTACTCCTATCCCTTTCTATGACCTCCATGTTTACAAGTATATTTATAAACATTTTGCCAAATGTACTCCTAGCGATCTTTTCAGTTAGTGTAAATCATTGAGGCATGCTCAGCAAGGTTAATTAGGCAGTTAAATGGTATTAAAAAGGGAAAATAAACTAAAATCTTGTGCATTGTTGCATTCTCTTAGTAATGCATAGCAAAAATGCCTTTATCATGTCCAGGATAATGCATGACCTAGAGAGTACGTTTGACTAAGCAATTCTGGAATAAGTCAAGATCTCACCTTAAGATTTCCAGCAACATTGAAGGTGACTGCCGTTGTGGAGTGAATGACATAGAAGATAGAAAAGTTCAAACAAAATGCTAGAACTCCAGACCCGAAAATAATAATGAGGGAAGAGAAAAGTGAGGGACATGTCTGAACCCATTCCATAACGCCAGACCCTTCCAGTAGTAAGGCAGGTACAGCCAAAATCATTGTGGCAAAAGGTGCCATGTAATAGACTGTGTTTATGCTGCAATAAGCATGAGAAGCAACTGCTAAATCAATAGCAACAAAAGAAGAAATATAAAACATAAAAATTTGATCTACATTCCATGATTAACAAAAAGCCTTATGCGTAGCTTTGAAAATTCGGCTTTTCTCGCAAGTGTAACCCCAGAAAAAGTTTCATCTTCATCATATCCAGATTCGTCAGTATAACTTACAATCAACTGCTTGCTATACTCAACATCGAAAACTGAGAAACTGACTAAATCCCCAATAACAACTGCGCCACTTAAGCTTGAACCCTGTGATCAAGTCTGCTGGGATGGATACTTGAAAAAAGAACAGAGATTTCACCAACATAGACACTCATTACAACTGAAATAAATAGCATTCAGAAGCCAATTCTTTCCCATTTCCAGAACCTGGTTTGATTCTTTTACTTTTTCCTTGTCATCCTAGTTCTATAGATAAATAAATACGCTTTTTTAAAAATCATTGTGAATGCCATTAGTCATCATAAAATTGTGCATCGGAAAAAGTTACACTGCAAAAAGGAGCACTAAACTTCCAAAAATGTTGCAAGTAATCTGTAGAAGATCCACTTGCTAATATACCAAGAACTAAAAAAAGAAAGTTTGTGCAACATGAAATTTCAACTATTCTAGAGAAAGTATATGAAGAAGAAAAATATTGATTATAACAGGTAAGACTAATAAGACAATAAATGAAATGTGATTTTCTTCTTGTTGGAAAGAAAATATTAATACATCATCAGTTGACATGATTGAGAATTATTGACCTCAAGCAAACTTAATCAAGTTTTTTCCTTCTGAGAAAGCAAGAATGTTTAGCCAGAATAGGGATAAAAATGACAGATAAGGATTTGGTCCTTTTATTCAGCAACAATAGATAAATCTCCATTTACTCAAAATAATAAACAGAATGAAAATAGTTAAATTCCCGGTAATTAATATTGTTATTGCTACTAATACTCGTGTTGTCACTTACAATATTTTCTTTTATTTTTCTTGTGAACTAAAGGGAGGATAAACAAAAGAGAGGAAAAGATGAAACCTGTCAAATTTGTAACCGTGCAGAAGAGACTCTGCAAGAATGGTCTTTGTTGACGTAGCAAGGCAGCCGAACATAGCAGCACAAAATCCAAACATATTAAAACTCAGCTCTGTGATAGAAGTGAGTAGAATTCCTCCGACAATGGGAATGAGGGAAGCCCAAATTTGCCAGTCAAAGTATTTTCTCCAGACAACCCACTGCAGGATTACTGTTAAAAATGCATCAGAGTCAGATGTACCATTTTCTTGCTGATATAAAGCAGAATATGAGAGACCAAATAAGTCGGGGTTGTGCAGTAAGTGATTATAAACAGTTTGGTTTATAATAATAAAAAAATGTCTGGTATAAGTTGAGGAGTAACCCTATGGATTTGACAAAATGTGTGGATAAATGGCCAACAGTATTTATAAACAAATCATCACTAATCACTAATATATAAAAGGTGGGATGTGTGTAAAACATTCCCATTCCCAAATTGCCCTAACATTTTTCAAGAATTGTCCATTTTACCCATTTTGTCATTTAATTAGTTTAATTACTATGTGTATTAGAATTACAATCTAAACATTTCATGCGCAATCACGATTAAACCATTTCATTTGGCAAGAATGATTTTATAAAACTTAAATGCCCATTTTTCCATCCATTAAAATCATTACATGAAATAGCAAAATAATTATGAAAATGATTACATGACAATGGCAATATGATTATGAAATTGCAAAATGATGTATATCATATATATGAAGCTCCATCAATTTTTTACCCCCTTTTTTTCAAATGTCTCCTCTTTATTTTCTTATTCAATTCTTTAGTTAAATATGTATTATTTGTTATTACACCCGTAGATATGGCAATACAAAAAGACAAGTGTGTTATGCTCATAAAATCGTTGACTCCATTTGATCAAGAATGGAGCATAAAAGTTTCCTTTCTTCAAAGAGGTTCTGTCGAAAGCTACACAAATGCAAGAGGTCCTGTTGGATTTCTGAAAGTAATACATATTAATGGATGAAGAGGTAAGAATTTTATTTGCCTATCACATGAATGCTAATATTATCTTAACAAGTTATTAAACTAAATTCTTTTTTCTCTTATATTTATAGGAAAACAAAATCCAAGCTACATTGTTCAATGATGCAATTGAAATGCTTAGTGTGACAATTTGGGAAGGAAACTCATACAGAATGCAAAATGAAAACATGAGGCAAGTGAAGTCCGATTTCCAAACTTGCATGATGAATGAAAAGAACAAAAGTATTGGTGAAAGACAAAAAAAGAAGGAGATGTAATGCTAACAAAAAATATTATGTATGTAGAAGTACTTTTATAATAATATCAATTTTAAACACTATTATTTAAATTTTCTCAAGCCGTACAACGTGCAATGCACATTTCAAAACATTTATAGAAACTTCCCACACAAGGCCACAGTTTATTCAAAACAAATTTGATAATGCAACTACAAAATGACACCAACCAAGAAGATAATTTATCCTCTAAACTTTAGATTATGTATTATGGTTGACTTCCTCAACCGGTATTATCGAATAGCTTGTTGTGAACCAATCCTGAGAGCTCGAAATTTACTATGCTAAAAACTCACCAGTTGTTGCCGGGGTGAACGACTTTATAGTTTGCATAAACGAAACAGGAATATAGCGCAGGCTCACATTCCCCAAGACTATGTTGATACAAAATACAAATGACATGGGAAAAATTCTTCTCCAGCGATCTTCAGGATCAACATGAATCAGTGGCTTAAGCTTCAGCACTTTGATTACCACATATGCACCAATTGCTGAACATATGAAGTGTATGCACGACACTGACAATGGATACTTGAAGTCCATTTTCTGTTGAAAAAAGAGAATTAAGGAATTGCACAAGTAAACACAAGACAATGATGCAACTACGTTTGCTTGATCTTTACAAGACCATCTAAGTTTGAATTGTGATACAAACTTCATTACAGCTTGTTTGAAAAAAAAACCGTTTTCAAACATCTTGTACTATACATTTCTCAACCAGTCATTTCTGTGTGTTTTGAAACAATAAGGTTCTAAAAAATTTCCAAGCAAACCCTTCATGAGAATCATCATCCTAACTATAGTGGTCAAAAGGAATAAAATAATAGAATTACAAGAAAAATGGAATAATGGTTAAAAGTACAAATCAAACTACTATTATGAAGACCGATTTAAATTAATAATGCAAAACTGTTGATACTTGGATTTGATGAACTCAAAATTGGAAAAGGGTGAGGCTGTATACACCCACCTTTTTTAATGAGCACGCCCCTTTTCCTATATTCCAATTTTACCCTTTTTTCCTTTTCTTTTTTTGCCCACCATCTTTGTTCAGCCAGATCAGGCCAAACAGCGCACAGACCGAACAGCCAAAAGGCAGTTCAGGCTGTCATCATCGAACGACAAAAAAAAAAAGGAATTTTTATGGCATCTATGCTGCCCTTTCCGGCGGCAGTTGCTGCCCGGAAATTGCAGCAACAGAAGCTCAGCTTCTCAGCTTTTGAGCTTCTTTTGCTGCCGCAAATGGCAGTTTCTTCTTTCCACTTTTTTTTTTTTTTTTGGCCGAAGGGTTACGTGAGAAGATGGTGAGAAGGGGGGTGTCCTCAGTAAACATGGTGGGTGTATTTAGCCTCACCCGTTGGAAAATTATAAGTTTTTCCTAGGCATAGAGAAAGAGAAAGGCCAGCTGATCATTCTGTAGACATTAGATACACACATATTACCAGACAGTGTGGCTCACTAAATCTCTACCAAATTCAATGAACGATTCATTTAGCTACCGAGATTTGCCTTTCTCAATTTCCAGAACAATGATAACAATGTAAAAGTAAAAGAACCTACAATGCATGCTCAGGACATACTGATTTATACAGGAAACATATAAAATTCAACAAGTGAAAACAACACCGAGATCGTCACAAACGAAGAATCAACAATTAAGCTACAAAAAGAACAGGAATCTAATCAAAACGGACAAATTAAATAAATATATAAACACCGAAAATCAAAGAAAAATGGTATATACATGTATATACACACAGACCTGGAAGATCCACTTGTTCATGATAATAACGGTGACATTGAAACCCCACCATTGAAGAATTGCTAATATGGATCGAATGACACTCCATTGACACAGCGTATTTTCCTCCATGAATTTTCTCCTTCTTCTTCACCAACCCAGATCAAAATTCAATACAATCAACCAACTCCGCTATCCAAAAATACCAAAAAGAAAAATGAAATTGGAAAAAACAGTTGAATTATCGACAAAGGACTGTTAATATAGCGGATAGGAAGATTGATGCAACATCTGAAGTGGTGTTGGAAAGCAGGATTGCTGATTGAGGAGCGCCATTTTGGGCGAGGCGCTTACTGAAATTCCTTCTTCACAAGTTGGCTTCCTTTTTCGTTTTTATAGTATTTTGATTTTGATTTTGATTTTGATTTTGATTTTCGGTTACGCTCTTTTGGTTTGTGAGTGAATTCTAATCGTATGTGCGCTTCTCACTGCCTTCACGCCTTTGGGGAGACTAATCCCAAAAAAGAAATATAATAATAATACTCACGTCCCATAATAATAATACTCACGTCCCATGTTCCATTTTTTTTCCCCAATTATTAATTATATATATAGGTGCTTTTTCTTGTTAATTGTACCAATTATTATTATTATGTAGAATTTTTTTATTTATTTGCTATTATATTCTTATTATTTAATTTGTACATCTTAAAATTTTTATAATAATTCCAATAAATTTCTAGATTCATTAATTAATAAACATAGAGTAAGAAAAATATTTGTATTAGATAGAGTTGTATTATATACTTTCAATGTGATTTTTAATGTGTGAAAATTTTTTTAAAAAAAAAAGACAGAAAGAAAAGAAAACATTTAGCGTGTGATGGAATTTGACTATGACACACAATTTTTGGAAAAAATCAATAATAATGTTACCTAAATCTGAACAATCACAATCATGCAATTAATGTAGTGCTACCTCCGTCCCATAAATATAGCCCACAAAGACTAAGAAAAATGTAATTAATAGTATTGGAAAAATAAAATTTAGGTTTATTTTTCTAATATGTCATTTCATTTATTAAATATTTTATTTCAACTAATCTATTTTGGTTATAACAATATATATTAAATAAGCGCATATAAGACTACTAATATGATATGATCCTGGATGCCCCATGCGCGACACGGAAGCTTGGAGCATTATTTAGGCCAAATGAAAATCAAGTTCAAGCCAATGGGCGCAGAAATGAAGAGATTTCACTCAAATTGGGATGCTCGACCGGTTTCAAAGCTACACAACTTTGATACGAGAAGGATTTTGAAGTTGAAGTCTTCTAAAGATTTGTAGATCCTTGAGTCTAGGGTCCAATTCAATTTGAATCGACCCAATCCGACATCGGGATCAAAAGATATGACCAAAACACTAAGACTGTCAGTGCTGAAAATTCGAGCAGAATGTGCCGTATGGCCGTACGACAATTCGATACGGCCATATGACCCAAAATCAACGTTTTTGCAATTTTGGGGCAAAATGCTTCATACGGGCATATCAGATATGCCATACGGCCGTATCAAAGGTCGGCAAAACACAAGTTTTGACCTTTTGGCTTGATATTTTAGTTTTTTATCATTATTTTTACCACATGTATAGCTTGTAAACTTGCCAAGTGGCTTTGTAACTTGGAGATGAAGTATATCAACCTCATCTCTACCATTTGTAAAAGGACTTTTGAGCTTGTATGAAGACGATGAGCTTGAAAGCCATTGTTCGGGTCGAGCTTTCTCCCCACCTCGTCCCCCGTGTTTGGGCTCGTTAAACACAATCCCGAGCTTATCGTGAGTGTGATCGACTCGCGTGGCGCTCAACCCCGTTTGTTCTTCGATTTGCGCACCGTTTGAGGCTAAGGGTTCGATATACCCTTTGTTGCTACGTCGTCGGTCGAGGGATTTTCGGGTTTTCCGATCGTTCTACCGGATATTTGGGCTTTTCTGGCGTTGTATTCATTCCGCGAGGATCAATTCGAGTCGAGCGCGGCTCGTATCGTATCATCTGGTATCAAAGCCCGAATCCAATTATCTGGTATCTATCCTTTATTAATAGTTCTTAGATTGTTGTTGTTGTTGTTTTTATCGGTTTAGATTATCGATTTTCGGTTTTTAGAATTGTAGGATTTAGTGTGTGTTCTTGGTGTTCTTGGTGCAAATTAATTTTGTGCTTAGAATCCATTTATTTTCTAGTATTGTGTTGTTGTCGTGTTTGTGAGTATATGTTGTGAAAAAAAAAATAGGGCAAAATACAAAAAAAAAAAAGAAAAAGAAAAATTATGGCTCCAATGTTGTGTGAACGAGTGTTAGTTGAGTTTCTTGGCTACACTTAGTTTTAATTGTTTGTGTTGTTATCCTAGTAGTGTGAGTTGTAACTTTTAGGATTGAGTTACATTGTTAGGGTTTCAAGTTTGTAGGTGTTAGTTAAGTTGCGTTAATTTGTTGTTGAGTTTGTTTCGTAGTAGTGTCATTGTGTTTGAGTTGTAATTTATAGTTTAGATTCTTACTTTGAATTGAGAACACAATGTTGGAAATGGAAGTCAATGATAGACATCGTCCAAAAGCTATGACTTTGGAAGACTTTCACAATTCTAAGATCACACTGGAGTATCGTTTGAGTCAAAAGTTGAAGGAATGTGTTCAACGATTCGTTGCGCCAGTGTATAGTAAGACAAGTCTTCAGGGTAATAGTGTTGGAGATGGAAAATATGAGGATTGGAATAGAGAGATTCGGAGGGGTAGAAAGAGGGAACAACGGAGGCAAAGTGAGTATGAAGGGGATGCGAAGAATGCGGACATTGGAGTACCTTCATTTCGAGGAAGAGCCAATCCAGATGTCTACCTAGATTGGGAAAGCCGAGTGGATCTCATGTTCCAAATTCATAAAATCCGGGAGACGAAGAAGGTCCCATTGTTGGTCAAGGAGTTCATGGATCAAGCCCTATGTTGGTGGAAGCAAACCACCCTTGCTAGGCGAAGAAATTTAGAGGAATCTGTTGACACTTGGGATTGCTTGAGAAAGTTGATGAGAAAGAGATTCGTCCCATCGCATTTTTATAGGGATTTGTATCGGAGTGTACAAAACCTAACTCAAGGTGGACGAACCGTGGAGAAGTACTTCCAAGAAATGGAAAGATTGATGACTCATGCCGATATTGTTGAAGATGAAGAAGCTATTATGGTTAGGTTTTTGGCGGGATTGAACCGAGATATTGCCGACTTCATTGAATTGCTAAACTATTTGAATCTTGAGGAATTAGTTTGCAAAGCAGTGGAGGTGGAGAAACGAATTAAGGGAAGAAGTTCAAATCTATTCCAAACCAAGAATCGTAGTGGCTTTGATCAAGCTACATTGACTGGCGCCGAGATTGATCGAAAGGCTTGGAAGAGAGGGAGTGAACCATTGAAAGTATCACTGGAGCTTAGTGATAAGGGCAAAGGAAGAGTTGGAGAAGTGACAAGTCGAACCCGAGACAAGCTATATTCTAAATGTCATGGGGTTGATTCTATTTCATCCGAATGCCCTAAACCAAAGGTGATACGGAAGAATGAAGAAATGGTTCTCGAGAAGGAGATGGTGAAAGAGGAGTCTTCAACCAAGGAGGAAGACGAGTTGGCGGTTGTTGACAAAAGTTCTACGACAATTCCCAAAGCGTTGATAGTAAGGCATGCCATTGGTACTCAAGCAAAGGAGGATGAGTCGAATTCACAACGAGAGAATCTTTTCTATACCCGTTGCTTGGTGAAAGGTACGCCTTCTAGTGTTATTATCGATGGGGGAAGTTGTAGAAATTTAGCTAGTCTTGTGCTTGTTGAGATGTTGGGATTGCATATGAGTAAAGACCCGAAACCATATCACATGCAATGGTTTAATGATTCGGGAAATGTTAAGGTTAACAAGCAAGTACTAGTGCCATTCTCGATCAGATCTTATACGGATGAGTTGCTTTGTGATGTAGTACCTATGCATATTACCCACGTTTGGTTGGGAAGACCGTGGCAACATGATAAGAAGGTATTGCATGATGGCTATAGAAACCGTTTTAGTTTCAAGTTGAACGGAAAAACTATAATACTTGATCTGTTATCTCCGGAACAAGTACATATAGATCAAATGAAGCTAAAGGATGAGGCTGATGTGAGAAGAGATGAGAGAAAGAAAGGAGGTGAACTGAAGAAGGCGAAAATTGCATTGAAGAAGGACAATGCAAGTGTTGAAATGGTTGTTGAGCCATTTAAACAACATTGTCCACATGAAGTTGGAAAAGAGCCTTCGGAAGTGAGTGTTGATTCTCCTAGTCCATATTGTTCAAATGCCAATGTAGTTGAAAAGGAGACTAGGGAATCCATTGAAAGGGAGTCATTGGAATTGGTTGTTGATCCTCAACATCCAATTGATCTTGAGGAGGATAAAAGAGTGGAGTGCTCGGTGGAGCAAGTCGAAGAGGAGCCAGAGGTTGTAGTTGTGGATGAACGTGTTGAAATCCATAACGTTGCCCCGAAGAAAGAGAAAATAGAGAGTGGATGAATGAATAATGAAATTGAAGTGAAAGAAAGTGGGATGCCAATTGAGAAGATGGTGGTTGAGGAGACTATCGAGCATGAGTATGAGGATCCCTTCCTTGTATCTCACACCTCTAACATACCCCACCCCAATTTTATTATCTTTCTTTTTCAGGTTGATGCTGGCCGAACGAGAAGAATTCTACTTTCCTCCATCTTTGCCAAGTTTGGGTGTCACCTACTTCTTGAAGAATTTCCTTCACTCCAGAAGCCGGTCACGTACTTCATCCTTGAAGTTGACCATTCTTTCCCATTCGACCCGGGAGGGAAATGGAATGGAGATTCAAGCAACAAAACCTAAGCATTGGAGTATTGTATCACCCCGGAACGACTTTGTCAAGTATGCCTCTGTTGATTCGGGACTAATCGTCTTGAAGAGGGAGGGGATGATATGATCCTGGATGCCCCATGCGCGACACGGAAGCTTGGAGCGTTATTTAGGCCAAATGAAAATCAAGTTCAAGCCAATGGGCGCAGAAATGAAGAGATTTCACTCAAATTGGGATGCTCAACCGGTTTCAAAGCTACACAACTTTGATACGAGAAGGATTTTGAAGTTGAAGTCTTCTAAAGATTTGTAGATCCTTGAGTCTAGGGTCCAATTCAATTTGAATCGACCCAATCCGACATCGGGATCAAAAGATATGACCAAAACACTAAAGATCGCGATCTTGAAAATTCGAAGCGAGAAATGTGCGCGTATGGCCGTACGACAATTCGATATGGCCGTATGACCCAAAATCAACGTTTTTGCAATTTTGGGGCAGAATTCTTCATACGGGCACATCAGATATGCCATACGGCCGTATCAAAGATCGGCAAAAGACAAGTTTTGACCTTTTGGCTTGATATTTTAGTTTTTTATCATTATTTTTACCACATGTATAGCTTGTAAACTTGCCAAGTGGCTTTGTAACTTGGAGATGAAGTATATCAACCTCATCTCTACCATTTGTAAAAGGACTTTTGAGCTTGTATGAAGATGATGAGCTTGAAAGCTATTGTTCGGGTCGAGCTTTCTCCCCACCTCGTCCCCCGTGTTTGGGCTCGTTAAACACAATCCCGAGCTTATCGTGAGTGTGATCGACTCGCGTGGCGCTCAACCCCGTTTGTTCTTCGATTTGCGCACCGTTTGAGGCGAAGGGTTCGATATACCCTTTGTTGCTACGTCGTCGGTCGAGGGATTTTCGGGTTTTCCGATCGTTCTACCGGATATTTGGGCTTTTCTAGCGTTATATTCATTCCGCGAGGATCGATTCGAGTCGAGCGCGACCCGTATCGTATCATAATATTTTAATAATATTTTTAAAAGAATGTTGCCAATATTTTGGAACAGACTAAGAAAAATATAATTAATAGTATTGAAAAATTAAAATTTAAGTTTATTTTCCTAAGATGTCATTTCATTTATTAAATGTTTTATTTCCAACTCATCTATTTTGGTTAAAATAATATACTTAAATAAGGGTATATAAGACAACTAATATTTTAATAATATTTTTAAAAAGAATGTGGCATATATTTTGGAATAGACAAAAAATGAAAAGTGGACTATATTTTTTTTACAGAGATAGTAATAGATACTATGGCAGGAAATTGTAGAGATTATAAAACCTAAAAATTCTATAAAAGAAGAATAATAAGTTGTAATGGGATCAACAAACAAAAATCCAAAGTATTTGTGAAAATTGAGAAAAAAAGTTGATAAGCTTTTTTTTTTTGGTAAAATGGGGAAGAAGAACCAGTGTTTTAAAAAGCTCGCATAGACGACGCCTAGGCAACATTTGTACTAAGGTTTAGAATCCACACTTCGCCACGCTTGTGTTTTATTATGCATTGAATGCGCCTTATCATGGATTAATACACTTTAACATGTCTAAGCTCAATGCTTGAATTGACACTTTTTCGCGCTTTAAGTTTTGTAAAACTTTAAGAAGAAGGATGATCTTAGTAAGGTGGATACTGACATCAATATCAATTTTTTTCCTTTACATATAAAACTCCTGATGATCGTGATAAATAACACAATAGTTTATACTTCACTAAGCGGCACATGTGGGCATAGATTTAAGAGGAAATAACGCGAATGCAAATTTTAAGTTTGCTTAATTCAAACAAATTTAGGTAAAATAGAATTATTTACACAAATGAGGTAATCTGTTGCCCAAAATTTTTCATTTCAGGTAAAATTACAAAGTGTGTGCAACAAATTACAAATTGTGTAGCAATGTGTGACACTACGTAATTTTACAGAGAATTTGGATTGTTACTATTCATTTGTGTAACTTTGTGTAATGTGATTGATTTTCAATGTTTTGAGCATGGAATTTGTCTCCAGTGTCCGTTTTGGATGAATAATATATGTTTTTTGCATTCTCGACGAGCCCCTTCCAACCACCAACTTTGTTGGTTCTAATATCTCTTTTTTAGCAAAATATCTTTCGTTTGTTAGTTACTGATAGTTTTTTTATAAATTTAAGAAAAAATATTATACCATGCAGTCGCACGCAGATCGCCAGGCACAAACTAGGCGATTCCTAATTATGTGCCATGCAATCACATGGTATAATCAATTAATCACGCTTACCTGAATTTTATAAATACTTTGATTTTACCTTATGTTTTATATACATAAGGGAAAACTCCTAGATTTAAAGGGAAAATGGCATAATAATAATAATAATAATAATAATAATAATTATTATTATTATTATTATTATTATTATTATTATTCCGACGTGTCTTTTCAACATTTGTGAGATCAATTATGTTCATAGCATAAATATTGAACAAACAATACCATACGCAAACACTTGAGGATAGGGCCGACGCTAAGGGTTGGCGTGCGGATTGACAAAAGGGAAATTGACCAATAATCCCTTTTTGCCCATGAGGTCGTCACTCCTTTTATTTTTTGCTGACTAAATCATAAAATGTATTCGTGACCCGTCTTTTACCAATTACTCACATCTGCCCAGTTTGTGACATTTTTTCCCTTTTCCAACTAATTCATTATTGTTTGAATCACTGTAGAATGAGTTTCATGACTTTCATTTGATCTTCGAGTTCTTTGCAATTTTTGAATCTTCTAGCTTCAATTATGATCTTCGTTAGCTCCTTTTTGCCCCATAACTATGATTACCGAAATATGTACTCATATTAGACAGGTAGTTGACAACTTGAAACAACCTAATATTATTAAATCAATCACAAATTAGCATTCAATTCATCAAGAACAGTATGAAATCATGCAAAATCACATTTAAAATTTGAATCAAAATCGAAGAATAAATCAGATTGCTTTTCCAGACAAAACTGCCATGAGGTGTCGGAATGGAAGGGCTTTGTTGATGGGCGATGTTGTGATGCCGCGAGATGTTGCAATGCAGATGGTGGAGGAGCATGTTGACAACCATGATTGGACCTTCATTTTGTGTGTTTGTGTGTGTGAGAGAGAGAGAGCACGTGAATGACTTTGAAGGCATGGCATGCTCGTAAATTCATGTGTTATGATACCTATTTTGGTCTTTTACAAGTAGAATTGGGTGGAGTTATGGGGCGAAAAGATGTTTCCAACGCATCTTTATCTTTATATATACAAAAGTTACACCCCATAAATGTAAAAACACACAGTTTGCCTCAAAAGTATATTATTATTATTATTATTATTATTATTATTATTATTATTATTATTATTCAGCCAAAGAAAGATAATATTTCAATATTACCAAGAAGGAAAATCATGTGCTGGTAAAAAAGACAAGTAACGAGATTGCATATCTAGGGAAAGAAGTTTATGAATTTGATGCTTTAATTTTTTTCTCTCATTTTTTATATATTTATAGTTGTAGGCTGACCAGTAGCCACTAGAATTAAATAACATGAGCCATTTGGTTTTAAATTTAAGGTCTTTAAATTTGGACCAATTATAGTTGTAATCCTATATTCATTTTTGAAAAAAGTAAATAAATTTTGTTTTTAAATTTGTTGAAAAATTAATTTAATAATTATAATTAATTAAAAAGTCACATATACCCATTTAAAATAAAAAAGTTGCATATAAAAGAGGTATATTGGATGAAAAAAGTTATCTTATTTACTAAGTCAAGCATAAAATAAGTTATCATTAATTAAAATTTCACATATAAGAAAATATAAAAAAATGTCATATTTTATTTTTAAAAAAACAAAAATATGAAAATCACTTCTGTAAAAAATCATGATTAGATAAATCTAGAAATAATCGTAAGAAAAATTATATATTGTTGTGTCAAAAGTTAAGGATGCTACCTTGCAATAAAGATGGCGATTTTTCAACAATATTGCGTTAACATTTCAATTATAGTTTCAATTATAATCTCATACCTATTGATTTGACTCTTTTGAATATGAATAATTTTTTACACTATTGGAAAAAAAATATCTCACATCACATAGTTACAAGAAAAGAGTGAATGTATGACTCTATATAACATTAATCATGTATTATGCATGTAGAAGTTGTAGCCAACGGCTATTTGCGGGGAATTAGTAACCTGTTTCCCTTTAGTTTAAAAGAAAAATATTTTTTTATTTTTAAGTTAATTTTTTAATTAATAATAATGGATGAAAATCTCATAGTGCCCCGTGATGGGCCCCTAATCTTAGGTTAAAGTACGTTTTGTGGCTCTAAGTGATCAATGAGATTATATATTGACCATATTTTTCCTATAAAAGTTTATAAAATATGAAAAAATTCTACAATATTGAAAAATAAAAATTATAAATTTTCTAGAAAATTTGTTAATTTTTAATTTAAAACAATATGAATCATCATTTCCATCCCCTAATTATCGGTTTTTATCTTTACAGAAATCAAATTTGGCACTTATCTTTTAAATTCCTTCTATATTTTTTTAATTAAATTCATTTTTTAATATCGAGAGAAATATTTTTTGAAATTAAATACCAAATAAATTAATAATTTAAAATTTCAATTAAAATCCCACATCAAAACTATACGTATAAAAATAATAATAAGGTCGAGGAGGCAAGTAGTTCGAGAAATGGTAATAAATACTAAAAAGAGAAAGAAAAAGAAAAAGAAGCAAGCAAAAAAGCCATGATACTAGTGAGGAAAGAGCAATCAACTGTCCCACATTGGATAATTACGAAAAGAGAGTAATGATATAACTCGATAAAACACTAACATTAAGCATGTGAAAGTCGTAGCTAATCGTTACTTGGGGAATTGGTAACCAATTTCTGTTTAGTTTAATAAATAATAAATAATTTTTTATTTTTATTTTTTTATAACTGATGACGAAAAAGTTAGGGTGGTTTCCATGATGCGCGCCTAATATGTGGTTAAAGCACACTTTTGTTGCTTTGAGCAGTTAACGAAATTGTTGACTGCATTTTTCTCTTATAGGATCAAAGTGGATGTTTCCACCACTCATAGTACTAGACGTTGCCGTGATGCATTTGCCCGCTTTTTACAACATTGAGAAAAATTGTACATTATTTTGTGAGAAAAATTAAATAAAAAATGATGGCAATTTTATTCACCTAAAATTCAAAAAATGAAATGTTTTATATTATAGATCGATAAAGTGATTTTCCAATAATTAAAATTAAGCTCTAAAATTAAAGTCACATATTTATACTTCTAATGTTTTAGGATTAATTTGAAAATTGATAATTTGTAGAGAGAGGAAATTTTTTGTTGTTGCAATCATTTTTAAAATTAAATGAGATGATGAATGGTAGTACTTGCTATAAGAAGTGTGGAAAAAAATAAATGCTTAAGGGTACGCTGTTCTACAGTTCAAAGTATAAACAACACAACTCAAGTGTCATTCAAATGTTAAAAAACTTGCCAAGGAGGTGAGCAGGATTCATACATTCTACTGTTTAGGATATTCCATGCATTTGCATTGGATGGGAATGAAAGAAGGATTCCATGTCCCCGCTTCACCCTTACTGTCATGGTAAGAAATTTGCTTCAATCCTACCTGTTTGAAACATAGGGCAACAAGTAAAACTAAAATTTGTTATTTTCATTGCATATGAATTGGAATTTGAACTGTTAAATTTTTAGAGATGACAAATCACGTGCATCGCACAGGGAGCATATCACCACAATATTATTCCATCTATTCAAATGCACTTCTATCTAATGCTCTTTACATTATAAATGTTTTAATTTGGTTGCCACACAATATTGTTTAACTATATTTTTATATCTATATGGGACATGTCTTAAATATGTTATATTAATTATCCAAAACTATTTTTTTATCATTTCAACAAGATTATTTTTTCTATCTATAATACTTCATTTTTAGAATATTTTTATCCTGTACAATGCACGGATTGGATACTAATTTATTAGTTAAAAGCCCTTAATAAAAGAAATAATTGACACTATTAATTGTACCGGTAACTAGTAAGTATTATGTGGATTGTACATTGTATGTGATTTCTTATTGTATTTTACAATATTAGTCACGAATTATGTGTGATGTACATTATTTTAAACTTTTTATGTGTTAACTAGCCTTTTTCATCCGTGCGTTGCACGGGAGGCTAATGTATCAGCAATTACAGGGTATACATTAATACTATGTCAATAGCACCACCAAAATAATAAATAAAACACTTATGAGCATGCCAAACTTAAAAATTAATACAAGTGATGAGAGAAGTGTATAAAATTTTGACAGAGTTTTCCTAGTATACACAAGTCCTTCCGGGTAAACTATACAATGCACAAATATACAACAACCACAAAACTTGATTTACAACTCTCCTCGTCACATCAACCATAAACACAATGTAAAAATAACATCATCAACACAAGAACGAAATCACTTATATGTAAATCTCGACACTAACTTTCACCAAGAATATCAATTTCATGTTAATTGTCAAATGCATTGTAATACGACAATAAACATTTATTCTTACATGAGACAAACATCTCTATCTTCAAGTATATCAAAATGCTCTTTGACTGGGACACGAATGCCAATAGTAGTCACAAAGCATTTGTCACGAGACACATCACAATCTCATCACAAGACGAGACACATTTATATTAATTTCTGTTCTGGATATGGGTGACATGCTCATGTTTGATCCAATTCCAATTGCGAGGTAATTCATTTAGTATAACGAAGTAATGATGCAATATGAAAATATAAACCAAATAAAATAAAAGAATATAAAATTCAACGGAAAACAAAAAAAATTATAACTTTATATGACATTAAAATATAATAGTTATAAGAACCAGCACTTTAAATAATAATACTTACAAAAATTTTCTGGAGAATTTCTTATATTCTGGTTGATCATGTAGCTCCTCCCAAGAGAAACTCTTGAAGCAGGCGAATTGTCAACCACATTGTTGGTTGTTGTTGCTACCTACTACTTCCCTGCCAGTAATATTCGTAGAGCCCTTTGCGTGAGAATGGTTCACTGAAACAAAAATGCGATTCGTTAGCAGTAATAATTTAACATATACGTCGTGGAATAGGTTACAACTTTGAATAGTATATATTCGTATAAGACATTTATTAAATGTAGCTTACCTTATTATAATTCAAACAATTAATGTACCATAAAGACAAATATAAGTGTGGAATTAATACGACAATTAATTTTTTAAAAATGGCCAATCCAATATATAGAGAGAGAAAGAAAAAACGATTGGGTTTGAGTATATGCAAGTTTTAAAATTAAATATTGATTTAAAAAAGACACCATTCGAGTACTTGAATGCAAAGAACCATCAAATAAACCAACCACTCGAGTGCATTAGGAGACATGCCCATGCCAGATGGGACGTGATTCTTTTAACTGGAATTCAACTACAACCATATACTATATTGATAATATTATAAAATATATAATTTAATAATCATAAATTAAAATATGGTTCGTTAGAATATTAAAAATCGTCAATTTAAAAAAATCCTAAATCCATAAACGGCGTAAAAAAATATCTAAAATTACAAACAGAAAAATATTACTCGTTACATATTTATCTATAGATATCATTAATTGAAAAAATAAAATAAAATAAAGAGGATCCCCAATGCTGGAACCACACAAAATAAAATATATACAAATGTGAAGATAAAAATGTTATTCAATACATATTTAAATATAGAGGTACAAATAGTTACTTTTGTAGATTATTACGTATTAATTGCAAAAATAAAAAATAAAATATGGGAGAAAGATCTAATGATAGGGTTTGAAGTATATGGAGAATCTAAAATTAAATATTATTAAAAATGAACATATCATTAGTAAAGTGTTACTAAAACCAAATAGGCCAGGATTATTTTACGGAGTTAATATGTGAACAAATTGGAATGAAAAAATAATTATAAATGATAGAATGAAAAAAAATATTAATAGTGAAAAGAAATTAAAATCAATCCACGAATTTACATTTACAATTTTTTAAAAAAAAAATGGTCGGACCATTTTTAATGGTATGAGACATTAACGATAGCCAAAGGGAAAAAATGATGAAAAGTAAAAAAAAAGGCTTTAGTAAAGGGAGAACACTCGTTTCAACAATTCATCGTAAGCAATCCATTGAATTCATTCGATTTATATTTTAATTTATTTCACATTATTCTAAACAAAAATAATTGCATTAGCCATCAACATACCTGAAAACAATTCTAAAGTTCGTTCGATTTTAACAATCGAAATGAACTATATGGTCTAATAGTATTAATGATCAACCATACTGAAGAAGTACAGTTAATTTGCATGATGAACACAATGGCATTAGAAAATAAATAATCCAATAGAAATTGAAAAATTAGCTATGCATCTTATATTAGTACGCCTAATATAAGAATTAAAAATTACATTTTAAAACAATAGATTGACTCAACCAAATGATATTCAAAAAATCAAGTGCAAAAAAATTGTTAGTGCAAAGAAATATATGTGTTTGTTCTCAAGATGCGAGCTCAAATGGATATAAACAAAATGGTTTACCTATTTTCAACCAAATGATCAACTCGGGAAGAACAAAAAAATAAATGCTTTAGAAATTAATTGTCTTAAAAAATAACAATAAAATTTAAAAAAATGTATGGACTCAAGTCAATGGTATTAAAAAATATCGACAACCAAGAGGGGAAAAAATAGGGTAAAGAAAATTTTAGTGTAAAGAAAGAACAATTGGCTATCAATTATATAAAAAATTGATGATAGGCAAAAGAAAAAAAAATAATAACGTTAAAGAGGAAGGAAAAACAAATCTTAGTGCAAAGTGAGAAAATTGTTTTAAAAATACAGGGCAAAGATCCTCATCGAATTTTTCAATTCATATTTTATATATTTATTTTATAGAATTTTGAACAAAAATAATTGTATTACAAATTAATTGGCTTTACAAATAATTCAATTCTAAGTGGAGAAGGAGTACTTCCCATAAATAACACCTTTTAAAAAAGAAAAGATGATCACGTGTAACATATAAAGGTAAGGTCTATTTAAGGAAAAATGCATTAGGTGGGAAAATATAATAACATGGAATTAAATATTACTTAAAAAATTTAGAAAATATGATGTTTTGGAGTGAAAAAATGCTGCTTATATATATATGTAATTTATTGAATTTAGAGCATGTCCAACAAATTCTTTATATTTTAAAAGTGTGTTCTACAAGGATTTGAATAAGTGACGCAATAGTAAAGACGCTCATGTGCGGGGCGAAGGACCCGGGTTCGAATCCTACCCCCTCCCCCGATTATCCCCCGGTCAAAAAAAATGTGTGTTCTACAAAATATAGAGCATCTCTAGATATGAGGGGAAAAAACTTTTAAATGCTCCAACAAACTCTTTATTTCACTATTCCTAAAAAGTTTTATTATTATTTGCGATTTCAATGAATATAATACCTTAAAATATCCCCCGCCAAGGAGTTGGTATAGTAGAAAAACCACTCCTTTACCTATGATTGACTTAGATTTTAGATACCACCCCACCCCGAAAATCCCCGTGTTGCATTCAAAAAATACTTTAAAATATCAATGACAAATAGAATTTAGTGTAGGTTGAAAAGTTTAATTAATAAGGCATTGAAAAAGTGAGGTTTTGGAGAGGTCTCCATTTTTCAAAGTTAAAGTAAATAGCCTATTGGAGTTTGTTTTTAAAATCTGGCTCTCTAATATAGCAAGCATCTTACATGTAACTATTGGAGATGTTCATGATCTTAGTCATTATTATAAGTTAACTAAATTATATTGTCATTTTATGGTATTTTATTATGATAATATATGGACAAGTATCAGATTTTTAAAATACATGAACTATAGTAAATTTATTTCTCTTTATAAAGATACAAGCAAAATAATCATATTTTAACGCCTATCATTTGATGTAAATGATTGACATTAATTTGAAACGTGTAAAACAAATTATATATAAAGAAATGATACTATGTAGCAAATTTTACAAAGAACATCCTACATTTAGGGTATGTTCACATTTTACAGACTGTGTTTTTAAAAATTACAGTTTGCATATTGTATTTTTATTTAATGGTAACAAAAAAATACCATTTGTTGGAAAAAAATACAAAAAAAAAAAAATTAAAACTAACTTTGAAGATACTAAAATACCCTTATTGGTATTTTATAAAATTTATTTGCTCATGTTTATAATAATACTTCAAAAGTTTAACAACAATGACATGTTATAAAAAATTACTTATTTTTCCATCTTCTATTCTATATTTTAAAAATTAAATTTATATAATGAGTGAAAATTATGATGAAATTAAGAAAATGCATTGCATTTTCGTTACACTTTTTTGCAAAAAGTTTTATCCGTGGAAAAACAAATTCATATTTGCCCCCTTTTAAAAGGTTAAAATTAAAAAATAAAATAAAATAAAATTGAATGTCCTTTTTTTATATTTTCATTTCATTATTGATAGCTTGCTAAAATTATTTAGTGATTATTTGAAAGTTCTTGTTAAATTAAAAATCAATATATATCTCAAAATAATATCATATTTTCAATAAAACTTTACTTAATAAATATAATAAGTTATTAGCATTTAAGATCTATAATAAAAGTTGTTTCTTGCTATAAGTAAATAAACTCCATTGTGTAAAATGTAAAACTCAAACGCGACATATGTAGATTGTAAATACACCCTAAATATAAGGGATGGCAATGGGGAGAATACCCGAAATTGATAAGGACTTGATCCAAATGGAGTTCGGAATCCCCAATTAAATGGGTATGGGGATGGGAATGGGGCTACAAGTTAAGACCCGAGGTGGGGATGGCGAGGGGACGGGTCATGGTCCTAGGCCCAATACCCGGCTCAAACCCACCTCATCTAAATTTTATTTAGCTGTTATTTTTTATATTTTTATACTTTATTTTCTTTCTTTTTTGTAATAGTAGTTTTGTCATAGTTTTGTCAAAAATATTTAATTATTTTGAACTTAATTATAAGTTGAACTTGTTATAGTACGAAAAGACAATTTTATTAAAAAAAAAAAAGCAATACTATGAATATTGGTGATTTAATTTTACTTACTTTATATTTTACCTTTATCCATGATCCATGATGAATTTGTTAAACTCTTTTGGTGAATATTGCAAGCAACAAATATGATTTTTAGAAATTAGATTTGACAAAAGAGTAAAGAAAAAATTGTGGACTTGTATATTTTCTTTAATAGTTAACCAGTCTGTGACTTTTTATTTGAAAATAATTTGTAACATGCATACTACAAAAAAAGGGAAAACATAAACCAAAATATATATATATGATTCAAATAGGGATTACAATTATCCCTGACCCGCCCCGCGACTAATTGGGGATGGGGAAAGAAAAATTCCCATGGGCCGGGGACAGGTAATGAGGTCCCCGCTGAAGCATCCCCACTGTCATATATCCCTAAAATATAAGGCCGTATTTTGTAAATTTCCTATTATATATAACCAGAATTATATTCCAATTGATTCTTCATTTTTACTCGTTATTTACAATTTTACAATAGTACTGATCTCTTCATATATTCTTTTTCTTTACTCGATTATTGTTTTTATCATGAGTATTACTATTTCAACAATATAATATTACGAATACAAAAATTCAAAAAAAAAAGAATATTAGAAATACCATTTATTTTATATGTGATGTGCAATGCATGTGCTAACAGACTAGTTGTTGTAAAAGAGTCGATGCAGATATATGTTGTTGCATGTCCACAGGGCTGCCCTCTACTCCGGTCAAATGTTGGATAACCGCATGCGTGCTTAGAATGCAAAGGCCATAGTGATCTACCTTTATTGAAACATTCAGCAAAGTGAGAGTCTAGTGTTGGCAATGGATCGAGTTCGGATCGAATCGGCCTAATCCAAATCCAAATCCAAATCAATCACTCCGATCCAAATTCAAATCCAAATCCAAATTCCTCGGATCGGATTCGGATCGGATCGGATCAAGAAAAAAATCCAAATACGATCCATATTGGTATAGATTTTTATCAAAAAATAAAAAATAATAAAAATAAATAAAAATAAAAAATAAAAAATAAAAAATAAAATCAATTCGAATAGGATCAGGCCTGATCCGCTCCAAATCCAAATCCGTTTCGGATCGGCCGATCCATGGATCAATGATCCACGGATCGTAGGATCAAAAAAAAATCGCTCCATTCGGATCGAGTATCCATCGGATTCGGATCGGATTGGATTTTTCTGCCATCGCTAAGTGAGACCACATTATGTCACAAAACGGCAATATATATTGTGGATCAGTGGTCACGTGCTATTAGAAATTGAAGTCTAGAAAAAGTAAGATTATATATACCGATATACGTTACGAGAAACAAGTAATACAACATTGTAAATGTGGACAATGTATGCAATAGTTGATATAACTTGGTGGTGCATATATTGGTCTGGATCTGGCCATCTTATAAGTTGACCTCAAGCAAGCCAAATACAATAGATTCACCTAATTAAAAAGTAGATCACTAGTGAAAGTCCATTGCTTCTTTAATAATGCTACTTTAATTCACTATTGTCGTTAGTATTACTAAATGACACTATTTATTCGTCAAATTATTTCTAAATCCTGCTATCCTATAAGATTAATTACGTTACTCAAAGTTCTAGAGAAATTTTTTGGCACTAGCTATGGCAAATATGTGACAGGGTGGAGGTACGAAGATTTTTGAAAAGCACAATGTACGAATTATTTTTTTATGTAACCAATAAAAAAATATATATTACCGACTGAAATGGCCAGCATAAAATTCGTCTATATTAAAACTTAACTATTCATAGAAGATTTACTTCCGTTTGAATTTCTAAACTTAACCAAAAAAAAAAATCACATCAAAAAGATTTGAAAAAATATTAATGCAATTTAATTTTCTGGAGAAATATTTAGCCTAGTGTTGGTAGTGCTGTAATTTAAAGTATTAAAAACACACACAAAGTATGCTTAAGTACGCTAAAGCGCGAAGTGTGGATAAAAAGTTCTGAATAAAGGCATGCAAGTGTGGAAAAATGTGCAAAAGCGTAAAAAATAAAATTAGTATTCGGCCACATGTCCAAATTCTAACTAAGACTAGCTGTTTCACCCGTGCGTTGCACGAGGGACAAATTTTTCAACTAATAACATTATTGATAGATGTTGATAATATTAACATAAAATCCAAAAAATAATTAAAATAAAGAATGAGTTACAACAATAAAATTAAAGAATTTAGCTTGAAACAATTCTATAAAAATTTCAAAAGAATTTTCCCAATATTTCGTACTAATCCATCATGCAAATATGCAAGAAACAACTCGCGAAAATCCACACAACTTAATTTACTATTCTCTATAGAATAGTAACTTAATTATCATTTATGCCGTGCTTTGCGAGATGATAATTCGTGACAATGACTTGTGATAATATATTACATTTTGCTTATTTCAAAATTAATCTACTAATGTAAACCCAAAATAAAATAATATTAAATATTATATTTATCAAAATAACCATACTAAAATAACTATACTAACATTTGTAGAGCTCATTGTTTTTTCTTTAAAATTATTTTACATTTTATTATATGCAATTATAAATTCTGAGAGATATTAATTATTATACATCAGTATAATGTGCGTTATTAAAAATTGCTATGTAAATAATAATTTTTAAATGTTAATTATGAAATATAATCAGTATAAAGATATATTATAAAAATAATAATGTAGTGATGCAGTCAAATTCTGAGACCTAAACTATTTCTTCCATGTTGAAACACTTATCCTCGTTACCAATCTTCATTTACTCTAGGTTGAGCGCGGATGATATAAGAATTGCTGCACTTCCATTCCCCATCCCCTGTCCGTGTCCCGCCCCACTAGAAAATTCTCATCCCCGTCCACACCTATTGTGATTGTTTAATCTAAGATTTTTGTTTTGACATTTTATTTCTTTAATAAATACCTTCTAATCTAAATATATTAAACACGTATATTAACCTATTAGGTATAAACTTACTAATTTAACATATTCGGCATATTAAATATTGAATAATTTGGTATAACATTTAAATTAATTTGGATATGATAAATAAATCGAAATATATAAGATTAATACTTAAAATATACAATCTAACTGATTATACTTAAAAATAAAATAAAATATCAACAGGAAAATTCGGTATAAAATAAATAATTCAAAGTAGGTAGGATTCTTAATATTTATTAAGGAGATGAAAACTTAGATAAATATTTAACATAGCCGAAAGCCAATTAAAATATTATAATTCAGTCATATAATTCAAATAACTGATTGAGTCGATAACCAATTGTTTAATAAGAATTCTTAAACTTATTCCCTAGTGAAAGCGATAGATTGAACCAAAGAATTATTATATAATTGTTGGTTCAAGTAGTGTCAAATAAAAAATCATTACTATTTGAATACCTATTTTTGGAGCTTGTCACTTAAAAAAAGAAAAAGAAAAAAGGAGCAGATCCTTTGAAACACACGAAATTATACAAAAAAAATATTAATATTTTGCCACAAACTGTAACTCAAAAGAAATATCATAGAAATTACAAAAACATATGAAAATCAAAAGAAAAGCATATTTTGAAAAAAAATGATACTGAAAAAGTAAATAAAGTTAATTAGGGACTAATGATCACTCGAATTACTTTACAAGAAGATGTAACAGCCCAATTTTAAAAATCCAAAATCTTACAGGTGTTAACTTAACTTTATTTTAAAATACATCAAAGATAAAATAATTTCGTAAGCACATTTTCCTTCCCGTAACAATCTAATTATTTTTTATTATTTTTTATTTTTTGAAATAATTATGTTTCTCCATATTTAGCAATTTAATTAATTTTGATTAATTTTCATCTAATAAAACTATCTCTTTTTTTTCAATGAAAATATATCCAATAAAATCTAAGAAACATAATTAATTGTAATTAATATAATTAATTCTTGTTTTTACCTAATTATTTATAGAAATAATTTATTATTTATAAATAATTAGTTTTTTTACCGCAATTTTAAGAATTGTATGAATATAATTTTAATGATATTTTATAATTAAAAAGATATCTTGCATGTCGAAAGATGTCTTTCATTTTTTAGGAAAAATCTAGTCAACCATGGAAATCTAACTACTTTTAATTATTATTTATTTTTTCATTAACGTTATGTTTCTATTTTTGTAATATAATTAATTTTGATTAATTTTGGTCCAACGAAACTGTGTCAATTTTCGCCCATTAAAATCAAGTCCAATTAAATTATAACAGTATTATTAATTTTAATTGATTGTAATAGAATTATTTGTAATTAATTTTCATTTTATGAAAATAATTAATTATTTTTGCAATAATCATTTTAATATCGGTCGACTTACTTTACGATAAGATGTAACACTCCAATTCTAAGAATCAAAAATCTTATAGGTGCTAACTTAACCTTATTTTAAAATACGTAAAAAGAAAAATTAATTTTGTAAGCACATTTTTCTTCCCTGCAGCAATATAATTAATTTTAATTATTTTTCATTTTTTGAAATAATTATATTTCCCCCTTTTTAGTAATTTAATTAATTTTGATTAATTTTCATCTAATAAAACTGTCTCAATTTTCATCCAATGAAAATCTATCAAATTAAATCTAAAAAATATAATTAATTGTAACATAATTAATTCTTGTTTTAGCTAATTATTTATAAAAATAATTTATTATTTATAAATAATTAATTTTTAACATGAGTTTTAAGAATTATATGAATCTAATTTTAAAGATATTTTATAATTAAAAAGATATCGTGCATGTCAAAAGATACCTTTCATTTTTTACGAAAATTAGGAAAAATCTAGTAAACCATAGCAATCTAATTAATTTTAATTGTTATTTATTTTTTAATTAATGCCATTTTTCTATTTTGGCAATATAATTAATTTTTATTAATTTTTGTCCAACGAAACCATGTCAATTTTCGCCCATTGAAATCAAGTCCAATTAAATCGTAATGATTATTAATTTTAATGAATTGTAATAGAATTAGTTTTAATTAATTATTATTTTTAGCTAATTATTTATGAAAATAATTAATGATTTCTAAAATAAACATTTTAATATCATCACTTTTAAGAATTGCATGAATTTAGTTTTGAAGAAATCTTATAATTTAAAAGATATATTACAATTTAAAGGATTTATTTTTTCATTTTTTAGAAAACCAAGAACAATTTAATGATTTTTAAAATTAATTATATTTTCCCTTTTAAGAATGTAATTAATTTTGATCAATCTTTGTCCACTAAACTCATGTCTAGCTAAATATTTGCAATATAATTTATTATTTTAATTAATAATAGTTTAAATAGTTATATTAAATTTTTGAATTTAAGTTAATTATTTCTAAAAAAATACTATTTCCAAAATAATTTGCTTGATAACCATAATTTTAAGAATTATATGAACCTAATTTTAAAAATATCTTATAATAGAAAAGACATCTTAGAATTTAAAAGATATAAATATATATTCAATTAATTAAAAAAATCAATTAATGTTACAATTGAATGATTAATTGAAAAAATTGATGTTATACGTTTCTTTTAATTCTTATGTAAAAATTAAATGAATTATAATTTTTTATCAAATCAAAATTAAATCTTAGTGAAATCGCTAATTTTAATTAATTTTCATTTATTAGCTAATTATTATTTTTAAAATTAATAAATTCTTTCTAAAATTAATAAAAGGGTCCAACCTAAGTTATAAATTTTCATGTTAAACATTTATTTTAATTTTTATGTAAAAATTTCATGAATTGTAATTTTTCATCACACAAAAAATTAAATTTTAAATAAATTACTAATTTTAATTAACTTTTATTCTTTAGCTAATTATTTTTAAAAATGATTGATTGTTTCTAAAATTGATTATTAGGTCCAACCTAATTTTTAAATTTTTTAGTACAAATTGGGGATTATAGTGGTGGAATTTTGTCTCAAACTTGGGCCAATTGCTAGTAAGTTTTTTTTTAAATATTTGGGTAAAACTTTAATGAATCGTAATTTTGTATTGCAAAAAAATTGAATCTTAGCACGATTATTAATTTTAATTAATTTTTGTCTCTTAGCCAATTATTTTAAAATAATTAATTATTTCTAAAATTAATTAAGTTTCAGGTCTGATCTTATTTTTTTATTTTAATGTTAAACCTTTATTTGAATTTTTGTGTAAAAA
This sequence comes from Jasminum sambac, assembly GCA_018223645.1. Classification (NCBI taxonomy): domain Eukaryota; kingdom Viridiplantae; phylum Streptophyta; class Magnoliopsida; order Lamiales; family Oleaceae; genus Jasminum; species Jasminum sambac. Next base: position 24,536,398 of record CP073647.1, read on the forward strand.
TTTAATCAATGGTAATTTTGTATGGCATAAAAATTAAATGTTAGTGAAAACTGTTAATTTTAAATAATTTTATTTTTTAAAAACGAAAATTATGAAAAAACGATCAATTAAAAATTCATTCCAATTCTCGGAACACCCTTATATTGTTCAACACATAAACATATAAATTAAAGATTTGTACGAAAAAATAAAGGAAAATTTGAAATTTGTAATATTTGAAAGAAAAATATATAATATTTGTCCAGGTAAACTAAATTATAATTGATAATAACATGAGCTAATGAGGTAAAAAATAAAATTTATAATTTGTTATTGAAGTTTGGATGTTAAAGTGCAAATATAATGAGACATCTCATTATATTTGAATTTTACGAACAAACATCAATTAAAATGTCGTAACAAATTATCAAAATTTTTAATGTTATTACATCGATTAGTCATTAATTTATATTAATATCAATTTATATTTAAGTTAGACACTAATTTATATGTTCTACGGTAAATTTTAATATTTTTTAAAAATAAAAATTTATATATTGATAGTATACTTGTTTTAAAGCTTTCATCAAGTCGAGCAAAATAGAATCACAAATTATTATTTTTATATGTAGAAAATAAAAAGAAGAGGAAATGATAGAGAGAGTATTTAGATATTATGAGATTGGGTAAAATAGGGTAGAAATAATTAAATAAAATCTATATACATTAATATTAATATATTATTAGGGTAAAAAAAAATAAAAGAGAGTTGGATATATATTAATATATTAGGGTAAAAAATAAAAGAGAGTTTGATATAGATTAGGCAGAAAAATAAAAATAGAGTTTGTTTTAAACCTAGGAAACGGATTTACGACAATAAAAATATAATAAGAAAAAGCCTCATTTTCCATATATATAAATTATTCTATATATAGATAGAAGTTTATATTAGGCAAATTCAATAGGGAAAAAATTTAATAAATAGATTTTTCCTTTTAAATACACAATTTTACTGACTATCTTTTTTTCCGTAAATTACGATTGGTTGTAGCATTTTGAGCGGGAAAAGAATAAAAAAATCAATTAAAAACATTTTTTGTCCAATTCTTTTTCTATATTATATATAGATTCTTGAATCTTTCTCCGTCGAAATCTCAATTGGCATACTTATTAAGAATTGATACAGTTAAAAGATACAAACCCAATGCCTCTTACTTGAGAAATAGTATTCTTACCCCTTGAACCATCACCATTTTGTATGTTAATTTAGTTGGTGCATTGATCTGGCCTCTTATAGCCACTATCGAATCGGTTGGTCCAATAATAATTTTTATTTTATCAAATAAAAAAATTGTTGGTTACAAAATAATTCTTGTATCATAATTTAATTTGAATTTATTTTTCGCTAGTAGTTTTAATAAATTTATATCATTTACTAGTTCTATTAATTAATTTTTAATTCTTATAATTTTATTTTTAATTTATACCTTTGTGTGTTAGAATACTTTTCAATTATTACTAAATTTTCGAAAAGCTAGTCTTAAGCATGTGCTTCGCACGTGATTTACAGTGTCTTCGATAACAATTTATTAATTGAAATAGTTTAGAAACTACCAGGAAGTATTTGTTTTTGTCTACTTAAGAAAAGTTTAAAAAGTAAAAATCAAATTGTAATTGTTTACTTTAAAAAAGCCAATGAAACGATGGAATATAGTTAGTTTATAATCTAATTTATATACCAATGCGTTTATAAATAGTTATCAAACACGCTCTTTCAATTGGTTATTAAATCGTGTGGGTCTAAAATTATGGGTATGTTTGATTGGTGATAAAGTTGATATGTACGCAATTCCGTGTAAAATGTGTAGTTAATATTGTATTGAAAAATATGTGTGATTATACGAAATTGCGTGCATATAACTTTATAACCAAAAGAACAAGGGCTATATATTAATTAGAACTTTAAAAAGTAACATACATGGAATAAGAATTTTTTTAATTAAAGAATAATTTTAGAAATAATGGTGATATTTGGAAAGTTTGATAACACCTATGAGAACAAATCACGATCATAACTTACTCATGTTAAGTTAATTCTAGAAATACAAATATATGTTCACAAAACATCCAACTTTGTATCTTAGATCTTTTGAAGTGTGATTGTATTTTTATTTTTCAAAAATTAAATGAACTAACACTTGAAATATTGTTAACTTAAATTGACTAAAACTTAATATATATATATATATATATATACACACACACACACACACACACACATATATATATACACACACACACTAGCCCCTTCTAGTCTCAGCATTGGAACTTTGTTATAGTTTCAACGATAATGTGGCACGTTCTTGTGCTGTCATAATAGTAGGGAGCTGATAAGTGAGTCTGGACAACCATATGACAGGAACAGACAACGCTACATCAAGCGCTAGAACTATAACAAAGTTCCAGTATTGGGACTGGATCAAATTCGATATATATATACGCACATACTACTGTAAAATAAATTCAAACGAAAGCGAAAAATTCAGGTGTAAAAATAATTATGACTCTATTAAATTATTTTTATAAAGTGTGGATATTAATTTCATTTTAATTTGAAAAGAAAAAGATATCGAACTAAAGTAAATAATGAAAGGCTAAATTGAAATAAATCGATAAATAATAAATATTATTTGGCATTAATTAGACGAAATATTAGACATTGAGTTAGTTTTGAAAAATGTAAAATACAAAAACTAAAAGTTCTACAAATAATTTTTTAGGTTTATAGTGGGTTGTATGTTTATAGTTAGATGTTGAAAGTTAGTTACATATTGAAGTTAAGGAATGTTGAAAGTTTGTTCTTATTAAACTTTAAGTCCAGATTGTCGATCTGAAATCCTAACTGTGTATTTTTTTAATTTAAATACAATGTCAGGATGGATAGTTTTCATTTTAATTAATGAATTACGGGTGAATAAGGAATATAAAAAATATATAAAGGCATAATAGAAAAATCAAAAGTTTCCACACATCCACCTTTTTATATATTTTATTTATTTATATTTATACACCGACGGAGCTACGTGTGGGCCAGTGCGGTCCATGGACCGCACTGGACTTTGAGAAATTTTCGCTTGGGCTCATTGAACTTTGCTTCCTTTGGTAAATTTGTGTATATATGCAAAAGATAATATGCTTAATTTGGGAACCTATTCTTTTTTTAATCCCTAGACCCTACTTTTGATTATAAGCAATTATTTATAGCTCATCTTCAGAAACGGTTTCTTTGTTATTTATTTATTACTTTTGTTTTTCTCTTTAGTACTACACATCAACCACAATTCAAGATATACAAAAAGAATTTCCTTACTATAGAATGTATGGTAGAAACTCAATATAATAAAAAGTGATTTTGGAAGAAACTTTGCCAAACAAAATTGAATAGCCAAAGGTTTATGAAATGGCAAAATGCAATTGTGTTGAAGTTGAAGTTGAATTTAATTTATTGGTTAATTTGGGGTACTTACTATGTCGTTCTATTTGTAATTGTTTGAATGTCAATTTGTAATTGTTTGAAACTTAGATATTCATTTGATGTATTGAAATAAGTTAAATAACCAATTAGTGAGAAAATGCCTAATTTTATTTGATAAGTGAAAATGTTTATGAAATAAAAAAATGCATTCGTGGTTGAAGTTGAAATTGAATATGGTTGCTTGGTTAATTTGGTTTGATTATAAGATTATTTATACTTAAAAAGAAAAGGATTGATTTGACTTGTTGAGTTTTATCCACAAAATTTTTCAAAACTAGATCTCCTTATACTTCAAGATCAACTTGATACTTATATTTTTTATGTGCACACTAGCATTGCATTTAAATGGTTGAAAGGACTTCATGATCTTGAAAAAAAGTTAGTTGAGACAAGAAAAAATAGGGCATATCCTTTGGCTTATAAGCTTTTGACTTCAGCATTGATTCTACCAATTGCCACCGTTACTCGGAAAAAGTGTTTTCTGCAATAAACTTTGTGAATGACAAATTGCACAATTGAATAGGTGATGAATGGATGAATGAGAGTCTAGTTGTTTATGCAGAGAGATATTTAAAAAATTAATAATGAAGTCATTGTAAAATGGTTTCAAAATAAAGAATAACTGTAAGATATGATATTTGTATTTTTTATTATAAACTATAATTCATTTTCTATTGCTAAGAATTCTGGACCGCACTGAGTTTGAATCCTGGCTACGCCATTGTAGTGACCGGAAAATTCTTCTTAAATAAATATATTTAATTAAATAAAATTTCGAACGTGTCGCTACGACCTTACTTATAAAATTTATATCGTGTACACTCGTCTAGTCAAAATTTACATTATTTATTGTATATTTAATTATTTTAAAAAAAATTATTTATTTTCAAAAATTTACAATTGAGGACCAAACTTTAGAAACTATTCGTTTTAGTTCATAAAGTTTAGTTTTATTCAATAACATATAGGCCCATCTAAAGTCCACTTTTAATGCTTGTCCAATATGAAAGCCCATTTGGAATGGTAACCCTAACTTTGTCCTCTTTAGATAAGCTTATAGTTGATTTTAGAACCCAAGCCTCATTAATTCCTCATCTCTCTCCCTTCTTCCTCTCTTGTGATGACCACTATTTGGTTCTAATAAGGTAATCTTTCTCCACTCTTATCCTTTTCTATCCTAATATAGGTTGTTTGAGGATAAGTAATTGAAGTTTTATGGATTTATTGAGATTTTGTTGGTTGGGGAAAAGTAATTTACTTGATACTTTGAGTTGGGCATGAGGTCTTGTTATGGGATGAGATTAAGACGACTTGGTATCTACCAAGCCCCCATAGTGTTTGATGAATTGCTTGAAAGAAAAACCAATGTATTTTGCACCTGCCACTTTTTCCAGCTTCTGCACTCAACTTTGAAAGGCCATAAATTTTAGTATAGATGGAATTTCTAGGTGATTCAAATTGGGAAATGATCCCCCATGAGTTATCTATCATTTAGAATTGGTTTGACATCATTTGGAGCCTCGTAGGATATTGTATTATGCTTTTTGTGAAACTGGGCAGATTCCACCCGAGAACAAGGTATTGTCGGTTTAAAAATACTTTTGATGCCCTAAATGCGATTTATATGAAACAATTTTTTTATATGATGAATATGTACGAGTTTTCTACCTTATGTAAAAATTTTAGAATTTTCTGATGTCTTTTACTATTTTAAATAATTTGACAAACGTATACCGCCATAGCATGGTATTTTCCACAATTTCTGTACTTAGAGTTGAAAACTTGTTTTGGCTCATATAGTTGGAGTTTAGATGTGATTTTAATGTAAGACATTATCCAATGAGTTAGTTATCCTAGGAATTAGAATTTCATGATCCTACGCTTTGATTTGGGAGTTATTCCCATTCTTGCCGAGAAGAGAGTCGGGAGAGGACCGAGAAACCAGTTGCAATTCCATCCTTCAATTTCTTTTTCATATTTACTTTAACCCCCAAAATTTAATTGCATATTAGTCCCTCATGTTTTAAAAATCCTATAATTGAGTCCAAAATATTTTTAGTTCACTTTTATTGCATAATAGGTACTCAAACTATTAAATTCTTTCAAATTGACCCCCAAAGTTTTATATTCTTTCTATTTTGGTCCACAAACTTCTATATTACTTATAGATACTTATATTTTAAGAATATTAATATAAATTAAACTCGTTATTGACTAGACGAGGCGTACCAACAGCTAGAGGATTGATTTTCACCGCTTAGTAGGCTCAAAACTCGAGAGATACTTCAGGTAGGCTCAAAAGACTCATTTTTACTTATCGCGCAATTATTGTTAATTATCTGTACTATATGAGTGTGCAAATGTATGTAATTGATGTGACTGCTTGCCTTCGGGCCTAGACTTGCCTTCAGGCCCAGAGTTACCTTCGGGTAAAGAATTGCCTTCGGGCCCAGAGTTACCTTCGGGTAAGAGAATTGCCTTCGGGCTCAGAGTTACCTTTGGGCAAATTACTTGCCTTCGGGCCTAGAGCTGCCTTCGGGCCCAGAGTTACCTTCGGGTATCATATTACAGAGTTTACATGACTATTTGCCTTATATACTTGTATAGATGATTAACTGCGCGAAGCCCTCTTGAATATTGTTTAAATACTCACGCCTTTCATTCTTTTACAGATTGAGGAGTTCGGGGGCGTGACGAGGCATGGGAGTTCTATTTAGGCTTATTAAATAAATGACTTTACTTCCGTTATTGTTTTGGTAATCCTGATGTATGGGATTATATCGTTTTCAAACCCTTGAACTACTTAGTAACTCGTTTTGGATGTTTTGGACGTTTGGTGTTCAATAATTTTTTTAAAACACTTTAGATGGTTGTTATATCAAAAGAATTTCCACTTTTAATTATTTATTATATTTCCGCATTTAATATTAGAAGAAAAAAATGGTTAGTTTTAAAGAAAGATCTAGCGTTCCGAGTTCTTCGAACTCGGGGCGTTATAGCTTGGTATCAGAGCGGGTCTACGTTTCTGTAGACTTGCACATTTTTAAAGTATTCTCAAAGTAAATTTTGAAAATTTTAAGAGTTTTAAGCCCTAAGAACTACCATGATCGTCGTCACTCCACCGACTCCGAGGTAAAGTGTTTATTTGTAAAGATTTTATGTTTATTTCCGATACATGAGATGAAATGTTTATAAGATAGAAATGAAGTACTTGTATCCAGATAGAGAGAGAAAGAAATCGAGTTTGAGCCAAAGCGTGGAATCTCCAAGTGACTAATAGAGTATAATTTTAAATGTATTACATGATATTTCTAATCCTCGAAATTGACTTTATGATTTTCAAAGTATTGACTATTGAGTATGGGTATGGGTATTGTTGCTCTCTCTTACCTATATTGAATGGTGATTTGTAATTGCTGGTGGATTGGGACTTTAGTTGGTGTTACGCATTGAGATGGGAGTTGTGATGGATTGTGGTCAACTGTAATGAGATTATAATTCAATGCTAGGGGTTAAAATAGGGTTGTAATGGGATGATGGACATGTTTAAGAAGGAATTAGACTCGTGCTATTCTAGATATTCCAAAATTCTTGGGTGTAAAGGATGAAAGACAAGATGAGTAAGGATATTAACGAATATAAGTTAGTGTGTGATATTAATTGATCATGGATATTGTTGATTTGATTTTTGTGCACTCGAGATGAGATTATTGGATTGCATTGTTATGAAGTTTTAACGTAATAGAAGATTTTATCTTATCGCCTATGTTTTAATTAAATGAATATGCTACTTTATTCTCAAAGTGAAATTTGTGAGTTACGTACTTGCATGTTATAGTCTCCTCAATGGAAAATCATTTGAGATCAAAGGTTATAAATTGAGGATAAGTGGTGAAAGTTATGTATTGAGGTTATCTTATTACGGGATTACCAATAAATGTTGGGATTCTCGATTTAAACTTATTTTATTATCAGATTTGAAGGACTTGATCAGTGGTGAATCAATTCAAATTGTATAAATTGAAGTTAGATGTATCGTTTACGAAATTTGGGTGGCATGTTTATATATTATGATGGGAACTTCTAATGAGAAAGTTTGATGAATTATACTCTAATGAGGTTGAGTGAGATGTTGAAGAACTTATATATAATTTTATGAAAAGAGTTTGCGGATATCGGATTTTGATTTAGAGCATCAATTATGTAAACGGTGATTGCATGATGATTTGATATTAAGGATGTAATGTGATTTTCGGAGGCATGATTTTGATTTTGAGGGTGTGTAATTTGATTTGATTTTGGAATTCGAGGATTTGAAATGTGAGGACAAAAATTGCATGGTTGGAGGAATTGCTTGAGAAATGTTTTATCCGGCCGAGTGTGTCTCCGTGGGGAGCACATATTTTGTTTATTAAGAAAAAGGATAACAGTATGAGGATGTGTATTGATTATCGAAAAACTCAACAAGTTGACGATAAAGAATAAGTACCCTCTCCCAAGACTTTACAATGTGTTTGATCAGTTGAAAGGTGCTTCGGTTTTTCTCAATAATTGATTTGAAACTAGGATACCACCAGTTGGATATCAAGCCCCCAAACATACCAAAGATAGCATTCAAGACACGATATTGGTATTACAAGTTTAAAGTGGTGCCTTTTGATCTCACTAATGCACCTACGGTATTCCTGGATATAATGAATCGAGCTTTTCATCAGTATATGGACAAGTTCGTCATTGTGTTTGTCGATGGCCTATTGATCTATTCAGGAGAGATCGATTATAGCGAATATTTGAGGATTGCACTTGATGTATTGATGAGAGAGTCACTTTTGAGAGTACTCGAGCCATACATGATCCCAATGAGAATATTTAATACAAACTGACAAAATTATTTATCAAGTTTTCAATCGACCTTCACCATCCTTTGCAAGTTAATTGATCATCCATTTTCAAATTTCTTAAGTTGCGTTTGATTCAAAATACATTTCTTCTTGAGAAAGAAATAGAAATCGATTTCGAAAACCTGGTTAACATTGGAATTATTATTATTATCAGGTTGTGTTAGATCATACTTTTATTTGACTTACTTGTTTAATAAGTAAGAACGTTTTGAGCTTAAGTGAGGCAACATTATGAAGTTTCCTTTGGCCTTTATTTGAGGATGAAATTATTTAAATGGTTTTGTGATTTAAATTACGTTCCTCCTTGTGAGAGTTTCTAGAAATTTTACTATGTATTTAAAACAGAGACAAGCAATCCTTGTGAAGAAAGAATTTGACAAAATTTCAATTTCTATTTAAACTACTAAGTTGAAATTAATAAATGTTCTGTTTATTTTCAACAAAATTATTTCCACTCCTATCGGAGGATGACTATTGAATTGGGTGAAGATCAAATTTCAGGAGGGGTTATGATAGTGGAGAACATGTTCAAGAAAATATTTGTGGCTTGAGAGAAAATCTTCGAAGCATGACAAAATTCGTAATGGTTTGTATTTGAGATTTGAAAATTTGGAAAGAAAAGAAAGGTTTACGATTATTCTGTTATTTCCCAATTACCTTGGGTTGTTCTATTTTGAAATTCAAAGAACTTACATAGATGATAACGAGGTCCTTTCGGTTATTACGGACTAACTATGAGGTATATACTCGATTATTGTTATCTAAGTGATAACGTATGCGATATTATTAAGGCTTTGCTCCGAGGAGCACAATACGTTATGATCGAAAGGAGATTGATATTTTCAGTTAGGTAGAAAGGGTCACTCGAGTACAAATCGTAAAGATAAGGCTGTTTTCAAAAGAGAAGATTACTATGGATTTCGTGACGACTCTACCGAAATCCTCGAGAGGACGTGATGCTGTATGGGTGATTGTGGATCGACTCACGAAATCTGTACATTTTCTACTAGTTAGGATGACTCTCAGCATCGACCAGTTGGCACATTTATATGTTAGAGTGATTGTTCGACTCCATAGGGTACCCGTGTCCATCGTTTCAGATCGAGATCCGAGGTTTACTTCATGATTTTGGGAGAGTTTACAGACGGCTATGGGGACGAAGCTCAGATTCAGTACCGCTTACCATCCCCAGATGGATGGTCAATCTGAGCGTACCATTCAGATATTGGAGGATATGTTGAGAGCATCTGTTCTAGACCTGGTCGGGAGTTGGGAAACTCATTTGCCACATGTAGAGTTTGCCTACAACAACAGCTTCCAGGCCACGATTGGGATGGCGCCTTATGAGGCATTGTATGGGCGACGGTGTCAATCGCCAATCTATTGGGATGAAGTTGGAGAGAGGAAGATGTTGGGACCAGAAATGGTAGAGAAAACTGTGGAAGTTATAGAGAAGATCAGAGTGAGGATCAAGGCCGCTCAAGATAGACAGAAGAGCTACGCCGATAAGAGGAGAAAGGACTTGAAGTTTGAGATTGGAGAGAAAGTATTTCTCAAGGTGTCTCCCATGAAGGGCACCATACGCTTTGGGAAGAAAGGGAAGTTGAGACCACGGTTCGTTGGACCATTCGAGATACTAGAACAAGTTGGGGCAGTAGCTTATCGCTTGGCTTTGCCACCCGAGCTTTCATCAGTGCATAATGTATTTCACGTCTCACAGTTGAGGAAGTATGTCCATGATCCAAGTCATGTGGTGAGCTTTCAGCCTTTGGATGTTCAGAAGGATTTGTCATACCAGGAGACACCCGTGACGATCATAGATCGGAAGGTCCATGTCTTGAGGAATAGAAGAGTTCCCCTAGTTAAGGTTCAATGGGGTAGTCATGGCAAGGATGAGGCAACATGGGAAAAAGAAGAAGAGATCCTATCCCAATACCCAAACCTTATAGATCAAGTAAGTTTACGTTTTAAGTGAGTTTAAATTTCGAGGACGAAATTATTTTAAGAGGGTAAGGTTGTAGTGACCGGAAAATTCTTCTTAAATAAATATATTTAATTAAATAAAATTTCGAACGTGTCGCTATGACCTTACTTATAAAATTTATATCGTGTACACTCGTCTAGTCGAAATTTACATTATTTATTGTATATTTAATTATTTAAAAAAAATTATTTATTTTCAAAAATTTACAATTGAGGACCAAACTTTAGAAATTATTCGTTTTAGTTCATAAAGTTTAGTTTTATTCAATAACTTATAGGCCCATCTAAAGTCCACTTTTAATACTTGTCCAATATGAAAGCCCATTTGGAATGGTAACTCTAATTTTGTCCTCTTTATATAAGCTTATATGATAAGTGCTAGAAAAGCACTTAAATAACTCTTCTATTTTACGTGTTTATGTGTTTTATTAATGTTATATGTTCCGTTTTATGTGTTTTCCTTTATTGTGGTGTTTAGGGTCACAAAGAATAAAAAGGAATCAAAATGGATGAAAATAAAGTGAAAATGGAAACTCGGGACCAAAAACGCAAGCGAATCAAAGATGGAGGACCTCCGAAATAATTTTATGAAAAGTTGTTTTTACAATTTTTCTTGTGCTAAAGTCGAAGAACATCAAAAGAGGATTCCCAAACTTTTTCCGGATCGCAAATCGGAGTTTCCTAGTGAAAGTTATGGCCGTTTGAAGAAAAAGGACTAAAAGCATCACTTCCAAAACTGTAGGGGACCAAAGTGCAACTTGTCAAACGTCAGGGGACCAAAGTGAAACTTTTCAAAAAGTTGGAGGACCCAAATGCAATTTCTCAAGGACCAAAATGAACAACATTCAAAAGTTGAGGGACTTGGTGTGCAATTTCTGGGTGACTCGGGTGACTCAGTCATATGCGTGATCAGTCGGCGCCAAGTGACTCGAGTCACGCCCGATCATGCTTTCGATCGGCGCCGCCAGTGACTCGAGTCACCGCCGCAAGTGATCGAGTCACGCCCACCGTCCACTGGCCTCCCGGATTCGTGCGCGGTGACTAAGCGAATCGCGGCGTGACTCAGTCGTAGCCCGACTGCGACTGAGTCACGCTGACATTGCAGATTTTGACCAGTGGACTCCACCTACCATAAAGCGTGTTTTTGGTATTTTCTTGACTTCTTAGAGATAAAACAATCTGGCACCACAATAGACTCATGAAGGAAGACTTTTATGATTTTTTAATATTTTTGGTGTAATATTTTGCCTATAAATAGAGGCATTTCCAAGCTTGAATCACACAACTTGTAGAGAGAATTAGCTTGTGATTCTCTCCAATTTTTCTCCTCAATAAATTTCTCTTCATCATTTGTTCTTAGTTCTGGCTTGAAAGCTCTTAGTTTTTCATATTCCATGAAGTAAAAACCTAAATTTAGGTTCGATTAATCAATCGGCGATACTTGACCGTGAATATGATTAGCGAGCATTTCTTCTCTAGTTTCTCTTCTTCTTTTATTTTTCATGTTTGAGAAAGATAATTTCTCATATATTGCGAGAGAGTGATATCACGGCGTTACGCCGTTATAAGTATTTAACCCGCATATATGAGTAGTTAGATTTCTCTATTTAATTCTTAGCATTATTTACGTAATTTCTATAGTTTTTATATATTACTTGAGATAGTGAAGTATAATCTATCATATAGCAGTGGTGATACCCGCTAATATGAGTAGTTAGACTTCTCTATCTAGTTCGAGGGGGACGTTGTGTTCAATTATCATGTTGTTATCTTTTCTAACTCTTTGCTAACGTTTTATCTATTCCTCTACTTCAATTTGTTGATTTGTTATGCTTTTAAACCCGTTTTGAATTTATGTGATTATTGCATTCACTTTGGCCAATTGAATCAATTAATCTTTAAGTTCAAGTTATGTGCTAGGATTGGAACTTTTGATCCGTAATTGTCACTAGATTCCAATCCACAGTAGCAAACGAATGTCGTGCATATTTGTTAATAAATCAACTTAGATGTATTAATCCAAGTTTGTGAAATTGATCATCTAATTCAACTCATTCTTCTTGTTCATTTCACACTAGCATTGCATTAAATCCTAAGAACTTGTTTAGGATTATCCAATAGCTAGATGTTAAGTTAAAGAACTCACTTTAATTTAATACACTTAAGGAAGAATTAGTTAATCGAGCTTCTTGGTTAATTGAGAGTTGATAAATTGGAGAAGGGATAGTACACGTTGCATGGGAAAGATAAACACAAGATGTTGACACAACCGAACCCGAGAACTAGATATATCTTCAATTGTTGCATTTTCATCTCTTTTATTTTGTCATTTTATTTTCAAATTTCATCCAACTTCACAAAACCCCCATTTCTAGATTAATTGATAAGAACAACTAGATTAAACACCGTTCCTCTTGGGTTCGACCCTTACTTACCACTTCTACATTAATTTGTAGTTTTGAAACCGAGTAAGGAAATAAAATAAATTTTGGTGTACTGCGACAACACGCCCATTATAGTTGATTTTAGAACCCAAGCCTCATTACTTCCTCATCTCTCTCCCTTCTTCCTCTCTTGTGATGACCACTATTTGGTTCTAATAAGGTAATCTTTCTCCACTCTTATCCTTTTCTATCCTAATATAGGTTGTTTGAGGATAAGTAATTGAAGTTTTATGGATTTATTGAGATTTTGTTGGTTGGGGAAAAGTAATTTACTTGATACTTTGAGTTGGGCATGAGGTCTTGTTATGGGATGAGATTAAGACGATTTGGTATCTACCAAGCCCCCATAGTGTTTGATGAATTGCTTGAAAGAAAAACCAATGTATTTTGCACCTGCCACTTTTTCCAGCTTCTGCACTCAACTTTGAAAGGCCATAACTTTTAGTATAGATGGAATTTCTAGGTGTTTAAAATTGGGAAATGATCCCCCATGAGTTATCTATCATTTAGAATTGGTTTGACATCATTTGGAGCCTCGTAGGATATTTTATGATACTTTTTGTGAAACTGGGCAGATTCCACCCGAGAACAAGGTATTGTCCGTTTAAAAATAGTTTTGATGCCCTAAACGCGATTTATATGAAACAATTTTTTTATATGATGAATATGTACGAGTTTTCTACCTTCTGTAAAAATTTTAGAATTTTCTGATGTCTTTTACTATTTTAAATAATTTGACAAACGTATACCGCCATAGCATGGTATTTTCCACAGTTTCTGTACTTAGAGTTGAAAACTTGTTTTGGCTCATATAGTTGGAGTTTAGATGTGATTTTAATGTAAGACATTATCCAATGAGTTAGTTATCCTAGGAATTAGAATTTCATGATCCTACGCTTTGATTTGGGAGTTATTCCCATTCTTGCCGAGAAGAGAGTCGGGAGAGGACCGAGAAACTAGTTGCAATTCCATCCTTCAATTTCTTTTTCATATTTACTTTAACCCCCAAAATTTAATTGCATATTAGTCCCTCATGTTTTAAAAATCCTATAATTGAGTCCAAAATATTTTTAGTTCACTTTTATTGCATAATAGGTACTCAAACTATTAAATTCTTTCAAATTGACCCCCAAAGTTTTATATTCTTTCTATTTTGGTCCACAAACTTCTATATTACTTATAGATACTTATATTTTAAGAATATTAGTATAAATTAAACTCGTTATTGACTAGACGAGGCGTACCAACAGCTAGAGGACTGATTTTCACCGCTTAGTAGGCTCAAAACTCGAGAGATGCTTCAGGTAGGCTCAAAAGACTCATTTTTACTTATCGCGCAATTATTGTTAATTATCTGTACTATATGAGTGTGCAAATGTATGTAATTGATGTATTTGCTTGCCTTCGGGCCTAGACTTGCCTTCGCCCGTAGAGTTACCTTCGGGTAAAGAATTGCCTTGAACTGAGTTACCTTCGGGTAAGAGAATTGCCTTCGGGCTCAGAGTTGCCTTTGGGCAAATTACTTGCCTTCGGGCCTAGAGCTGCCTTCGGGTATTATATTACAGAGTTTACATGACTATTTGCCTTATATACTTGTATAGATGATTAACTACTTGCAGAGCCTCATCGAGTATTGTTTAAATACTCACGCCTTTCATTCTTTTGCAGATTGAGGAGTTCGGGGGCGTGACGAGGCATGGGAGTTCTATTTAGGCTTATTAAATAAATGACTTTTCTTCCGTTGTTATTTTGGTAATCCCGATGTATGGGATTATGTCGTTTTCAAACCCTTGAACTACTTAGTAACTCGTTTTGGATGTTTTGGACGTTTGGTGTTCAATAATTTTTTTTAAAACACTTTAGATGGTTGTTATATCAAAAGAATTTCCGCTTTTAATTATTTATTATATTTCCGCATTTAATATTAGAAGAAAAAAAATGGTTAGTCTTAAAGAAAGATCTAGCGTTCCGAGTTCTTCGAACTCGGGGCGTTACAGCCATTGTATTTATACTTTTATATATATATATATATATATATATATATATTATATTATATTTATTTGCAGGAACACTTTTTTCATCTAGGTCTAGGGCACGCTACTCAATGCATTTTGATGGAAAGTGGGCTGTAGTGATAGGGCTCAGGAGTGTATGTTTTTGTCGGTGTATAAAATGTTTTGTTATTGTAATGCTTCCATTACCTTTTAATAAAAAACTTAATCATATTACAAAATCTATGTCTTTCAGATTCAATCTTCTTATTATCCAAGTAAAGTCTTTTGGTGATGCATATTCTATACTTTGTGGACAATTTATATGAAAACTTATTTTACTATTTGGTTTGAGTAATTCTGTATAGTGATAAATATCAACATCCATTTGATGGGCTTCTATTAGTTCTTTTGATTGTATTATATATTTTGTTGGAATTGATTTTTTTTAATTATACAATCACCACAGCGTGAGTCTATTAATCCTAAACATTCTATTATATAAGATTCTATTTTTATTCTACACTCCACTTTAATACTTTTTAATTTTTCTATATTACATGCTACCTGAACATATGAAATTTGTAAATTTTCAATAGATTGTTCTTCTTTGTTTGCTTTTCCTTCATTATTATTATATTTTAATATTTTTATTCTTTTTATTAGTAGTTTCTACATATCTTCTAGATTTTCTATTCTTTTTTTATATATTTTAATTTCTTGAAGTTCTATATATTCCTTCATTTATAATGATGTCCATTCTTCAAGATATAATAAATTCTTTTGTTTTAGGCATTTTATATAGGCTTCTTTTAAACAGTTTATGCATTTTACTCTGTATTTTTTAACTGGATACCAATTACATAAAAAAAAAGGTATATTATCAATTCCTTCATTTTTCTTCCAATTATGGTTATATTGTAATGCCCCGAGTTCTACACTGGAACGCTACAATATCTTCTATAAACTAGCTCTTACTTGTTTAGCATAGAAAATTTCTAAATTTTTAAAGTAATACAATTTTGTTTCAAATGGAAATTTTGATTAGTTGTGCACATGGAATAAACGAAAATAATTCCACATAACTCTAAATGACAAGAATTAAGTAATAAGCATTCCTTTTAAAGAACTAAAAACTTTTTGGTTGAAATAGTTCATTTAATATAATTGCTAATAGTCAATGTTTTAATAGTAAACAAAAACAGCTTCAACTAGTTTAAATAAACAGATAAAGGCAATGCTTAAAACCCTAAACAACTACTAGATAATAATTAATCAACTTTAACCCCGTTCTCTATTAATATCGTTCACCACCTCCCACTCCCTCGCCAGCTCCAAAATCTGCCATGGTTAAGAAAATAAAAGAATGAGTATTCAAATGAATACTCAATAGACTCTGCGCACAAGATAATATAATGTAACTTATATTATGAAGCATAACACATAAAAATTCCTAGACCAACCATATCGAAGGCCACATTTCCTGAGCTGCCATCACGGCAAGCTAACATTCCTGGTCTACCATCATGGCAGACAAATATCATATAATTCCCTTATGCCATAATCATACATATAAATCACATCAACTGATGCGGACATTTTGATAGAAAAGATTTTAGCAAGAGTTTACCTTAATTTTGAGTTGAGGGTAAGCTATGAGAGCCTTTAATTCTCAATCTCGCGCGCCGTCTACAATTAAAGGAAATCATTAAATTAGTGTTCAACCTTAAGTTTATAAAATAAGGTGTGGGTTTGGGGCTTGATTAGTGTTGAAAAATATTCTTAGCTGTACTTAGTTAAAATAGTTAAATAGCTAGGATAAATTAAAATTATAATAATATAATAAGGTAGAATTATAATTATAATAAAATAAAACAAAACAAAATAAGATAGAATTGGGGACTGGTTTCGAACAAAGTTGAGATTGGGGAACAACCTAAATGTTTCTATGAAGGTAGGGGACTTAGTGTGCAAAATCCTAATTAAAATCCTCATTTGAAATTGGGGCGCTAAATACACCCACAAATTTACTCCATACACCCAATTTACTAAATACACCCACTTAAAATGCAATTCAATTACATCAAACACCCACTTCTACCATTTCTACCCCTCACCCCATTTCTTCCTTCCTTCATTGTTCTCCTTCTTCCTTCCTTCATCATTCTGTCTCCTTCTCCTTCTGTGAGTCTTCGTCTTCCTCTGGTAAGTATTTTTATCCCTCTCGCTTCGTTATTTCTCTTTCAATTCAACGACATTTCTTCTTATCTTTCTTTCTCCCGTGCAATTTAGGTGTTAGAAAAACAAGTTTCCTTCAAATTCAATAACAATGGCTTCCAATTCCGATATATTTACTATTTTTGAGCTTCAAAATCGTAGATCGGGACCATTCGTCCCCAAGAGGACGAACATGGCGTGGCCCGTTCGTCTCCCTGGGGACAAACGTTAGGGGAGTTGTTCATCCCCTTGGGGATGAACAAGCCAGTGCTTGTTCGTCCCCTTGGGGGCAAACACAGCAACGTGTGTTTGCCCCAAAGGGGGCGAACACGGCAATGTTTGTTTGCCCCCTTTGGGGCGAACACACCACTTTGCAATATGAATTGGTGAAATCAGAAACCAGATACACGATAATGGTGAAGAATAGTACTTACATTCTTTATGTAGATTTCATCCATTATTTAGCATTAAAACCTTTGATCATGGAGTGGTTAAGGAGGTGTGGTTGGAGGTGTGCAGCTCCAATGGTGGACGAGGAGAAGCTAAAGAATAATGGCGAGCTGAGGTTTTAGCGTAATTTTTTTTTTGAAATAAAAGGGTAAAATAGTAATTTTATCTGGAGGTATTTTTGAGAAGAGAAAATAATGGGTGTATAAAGGAAATGGTTGGGTGTGTTTAGCGCAGCCTTTGAAATTTCCATTGCAGTGTCTTCTTTTCCATCGCCCTCGCATGCGGTTTGAGAGGAGCGAGGAGAGAGAAGGTGGAGCCGCTATGGTGGCTCGACTCATCGAGGTTGCGGCGTCAAAGACCGGCCTGATATGGCGGGCAGCGGCAAGGTCGGTGCCGAGGTGGAGGGAATCGCGGTGGAGGAAAAGGAATTTTCGAAGTCCGATTGATTCACTCAAACCCGAGACTTTCCTCAAATTCTTCTTCTTCTCACAATTTGTAGGGGATTGATGGTGTGGATTGTGTGTATATACGTGTATGCATATATGTATCTATATATATATATATATGCATATGTGCGTGAGCATGAATCTATGTATGTATGCTTGGGTACTTGGGGGTGTGCAAGTTGGCTGCTACTATTGGTGTGGGGCGTGCAAGTGGTGATGGTGGTGCCGTGTAGGGGTGGTGATGGTGGTCGGTGCGGTGGAGGTGATTGGCGGTGGTGTTGAAGGAAGTGGTACCAAATAGTTCTCGACCCGAGTTCTCGGCTCGGGTTTGATTTTTTTGTTTCAATAGCTTGCTTACCCTCTCTTCCTCTCTGTAAATTTGTGGTTTAAACTCAGGGGAGAGTGGATTCAATGTGCTTGTGTGTATATGTACACAGCTTGTGAATTAATTGAGGGTGGAGATGGATTTTCGGGGACCTTACCGGATTGAAACGGTGGAGCAACTCCTCGTTCTTGCGGGATATGGTTTGTCGGGTAGAAGGTGAAGCTGTAAGGATTTGGGAGTGGATTTATGCGATTGAAATTCATGAGCACAGTGCAGGCGTGAGTGCTTATAAGGTGAGGAAGGAAGAGAAAAGTTGGTTGGCCAAAAGA